>OY294056.1:70899925-72149925 GCA_958510865.1 Myrrha octodecimguttata | reverse complement strand
ATTGAAAAAATTTATAATGCCTATATCTTTTTATCTAGGCTGAATCGGAAAAAATGGTAGAGGACAAATGTGTTTCTTTCAGCTTCAAGAATCTTCTGTTAAAATATTCTGCAAGGTCAAAGACTCACCCTGTATACATTCCGAGTACTTTGAGTACTCGGTACAATTTGCTTTGATACCCGGCTCTGATAGTATTTAGAGTTCTTTCCTACCATAACTGAAAAATGTCCTTAATCATGTTCTATAAAGCTTTGTATATTGATCTCATACCTTACTACCACTCAATTTGTCAAATTTCTGTTTACCCAGGTCAGAGCTCCGAATTATGAAGATCCCCCTGGACTTGTCGAGAAAACAGATTACCTTCTAAGGGAATGGATTGGAATCTACAATAGTCAACCTCAAGGCAGAGATACCACCAAGCAATTTACCATGTTTGTCCATCAGATGAATGTTCATGGCATACTCAAAACAGATGACTTGATAACACGGTTTTTTCGCTTATCTACACAAATTTGCGTGGAAACCGTATATCGAAGCTTGACCGACAAATCCGTGACCATGAACCTGACAAGAGCCAAAATTTATCATACCTTGGATGCTTTTGTGAAATTGGTTGCTTTATTGGTGAAACATTCCGGTGAAGCCAATAACACAAATACTAAGGTTCACTTACTGAACAAAGTTTTGGGTATTGTAGCCGGCTGCTTACTTCAAGATCATGACACCAGAGTCATCGACTTCC
The DNA here is from genome assembly GCA_958510865.1 of Myrrha octodecimguttata. Lineage (NCBI taxonomy): Eukaryota > Metazoa > Arthropoda > Insecta > Coleoptera > Coccinellidae > Myrrha > Myrrha octodecimguttata. The sequence continues at coordinate 72,149,180 of OY294056.1, read as the reverse complement.
ATCAGTTGCCTTATCAACGAATTTTTACAATGCTCTTTTTGGAACTGAACTCGCCCGAACCGGTTCTAGAGACCATAAGCTTTCATGTTTTGACGGCGTTCTGTCACACCCTTCACATCTTGAGACCAGGCAAGGCTGCTGGATTTTGTTATGCTTGGCTTGAACTTGTTAGTCATCGAGTGTTCATGGGAAGAATCCTTGCCACTTCTCCTCATCAAAAGGGATGGCCAATGTACGCTCAACTACTCATCGATTTATTCAAATATCTCGCACCGTTCCTTAGGAATGCGGAATTAGCTAAGCCCGTTCAGATGCTGTACAAAGGGACATTGCGGGTGCTGTTGGTTCTTCTGCATGATTTTCCAGAATTCTTATGTGACTACCATTATAATTTCTGCGACGTGATTCCACCCAATTGTATTCAAATGAGAAATTTAATCTTGTCTGCGTTTCCTAGAAATATGAGGTTGCCAGATCCGTTCACACCAAATTTGAAAGTGGACATGTTGCCAGAGATATCGTACGGACCTCGTATTCTAGCCAACGTAGCAATAATGATAACACCTGCACAGTTCAAAAAAGAGTTGGATTCTTATCTTAAGGCTCGCGCTCCAGTTACATTCCTTTCGGAGTTGAGGAGTAACTTACAAGGCGCTAGCGGAACTGGATTTCGTTACAATATCTTACTGATGAATGCTCTGATACTTTACGTTGGTGGTCAGGCCATTTCGTACATTCGTAGCAAGGGCCATACACCCAACATGTCCACAATTGCACACAGTGCCCACATGGACATTTTCCAAAATCTAGCTGTCGATTTGGACACCGAAGGAAGGTAATTATACTCAACAATTTATTTTTTGATAATCCAGTAATTATACCGGCTTGAGATATGTATGTTTGCATCAATGCTCTTAATGTGCTCTTCTGACCAAAAATCTGTGAACAAAATTTCCTTTTTTTATAATTTTGAAATTATGTCACTTCTTTTATAAAATTTTCCGCTCGGGGGTATTTGTACGAAGGCGTAGAAGGGCCACTCTTTGTCGACAAAAATTTTTCCACCTAATTCCGACTTTAATCTCGGAATTATAGACTAATTCCGACTTTGAACTCGGAATTATAGACTAATTCCGACTTCAAACTCGGAATTAGTATAATTCCGAGTTCAAAGTCGGAATTATGTATAATTCCGAGTTTGAAGTCGGAATTAGTCTATAATTCCGAGTTCAAATTCGGAATTAGTCTAATTCCGAGATTAAAGTCGGAATTAGGTGGAAAAATTTTTGTCGACAAAGAGTGGCCCTTCTACGCCTTCGTATATTTGAACCGAAATAATTCCAAGCATATGTTAATAAAACCATGATGACATTGCGTACTTTCTATTTGACGATTTGGGTAGCTCGGAGCTGCCCCCGCGCATGTAATTTCTCAACAAGTTTCATGCGCGGGGGCAACTCCGAGCTCCCCAAATCGTCAAATAGAAAGCACGCATTATTAGTTAGAGTCTTTTGAATTTTTATGGTTACTTCTGCGATAGTATTGAAACTCCTTAGTTAGTTGCAGAATACCGACGCGCAACTGCTTGTAAAATTAAAATGGTATGTTTAGTTAATTCTAAAAAAAATAAATTTTGCTAAAAAAATTTTTTAGGTATCTTATCAGATTTCTATGAAATTTTCGCACAGGCTTTGGAGTTGATGTTTTTACTAATTTTAACTTCTATCCAATTCTAATTTCCGAAGATATTGTTAAAAAATATCAAATTTCGCTGTTATTTCCTCATTATCGATATTTTCGAAATATTTTCAAAAAGATCCGATCATGATCAAATTTAATATCTAGTTGACAAATGCTAATGCAAAATTTCGTGAAAATCGTGTCATTGGACAAATAAAAAACAAATGTTCTTTTACTGAATATTTTGAAGATAACACGCCAGTTATCGATGCAACACAGGTTCTTCAATTTCCCCCTCTTAGATGTAGGTATGATGAAAAACCAAGAATATCTCTGAGACGAACACCAATTTATGTTGAATTGAAAAATGAGTTCATTATTTATTTCATATAATATACAGTACCTCTAATTCTTTCTCATTTAACTGAAAATGAATCTCTTATTTTCAGGTACCTGTTCTTGAACGCTATTGCGAATCAGTTGAGGTATCCCAACAGTCACACCCATTATTTCTCGTGCACATTGTTGTATTTGTTTGCTGAAGCAAACACTGAAGCCATACAAGAACAAATCACCAGGGTACTCCTCGAAAGACTTATTGTGAATAGGCCACATCCATGGGGACTGCTGATTACCTTCATTGAACTGATAAAAAATCCTACATACAAATTTTGGAGCCATGAATTTGTTCGTTGTGCACCAGAAATTGAAAAGTAAGTGTAGGTTAATTTTTTTATTGTCTTCAATTTGACCTTTACCCTTCGCTCAAAATTTGGTCTTATTCATATAATTACATACGTTTTTCTTCTAGGTTGTTTGAATCGGTAGCCAGGTCATGTATGGTACAGAAAACTTCAGGACAACCGCAAGAGGGAGAATTGCAAGAATGATGTATTGCATATTATATAAATATTTGAAACATGTGATCTGTAACTGTACATAGTGTTATTAAAAAAATTAATTATTTTGATCTTTAAGCTTGTTAAAAAATTTTTGGGTTCTATGATTTCGACTATAAACTAAAAATAGGATGTAGATAATAGCCTTGTAATATATTAGGTATTTTTAAGAATTTTCAAATATTTGTAATTATATAAATAATTCATGTATGTATTAAATGGATTTCATGTTTTTCAGGATAAAATTAGGAAGTTTCATTTCAGAAATGGTTCCTTCATGATATATGTGGCATCATTTCCCAATATTCAGTAGTTTGAAGAAAATTTTAGGGAAGAAATTTTTGCTTTAATTATAACGCAGAAGTAAAAAAAGTGAAGGACAAAATCATTCCCATACTTTGTAGCTCAGAAAATTCGCGGCGTTGTCACAATGGTTGCAATTTCGTATCTTCTTTTCAGATAATTTGGACATTTGGTGAGTGCCAGTTGAAAAGTGGAGGGCACATATACGCGATCGCCATGGCGTTCACGTTTTGCCCGAAACCACAGAATAGAGAAGTATTAATTAATTAATACTTTACTCTATTCTGTGCGGAAAGATAGGGCCGTATTTATAGTTGTTCCTTGAGGCTTCCTTACTTAAGGTCGCCTTGAATTTGCTTTTTTAAGTAATGGAATTCAAGGCGGCCTTCAGTAAGAAACCTCGACGAGCAACTATAAATACGGCCCTATTATAAGCGATCTGTCAGCGTTCAGACGGGATCTGACCATGGCACCGACCATCACAAAGTTAACCTATTCAATATGATAGTCGAAATTGATTCCTCACACAACCCTTGATGAAACATGATAAATCGATTGAATAGAAAAAACACACTTGACAAAGTTTCACAATTTATTAAAATTTGTTGACACGCGTGTTTCGGGTTTTATCCCATTTTCAAAACTGAACACATATGAAAACAGAAAGAATACATTCATTATAATTATCAAATAACACATGCTAAAATCGGGGACAGGCGGAAATCTAACTGGTCGTTTACAATTGGGAGATTTTGTTTTTGGGCTGATGATATTTCTAGTATCTCTAAAAGATCTAAACGTTTACTATTATTTTATATTCAATATGATGCTGTGCTTATGGAAAGACAAAACGAATTACTGGTGTTGAAGCTGGAATTAATTCTACGGTCAGAACAAAGGCCGATGACTCAAAGGGAGGTAGTTAATGTTCAAAAACAAGGTAAAAAGTTTCCGCGGTGCGGTCATTGTATAAAGACAACTTGTCTTTATACAATGGTGCGGTGCTTGGTTCAATACTGCGATTTGATGCGCCGTTGTGGATACCTACTATATGGGAGCTAGTGTTTGTTTTTTCAAATTTTGTTTAAGCGAATTATCTATTTTGCTGGTGAGAATATGCAATTTCATTTTTTTAATCAATACAATTTTTTCCTGAAACGCTCAAACAAAAAACACCCAAAATCTATAAAGGGACCTTTTGTGCGAGGGAGATTCGGTTATTTGGTGAAGTTATTTTGGAGAGTCACCTTATTAGCCGAGAGATTCACCCTATTGGCTGATGACGATCACGTTATCGGCCAATAGGAGAAAATCTCCGATTACCCAAATCCCCGAATCTCCCTCGCACAAAAGGTATTAATACTTCTCTATTCTGTGGTACTGTATTATCACAGACCACACACACACAGATCTGTGGTATTATTTTTATGTTATCTGTGGTTTCAATCCTAACCCTAAAATTTCAACGTGAAAAGAAATAAAACATTGTACGCAACTTTTTTTTTTCAATCCCATTGCCTCTTCGAAACCCCGCAAAATGTCTGATAATGATGTAAAAATGGAGGTATCTAGCTCCGAAAGTGAGAGTGACGATGAAATTGTTGCAGAAGATGAAAATAATATATCAGCATCTGAAAAAGAAGTATACCTTCCTGGAAAACCTTTGGAAGAAGGTGAAGAGTTAGTTTGCGATCAAACAGCGTATGTTATGTTGCATCAAGCAAGAACAGGAGCACCATGCCTTAGCTTTGATGTTATCGAAGATAAACTGGGGGACAATAGAGAAACATTTCCTTTGACATCATATATAGTTGCCGGTACACAGGGACAACAGAATCATGTCAATAATGTTGTCGTAATGAAGTTGCACAATTTACACAAAACTAATGATGAGGATGACGATGATGAAGAATTATCAGATGGTGAAGATGAAATTCAAGAGCCAAAATTTGCAGCAGCTTCGATCAAACATCAAGGGGGTGTCAACAGAATAAGGGTATTAAACGAATGAAGTATATAGATATTATTTCAGTATTTTAATTGATTCTTATTTTCCAGAGTTTTAATTTTAATGGTGTCACATTAGCTGCAAGTTGGAGTGAACTTGGAAGAGTCAACATTTGGGATCTTACTGAACAGTTGCAAGCTGTTGATGATGCTCCATTGCTCAATGCATATAATAACCAAAATAAAGCTCATTCTATAAAACCACTCTACACATTTAGTGGACACCAGAAAGAAGGATTTGCTATTGATTGGTCTAGAACTACACCAGGGGTAAATTTGCCCATTTAATTACTTAAGGTTCCATGCAGGATAAACAGTATTATTTAGTCAAGTCAAGAATATCATAGAATTGTACCAATTTTTTTTAGAACTGTTCATTTGTTATTTAAGGTTTTGGCTACTGGAGACTGTAGAAGAGATATACATATTTGGACACCATCAGAAGGTAATAATTGGTCTGTAGATCAGAGGCCATTGGTTGGTCATACAGAATCTGTAGAAGATATACAATGGTCTCCAGATGAAAGAAATGTCTTAGCTTCCTGTTCAGTTGATCGAAGTATAAGAATATGGGATATCCGATCAGCACCAAATGAATCATGCAAATTGATTGTAAATGATGCGCATACAAATGACGTGAATGTTATAAGCTGGAATCGGAGAGAACCTTTTATTGTTAGCGGTGAGTATGCCAAATTTGTTTTTATTTGAGATAATAAACAATAGAAATTAGAATCATCAATCTATGTGGTTGTATGAACTTGATTATTTTTAATAAAATAACTCTTAATGATTGAATTATAGAGTGTCGGTAGCTCAGTAGTCAGAGCGTTGGACTCTTAATTGAAAGGTCTCAAGTTCGATTCCCGACTAGGAAAGAAATTTACTAGATCAGTACCAGCCAACATTTACTGTTCGGCCAAAAACTTAACAGTGCTGTGCCTAGGGTGGCATGAGTACACAGTAACGTAGCCTACACAGAACATACCCGATATCCTAACTGGCACAAGCTTAAAGTTTCTGAGGGGTGTCGTTGAAGCCTAGGATAATCGGAATAATACAAATATTTAGCTTATAGAGTTGAAATAACATGAATTCCTATATTAAGAACCCTGTGGAATATATTTTTACTATCAAATTGAGCCTCTCTCTCTCAGGAAGTAATAAAAATTTCATGTTTTAGGGGGGGATGATGGATTTTTGCATATTTGGGATCTGAGAAGTATTCGTAGCAAAACCCCAATTGCTACTTTCAAACATCATTTGGCTCCTGTGACGACAGTGGAGTGGAATCCTGCAGATTCTGCAGTTTTTGCTTCAGGTGGAGAAGATAATCAAATTGCCCTGTGGGATTTATCAGTGGAAAAAGATGAGGAGCACACTAGCGAAGAAGTTGTGAGTTTATTTTTTATTATGGAACAATTTTTCTTCATTATGCAATTTCAAATTGTATCATTACAATTTCACTATGAAGATCAAAAGCCATTATTGACTGTGGAGTTGGTCAGTATACTGATAACTACTAATTAATCATGTTTTTTTCTAGGAATTACCGCCGCAGCTTATGTTTATCCATCAAGGACAAACCAATATTAAAGAAATACACTGGCACCCACAACTGACAAATGTTATAATAAGTACAGCAGAAAGTGGATTCAATATATTCAGAACAATAAGTTTTTGAATTTTTTCTGAATAAATATTTCTAGTATACATTTAAATTTCATTGCGCGCATGTTCTCCCTAGAAAATCGAAAATAACAGACTTTTGGACAAAACCATAGCACCCTGTTCCCCTGAACAGGGTGCTATTTCGATTTTTTTCCGAAATTGGTCTGGAACTACCAGATTGGACTCACTGATAACGAATCCAGTGTCAAAATCGATTCTGTCCATCTGGCCGGCCGTCAGCAGTGGGCACGATAACTATCGAATGGAGCAAGTTGGCGTTTTGAAACTTTCAGGGTAGGTTGCGCATAAGAATGCCGCGGTTGAGTTTGTTAATGGCACAAATCGGTCAAACGGTTTCGGAGTTATAGCCATTTGAAATTTTGAAGATATTTCCCTAATATCCCAGAAACTACTTGAGTGATTAAATCTAACTTGGCAGTTAGTTGAATCATAACTACGAACAAGTTTCTGCAGAATTTTGTTGAGATCGTATTGTCACTTAATTAAAAAAAAAAAATTTCCTGGAATTATTCTTCATATCAGAGAAAAAATGTTGGTCTAACTCCATATTTCACAGCATTGTACCAAATTTCACTCTTATACGACAAACATTTTCGGATATATTGAGAAAAAATCTGTCAAATTTCGTGCTTTTCCTCGGTATTATTATTTTTTTCACGAATAATTCGGAAAATACTGATTGAATCATGATGAAATTTGGTAATTGGGTTGAAAATGCTGATTAACAACTTTGTGCAAAATTTTGTGATGATCGTGTCATTAGAACAATTTGAAATAAATTCAATTTTTTTCGTTCAAATATTCGGTATTCCGCGAGAATCATATGATAAAAATACGTGAAAGATTACCACCAAACACACTTTTGGTGATATCCTTCGAATATGCGGGTAAAAGCTGCTGGCTTCACGTCAGTGCTCTTCTAGGTTTTTTCTCAATCATTTGCACCAGAAAGGGAGCCTTGTAATGATGTATTGAATTCGAGATGAGAGATATTATCAGGAAGATAAACTTGTATACTCCATTCACTTTTATAAACTATCCCCGTTGGCCATGACATTCTGACACATTTCACCGTGTATAGTTTGAAAATGTTAGGTTAAAGTCATTTTCCTGTCAGATAACTACACAACGTTGTCCTCTCTACATAAAGGTCGTAGTAATTACGTATTTTTCAAAATGTGAATTCAATAATTCCAAAGACCTGGCGAATGTTGAAACTTTTTTCTCAGTTAATACTGGAGATACATCACGTATATAAACATGGTTGGAAGATTCAGTTATGCTATTTTCTTGTACGGAAATCAAGAGTCGAGTGTTTTACTGAAAAATAATGAATAGAGTAGTCCGTTACTTTGATAGTTAATTCGAAAAAAATTAAAGTACTCGAATAATCCTGCAGTAAAACTTCCAAACGAACCCTACTTCTCGAAATTTTCAAATAGGCATACAGAAGACATTTAAATACCTTGTTGTGCAACGTGAAATACTCCAGTATGAAAATGAGGTAGTACTAAAAAACCATATTAAAAGAAATAACTCAATTTACAAAGTTCTTGGGAATCTATGAATGATGAACAGATAAACCCGCAAGATTTCCCGTCGCCGAGATATTAAAAGGATATTTACATCATTGTACGCAGTGTGTTTTTCTGAATAAAAAATGTGATATCGAACATAGGCGGTCTCCATCAATTTGGAAGATATGGGCCCCCAAAGTTCCAAAATGAGTCGTTTTCAGGTCCCTTTTTCCACCATAAAAACGATCTCTCACTTCATTTGTATAGTTCACAAACCACCTTTGAACCTTCAACCAACAATAAGCAACACTTTTTTCCAAGAATAATCAATATTTAAAGATAAAACAATGAAATTACTGGCCAACCATTTAACCTCTATTCCTTCTGATTTCGACTCAGTTTAAAAGTGAAGTTTGGCAATGGCGCGAATTTCATCGGTCGGAATCGTGCCATCGTTCGTATTCGTGAATGACAGATTATTGCTGGCATTTTTAATTATTTGTTTATGATTGCTGGCGAGAAAAATTAAATATCATGAAATATGTTCTTAGTTCTTACTGTTTACTGCGACACTCTAAATCTTCCAATAGGAGAATTTGTTTCTAATGAAATCTACAAGGTTGAAACACATAGAAATGGAATGAGAATACACCTTATATATTTCAACGTTCATTTTTTTCATATGTGATAGGTCGCGCCCTTCCCAGATATCCAATGAAATCGAGGTTATTATATAACCCATTTTATTGGAATACCCTGAATCTCATTCTAAACTGGGACCATCTCGAAGACACTACAAAAAACGAAGTAGATAACAACCTCCCTATTTTGAAGGGGATAGAAAGAACGTTCAAACGAAAATATTTAGAGTGAAACCTTAAACAAATATTCTCAATGATTTTGTTTTGATGTTAAAATAATCACCTCTTCTTCAGTGACAGAAGCATTTTCCTTACAATCATATCCTTCGACTGTCCATCATTTCATATTTCCCGCCAGCAACTACTCTTCGGTCATAATACGTTGGCCAGCGAAGAAAAGACGCTGTTGCCAAGCTCCGCTTTAACATTGAGAAATATAGGTTAAGTGGTTGTCTAATATTTTCACTTTTCTTCCTTTAAATACTGAATTTTCTTGAAAGAAAGTGTCACTTTTCGTCGGTTGAAGGTTCAAAGATGATTTATGAACTAGATTTGAGAAGTGGGAGATCATTTTTATGGCGGAAAAAAGGATCTGAAAATGCATCAATTTGGAACTTTGGGGGCCCATATCTTCCAAACAAAGAGAGACCGCCTATGTTGGCCTTCATATTTTTTGTTCAGGAACTCACACTGCTTACAATGATGTGAATATCTTACTTGTAGCTTCGCGACGGGAAATCTTGCGGGTTTACCATTGCTTCCAAATTATAAGGGTTACTATCAGAAAAAGCAGATTTCAATTCTACAAGGCACTTCCTGATACTTCGTCTCTGCTTCTTCAAAACCTCCTTCGGAATTCTTAGTATCCAAGCGTGATGATTATGTCGAGATTGAGTGTAGAAATTGGTATTGGCATTTGGCAACGTCTCTGAGAATTATTTTGACATTGCCGATATTTCATGAGTGCCAACCTGCGTCAGTTTTTAGTAAATAAATCTTGATAGACCTAAATCATGGCTAACCAGGATAGCTCATACAAGTGAATGGAGTATACATGCAAGGCGTTTTCGAGCGAATTAGTTTTGAGGAACAAAAAGTTGAATGAATATTCAAGTATATAGCTTCTTCAACTTCTTGTTCCTTGAAATACACTAAAGTGAATCAGGCCTTAGGTAGAAAGTGGCAATAACTTATCGATATTTCTAGTATATCGATAAATTTGTAAACATGGAACGAGTTTATCATCATTGATGGTGAAAATATGAGTGCCATTCGAATCAATGAGACCAATACAATTGATTAAAATGACCGACAGTAGTAGGTAACAAAGTTTGTTTATCAATATAATATAAAAATATATTTTATAGATAAAGCTGTACAAAGTTTTAAATTATTATTTTTCTGATATCTAGGAATATTACCCTAATATTCATGTACGTGATTATCAACCATTATTCATCATCATCCTTTGTGAGAAGATCCATATTGATTAAATGTCGTATAGTTGGTCGCCCATGTGGACAATTCTGAAATCAAATAAATTTTTAAGATCAACTAATTTCTGAAATAAAAATTTAGCTATAAATGGCTCCGAAGTTTCATACCAAATGCTCTCATTATTTTCAATTACAAAATATATAATGAGTAATCATTGGATTCAATGGTGGTTATAAAATGAAGATTTCTACATTTCTTTCAATATCAGTTGAGTTTTGCATAAATACATACAGCTGTTGTTGTTTAAGTGTATTTGCCCGGAAAAATAGTCTTAAAATACTAGGTTCTGTCACATTTCGGAGTATAGCCATTTGGAATTTCGCAGATATTTCCCTGATATTTCGAGAATTACTGAAGCGATTAGATTGAAACTTAACGAATAGTTGGTGCATAAGGACTCGCAACTTTTTGGGAAATTTTGTCGTGCTGTCAGTGAATAAAAAAAAACATTTCCGAAAAAAAATATTTTTTCGAAAAGCATACATTAAATTTGCAAACAAAATTCGGTCATACTTTGAGCTTCATACTTCACAGCCGTGTACCAAATTTCAGTTCGATACGATTATAATGTTTGGAGATATTGTGAATAAATATGTCCTATATCGAGGTTTTTTCTTCGGTATCGAAGTTTTATCCAGAATAACTCAAAAATACGTGAAAAAAAAAATAGAAAAGCACTGACTTGAAGTCAGCAGCTTTTCCAGAATTTTTTTAACTAATCACTTACCCAAGGTTGATCTATTTCACCCATATGTTCAATTAGTTGTTTCATATCTTTCATTGATAATGATTTTCCAATCATAACCGATTTTCTACAAGCTCTGGATGCAAACATAGCTCTCACTCGAGATGGTCTGCACATGGTGTGACTGGCATCCTAAAAAATAAAAAAGGGTAAAATAACTAACAAACATTTAATAATTCTCATTAACTTTGTATGTTTTCAAAAACAAAAAAAAATACTATAACAATGAGTGTAATACATATCTGATCAAAATTCCTGTGCAGTTCGTAGTTAACATCCCTTAATATTACCAGTACCTGAAGTAGTAAGTTAGTTTATGTTAACATATTCAAAATAAACTTCCTCATCTGTTCCTTGTGTGGCAACTTTTTTATTGATTGCAGGGTTAACATATGTCCCGTGGGCCACATGCCACCGTTGAATTCCAATACAAATTTGCACAAAAAAACATTTATTTTACAGAACCAATAGGTTCTGTTGGTAGGCGATGAAAGTACGACACATTCTACTCTGCATAGTCAAAAATATAAGGTAATTCGCTGTTGGGTAAAAAATTAACAGTGCTATTCCTAACGTGGCGCAAGGAATTAATAACAAAGCCTACACAGAACACACCTGGTCTCCTAACTCGCACAAGCATTAGCTTCTGAGGGGTTCCGCAGCGGAACCTAGGAGAATCAGCAACAATACATTACAATACAATAGTAGTATTTCTGTCAGCTCACTATGCGCTGTGTCCATCCTACATAGAGTTGGTAACTTAACCAAACCATAGCATCAATATGTGAGAATTGACACCCTGCTTAATTATTTTGACTTTGACGACATTTCAGTAATGTCAACCTGGCTCAGTTCTAGTTACAAAAACTTGATAGACCTAACCTAACCTTATCCAAGATACCAACAGACTACATGAAAATGAATAGAGTATACACCTAGAGTGTATTTACTCTCTAAACAGTGTTTAATGAGAAAATCAACTCTTTGATATAATGTCACATCAATCCTTCTTTATTTACCTGATGGGATTTATCTTTATCTTCCTTCTCTGTTCGTCACATTGACAGTCACTATACAGAGTGTAACAGCCAAATGGAATAAATTCGATAACGAATAAATGAGGGCGTGTTCGGAAAAACGCTCGGACACGTCGATTTGTAATTTTAAATGCGCATATTTTTCAAGAAAATACTATTATATAGGGTGTTCCATGTGACAGTGGCCAATACCAATTTTCTTATTTCAAAAGCAACTCCCTGTATATTATTTATTTTTCTGATTCTTCAGAGAATTCTAGACATAATTCATGCACAATGTCCTATACCTAACCTTAACTATTTCGGAAATATTAAGTGTTTTCAGATTTAGTGCAAAAATCAACGTTTTAAATAAAAATTATTTTATTTCACAAATTCGGTACATTACACTTAAAACCTAAAAAGTAATACTGATTATTTCTTGATAATTAAAAAAAAAATAAAAAAAAAACATTAATGCCAATGTAGGAAATGTTCAAAATACTCGCCGCGAACGTCTTGGCAACATGCTAATCTGGTGTAGAATTGTCTTCTTACGTTACTCAACATTTCTGAAAACACTTAATATTTCCGAAAAAGTTGAAGATAGGTATAGGACATTGTACATGAATTATGTCTAGAATTTTCTGAAGAATCCAAAAAATAAATAATATACAGGGGGTTACATTTGAAATAAGAAAGTTGGTATTGGCCACGGTCACATGGAACACCCTATATAATTTTATTTTCTTGGAAACTATGCGCATTTAATATTAAAACACCCCCTCATTTATTCGTTATCGAATTTATTCCATTTGGCTGTTACACTCTGTATATTAAAGCAACTTTAATGAACTTGTATATCAATAATTATGATACTAACCTTCAACATAAATAACAGTTCATCTATATCATCTTTTCCAAAGACGAAATTTTGACTCACAGGTACAGCAGTTAATAACACTCTTTTAGTTATTGGTGCTGAAAATATTAAGACAGACATAATTAGACTTAGTGGACCCAGATCGTGAAATGGATTGTAAATAACAAAAAAAATACGAATAAAAACATACAATTACTTTTGTATAGGTACTCAGCTAAGTGTTGAAACAGAATGGGTCCCTTGCATGTATTTTTTATCATTGAAATCGAATATTGTCCACATATTGGCTGTTTAAAAGGTCGAAACTTCGCGCCCTCCATGACTTACCGGATCATATCCAAATTAGAAAACATATTTTATGGACTCACCGTTTTCGTCAAACTTGAAATGAAATCCATTTTTCTTGAAAATTTCTTCATTCTCAATAAGTATGCTCTCATTTCCAGCGGTCAGTTCCAATGATTTCGGACTAAAAATTACAAGTATAATACTGATTTGTAACAGCTTGAGAACACGTACTTCACCAACAGTTGCTTCTGTAATATTGTGGATGCCTGTAATTGTTCGAAGTTATATTTCTCATCGGTAGCATGTTGATCAATGATGAATAAATCATTTCCCAATCTTGTTATAATAAAACCTAAATTGAATTGCCCTATGATTTTCATATCAAAAAAATCGTCTTTAGACAACTGCTTCTGGAGTTCTTCCTCTGCCTTCTTATTATTTTCCGGAGCAATGCTTGACCGAAACTTTATTTTGATATCAGAATGCACCTTATCGGTATTTTTCTTTGCTATGGAATCTCGAATACTCTGCAGAGAGATTTCAAGCTCAACAGTTTTTTTGTTATTATTTTTCTTAGATGCTGTATCTAAAATGATATTGACTTCTTCTGCAGTAATTTGCTTATTCTCAACAGTTTTATTATTTTCCAAAGGAACTGACTCGACACTAGAGCTAGTTTTCATCACCTTGATGCTTTCTTCAAGATGCAGCGGAGGCAAATTAATGTTTTCAAATTCAATATTTTCATTAGATTTATTCTGATTATTATTATGCAGATTACCTTTTATCACTTTCTCTCCAATTAATTTGCATGATGTAAATTCAGATGATGATATCACTTCTGAGGGATAAAAATTTTCAGTTTCAATATGTAGTAGATCACTTTTAACCTTTGAATATTTCGCATCACTTGGTATAGAATCCACAGATTCATTTTCAACGTCAGTTGTGAATGCAGATGATGTTTTTTTTTCCTCTGAAATGATTGCAGTGTCACTTTTGCATTTTTTCCTGAAGCTATTTAAGAAATCTTTTTTTCTTTCAGGTGACTCTGTCATACTTCGTTTTATACCTTTACCTATTCCCTTCAAACTGGAGAAAGACATTAATTTTGAAATATCTTGGTTTTCTAAAGGTACTTGTGATGGAAATACTTTAAAAGCCTCTAATAATGATGCTTTTATGGTAGCCAGAAATAATTTTTCTTTCTCTAAAAATATTTGTCTCTTATCAGGAGTCACATTGACGTCTACAATGGAACTTTTTACTGTGATATTAATATACACAAAAGGATACTGGTTAGCATTAAATTGTTTATAGATCTGATTTATCAATTTAATTATTTTTGTTGGCTCAACAGGTCGTGAATTTACATAAAAGAATTGCCGATCGGTTGAACTACGTCCTTGTCCATGCGTCACACTTGAAATCAAACATTCCATTTCGAAAGGTAAGTCTTCATCCTCTCCTAATTTAATATTATATTCATTCAGTATGTCTTGATTAGGTCGTACCAACTCAACCTCTACCAACGATGAGATTTGTTTAGCTCCAAAAACACTTATTATATTTTCTCTAACCTTGTTATGTCCTTGTGTCGACACAACCATGTTTTTCTTACCACCAGCAGTTATGTTTGTACAAGTGAATCTGCAAGCAAAGCTGAGTCAATATTCACAGAAATAAAAAGTGAAAATAGTCAAACTGATTTCTACAAAAGATGCGAATTACGATGCATAAAAAACCTACTGAATTATGCATTATAGTTATAACAGATTATCACTATATTATTATTGTAACTATGATTAGCTTCTGATGCATAAATTTATCAGAAGCATCCACCTAAATTGAAATGTCTTATTATAATAACAGGAAGCAACCTTCTATGCTGAACAGTTTCTAGTTTTCATGAAAAATCTCAGGGCGAATGGTAGGCTGCCTGACAGTTTAAGGATAATCATGTGTTAAAAAAAATTATCACACAAATCAACAAAACTTTCATACATCGTTAAAATAATAAACATACACTCACTTGATACCTTTGGATACTAAGCAGTATGCATACAATAATTGACACATCTTATTGAATTCTCTTTTGAGATTTTTCATAAATTCTTTCCTACGGACAGGCAAAGTTGAAAACAAATTCTCCAATTTAACTGTGGTACCTGTCTGTCTAGCTGCTAGGGATACTTCAATTATTTTCCCTTCCTTGTCATATTTTATTATATTAGCCTGTTCAGTAGAAGCATGTTTTGTCAATACAGACAAATCTGCAAGAGCACATAATGAACTGAGTGCTTCTCCGCGAAAACCTAAAGTTACCAAGAACTGCAAGTCTGAGAAGTTATCAATTTTGGATGTGTAATGTTTCAAAGCTGAAATTGCATAGTAAATATATATTATTTTCTCAAACGATAATAGTTACTCAAAGCTTGAAAATTTTCTGCCAAAACCCCTCTTCCATTATCACATACTTCAATACTTTCAGATCCATATTCTTTAAGTGTTACATCTATTATGGAAGCCCCAGCATCTATAGAATTTTCCACTAATTCTTTAACAGCAACCGCAAGAGTTAAAATTACCTATAACATAATTGTTAAAATATTATATCTGACCATAAATCCCTTTCTCACCTGACCAGAACATATTTGATGCACTACATCTTTACTTATTGGTTTTATCAAACCAGAATTCGAGTTTTCTGTTTCCATAGTCAAGTATATATATTTAGAATTTTTTCAGAAATCAACACAATAATAATAATAATAAGTAATAAATGCCGCAAGTCCACATTCATTCGAATTTGTTTTAGTTTTCGGCAGGGTTGCCAGATGAGATGAAGCAGAAATCGTGTAATGGGGGTTTTTCCTGAATTTGGGTTATTACTGCAAATGCAAATTTGAACATAATTATTATAGGTTTGATTCATCATTTTCCCAAATTACATTCAGAAAGTATTCAAAATCAGATTTCAAAATGGGGGGTTGGGATTTGCCAAGCATGCACGAAGTGACAACGGTGTTTACTAGAATCACAGAATAGAGAAGTATTACAGAAGCGACACTGACACTCTCCCTTTTTCAAAGGCCCAAATTTTCATGCGCATGCTTCAATCCGCCATTTTTTTGTTAGTTCCAAAGTGTTTATGTTTACGTTTAAATAACTTCGACTTCTTGATTCGTTTTGAATATTATTTTATTATTTGCATTTACCATGAGTGGGAATAAAAAAGATGGATGTCTGAGCCTACAAGAGACGGTAATTGCACGTTATTCGATTCACCAAAAGAATCTGGAAGGTAGGAATAATTCGATACTAGGGACGATGTCGAAATCTTATGACTATTATTTTTCCAGAATAAACCATTGGTTAACAGTATGTGTTCGGGAAGATCTATTTGGAAAAACCCTCTCCCAGTTGAAAGCATATAGGATTTGTGCTGTACATTTCGAGTTGATGTACAGGAGGAATATGCCCAGACCGAATGTCGTAGGAAAACTCTTATTCACACAGGTTTCATGACATTCGAGATTTTCTTATTTATATTCCTTATACCCATTAGATTAGAAATTATATTTATTTATTTTGTAGCTCTAACTGTCGGTTTCACAAAACCTTTGACGTCTGATCAACTCATTGATTAAGGTTTGCATTCGATGGTTGGATTGAAAATGAAGTGGAATCAAGCACAGAATTCACTGCTGACTGACAATCAAGCCCTTGATCTGGCAATCAAAGTTTTGGGAAACCGGCCGTAGGAAAAATTGTAATTATTTCAAAGATCAAATATGTGATCTGGAGATTAGGGAATATCCCTTGCTATACTCACATTAACGAATGGAAAACTTTAGAGTGTATATAAAATATATCACTTAAAACCAATTTTATCTTTTCAGATATGGTCATTGATGTTGATGTAGTGCCACCACGAGGGAACCAGTATAGTTTGTGCGACTCCTACGGCAATATCAAGTAGGTATGAAAGCATTGTTTCAGATGCTTTAATCTGTAATTTGTCATATTGAGCTTCTAATTTTAGGTTTGAATTACATATATTCGTAACAACCCTTGATGAGATTTCCAGAATAGTGCCTTGAACATTATATTTGGTTGTTTTTCAGGTATTTACAGTACCCTAGCCTCAATCGAAGACAGATCATCAATTGATGACGGACCATCAATTGGTGAGGAAATAGCCTCATCAGTAGGAACACAAATTGCTGCGTCTTTGAGTTCATACAGCCCAAGGAAGCAAAAACTTAAAGAAAAAGTGAGAGCCCTCAAAAGAAAAATGAGGAAAACATCTGAAGGAAGAGAGGAGGGGCTACTAATGACTTTGGATCAATTCCACGAAATCTACCTTAGGTTTCTGCCTCAGGAATAAGCTGATTTTGTGAGCATGCAAGCAGAGTTGAACCTGCATAAAGCGAAGGGTTGGAGATATAATGCAGAATATGAAGGAATTCGCTTTATCTCTGTATTTCCTGGGACCAAGCGCTTATAAATTTTTTGAGAAACTCTTCTATTTATCTTCTGTGAAGAGCCTTGAAAGAATCGCCAAAGAACTTCTGTTTAAACCAGGTTAATGTTTTCATAATTTTCATCAAACTAATTGAACATTTCATTGTCCTAAAATTTCATCAAATAAATTGTTATATGCACACTATGATAATATATGTATGTTGGAGTATATGATTTGAGTGGTTTTATTTGTTGAAATAAATATAAGGAATAAAAAGGTAGTGTTAATTTTCTGGAAGATGCTGGGTTCCTCGAAGACTTCTGCACGCTTTCATTCACAACGATTAATTGAACATTACTAAAGTGGAATTAAAATTTATTAGGACTTTGTTTTGCGTAGTTTATAAATTGTCTCTTTTGAATAAAGAATGGCATAGTACGTTGAAATTAATGAATAATATACGGTGAGTATAGTTATAAAGTTCATTTGATTAATAGAGAAATGGAAAATCACCAGATGAATTAGGTTGCATTCGTCCTGAATTAAAATATTCACCTCCTGTCCAAAAAGCATGTCGTTCAATCAAGATATTTTTTCTATGAAATGATTGAAGGCTTCTTCATTTCAAATAATAAACTGAGTCAGCGTTTGCCTTATTAGTACGATTTAAAAAAGAATATTGTATAATACAATAAGGCGATGATGTATTCCACGCAAGATAATTCAAATAAGGTAATGAAATTAAAAATAAGGAGACAGTATTTAGTATCCACGAAATATTTTGTGGAAACTATTTTTTATTGAAATGAGTTTCTACCGAGTAAAGACACAAACTATCAAACACAAGGTAATAAAAGTAACACGTAGCCCATTAAATATATCAATTCCACAAATTTTCGCCGAAAAAACGTAGAAATAAAACAACTGCATCCATAAAATTATTCAACGCAGTTATGTCTGAAATATCGGGCAGTAATAATACATATAACATACATAAGTATCCTTGTGTAATTTCAAATTCGCCGCCTACCAGCCATTTGGTTAGTATTCAAGGTCACGAATTTTGGGTACATCGATAACAATGGAAATGTCAAAGAGTGTCGCTTCTGTAATACTTCTCTATTCTGTGCTAGAATCAATGGGCGCGTTCAGCAGGTGTCAACAGTTGGGTTGCTAACCGAGCGATAGCGTTCGAATATATTTGTATTCTGTGCTGCTAACCGCTGTCAACCAAAGCGGTTACCGCTTTGGTGAGTATCGGTAACTTCGGGTGATATACGGAACGCAACCATGATAAATCAGAGTTTTGTATTCTGTGGTTGGCAGCATAGAATAACTTGGCAGGATATTGTCATTCTATGTTGGCAGGATCATATCATAGAACAACTATATTTTCTTTATGATTGTTATTCTATGGTTGACATCTTTCCAAAAAACCAAATAATTTCTTCATTTAAGATTTATGACCATTTATATCTTGTCTATCAAAGATTAAATCTTTAATCTTTGTTGTCTATGTTTAAAGTGGTTTAAGACTTAGGTTTGAAATATGGCGAAACGTTTGAAATACGATTCAATGAATAACTCTGAATCCATACATTCATCCGAAGAGAGTGATAATGCATATAGTGAAATTCAGGTAAAATATAACAATCCAGCCAAAGATTTTGGATGTGCTACTACAAGTTGCGATTTACAGTTTGAAGGAGACAGTGATCCAGATGTAGAAATCCGAAAGTATCAGTCTCGTCGTAAACCAAAATGTTTTTCTAAAAATGCTCAAATGGCTAGAGAAAATCGTTTGAAGAAAAAAATTCATCTTGCTAAAATGGAAAAAAGAGTTGAAATTCTCAAAAAGGAAAAAAATAATCTCTCGAGTATCATTGGTGCACAATCAATAATGCTTACTGAACTTAGGAAAGAAGTTAGATATTTGAAAGGAGTTCAAGCAAATAGTTCTGATATTTGCATGTTAATTAGAAGTATCAATGAAAGTACCAAATTGCCACTCTCACTTACAATGAACAGTTCTTTGAAGGTATGTACAAATGGTACAGATATAGAAGAATATAAGGATCCATTGATTAAAACAGATTCTTTTTTATCTGAATGTAGTTCTACCCAGTATAATGACCTAGATGAATATTTGAGCTCAGATCGTCTATTTGATATTGATAATGACTTATATTCATACCTTAATACATCTGGTCCTGAATCAAGAACAGAAAATCCTCACCAAATACATTCTTCACTAGACGAACATAATTATACAAGTAAGTCACTTGAACATCAGGATTATGGAATCTGTCTTCATGTTTGTAAAAATAAACTCTCTTTGGAATTTTGTTCCTCATGTGAAGAAAATGCAAGATCTTCATCTTCAAATCAATTATAAAATTGTGTTGGTTGTTCATTATTATACAGATCTATGTAGTAGGTTAGGTATCCATTTTGATGTATTTCAACAATGTGAGGTTACTGTATCTTTAAAAAATTACCTTGTATTCAAATTTTCAGGGCTGCTGATACTGAATTACTTGGAAGGATCGCAGTTTTCTTTCCAAAGTTTAATTCAAGGTGTGGTAGCTTTCTTTTTTTATTTTTCTGTAACTTCTGAATATTTGGAGGTCATTATTTACATAGCCAAGAAATCTTAAATGATTGAGTAGAAAATTCAATTATGATATGCTTTTATTTTAACTAATAGATTGTAATTTCTGAAAATTGTCAGATTTAGTCAGATGACTCCAATTTTGGAAGTTATGTGAAATTTAATCAGTGAATAACTTATAATTTTTATGGAAATTCTGTTTTCAGTAACTAACATCTTATGAAATTGAAGATACCAGGTTGAGTGTGGTAAAAACAAAAGTATCGTTCCTTTTTTGAGGTTAATGCTGTGATCAAAGTTGCTTCAGAATATGTTTTTAAATTTTATTTACATAATATTCATTATGTTCTTGTTATTTATGTTTTCACAGTTCAGTGGCACTTGACACAGCCAAAGTTTATATTTTCAACCAACAAAATTACTAAACAAATTCTGATTTTCAGTGCAAATTTTCAAGGATGAAATGGAGATTAGGTGAAATTAATATTATGTGATTATTGGTAATTGTTCACATTAGTATAATCTTGAACAACATATTATAATTAAGGTAATAGATTGATTTTATGTCCAGGTATTCTCTTTTTTAAGCCCTTCAATATCAAACAATTTCACTACACTCATATGGGGAGGCGAAGGTTTTATTTTTGTGCTTTTGTATCATACGTAAAAATGTATGGTACCCATTTACATTTCCTATGCAAATACTGTGATACATTGTTTTTAATATAAAATGTACTCGCTTTTTATGAAATCCGGTTAATCCGAAAGAAACTATTTAAAAACAAAAATCCTGACCAACCGCTTTTTATGGAACTGGTCTGGTATTCACCTATACTGGTAGGTGGTTCCCCTCGGTGTTTCACGCCAATACGACGGTCTAAAATGTGAATTGTTATGGTTAGCAGTCAGTTATTTTCGCAAAAACAGTAGCTTTTTTCTCAAATATTTTACAAAATGCAATGTCAGAGCAATAAGCGCGTTGTTGTCAGCTTGCAGGAAAAACAAAGCTGTTCGACGATTAGAGAATGGTGAAAATTATTCGGATCAATCAAAGTTTCGATTATCTGAAATCACTCTGGTCCACATTACTTATATATATATATATATATATATATTGTAGGGCAAACCTAACAAATCCGACTAATCATTACTTCAGTAATATATAATTGAATCAAATAATTAGACAACAAATCTTACATTATTCAACTATTGCAAAATGAATGACAGATAAAACCAAGGATTAATCATTGGATAATACGTTAAATTAAATTTTTTTTTTTTGATGAAATGTTATATAGAATTCAACACTGAATTAATGGAGTCGTTTTGTTACTTCAATCTAATTATAAAATAGAATTCCGGATTTCATGGAAGCAATAATGAACGAAATTCACTCAATTTATTGGTAGTAAAAATATCTATAAACTTGGTTTTATTGTGGTACATGCTAGATTTCCATGCATCCCTTATCTGACAATACCAAAAATGTTGTGAATGGTTGAAATATTTCCATCTCATTTTTGTGCCAACAGATGCATGGAAATCCAGCTTAAAGCCTAGGTACCACTTGTCAAATACTTCATTATTACAAAACAAAAACTGATAAATTATATTACAAATGTAGTGCTTTAGCAAAAACGACTTTAGTTATAGTAATAAGATAACAAGAACTTGGTTGCTTACTTGTAGCAATTGTTGAATACTATCGGTCTGGTTTAGGCAATAATTTCATTAACAAAATAATACACTTTCATAATGCATGATGAGTTGATTTTCTAGTTCTTCAATGGATTACAAAAATATATAGTTGAAAGTAATTCAAATTGAAAAGAAAAAATATTGTCCATAGCAAGAAAATAAATAAAATGTTTTAGTTTTTAACTGTTGAATGAAGATAAGAAGATAACCAAAGAATAAATACCGTATTATTGTAAATAGCTACTCTATTCCAAATCACTTTTTGCATGTTGTATCCTTGGAATATTAAAAAAGTCATCTGTAATATTTTACTTTATGATTAAGTATTACAATTAGCTCTCAAGACTTCAAATAGCGGAGTTCTTGGCATTTGAGAAAATATTGTTCTTTATGGTAGGTGTAATCTCCCTGATCGGTTCTGCAACCAACCAATAGATAGAGAGTAAGTATAACTGCAAGAACCAATCTGTCTAAACTGAAAAATTAATATCATAAGCGTCTTTTAATATTTCAAACTACGAATAATTTGCATTTACCTCATTTCTGACGTCATCCAAAACAATAACAAAAATGCTGTGAAACTTGGGTGATTTATATGGGAACATAATTTCTTTAACTCTTGAGATTTTCTCACATTAGATTTGGGAAGGTTTCTAATTGAATAAATAACCTGGAATATATCGATTTTTAGTTAAAAATCAATTTCTTTTATGTGTTAGTCAATTTATTCCACCTAAAACTATGTTGGGAAACATACCTGCTTGATACCTAGTAACTCATTTATGTCCATACATATATTCCCAACGTAAATTAAAATCCAACAAAGTATATGAATTCCATAATAGGTGTACCATACTGGTTTATAATTCAAATTAAGTTTCCATAATGTCACTTCCAATATTGGTATCCAATGTGTGAACAGAATCTAAAAACAAACTATACATGATGGATTTGTTCACGTTGAGGTATATTTAGTCTCAGTTGTATTATGAGCATACCCCATATTTATAACAATGATTTCAATATACTTTTACCTGGAGCACTACGCAGGTAGTGATTATATAGAAACTTCTGTAAATGTCTAGAATACCATATTTTTCAAACAACAATTTAAGTTTACCGTTGGCTAAATATGAGTGCTGTAAGATGAAGAGTGCCAGAAGAATAACATCCACTGAAAGCATCCAAAAAGAATTCGAGACCCATTCATCTGTAAACTTTGAATAAATAAATTGTACATGAAATTGTAGTGTAGACGAACCTCTTTGGGTACGACTTGTGGATCGTGCTGTTCGCGGGTCCGATAAAAAAACCATCAAATTTATGACAGTATAGAATGCATATATCAAGCCAATACCACTCACAAAACATTTCACCCCATTAACAACTCTACTTTCTAAACTCATAGCTAGTATAAACTATGTAAAATCAATATGAACTCAATCAATGGATCTAAAATCAAGTAAAGATTAATTGAGTGTTTTCAGGAAAACGTTGAAATTTTAATTTTCCAAAAAAATTATATTCCGTATTATTCCTGTATAATTAGATTGACCTAATTTTCGAAAATAATTTGGTTTGGATATTTGTTATGCATTTTTGACAAAAATAAACATTTCAAACCATAGAAATATATGTTGCGAGCATAGAACAAATATTATTTTTTCTCTCTCAGTGCTTTGCATTGAATAAAGAACCAACCCGTTCGAAGATGCTCGGGCCCAGGGCCGTATCTAGGGCGTGGCAAAGGCGGCACTTGCCACGGGCGCAAGCTCCACAGGAGCACTAAAAAATACCAAACGATAAAAAATAAGAGCGCCAGGCGAAATAATTCGAAAGATCACAACTCGATTTTCATGTATACGCTTCACAATAATGCTGAGGAATCTTGAGACATAATTATTGCTGGCCTCTGCTAGAATTTGCGTACTAAGCCTAAAATAATCACAAGATCAGCAAAACTTCAATTTGGAGTAAAAAAATATAAATATTGCTATGTTTAAGCGTACCGCAATTAAGTCATAAATATGTCTGTCGGGCGTCGACATATCAAAGATGCGGCCTTCAGGTCATAAAATAATAAATACTGTCGCGCGTCGGCATTTGTGCTAACCCCTATTTTTACGAGTTTTTTGCGCTTCATCAAACTTGTCTGTATCTCCTTCTACAAACTGTACCATCTATTTTTGCGTGAAGTGCAGCTTACTTGATACAATTCTGTGATATTCCAGAAATTGTTTTTATTTTCAATTCACCATCACCAATCAGACCCTAGAAAGGAAAAAAAATATATAAATACGAGACATCCTGAATATTCCCACATTTCTGTTCTGGCGAAAAAAGTATATTTCAAACTACGTTGAGTACGTAGTGTGTTTTTCCATAAATGTAATTGTTTCATTTTTATTTAGAATTCCATCGAAAGAAATTGTGGTATTTCAGGTAAGTTAAAGAAAATTTTCCATGAAAAAAAAAATTCATTTTATTTTCTTCGGATATACGTATTTTGTTTCGTTTTTTTTTCAATTTGTTTAATTGTTTCAATTTCAATGAATATGAGTGAATATCTACAATATTGTGTATTACTTCGAAACCTTAAAGGAAATATATGACTAAATTATGAAGAAAAATATATACCATAAGAAAATACAATTAATTAAAAAAATGTACGAAAATGTGGGGCGCTATCTAATATCTTGCCACAGGCGCCATCGTACTTAGATACGGCCCTGTGCTTGGCATTCATCCATAATACCATTGTTCAACAATTATAATACAATTTTATTGAAATCAATGCATTTGAATGAAAAACAAAATCACTTTTCTGATCGACTCCATATTAATCACTCGATTTCTGAACGCATATTCTGGGGAACAACAAAAAATATTCAGATATGTGACCAAAAATCGTTATTTCAAAGGTCACGCGTAACTTACAATAGTTATCACAATAATATTGCTCTAAATTGACATCAAACACCCTGTATCATCAGAGACGACTCTTTCTCTGGTATCATCTGGTTTATGCTTCGCACAGAACACTTTACTTTATGATGCTTCGAAAACAGCTAGGGTAGGTATGTCATAAGGCAAAAATAACTTTCCCAATGTCAATGTCATCTACACGGCTATATATGATATATGTTGGTCCAGTTTAGTTTATGGTGAAACCACAGCGGTCTTTAATGCATTATAGAGACAGCTGTGGTGAAACATCCTATATATATATATATATCTTGTCTATGCCTGAAATGTATGTAAGGTGCATCTTAAATGTACTTGATAGTATATTTAAAAAAATATAAATATAAAGTCAGAAACCGATATTGAAAAGGTCACACATGATTTTATATTCTGTGCCCATAACTCACCACATTCATTAAAATATTGGTCAAAGTTGAATTTAAGCACCTTGTCATTCGCTTATTCTTCGAAAAAGACCAAGAACAAACACATGTTGATAAAACCTTTTTCCTTAATATCTAGGGTATCCAATGACAAACTCAAATTTATACTCATAACTGTATCTCCTATGTCACACTCATAGACATCAAAACTCTTATTTTCCTGCATAACTTGAAAGTAAGAATCAGCAGTTTTTGTTTTTCCTGATGCGTCCCAAGGAATAAGAGTCCAGAAACATCCCCATTTTTCCCTAGCTCCAGTGATTACGGAGATGTTGTTCAGGGACGTCGAATTTTGGCCACCTGTAAATCAATTAAATTTTGGGCAACCAAATGTATTTAAATATCGTTACATTTCAGGGACAAAATATATTTGAATCTTATATGTAGAGTAAATAATATGCAATTCACTCCATAAAGTAAGATTTATTCACATTCAATAATCATTTCAATACAATATTATTATGTATAAATAAAAATTTTTTAACAGAGCAATGAAAATATATCATAATAATTTACTCATCCTTAGTTTGTAAAATTCGTAGTATAGGTTTTATAGGATTAATGAGTTCCTGTACAGCATCCAATTCTGAAGTATTCGATATTGAATCTAAAATGCTCAAAAAATTTTTCATCATTTCTCTTTTCCTTGTTAAAAATTCTTTCTTTTTCATATTTCTGGATTTTCTTTCATGGGTCGAATCAGACTGATTGATTTCCTCATCATGGTTGATATCTTCATTTTTATTCTTTTCTGGGACTATTGCTGAAGTTTCCATACATTGTTTAGGTTCTACTGAGTTTTCAATAGGTTTTTTCATTTCCTTCGTATCATTTGGGAATATATTTTTATTTTGGTAACAAATATGTGTCTTCACAAAATATATACTGCACTTTCCATTAGCTTCATGCATTACTCTAAATCCTGCTGGACAGAAACCATTCACCTTTTTATCCTGTGAACTGCCTATTTCAACATCATTTCCTGATACCGAATATTCAGATTGACTGCATATATAGTTGGTCATTTTCATAGTGGAACCATACTCTTTAACAAACTTAGAATTCATAGCACCTTCTATTTCTAATTTCCAATGCAAGAAGTTTTCAACACTAGCGAAATCCATCTTCTCTATGTCTAGGATTATATTATGTGATTCCCTGCAGTGGTCATAAAAATCTTTTTTGAAAGCTGCAACATGATCGCATAGTGGACATTTCTTTCTTATTTTTACACCTGAATGGTTTCCACAATGAGATTTTCGGTGAAAAGTGAGGTTTTTTTTGTTATTGAATTGTTTATCACATTGGTCACATTTGAAAAAGGACGTTTTGTTCTCCAACATAGTCATCAGTGCCTCAGCATTCTTGGTATGGAATCTCTTGATATGCCTTATCATATCAGATTGTCTGATGAATGTTGTCTTACAAGCAATGCACTCCTTGATGTTGTTACTGTTGTCCATTATGTAAATTATTTAACTGAATTTCAATGGATAATTGTATAACCCTACGAAGTATTGATCAAGCCCTACACTTACAATTCGAAAAACAATGATCTAATAATATTATTAGATATGCGAAAAATAACGAACAAGAAAATATTTTACTTTTTTGGTTAGAATCACAGAGTGTCGTATATAAGGTTCATAGAAAATATGCACCATATCGTATCCATAGACATATTAAACTCTCTGGACTGGCCTAAGAGTTCATTTCTGAAGAGTCGAATGCGGATAACTTAACATTGATCTTGCAAATATGCATGATGTAAAAAAAGTAAAACATGGTGTGCTAATCTGCCCATCTGTGATCGTTTTACCAATGATGACGTCACATTTTTCATTCAAATTCAAAACAAAAAATATATTTCCTTGTATTTTAATCTTGCTGACGTCACTTTTTTTCAGATGAGCACACCATATTTTTTACATCACGCAAATAGGTATAACCATGATGTAAAAAACATGGTGTGCTCATCTGAAAAATGAGTGACGTCAGCTAGCAGAAAATACAAAGAGTTATATATTCTGTGTTTGCAGATGGTTACAAAATTTGAAAATGCAATTTTTGCGCGCATGTTCTAGGGAACAGCGTGCTATCGTTTCGTCCAAATGTCTGTAATTTTGGATGATTGAGCCGAAAATGGTCTCAATCGACTAGGTTGGACTCACTGATGACGAATCCGGTGTCAAAATCGATTCTGTCCATCCGACCGTGGACACGATAACTGTCGAACGGAGCAAGCTAGCGACTTGAAACTTGTAGGGTAGTTCGCACATCGGAATGCCGCGGTTAAGTTCGCTAATGGGCCAAATAGCTTCGGAGTTATAGCCATTTGAAATTTTAAGGTTATACCCCCATATTTCAGAAACTACTAGAGCGATTGGATTGAACCTTCGCAGTTATTAGTAGCATAACGACGCGCAACTTGAAGGAAAATTCTGTTGAAATCGTATGATCATTCAATTTTCGAAAAAAAATTTTCAAAATTTTTTTTCGAAAATAATTTTTTCTTCTGAAACTACAGTTACATCTTGTGCTTCATATTTTACAGCAGTGTACCAATTTTCAGTTCGATACGGCTATTAGTTTTGGAGATATTGGAAAAAATATGTAGATTTTCGTGGTTTTCTTCAACATATCGTTGTGTTTTTCGGTATAACTCAAGAAATTTCTAGGTTGTTTCATCCGGAAGTTATTGTGTTTACGGTCCGGCCTTCAGGCCAGCCGATTCCGTGGATATAACCATTAAAAATTTTATTTTTCCAATATTTTCAAAAATACAGATCCTCCTTAGACAATGGTAATATCATTGTTGTTGTGAATTTTTCATATATTTCTAATTTTGTTTGTGTTTCCTAATTCAAATGCATCGTTTTGACAAAGTGAATTCGAATTAGTGTTTTATTTGCAGTAAATGTAACGTTATAAAATTTGTAACATAATTTTGCCTGAAATCCCATAATTCTGGCATCGCTGCGCCAAAATTTTATATTTGATATCTGGCATCGCTGGCTTAGACACAGAAAAGAGAGGTATTATATTTCTATTTGACGCTGTATCACTTCCAAACTGATCCAAAATCAGCTGATGTGCGTTCTATTTGACAATGTTGTAATTTTAAACTGATGCGCTTCACTCCCAACTGATGTTGCTCTCTGGCGTAATCAGTTTGATTTCCGTAATCACATCAGTTCAACATAACCTTGCTTTTTACTAAATGAACAATTTGTCGACAATTCACATAAACTTTCTGCTGAATTGTAATTTGAGAAGCCATCAATTGAAGATTCATTAATGGATGATAGATACAAACGGAACCTGAAAATTTTGCAAGCACCTACTAATTTTGAACATCACACTAAGTGAATTATTTTCCCCTGGTTGCATCGCTATAAATGAAACTGTATAATTTATAATATGAAGATTGTTTCTATGTTATGTTTTGTTGATTTGGTGTATTCAATATGAAAATAGTCATTGATTTGAGAAACAGAAAAAATGAATTCCCGTCCACATAGTTTCAAATTAAAATACTTCAACTACTCATTGCTAGTTTTCCTCGATTGGATGTTGATTATTCGAGCTTGACTATCTAAATTTGTATCAAAAAAGCTTAGATTTTAAATTGTATTTCCTGTCTTACTAAACCCAGCCACATGCAAAGACGGAATCGAATGGCAAGAATTTTGTTTATTCGAAAAATTCTATATATTCAGTAAAGCTGGTACAGAAAAGAGCTATTAGATACTTCGGATATAGTTTCTAGATAGTGTAGTAGTAAATATTTCAGTTCAAAATATCCAAATTAATATAAGATCACAAGCTAAATTGCATTTTCCCATAGTAAACAATGCGTTTCAAGTTTTTTGTTGGTCCTCTCAACTGTCAAAACAGCACGTCAGCTGTTATAAGTCGTGTTCTATTTGTTAAATTCACTTCAGTTCGAAGTGAAGAAATTCGGAAATTAATCAGTCAAATAGAAAGCTAGGAATACCGTAGATAGACTATTCTGTGACTTAGATCTATGATCTTGTTCATAGACATTAGACAAGGCATAGATCTCCAGATCTCGTCTGTTATTTGTGTGGTTATATAGTGGATGACATCATATTTTGAAAATTTATTTAGGTTTACTGAAATCTGAAAACTGCAACAAACTTTAACTTTTAATTTATTATGTCGACAGCTAATGATCAGCCAAATTTTGATAAAACCAAAGTTGGGAAATTGGAGTTGGAACTTATAAAATTAGTTGAACAACAAAACCGCGAGCGAGCTATAAAATTGCAAACAATTCGAAAGAAAAATAGAATAACTGGTGCAATATTGGGCGCAGCAGTATTAGGAATATATGCTTATTCTATGTATGCTGTAAAACAAGAAACCTTCCTGGATGATTTCGATGAACCTGCTAAAGTAATAGAAGAGAAACAGTAGTACAATGAACACTTTACGTTTACCCCCTCTTCCTACTATTAAAGATTTGATTAAATTATATAAGTTGAGAGCATTGAAACAACTTTCTCAGAACTTTCTATTAGATGAGAGAGTTACTGATAAAGTTGTTAGAGCAGCAGGTAATATCAAAAATCATTTTGTGCTGGAAGTTGGTCCGGGTCCAGGAAGTATTACAAGATCAATTTTGAGAAGGAATCCCAGTAAATTGGTTTTAGTCGAGAAAGATATCAGATTTTTACCCACATTACAGCTTCTCCAGGAAGCTTGTGAAGATAAGGTGCAAGTGGATATACAAATTGGTGATATTCGGTCATATGATTTTGACAAGGGTTTCAAAGACGTACAATCCAGTGATTGGTATGGTGTTGCACCATCTATAAATTTGATAGGAAATTTACCTTTCAGTGTATCTACCATTCTACTTGTTAATTGGCTAGAGTCCATTTCATTGAAACGTGGAGCTTGGAAATATGGTCGTACATCCATGACCCTTACATTTCAGAAAGAGGTAGCAGAGAGAATGGTAGCACCTCCTGGTCATAAACAACGTTGTAGGTAATAGAAATTAAATTTTCAAATATGGAAATAACAAAATTTATTGAATTTTATTTTCTAGGTTATCAGTTATCTGTCAATTATGGTGTGATGTTCAAACTAAATTCATCATCCCGGGAAAAGCATTTCTGCCTAAACCAGATGTAGATGTGGGTGTGGTCACTTTGAAACCATTGATATATCCTCTAACCGATGTTCCTTTTAAAATAGCCGAAAAAATCTTGAGAAATATCTTCAATATGCGCCAAAAATACTCATTTAAGGGTGCATCGAGACTGTTTCCAGAGGAAATGAGAGATGAGCTGGGTAATTTTGCTTTAATGAATAATTGTTGTGCCGATGTTATAGCGGTTTTCAGCTGATTGAGTTATCTTTGATATCTTGAATCACGCCAATTGACTGGTTAATTTGTCGAATCAGGCTGTTCCAGGTTATTAACCTTAATATGATAATCCCACTCCAGAGATATTTTTCAATCTGCCATATGTTGTTGGGCTTTTAAAATATTATTGGTTGTAAAGAAATGTTTGCAAAGTGGATGGATGAAGCAGATTATATCTTTCAACCATTCTGTTTGAATCGTAGTAAAAATAAACGTCGAAGTGTACTGCCGCGAAGGCAGCAGCTTTTACGCGCATGTTTTATGGAGATGACCGCTTTGGCCACGAATTTAAATATTCGCGCAAAAGCTGCTGCCTTCAGGGCAGTGCTTTTCTAGGTTCTTTTCATTAAGTACTGGATTTCAATTCGATCTAATCTGTGTTTTTGGAAATATTGGGAAGATAAAATTTTGAATGGGAATATCTACGCAATCATTGGCTGATATTACCCATTCACGAACTCGACCTTAGTTAAGCCCCAAACCTTCTTTACAAATATCGAGGTTTTTAGTCGTTTCTTCCCGAAGTTATTGCGTTTACGGTCGGCCGTTAGGTTCGGACCTTAATTACCAAGGCCGAATTCGTGAATGGGTAAAATCCACCCATTGATTCTGCAGATTCTTCAAAATTTTATAATCCCAATATTCCCAAAAATTCAGATTAGATCGAATTGAAATCCAGTTCTTCATCAAGAAATGCCAGTTCGAAGGTTTATACAGAATTCAATGAGGATTATATGTTAAGAAGATCACAGAATATTGAATATTTGAAAATAAACATTGACATTTTTTTTCAAATCGTTCTAATGACACGATCATCACGAAATTCTGCACAAACTTGTCCTTCAGAATCTTCAAACTAGCTGCGAAGTTTCATCATGATTGAATCAGTATTGCTTGAGTAATATCCAAAAAAACAATATTGAGAAGAAACCCACGAAATTTTGCATATTTTTTCCCAATATCCCCAAAACTAGTAGCCGTATCGAATTGAAATTTGGTTCACTGCTGTGGAATATGAAGCTCAAGCTATGAGCGAAATTGTTTTCGAATATCATTCATAGTTTCTGAAAAAAAAAATTTTCTAATTAAGTTACCATATAATCCCAACAAAATTTTGCTTAAAGTTTGCGCGTCGTCATGCACCTTAAAATTTCAAATGGCTATAACTCCGAAGCTGTTTGGCCGATTTGCCCCATTAACGAACTTAACAGCGTCATTCCGATGTGCGAACTACCCTTAAAGTTTCAAGTCGCTAGCTTGCTCCGTTCGACAGTTATTGTGTCCACGGTCGGATGGACAGAATCGATTTTGACACTGGATTCGTCATCAGTGAGTCCAACCTAGTCGTTTGAGACTATTTCCGGCCAAAAACTCGAAAATAACAGACATTTGAACAAAACCCTAGAACATGCGCGCAACTACATAAAAATCTCTTAAACATAGCTATGAAAAATTTCTATTTTGGAATCATAATTTTAACTTGTTCTTTTTTCAGTTTCCAGAATGTTTTATGTTGCTGATTTAGATCCACAAATAAGACCTTTCCAGATCACTAATGATGAGTACTGTAGACTTTTTTATGCTTATAAGGTTATCAGTGAGGATCATCCAGAAATATTAGATTATGATTCAAGAGCCCCAAAAAACTTGTAGCTAAAAATAGTGTTTGAAATATAGTGTTGTTTTTTTTTGTTTCATTTGTTTGGATGGAAAAATCAGTGCGTTGTAGCTACTAGAACCGAGTTTCATAGAGCCTTTCATCTCTAACATTTGTTTGCAAATTTTCAGAATTTCAGTCAGGCAAGAGAATTTTGTGGCTGAATGAAACTTTAGTGAAAGTGTATCCGAATGAAAATAGTTTTTATAATAAAACCTGTTCACAAAAACAGTGTGTATTCAATTTTTTGTTTTTGTGAAAATAATGATAAATCAAATGAGAATGAATTCCAGTTGAAATCTATAGTCAGGTCAGCAGCCTACAAATCGACGTAATCATTTATTAAGAATATTTTATACAATGCCGTATTCGTATTTAAAATTTAATCCTTTGCCGTAATTAAGCTGAAAAGAATAATGGAGCTTTTACTTTCATTTGCCTTCATACTGAATCATAACAACTGAGAGACATGGTGGAAATATGTTGCCACCATGCTGGGAGATACAGTTGTATTTCACCACCATTCAGAACGCATGACACTTTATGTCATAGAATACAAATATATAAGAAGTGTAAACTCCCTACTAATCTGTGGAAACAAAGTGGCGGCCATCTTAGATGGACATTCACTAGCGACACCAACGGCCAGATGGGGAACTAATTTTGGATGGAAAGCTCACTAGCGACCCTAACATGCAGAGTTGAAAGTATTTTGTTTGTGGCGGGAATATTTGAATTAACTGTTAGAGCTAGGTATAAGATCGAAGGTAATAGAAATTAACTTCATACTACATTTTATGTTTTCAAATGGAATTTTACTCTTTTTTCAGTCATGAAAACCAAACCGACATGAAGTGAACTCAATTACATACCTATGTAATATGTGTTAATTATATTACGATTCTTCATTTATTTCTTCTGTTTAATTATACAGAATCTACCAACATTATATAAAGAAATAACCAAAAGGTCATTTGCAATTCATTAACTATTAACATTAACAAAATGATATGTTGAAAAGTTGAAAGAATAATAACAATATTAGCATTCAAGGATATGTCCAAAAGAGTCTTCCAGCAAAGGGTTGCTGAATCCACTTTATTTAATCCTTGGATCCTGGAGCAACTGGTGAAAACCTAGAAATCAAATATTCAAATTAATTCAAAATTGAAAACTTTAGGAAATCTCTTTTTTTTTCCAAGTGAAAAATGTTGCTATAAAATATTGGTAGGCTTTCCTACATTAGAAATACAAGTGAAAATAATGAAAACTATTGGTAATGGAAACAAATTGCTCCTGCGTTACTGCATCAATACAGCGTTACAAACTTTGAAAAGTATGTACAACTCTGTTAACGCAGAGGCGATTTCTATAAACAATTTTAATTTTTTTTGCCTACTATTCATTTTGAGTTTGAATAATTTGAAAGATACGGTTCTCTATGAATTTGGTATAAGAACTGCTGCTCAACGGACAAATATGATTGAGAATCCTAATTTTCCTAAAAATACAGGTTTATTTTCAACTAAAAAGGAATTTTCATTTACCTATATAATTTTGGCAACTTCAGCACTAGAAGCAAAGCTTGTTGTATCAGGCCTTTCTACTGAAGGTTGGTCAGATGTTGAAGGCATCAATGATTTTCGCAGAGTCATTACTGGAACTATTATAGCTGTCTTCGGAACTCAAATCATAAGATTCATATCTACATGATCATTCAGAACATATTCGGGAATTGCATCAATATTGAAGCCTTGTTACCAGGTTAAAAATCTAGAAGGATTCGTAGCAAAATCGAGAAAATGCAGGTTTTTTTGAGACCCTGTGATATTATCACAAACCTTTGACATTACTCGTATGGATTTTCATCTAAGGAAAACTTTCATGTGAACTTAAATTTGATCGAGGAAGGTTTCCTTGATTTTTCAAATATTATTACAGGAGTTAAACGAGTAAAGAATACAAAAAACTGTATAGAAAATTTACGAACTATTAGCTTATCTAGCCAGTTCCCTCAGTAAACAACTCCATTTTTATTTTACCGGCAAAAATACTATAAGTCAAATGTCATTTCGGATCATCCAGTCCCGACGGAGAAAGCTATACTTTCATATCTTCTATCTCCCTTAATCTTGAGTGGACAGTCACAGAAAATTGCTTCCCATATTCCACTAGGAGTTTCACCCCCCTGCTTTATGTCTTCATAGCCTCATGTCATGCAGGCAGAGTTGCATTTCATAGAGACAAGGACAAAATATAGTTGCCTTGACGACAGATCGTAAAGCCGGAAAAACTATATTGATGTCCTCTACATTGGAAACGTTAGAAAATATTCTTTACTCTAGACGAAAACAAAAGCTCATCTTCAGATTCACCTCTGAATAAAGAACTTCTTTATTCAAAGAGATTCACCTTAGAATAACAATGATGATAATATAAGGTTATTCTATGGTAATCACCTAAGAATATAGAAAATGCTCTATATTCTATGGTAATCACTAATAAAATAGATATTCTGTTCAGTAGTTAAAAGTGATCAGTATTTCTTCGAACTACAAAATTTAAATAGAAATAAATTCTAAACAAAAATATTGAAATGGCAGATGGAGACGATTTACCTCCAGACAGAAAAGAAAAAAAAATTGCAAAAACCAAATCAAATAATGAATCGGAAACAGGAGGTAAAGTGGTGGAACTGGACCTAGGAGATGATAATTTGAGAAAACATGACAATTATAGGTTAGGAAATCAAAACATAGGTGCAGGTAATTTTAGATATTCTTTGTTGTGATTTCTTATCATTTCGATTGATTTCTAAAGGAACAAGCTCTGGTGATTGTGCTAGAAGAGATGATAATTCCTTTTCATTAAAACACTTCTTGAGAAGTGATTCAAGTTACCAAAACAAAGGTGCACGTCCTAAAGTTTATTGTGATGGTCGTCCTGTTGCATCTGTATTGGAAACACAAGGCCAGCTTATCACTGAAAATCCCTCAGCTTTACCTGATTTTGTTCAAGATCATCTAGTCATAGAACAAAGTTATTTATCCAATGGACCAACTTCTAACTATAATGTAGGAGTTCAATTGCCTGACTTTGCCCGGATCAGTCCTGGGTGTAGACAGAACATCGAATCCAATTTAATGGATGGTAATAATATTGCTAATGGAAGTGATATCACAGGATCAATTAGACCCCAAGCAGAATTTCCTTTGGATTTACCACTGAATTCTGGAAGGCAGGGTGCGTCGAATGAGGTATACATTACATATTCATATACTCGATGGAAATTATATTTATGCTATCAGGTTAACTGTTGTTTTTGGGTAGATAAATGACTGTATGACTTACGAGAGGTTAACATGAAAACATATAAGGTAGATCATTGTTTACTAGGCCATCCTTGCTTCTAATCAAAATAATTATACTACATATCGATACATTTTTGCCAAATTATTATAAGCCGCTTTGTTGAGGCTAACGATAATTTAGCAAAAAAGGTATTGATAAAGCCAAAAAGTGATTGACTGATGATTCGGTCGAATTTTTTGTTACAGATGTGAATCATACATTCCTTAGAAGTTTGGTCAATTATTGATGTATTCATATGGACTTGCAATACAGGCCTAATTTTGTGACATATCTATCTAAGATTATCTTTGTTCTTACTAATATGAAGATTTTCTTACTTAAAGGTTTTCTGTCACAAAGAAAAACTACAATAGTTGAAGTGTATTGTAAAGACATTACAATAATAGTTGCAATTATTTCCTGATTCAGTTTCAACATTTATTTCATAAATAATTTTTTTATAGGTGGCAGTATCTAAAAGTCTTCCAGATTTTTTGAATGATGGTGCAGTTCATTCTCAGAATGCCGACAATCTTTCTGATAGTCAAAGTCCGGAAACTCCAGAAAGGCTGCAAAGAGAATTGGATCTGGTCCGACGACAATTGATTGAACAAACTAACAGAGCAGAAATATTGAAAAGGGAGTTAGAGGAGACTAAAAACTTGGAAAACAGATACAAGCAACATCTGATCGAAACTTTAGAACAGTTGGAAGAGAATTTACAAAGAAGTAATGTGAGTGTGATATTTTTACAAAACCAAACAGAACTCTCAATTTGCAAGTATTTTTCGATTATATAATGTGTAACCTCCTGAATTTGATCTCCAGCTTCCTTAGCATCATGCAGAATTGTTATCTTTTACTACCATTGTTGTTATATCATTAAGTTACAACTTACTTGTTTTTTTAGAGAAGGGCATCTACAGCAGAAGCCACAGTTTCAACACTTCGCCAGGAAATAGCATCACTGAAAGTATTATACCTCAATTTTGTTTCCAACCCATCACTAATTGTCCTGAATTTTTATTAGAGAGAAAATACCGCCTTGAGAGTAGAAAATTCAGCATGGAGTAGTATGGAAGGTGCAGCAGGGGGCCCTCCACCACAAACCTTACCGAATCACTCCCAACGACTAGCCCAAGAATTGAGAAATGCTGCAAGTACAGCTGAGACTTCTTTGAGGTAAGTACGAAATTTGTTTCGGAGATCTTTATACATTTCAAGTCATTTGCGTTAAAATTCCTGAATTCTTTTCAGACAACTGCTTTCTGGTGTGGATAATTTGAGATTAATGGCTTCTACATTAGAGAATATGCATCGAATAGAGGAAAGTAATGAATCATTTCTGAATTCTGATGAAAATAGTGGGCCTGCACTTTGAATTTATATATTTTAAGAATATATTTGTAAAAACCTATAGAGATTACTTCTTTCTATGTGATTTTAGCCTAAGTTTTATTCAGGAAACTAAAATGAAATAGAAATTTTTTCAAATTATATACTTCCTTCAGAAGTTAGTGTTTCATTTGTTGAGAATCTCACATACACCTACTTCAAAACTCATTGATGGAAGTTTTCCATTTTCACAAGATGGTATATCTTTGCAACTAGTATAACTTGAGATATCAAGTACAGGTACAGCACAGCAAAGCTTCTCTACTTTGTTTCAACAGAGTTGAGACAGAAGGACTTTCAAATATGCAGGAAATCATACACAATCCATTAATATTATATTCAGAATAAAATTAGATTATTGAAAATGACTAGGTTGTCAACGATCTGAAAAAAAAATTCACAAAATACAAAATAAAATAATAAAGCAAAAACTGGACTAAGCATTTATGGCTTCTAATATTTGCTTAAATTCCAAGTCAGTCTGGGTTTCCATATGGCTTATATCACGACAACTCAGTTGTGGCTTTTTATGTGGCATTGTTTGAATTTCAACAGACTTCAACATATCATCTACAGTTTGGGTCTCTATGTGGTTCAATTCCAAACTGTTTAAGATGAGATCTTCACATGTCTGAGTATACATATTGCTGTAATAATCTCCATAAACAAACAAATCTTCATTGAATATTGAGTCTGTTTGTGTTTCCATATTACAGTTGAAAAAATTCGAGTCAAAGCTTTCCAAATTATTTTCAATTAAATCAGAGGTATCTGTATTAATCGTATCATGTGTACTTGTGGTCGCTGAAAAATTCTCCTCTTTGATCTGCTTCAAAGTCTGGGTACTCGAAGAGCTTCTCTTCGCACTTGCTGGAAGGCCTAGATTATTTTCCAGAAGAAAAGTATTCGATGAAACAGATTTTGAAGGTTTTATACTTGTTTGAGTTGATGATTGTGAAGTGATGAATTTTTTTTCTCCGTCATTACTGAAATAATCGCCAATTGTTTGGGTTTCGATACTAGTACGATCCTTCCATAAACCTGTTTGTGTTTGTTGAGTATCTCTAGATAATTCAAGTGAGTTTCTATTTATTCGCGTAATTTTGCTTTTAAGTTTTGTTAGTGTATGGTCAGTTTGAATGCCCCGATCACTCTTTTTATTTATAAGCTTCAGATTAGTTAATACCTGCACACTTCCTGTTGATTGAGGTAATATTGGTCTTACTTTATTGGGTAAATTGCTATCACTTTTTGAACTACCTGTAGTCACCAGGCAGTCAGATTTCTTTAATTTGAAATGAGTTTTATCATCGATTTTATGTTCTTTTCGCCTGGCATGGGTCAATAAGGATTCATATTTGGGATAACTGATTGGACATTCACTGCATTTAAATTTAACACCACAGTAATCTACATGCATATTTTTGAAGGCTTTTGTAGGAAATCCTTCCTGGCAATTTTCACAAATATATGTTTTAGGTGAATGCACCTTTAAATAGTGTTGCTTCAAGAGTTTTTTGTTTTTGAACCATTGAGAATGATGATAAATACATTGAAGTTCTGGACAGTGGAAGTGCTTGATAATTGAATCTATTGTGATTGCATCCTTCTTGCTGTGGGTTTTGTACAGATGTAAATTTAAGTTAGAGTAAGATGTGAATATCTCTTGACAATTCTCCTCGGTACATTTTATAGAATTGTTTATCACAGAAAGCTCTGATTTTGAGGGATATACTTTTTTAATGAAGTCATTAGTAGGCAGATTCATACCTAAATCCTGGCGTATTAGAAAATGATCATCATTATCCGATGAACAATTCATGACAATATGTTTTAGTGATTCTGACTTTCCTTCGAAGGTATTCCAGTTAATCTTTATTGCAAAAAACTCATTTCTTGTTACTAGTACTGATGTTTATTCAGCTCCTATCTAACTGAAATTTAATTCTTATTTTTAAATAACAATTGCTGAATAATAAATAATCTTCATGGAAATGAAATAATTTTTTTTCGTTTTAAGCATAGAAACATTACAATTATTACAAACAGGAAGTTATCTCTGGAGGTGGAAGTAATAGTTTGACAGAAGTCATCTGTCATTAGTGAAATTCGTGCGACAGCTACAATTTCAAATGTTCATAAATCATTCTCAAAATTCTTCGCGAGTAAAATTACCATATTTCATCAGCAGGAGTTTGAATCAATACAGAAAAATTAGTGAAATATTTATCGCCAAATGGGTAGAAAGAAAAGAATTTCCTCTCACCAATTATATTCCTTAGGAAATGATTGGTTTGAAGTTACTATGGTAAGATAATTTTTTCTGATAATCCCTGTAATTGGTTCCTCGCTTCTTATCAGTAATATTGATTCAGTATAAATGGAAATTGATTACTCGCAACTAATGATTTCAGATAAGAATTTGAATTCAAATTACAAACCATAGAGTAGTAACCATTGATGCCAGAATGACACTTGAGTGACAAACGTAGTAGTTCTTATGTTATCATATGGCTTACGTCAGAAATTTTGCCTGGGATATATCTTGTCTATGGATATCGGAATCGGATTTCGTAGTTGACAGTTGTGTGTTGTGCTAAGTGCTATTTGTCTATGGCTGATTGTAACTGAGTTTTATTTTGTGAATGATGTATTATTCTTGAAAACTTAAGAATTTCTAGTGGAAATGAGAGACACTGTGTCGTTTGTAGATTTTCTGTGATGGCTTGAGAACGTATCTGGCAGGATGAAGAATATATCTCCGAGTATCAAGTATGAAAAGGTGCCTCAGCACCACTTTGGTGACTCGGGCCGCAAATCTCATCGCAATTCAAACTCGGTGAGAAGAATATTGTTTTGATGATCTGAAGAATTTTGATTAGGTTGACAAATGTGTAATTTTTTTTTTATAAAATATATACTTTCTGAAGTGACCTCTTCTTTCATAGGTTTCTAGAATTACCTATAACGCTGTGGCGATCAATAATTCCGTCTGACACGGATTTGGTCACAGGGCGATATATCTTTGAAATATTTATTACTCATTTATTCCATTTACTCTATCGATCAACAAGTTGTGCAGTAAATAGGAAAATACTTTTTGGAATTTTGTCAAATATTTGATCTAACTTCTGATAGGTACATGAAATAATAAAATTATTTCCAGCAATCTAAATGACCATATCATTGAATGAAGGATATTCACTATTATTACTATTTTTTTCTCCATGTGTTTTAATTTCGAAAATAAGAGGTTGAGAAATTGAAAGAAAACACCTTTATCTGTCTATGGCTTTTGGGATGTATTTCAATCGGATATTTTCCGAGTACAATAGGATATCAACAAAATTCTGCTAAAAGTTGATAGTTGTTAGGCTTCAACTAACTAAGGCAAGCTTCAATTCAATCGCTCAGATGGTTTCTGAAATCGCAGGGAAATAACTTTATAATTTAAAATGACTCCGAAACCGTTCGACCGAATTTGGCAACGAACTTTACCGATAGCACAGCGTTTTCAAGAACACGCGCGAAAAAACGAGTGATAATGTTGTTTCTCTCAAATACGGAGCAGGAGCAAATAAATTTAACGGTGTGTTCCGAATTCATTTGTCCCTTTTAATTAGTAAGACCGCTAGAAAACCTTCATAAACAACAAATCTTTAGCAGTCACCTTTACAGAAATGCTGTCTTATAGCTACAGTACCAAAACTTTAATACAATACACACTTCTCGTGACCTATTTGGAGCTCCCAATTATAATATAAAGAATACTAGCTATATTTTGAATATGGAGAGCTTTTCATGCCTTTTACTAACTGTCCTTATTTATTAGCTAAGTGCAGGGTTCGTAAACAGAGGTTCGCGAAATGTTATCAATTCTGTCCTCCATGTTGTGACGTCATTGGTGGTTGCGCTATATTTGAATGATTTAAACGATAATCTTTGATGTTACATACAAATTGTTGGATGATACCCTTTTGGCTGAATTCAATCAAGAACCAGTCAAACATAAGTTCTTGATGATGTTAACTAACACGTTTCGTTTAATTCAGTTATTAAAAGTAATTTTTACTGTAGATATACAGTGTATAAATCATTTTAACATTATTGCCTGAATATTTTCCGAAAAAATATACATATATTACATATTGCACATCTACAGATTCAGGAGAGATGCATATTTCATTTTGAAATGTATACCTTCTTGATTTGGGTGTTATTCAATCTACCATTTGATGGCTGATTTGGCGAAGCTCAATTTGAAACATTTGTCTGGGAAAAAAATCTAGAAAAGCACCGACGTGAGGTCAGGAGCTTTCACGCGCTTGTTCAAATTCTTACTATAAGATCAACACGAAATTTTGCACCTAGTTGCGCGTTCGTAATATCCATCCTATCACAAAGTCTCAATCTGATTGCATTCGTACTTCTAGAGATATTGCGGAAATAACGTTGAATTTCCAAATAACAACGGAAATTGGCACATTTTCTTTCCTTATATCTCCGAAAGTTGATATCAGATCAAATTGAAATTTGGAACATTGTCGTTAAATACCGACTCCAACGTTTGTGCCATTGGAATATAATCAATATTTTCAGGGAAGAAAAATTTAATCGAAAATTTTCCAATAAATTTTTTGATTTTTCAGTAACTGGATTCACACGAAATTTTGCTCTAAGTTGCGCGTTGGTATTCCGAAACTGTCCACGAAGTTTCAACTCGATCGAGGTACTACTTCATGAGATATCGACGAATTAACCTGAGAATTTTAAATGAGCCTAATTCCGAAACTATCCAACCGATTCTACTCATATTCAGGATCAAAACCTAACCTGAAGATTTCAGGACTCTAGGTCTCCCTTTCGAAAGTTAGAGCACATCCGGACGAACGGCCGGACGGACTGAAAGAATTGAATTTGACCACGGATTCTTCTTCAGGTAGTTGAACCCAATCGTTTGAGACCATTTTCTGCTCA
The DNA here is from genome assembly GCA_958510865.1 of Myrrha octodecimguttata. NCBI lineage: Eukaryota > Metazoa > Arthropoda > Insecta > Coleoptera > Coccinellidae > Myrrha > Myrrha octodecimguttata. The sequence goes on along the minus strand of OY294056.1, from coordinate 72,107,050 downwards.
ATATTCGAAAATTGCAGACATCATGACGAAGTGATAACGCGCTGCTCCCTAGAACAAGCGCGTAAGAAGTCCTGTATAACATGTACTCTCCATATTGTCTACAATATTGATGGAATCGCCTCAGTAAGGTTAGGGTATCAATAATAAAAGGAATTATAATTACTCTTGATAACTATTCGGAGATAAATAAACAAAATTCAGTACAATAAAGAGTAGTAATAATATCACACTTTTGTTCCACGAAGATATATATCATCATCAGGCTGTCTGAAATACAAGTATAACATAATAAATACATACATGATGAATATATATATTGGTATTTCAGCCAGCCTGCTGATGGCATATAACCGAAATCCATATCTGAAATGTGAAACAAAAGTGTGTTATTATTACTATTCCCAGATTGAACCACACTTGAATGGAGAGATTTATCGAATTCAAGAAAATAAAATTATATTTTCCATACATATCTTATAGAATATGAAAGATTCTTCGTACTATTTTGGGGTAATATCACAGAGAACAATAGAAATATCCAAAATCACTACACAGGTTTTCCAAAGTATTTCACAACCAATCTGGACTAAAAGCTCAATACAGCGTGCCAAAAAATTAAAGTAACTCGTCAATAATTCTTGTACGAAGAATTATTAAGGAAAATTCTCGCTCCCGTCGATTTTTTATTTCAAAATCAATTTATCCTGTGCTTTTTTGAATTTAATATTTCTTACCCTCTACGCCACCTCACTATTTTATTCTTTCAAACGGGAATATATGGATTTTGATACATCAAATGAAAGGTAATTTGATTACCTATTCAGTGATGTGGCTTAGAGTAGAATAGTTGTGCTTTTTTTTATCAAAAAATTAGGAAATAATATACAATTTGTGATTGGAGAGTACTGCAATCAGACAAATATTCTTTTACTAATTATTATTGAGGGAAATCCATGAATCCATGAATTTGTAATTTCGAAGGTAGGTCTCCTTATGCTTTTTTGAAATTGAAATCTCTCACCCTTTACGCTCCACACCCCTCTACTGTTTTTTTCCAATAGAAATATTTGGATTGTGATACATCAAATGAAAGGACATTCGAATGCACATGGAGCGTGTGGCTGAAAAAATAATTTGTAAATCCATTTTTTTATTACAAAATTAACAATTTTTGATTGGTGTCAGGATTTTATTCCTGAAATAATAAATATTGAGAAATATCCTCCTACCCGCCGATTTCTATTTTCGAAGTTTGAGAAATGCATGCAGTTTTGAATTTGGGGGGTTTATACCCTCAATCTAATTTTTTTTTATTGGAAAAATATTGCTTGTGATATATCGCATCAGAGGTCATTCGGTGACCAATTCAGTTATGTGAACGAAAATAAAATTCAATTCTTCTTGCAATAAAAATGTTACGATGGAAAAAAAATTATATATATTTATATATTATATATATAATATTTATAGATCGCAAATAAAACAATAAACAGATAAGGACGGTGGTGTCGCTCCCACACACATAAATGTTTTCTCGAAACAAAGTGAGGGGGTTAAGAAGAACTCTAGTTTTTGTTGGAAAAATATTCTTTCGTTAATCTAGCGGATCGACTAAAGATGACAAAATGTAATGTATCGTTTTAGTTGCTAACTTATCTCTCTAAGGCGAATAATATCATATTTGCCGAGATTTTTTCATCCGATATAAATCAATTGAGTGAAAAGCAGCGAATACATTGCAAGAATTCTAAGGTTAATTCTATTTTCGTTCACATAACTGAATTGGTCATCGAATGACCTTTGATGCGATATATCACATGCAATATTTTTCCAAAAAGAACCTGTTGGGGGTTAGGGGTATAAACCCCCGGGTAGGAGGATATTTCTCAATGTTTATTATTTCAAGAATGAGAACATGACAATAATCACAAATTGTTAATTTTGTATTAAAAAAATTGCTTAACAAATTCCTTTTTTCTGTCACAACGCTCAATGTGCAATCGAAGCTCTGTCATTTGATTAATCACAATCCATATGTTACTATTTAAAACAAGTATAGGGGTTTGGAGCGTAAGGGGTGAGAGATTTCAAATTCAAAAAGGCATAGGGAGACCTGCTTTCGGAATAATTAGTAAAAGAATATTGGTCTGATTGCAGTACTCTCCAATCCCAAATTGTAAATTAATTCCAAATTTTCTAATGAAAACGGCACAACCAATTCTACTTTTAGCCATATCACTGAATAGGTAATCAAATTACCTTTCATTTGATGTATCACAATCCATATATTTCCATTTGAAAAAATGAAGTAGGGGGTGAGAAATTCCAACTTGAAAAAAACACAGGATAAATTGCTTTCGAAATTAAAAATCGACGGGTGCGAGGATTTTCCTCAATATTTCTTCTTACAAGAATTATAGACGAGTTACGATACTTTCTTGGCACACTGTGTATACCGCAACTGAAGTCCATGATTTGATCCAAGCCTGATTTCTGTAATCTGAACATTTGGGAACTCCTAATGTATGCATGAAAATGATTATGAAGATTTCCTGGATAATCAATACATCATAGCTGTTTTTATTGAACAGTTGTATCTTACATATTCATTGGTTAGATCAGTATTATTTGTTTAGTGCGTTTTTAATGATAGTGATTTGCTTCCTGTGTGTTAATATTGATGGCATCAACACACATTCATAATATTATTTTTAGATATAACGAATCGGCATATACTGTAATAGAGGCGAGAATAAGATTCGATTATGCAATGAGATAATAACATTTTAGAAGCCGCACGCTTCCGGCTGCACACGTATTAGGTCCGGTGTATGTATCCGGCTGTTCCAGCTCCGGCACCGTTGCGGTGCCGTACTAACGATCTGATCTGAAGAACACTATAGCAGTGGTAGCAGCTTTGCCAGGTCCAAATATTTTTAATCCCCAGATTGTGTCCTGAAAGTTGCAAGATTTTGACTAGAATTTTTTTTATCTGGTCTTGAAAAAAGACAATTGAATGATTCAGTAATATCAGTATGTACTGGGCACGATACAAAATAAACCATTTCTACTTTCAGAAGAGAATAGCTTACTTCAGCACAGGTTTTCTATATCATTCGTTTACTTTCGTAGAAATGACGTGAAGTCAGCAGCTTTTACGCGCTTGTTCACATTGCGAAATGATGACTTGGAAATTTCAATGAAATATAAAAATTTTCAAAAAAAAATATTTTTTTTTTAATTTTTCCATGGATATTGACACTGTTCATATTCCAACCAAGTTTTATTTCGATCAGAAAAATATTTTTCGAGTTACTGAAAAATCAAAATTTCAAATGGCTGTAGCACAAAAACCATTCGGTAGATTTGGCCCATTATGGAAGTTAACCGAGATATTCAGGATCTCAACCTAACCTGATAATTTCAAGACTTGGTCCTTCCTTTCGAAAGTTATAGCGCACACGGCCGGACGGACAGAATCAATTTTGATCACGGATTCTTCATCAGTGAGTCCAACCTAGTCGTTTAGGACCAATTTCGGCTCAAAATTCGAAAATTATAGACACCTTGATGGAATGATAACGCGCTGTTCCCCAGAACAAGCGCGTAAAAATAAGAGAAACTATAGCATAGTTTAATTTACCGATTTTTTTTCTAAAACACACGATACTAATTCAGTTATACATACTGTTATTATGTTTACTGTTCATTTCATTTCCTATATCAAAGTTTCATGCAGTTTTATTCTGAGATTTGAGAATTTTTTTTTTAAATGCGCTCTATAAGATTTCCTTGCTCAATCGTTTGTTAATTTTAGTTTTATATAAATTCACACCGCCGAATGTACGATCAACCGTTGCACTTCTATGAGAAGGTGAATCAAATAGAAGTTGAAGTAGTAATGAAACTATAAGATAATGGGTGGTCAACTCCGCACCCGGGAAATCCCAATCCTATCTAGAGATCACAGTCGGGTTCATTGCATACTGAAATGTCAATATCAAATGCATTGCGTTAAAAATTATTCAAATATAAATTATATCATAAAAAGCTTTACTGACTGAAAAAATGGGGAAATTTTGCCGAATTCCATTTCCTCAGATTTCGCTCATTTTGAAAAAAATTTTCCCTAGTCCCCAAAGATCTGGGGAAAATTCCCCGGACCTGAAATCACTGAGTGGTAGAATGCACACATGAGTATACGGCGCCGGAGTTTAGGTGTCGAAAATTTCAACTTGAAAATTCCATTCTTTAGTCGACTTGGCGAGAAAACTGAAACCTTTTTCCGCGCATGTTCTGGGTAACAGCGTGTCCCAATGTCGAATTTTTGCCCGAAAACGGCAACGGAAATCGAATACTTGATGTCAATTCCATCCGGTATTTTTGCGCGCATGTTCTGGGGGACAGCGTGCTATCGTTTAGTCCAAATGTCTGTAATTTTCGAATTTCGAGTCAAAAATGGTCTCAAACGACTAGGTTGGACTCACTGATGACGAATCCGGTGTCAAAATCGATTCCGTCCGGCTTGCCGACCGTGGGGAGAATCCAGGTACGGGCGTACAGAGAATCCTACTTGAGTCTTTCATGCTGCGTTGCATTGAAAAATGCGACGGTCATGTTCTTTAATTGGCGGAATCGGTTTCCGAGTTATTTGAAATTTTGAGGGCATTTTCTTGATATTTCAGGTGTTGGATTGACACTTGGCAGTTAGTTGAAGCATAAAATCATGCAGCCTTTTGCGGCATTTTGTCGGGATCGTAATGTTAGTATTTCAAATATCAAATCTTCTGTGAATTTCTGATTATATTTTCAATCAAGTACTGGATTACAATTCAATATAATCTGAATTTTCGGAAATATCGCAAAATAAAATTTTGAACTGGTAAATCGGCGGAATCATTGTGTTCACGACGAAATAACTTTCGAAAGAAACGACTTAAAACTGCGATATTTGTAGAATAGGTTTGGACCTTAATAACGAAGGCCGAACCCACGACTGGGTGAAAGCCACCCAAAGATTCTGCAGATACCCATTCAAACTTTTATGTTCCCAATATTTCCGAAAAATACAGATTTATTGAAAAATGACAGCTTGTAGGTTCATGCAGAATTTCGTGAGGATAATATGATAAGAAGATCACTAATTGTTTCCATCAGGAAGTAAAAGTGCATTTGTCAGGATCAATACGTGAAAAGATGACCGCATTGGCAACGAATTTGGACATGCGCGCCAAAGCTGCTGACTTTACGTCTATGCTTTTGTAGGATTTTTTATTTTTCGTTTACATGATTTTGAAATTTGTGTCCTGAATAATTTTGCATAATTTCTATGAAGTAATCTTTGGCAACAATTCGTAATGCTTCGCGAGAACGCACCGTTTTTGCGTGCATGTTCTAGGGGAACAGCGTGCTATCGTTTTGTCCAAATGTCTGTAATTTTGGATCATTGAACCGAAAATGGTCTCAGTCGACTAGGTTGGACTTACTGATGACGAATCCGTTGTCAAAATCGATTCTGTCCGGCCGGTCGGTCGTCCATCCGGCCGTAGACACAATAACTGGCGACAGAAGCAAGCTAGCAACTTGAAACCTTCAGGATAGGTTGCGCATCCGAATGCCGCGGTTGAGTTCGTTAATGGGCCAAATCGGTCGAACAGTTTCGGAGTTATAGGCACTTGAAGTTTTGAAGTTATTTATTTTTTATTTCAGAAACTACTTGAGCGATTGGATTCAAATTTGGCAATTAGGTGGAGTATGACGACGCGCAACTTTGAGCCAAATTTCGTCAGGATCATATTGTCAGTACATTTTAAACAAAATTTTTTTCGAAATTTTTTTCCAAAAAATTTTTTTTTCTGGAAAGCATTCATCATATCCAAAAAAAATTTCTCTCACACTTTGAGCTTCATATTTCACAGCAGTGTACCAAATTTCAGTTCGATACGGTCATAAGTTTTGGAGATATCGGGAAAAAATATGTCTAATTTCGAGGTTTTCTTCTCGATATCGTTGATTTTTTCAGTATAACTCGAGAAATACTGATTCAGTCCTGATAAAACTTCACAGCTAGTTTTGAGATGCTGAAAGACAACTTTATGCGAAATTTCGTGATAATCGTGTCATTAGAACCATTTGAAAAAAAGATTTCTATGATTTTCTTATCATATCATCCTCATTAAATTCTGTATGAAACTACATTATTTACGTTATTTTTCGATGAAGTACTGGATTTCAATTCGATCTGATCTGTATTTTTGGAAATATTGGAAAAATAAAATATTGATTGGGTATATCTACGGAATCATTGGGTGGATTTTACCCATTCACGAATTCGGCCTTCGCAATTAAGGTCCAAACCTTCTCTACAAATATCGAGTTTCTAAGTTGTTTCTTTCGGAAGTTATTGTGTCTACGCAGTCGGCCGTTAGGCTGACCGTAAACACAATAAGACAACACGGAAGAAACGACTTAGAAACTCGATATTTGTAGAGTAGGTTTGGGGCTTAATTACGAAGGTCGAATTCGTGAATGGGTAAAATCCGCCCATTGATTCCGTAGATATACCCATTCAAAATTTTATTTTTCCAATATTTCCAAAAAAACAGATTTGATCGAATTGAAATCCAGTAATTTATCAGTAAAAAATTTCAAAAAGCACTGCCGTGAAGGCAGCAGCTTTTGCGTGCATGTTTAAATTCGTTGCTGAAGCGGTCATCTACATTGAACATGCGCGCAAAAGTTGCTTCACGGCAGTGCTTTTTGAAATTTTTCATCCACGAATTTAAACTATCCAGGTCTATGATTCATGGAACTAGTCTAAGCTATCTAGACATTCATGGATTCTCGTAAATCTTTTTTTCGCATTATGGTTTTCATTGGTTTGTTTTTATTACTCGGAACAATAAAAATCAAGATCGACTATCGTCCAATTTATTAGGTTACTTGTTTGCTGTGAGTTTGTCTCTTCAGTCAGTCTGTGCTACTAGGATAGCTGTTTTTCTTCCAATCAGTTATGGTTTAATCATTAGAATACATTTCAATAAAGAACGATAAAAAAAGTGCATTTTAAATAATATAATGAGGTTACCTTCGTTGAACTGATAAAACGGTGTGGGTTCTTTCGAAGGACCGTATTTCACAAATCGTAGTAGCATTGTTTCAAGCTTTGTGATCGTGTGTAATTCTGGTTTCTTCAACGTCTTGATGTGCACACCTAATGAAAATATTGAAACCGAAGAAATTGTAAGTAATGAATAATTTTATTTCGAAGGTAACACTCGACCATTGACATGGTGCATTCATATTTTATACCACTAGATGTGTACCTACATAAAATTTGGATATTGATAAGAGGGTTCTTAGCATTTTCGCGCATGACATTTGCATCATAATCACTAGCTGTCAGGCGTTTGTTTTTGGTTGAATGATAAGTCTATAGAATACATGGTGCGGACGTTTATGCATAAAATAATAAGGTGGGATCACTCTGTGACATATTTTGGGTTCGAATGTTTTCAAAATACGGCTATATTGTCCTAGTTCAATTTTCGTTGATAGATGCCGGCATCGGTAAATCTGCAATGTAAAATGTGAAAAATTTTCGGAAGCTAATGACATTTCATATCAAAACTAGTCGAATCAGAGCTTTTCTTCTTTATTTTACCAGTAGGACTATACACTATTTTCGAGAAATTCCGAAAATAAATTAATTCTGACAAAATTAAGTTATTTCAAGTCTGAAACTTGATATTTTTGAATACCTTCTCATTGCAAGAGTTATTTATCATTTCAATATTTAGTTCATGGAGAAGAGGTCTTCCAGATTTGCGTATTCGAAAATACCTATGACGAACATTTGAAACGTTAGATACTACGATTAATGTGTAGGTTTTGAAATTCTCTTGATAAATTCTTATGAAAATGAACATCAAAGTGAAAAATTCATATTTCAATAATAATAAACCTGAACATTTCCTCGAAATATTGTCTCCGGTATGTAACAAATTTATGATATTGCTCCTTATTCCCTTGGACATATTTCATATATTAGTAATGACACATTTTTTAAACTCCTCTTATATATTAGTAATCTATAATTTAAAATATCTAATTCATATTATGGGAAAAATTTTCATCAGATCTAATAGATTATAGCCCAATTCATTTTTATCGGGCGAAATCAATTGTATGGACTGGACAGAGCTACCTTACCGCCATCATCGTTTATAGAACCAACTAGTACAATATTTGACAATTCTAAGACCTCGTTTTGGACCCAAAACTAATAGGTAATAAGGAAGTGTCGACAACTGATATATTCTATGCTTCCCTTTCCCAGTGATGGGAAATTTCAAAATTTTTGGGTTGGCACCTTGGACCGAAGTAGAATCGGATTGGTCTGATGAAACTGCTGTGAAAAATTGGATTATTGAAATGAGGGGTCTTGGTAGTTTCTATGCTTTGTTGTAGTTAGTAAGAATTCAAAATTAAGTCTTATAAAGAGTGATTTACCGCGATGACCAATTAGACGTTTATGGAGAACTTATCATAATTTGTGCTGAAAATTTGCATGTGGGGTTTTCGACAATTAGGTTCCTCCCAAAAATATTTTCAGACCTCTGTAACTTCCGGTTATACCGGAAACACCCTATAACTTTTTTATTTCAAATGGCACACCTTGTATATTGAGTATCATTCGATAACTTGTTAGGTGAAAACTTAACGGTTTCTAAGATATTTGAATTCTTATGAAACAAATGGTGCCGACAGAGACTCCAATGTTTTGAATATCTGTGGTAGAAATGTTTTTCAAAATTTTTTAATTGATCAATTTTTCCAATAGGCAGTATCATCAACTTGGGCAGACTAAAGTCATCAAAACTCAAGATTTCTGAATTTCAGTCGATTCTACGTAAAAAAGGTGGGGAGGTCTATTTATGTAAACCCTTCAATTAAATGAGAGAGCACAGTGCTTTTCTAGAATTTAAACATGATAAATATATTGCCTGGTATACGGTATACGAATTGATTATCATTCCTAAATAATTTCTCAGGAATAGACTCTAAGTTTTATTATGAACTAAGATTTGTATCACAACATGAAAAGCTGCTAATCAAGTGACTACACGGTGCATCGAAACCAAAGAGAATGCAATTAATAGTTTCGATGGTAAATATGAAATATAATTTGCTTGTAACAGAGCCGACATAATCCTACATTAAATACTGAAATATTTGTTCGTCAGAGAATGAGTTTTGAAAATACAATACGAACACTAGGATCAAGTAAAATTAGAAAATCGGACGTCATTCGGTCTCAGTTTTACAAAAATGATTAGACAGATATTCATTTAACTTTTTATAATAATTATACATCGCTCCTCCAGCTTTTTAATGCTTTTCTAAGCTTTGAAAATTCAGTTAAATACTCAGCAATGTAGAGTTGTGTCCAGTGCTGTTACAACATAAACATAAAATTACATGGAGAGAGACAATCGATATCCACAGTAATGGAGAAGTACAGAATGAGTCCAGACAAAACGTTGGATTTCTGTATATTTATATGCGTTTGTCTGTGGTGTTTTACCGTATTTTTTGAGATTTTCAACAACTTATTCAGTGTTTCTGCGATTTTTGGAAATATATAAACAATTTTTAATCAGGCATTTCTCTTGTGCGGCTTGTAATTGTGTGGTTAAAAACAAAAATAGCAATTTCAGAGATAAGTGGCTTGAAACTATTCATTGTCTATTTTCTAGCTTATTCTGAGGATATTATGATCAGAAGATCACTAAATATTGAATATTTGAAAAAAAAATTGATATTTTTTTCCAAATTGTTCTAATCACACGAACATCATGAAATTTTGCAAAAAGTTGTCCATCGTCATTTTCAAACTATCTGCCAAGTTTCATAAATATTAAATCAGTATTTTTTGAGTTATTCCGAAAAAAACAACGATATCGGGAAGAAAAACTACGAAATTTGACATATTTTTTCACAATATCTTCAAAAATTATCATCACATCAAACTGAAATTTGGTACACTACTGTGAAATATATAGTTCAAGCTATGATCAATATTTTTTCCAACTGTTTCAAACAGTTTCCGAAAAAAAAAATGTTCGAAAAAAATTTTGAAATTTTTTTTTTAAGATTCACTAACAGCACGATCTCAAAAGAATTCTGCAAAAAGTTGAATGTCCTTATGCTTCAACTAACCGCAAAGTTTCAATCCGATCGCTTCAGTAGTTCCCGAAATATTGGGGAAATAACTTCAAAATTTCAAATGGCTATAACTCCTAAATCGTCCAAATGATTTTGCCCATTAACGAACGTGACCTTCACAATTTGAAATGCAACCAGCCCTGCAATGTTCGAGTCGATAGACTCGTATAGCGTACGCCCGTTATCGTGACGACGGCCGGATAGAATCGATTTTGACATCGGATTCGTCATCAGTGAGTCCAACCTAGTCGTTTGAGACCATTGTCGGCTGAAAATTCGAAAATTACAGAAATTTGGACAAAACGATAGCACGCTGTTCCCCAAAAACATGCGCGAAAAAATGTATTTCAGTTCTGAACTACGGAAAACTTAGCACAGAAATAAAAATATTCTCATTCAAATTGAACAGAATAAACCTATTTTGTAAAGATATGAAAATATAAAAAGAAAGGGCCTCATTGTAACTCATATAGCTTTTTCTAAACACATACCATTCAAAATAGTCGATATTTCTCCAAAAAAAAATGATAATAATAAGAATAAACTGACATGTTCATGATAGAAGGGCATCTTCTTCATTCTAACAAAATTTCTTCTTCTTTTTGAATTTGAATCGACAAAATATCTTGAAATAATATGTTCAACAAAAAAAGATGCAAAAATTAAGCTGGAAGCAGTAATTATTATTACCTACATTTACTCTCTGACCGGGAGGGTCTTTCCATCAGATGATCTTTCAGATCCTTATTAGGCCTACGAAGAACGATACAGGCCTCTTATATTAGGGAGCATCTCTCAGCTTAGTTCGTGGAAGCTGCAGGAACTCCTTCTGAGAAGTGATGTGACAGACTGTTTGTCTGTGCAAGTGCTCTGTTGTGCAGGTAATTTTCCAAACTCACAGAAGGTTTTCACCCTTGGGGCCCTCTTCGCAAGTTCTTAGATGGCGTAGCACGAATTGATACATTGTATCTTTGAATAAAGTTCTTTATTCAAAGCATTGTATACAGTGTGCCAATTTGAAAAGGCACCACTTTTGGTAAACCTGACCTCATGTAGAATAATACTAAATTTCAAAAGGGCGAAAACTTTGGTTTGTGAGGAGACATTTTAGACGGTTGGTGGCACCTTTTTTTGAGGATTATTCGAGTACCTTTTCAACAATGATGTACAATTTAAACTGAGTAACTGGAGAAAGCAACAACAATTCACTAATGTTGTGGAAAATCTGTTTTTCCACACGTGGGGTTCGTAGAAAATGCTGTTATTGGTCCACTCAGTAAAAAATTCTTCATCATTTTCACGTTTCATTGCCACTCTTACTATCGTTACCATTTTTTCTAACAAAAAAGGTCAAGTGGATGGCATTTTTAAAAAGCCGAACGAATTCCCATCAGAAAAAGGTATTACTCAACTTCCTCAAGATTTTAGGGGTTGCTGTCATCACGGTCCAAGGGTACCCAATGCCCTCCAACGAACCACAGTTTATCTCTGTTTGCATTTTTTCTGATTTTGCATAGGGGCTGAGGGATAAGGTGTGGTACAATTTCAAGAAGACACACTGTGCTCTTCGTTCTATCTGAAATTCAAATTTGATAGCACTTTTTATAAACAGTGTTTTCAAGCGATGGACCAAAAGCTCTGGTTATAGTTACGGTTATCCAAACTGAGGGATCATCTGTAAATGTGGATAACCGTAACTATAGCCGGAGCTTTTGGTCCATCGCTGGAGATCGCTCAAAGTCAGTCGGTTGTCCATGAAATTTTGACGCATTCCACTCTGTATAATTGAAAAATGTATGGTCAGATTTTTTTTCCTGTCAGATATAGTTATATCTGACAGGAAAAAAAATCGAGATATAAGTTGAGTTCCGAAATTCCTGTCCAGTACTTGTCAGTAAATTTTGACAGTCGATTTTACTGGCACTGCTTTGGTAATTCTTCGTATCAGTACAAAGCGTTTCGAAATTACTGATACTGGCCAGTACTGATTGGGAATATCGGAACGCAACAATTGTACGTTTTACATAAAGTTCATAATAATGACGTTTGTGACTAAACCGAGCCATGGAGTCTTCGATAAAAATATGTTAGACTTGAAAATGTCTCGCCGAATTATTTTGAACTTGAAGATATTTCACTAGACTTAGTTCTAGTCATGAAAACTTGGTAGACTTATTCCAAGGCCTACCGTCTGACTTAATAAGAGTGAATGGAGTATAGGTTCAATAGACGACTTCGGCCCAAGTTGCCAACCCACAATTTTCTTCACAAATTTACTATCACTGGGGAACGGGAATTTCAGGACAAATTCGACATGATAAGGTTCGCGTTATTTATAAACATCCGTTAAAGTCGCCTCGGCTCCTCAAACAAGATAATTCCTTCCAAATATAGGGTTTTGTTAAGATCATCTCTGATAAGCTGAAATGTAAGTTGGGATTCCTGATTTCATGTTAATAGTGTCAAGTTTATATAGGGTATGTTCCGAAAATCAACATGGTTATTTCGGTTGCCGGTTTTCCATTCTGTAAATATGAAATATTCGCTTGGTTCCCGAAAAAAGGTCAATTACGGAATTTATTGATGGAACAGCAATCTTTCTGTCACCAGAACATTGACATGTTAAGTCTATGCAATAGAAAGACAATCAATGTTTTATGGTAACATATCCATAGCATAGAACAATCTTTATTTAACTTATGATCCATAGACCATACCTAGTAATTTATCCATTGTTGATTGTTGTCTCTTCTATGTTCTATAGAACATGAAGTAAATAAAGATTGTTCTATGCTATGGATATGTTACCATAGAACATTGATTGTTGTCGATTTTTCATCGAACAAATTTCGTAACTAACCTTTTTTCAGGAACCAACCGAATATTTCATATTTACGGAATGGAAAACCGGCAACCGAAATAACCAAGTTCTTTTGCGGAACATATCCTATATAAATTTGACACTATTAACATAAAATCAGGAATCCCAACTTAAATTCCAGCCAATCAGAGATGATCTTAACAAAACCCTATATTTGGAAGGAATTATCTTGTTTGAGAAGCCGAGGCATCTTTTACGGATATTTATAAATAACGCGAACATTATCATGTCGAATTTGTCCTGAAATTCCCGTTCCCCAGTGATAGTAAATTTGTGAAGAAAATTGTGGGTTGGCAACTTGGGCCGAAGTCGTCTATTGTTATTAGATATGATCTTCAGAGAAAACACAGTGATTTATTTGAAGTTTCCGAATGTCTTCTCTAAAGATCAAAATCCGACAGTTATTGAACTTAAATAACTGTCAAATGTGAGCGAGCTTTAGCTCACTCTAGCTCTAAGGAAGCGTTTTTCTAGGAATTTCCAGAATGCAGAATGCCCATTCTCTCGAAAACGTTGCCTTTTTCAATCAGAAAATGTTCGACATTCCAAACAGTCATGGCTTGGTCTGTCAATAGTTCCAATCTTGTTAAAAGTTTACCGTACACTATGTACCTATTAGTACACTTGTGTCAGTTTTAGAACGTGCTATTTCCTTAATGTGTTAACTTTGCCTTATAATAGAGCAATTTCTCACATATGTCATCAGGTTACTATTGTTCAAAATTGTTCACAGAGTGAAGAACAACCGGAAGAATTGATGGTCTAGGAAGTCGACAATTATTCTTTAGCTACGGGTATTTCTGCTATTTGCGATAGCCGGTAATCATCTGTAATATTGCCATAATAAATGAATTTCTGCGCGTATTACGGATATTACCTTTGCATTATTCGAATAATAGTGTCCCAGCAAGGTCGATTCAGTTTGGTATTAGTTCGAATGGCATGATGTGGTGTTGAATGATTGGACTGGACGCTGAAATCGGTCGATATCCATATTGATCTGGTTCACCGGAAGCAGTTTTTGTGATGGAAAAGCCTGCGGAAACTGCACAGGTAAAGAACAAGGCGAATTGTGAACTGAAACGATTACCTTATCGTTGTATATTCAAATTTTGACTTTGGTAAATATTATGTGTCATTCCGAGATCATAGAAAATTGTGCTTCTTTTGATTGTTGGTGAAATATTTCAATGTTTTGCCTGGGTGAATTGAGATTAAATGATGAGATAACATATTGAGATCTAGAAGAAGCCGCCCACAGAAGCGCGAATAATTCGTAGTGGATTGGTAAGGAATAGCCAATATTTGTGATAATGCGAATATAATAGTAATCATAAGGAAAACATTCGAGTAGAGGATTGGTCTGAAGTCGGGACTTATGCGCGTATAGTCTGGCTATTCACGCCTCACAATTCCTCGCCAAATTCTACATGAACCATTAGACATACATTTTTCAACAAAGATGATCGTAAACATATTAACTTCCGAAAGAAGCAACTTCAATACCTGATATAGTATGTAGAGTAGGTTCGTAGCTCAATTACTAAGTTTAAAATCGAGAGTGTTCGAATCCATCCAATGATTCCGTTAATATATCCATCCAAATTTTATTTTCTCAATTTTTGCTAAAGTAAACATCCGATAGAATTGAAATTTAGTGCTTGATTTCAAAATGATGACGTACTATTATGCAAAATTTTGTGAAATCAAATTATTGCAAAAATGTTTTATCGGGCAATCAATCTTCGTTCGAGGAATCATCAAGCAGATTGAGAAATAGATTTGAATTAGTCCAGATATTTTTCGTCGGAAATTTTGAGAAAAATAAAATTACCTATGATTGTACGAAATCAACTTCTCAGTATCGTTATCATTTCCTCAATATCTCAAAAAATATTGTTTCTATTAAGGTAAAATCTGGTAATAAGTAGTAGGATTTTATATCTTTCGGTATGTTTCTTTGAAAATATTGAGGAAATGAAATTTTAAATGGAGATATCTGCAGAATCATTGTGTGGATTTTACCCATTTACGACTCCGGCCTTCTTTATTCAGATTCAAAACTATTCTACAAAAAATTAACAAGTATCTATAAGTTGTTCATTTTCGAAAGAAATGACTTGGAGGATCGATATTTTTAGAGTAGGTTTGGAATTTAATTACGAAGCTCGAATTCGTGGATCGGTAAATTCCACCCTGAATCCACAGATATACTCATTCAAAGTTTAATTTTCCAAATATTTCAAAAAAATATATATTGGATCAAATTGAAATCTAGAGCTCATCTGAAAAATTATAGCTGGAAAGTTCATGCAGAATTCCGTGAGCACCAGATGATTAGAAGATCGCAAAATCTTTAAATCATGCAGAAAAGCTGCACTGGTGAACTTGGTGACCTATTCGGTAACGAATTTGAACAAACTGAGAAAAAGCTCCTGCCAACAAGCCGGTGCTTTTCTAGAATACTCGCTTAAAAATTCGGGTCAATTTTAGAAAACAAGCCTTTTTTGGAATTATTTAATTCTTAGTAGCTTCTAAAGATTTTTGAAGAGTGAAGTGCGAAACTAAGAAATTAAGCCTCCCTAGGGGAGTAGATAGCGCAGGCGACACTCGCTATACAGTGCGCGTCAAAATTATGGAACAAATTCATTTTCTCAGAAGAAAAATATTTGGCAACGTAATCTTGAAACAGGTCAATTTTTGTTTCACTTTTACCCAATTCATATGCATTTTTGAAGGATTTTTGTTGCACCCTGTGCCATCCCCATCAACCCTCTAAATTTTCTGAATAGGGAAAAAAAGGTCATGTGGTACTTTTTTGGCAAGATCTTTGTATCTTCTTCACAGGCATGCCAAAAAAGTACCACATGATCCACTTTCCCTATTCAAAAAATTTAGAGGGTTGACGGGGATGGCACAGGGTGCAACAAAAATCCTTCAAAAATACATACAAATTTGGTAAAAGTGAAAGAAAAATTGACCTGTTTCAGGATTTTGTTGTCAAATATTTTTTTATTCTGAGGAAATGAATTTGTTCGATAATTTTGAGGCGCACTGTATATCAGTTGTTGATTTTGATGAATCACTTCTGGTGTGATTGGTATGGTATTGTGCTCAGAATGAGTAAACTATAAAATCATCATTATTGAATAAAGTTGTTCATAACTGAGGAATCAAATTGTACAATGAACAGTACGTTTCTCCAATTCTTATTTTTTCATTTTAATTCACTCTTAAAATCAATTCAAATTATTTCTTCCAAAATAAATGTGTGACGAAAATTGATATATTGCTGTAGTTATACCCAATTTTGAAAACAGTTGTAGCATTGTTTAAGGACAACAATGGTTGTAGCATCCATTAACGAAATGAATGCTCATCCTTTCAATTTCGGAATAGAAAAAATTTAACCTTTGGAGAAAGTTTTGGATAATTTTTTCTTATTGACAAAGAATGTAACCCTCATTTCACTATGTTGATGAGACCTTGGCGGGTTTCTGTCGAAATAGTTACTCTACTGTTTGCAAAATAGTGAATGTTTTGTTTGCATTTAATTGTCCAATCAACACGTTCGAGATATCAGTTGATCGATAACAATTTTCATGTAAAAGCGTAATTCGCGTCTAAACAAAGTAAATATCTATGAAATATACAGTGCGCGTCAAAATTATGGAACAAATTCATTTTCTCAGAAGAAAAATATTTGACAACCAAATCCTGAAACAGGTAAATTTTTGTTTCACTCTTACCAAATTTATATGAATTTTTAAAGGATTTTTGTTGCACCCTGTGCCATCCCCATCAACCCCCTAAATTTTTTGAACAGGGAAAGTAGGTCACGTGGTACTTTTTTGGCAAGGTCTTTGTATCTTCTTTACAGGCATTCAGAAATTTTCAAGAAAAAAAATTTTTCTTTGAAAAATTACTTAGTTCAAAGAGGTTTTCAGTATGTGCACTTTGTCATGGCTCATTTACTTTGAGACGATGGTACCTGATGAAATTTGTCACCGAATGAAAGTCGACCATTACAGTTTTGTTCATGCACAACTTTAAACCCCTTTCGACCTCCTCACGTGAAAACTTTTTTTCCTCCATTGAAGGGTTCGTAGGGGTTGAAAGTTGTGCATGAACAAAACTGGAAGGGTCGACTTTCATTCGGAGACAAATTTCATCAGGTTCCATCGTCTCAAAGTAAATGAGCCACGACGAGGTGCACATACTGAAAACCTATTTGAAGTAACTAATTTTTCAAAAAAAAATTTTTTTTCTTCAAAATTTCTGCACGCCTGTAAAGAAGACACAAAGACCTCTCCAAAAAAGTACGACATGACCCACGTTCCCTCTTAAAAAAATTTAGAGAGTTGATGGGGATGATTCTTCGGAGAAAATGAATTTGTTCCATAATTTTGACGCGCACTGTATGCTAAGGAATTTATTTGCATGATTTGTTATGATTTCGTTATTCATTTGGGGACCTAAAATCCAACCATTACATTTACACGGCACAGACGAGTTGCTCCTTTCATGTTTGATGTTTTTGTGCACATGTTTTAGGGAATAGTTTACCATTTTGCTCGGATGTCTGTTATTTTCTATTAATTTGCCGAAGCTGGTCTCGAACTTCACGGATGCACAATTCGAAGTCGAATTCAATTATGTCCTTTAGCCAGAATAACATTCGAAAGGAATTACCTTGCGACTTGAAATCTAGTGCTTGCAAAACGAAGGCTTTGAAGTTCATGTGAAATTTCAGCAAAATCCAACTGATAATTCCACCAACGCAGTGTTTCTTCCTGATGAAACGAGTTAATTATAATAGGATCCTTATGAAATTCTTCATGAACCCTCCCTCCACCCATCATTCTTGCACGCATATTCTGGGGAACAGCGGGCTGTAGTGTTGTCAAGATATCTGTCTTGATGTCCCATGCAGAACTTCGCTTTTTTCTATATTTTTCTTTAAGGAAATTTAGATATACATCTACAAATAATTGGGGTTTGCTCTCTAAAGCATTTTCATAACGCCATGCATTTTAAAATACAGGGCGTTGTAGAACAAAAAAATAAACAAATTTTTACAACCCATGAATTTGTTTTTTTTTATCTCACTCATAGAGGGCGCTAATTACGCGGTTCGTATCAAGAAGTATTATACATAACTTTTTAAGGTTGGATTTAATCAAAATTTCAAGTGATCTCAAACATCATTCAATTTCCCACCAAAAAGTTCCTCGTGGTAAAACTCGATACTGTGTACCGTTTTCCGAATGGAACTTTTGAATTGGGATTGAGGACTTTCTTTTCATGTGTATGGTTTTTGCGCGCATGTTCTAGGGGAACAACGTGCTATCGTTTCGTCCAAATGTCTGTAATTTTGGATGATTGAGCCGAAAATGGTCTCAATCGACTAGGTTGGACTCACTGATGACGAATCCGGTGTCAAAATCGATTATGTCCGGCCGGCCGTAGACACAATAACTGTCGACAGAAGCAAGCTAGCAACTTGAAACTTTCAGGATAGGTTGCGCATCAGAATGCCGCGGCTAAGTTCGCTAATGTGCCAAATCGGTCGAATAGTTTCCGAGTTATAGGCACTTGAAATTTTGAAGTTATTTATTTTTTATTTCAGAAACTACTTGAGCGATAAGATTCAAACTTGGCAGTTAGGTGGAGTATAACGACGCGCAACTTTAAGCCAAATTTCGTCAGGATCATATTGTCAGTAAATTAAAAAAAAAATTTTTTTCGAAATTTTTTTCCAAAAATTTTTTTTTCGGAAATAATTCATCATATCCAAAAAAAATTCAACTCACACTTTGAGCATCATATTTCACAGCAGTGTACCAAATTTCAGTTCGATACGATCATAAGTTTTGGAGATATCGGGAAAAAACATGTCAAATTTCGAGGTTTTCTTCTCGATATCGTTGATTTTTTCGGTATAACTCGAGAAATACTGATTCAGTCCTGATAAAACTTCACAGCTTGTTTTGAGATGCTGAAAGACAACTTTATGCGAAATTTCGTGATAATCGTGTCATAAGAACAATTTGAAAAAAAAATTTCTATGATTTTCTTATCATATCATCCTCATTAAATTCTGTATGAAGCTTCGAACTGTTATTTTTCTATGAAGTACTGGCCTTCAATTCGATCTGATCTGTATTTTTGGTAATATTGGAAAAATAAAATTTTGATTGGGTATATCTACGGAATCATTGGGTGGATTTTACCCATTCACGAATTCGGCCTTCGTAATTAAGGTCCAAACCTTCTCTACAAATATCGAGTTTCTAAGTTGTTTCTTTCGGAAGTTATTGTGTTTACGCAGTCGGCCGTTAGGCTGACCGTTAGCACAATAACTTCCGGAAGAAACGACTTAGAAACTCGATATTTGTAGAGTAAGTTTGGGGCTTGATTACGAAGGTCGAATTCGTGAATGGGTAAAATCCGCCCAATGATTCCGTAGATATACCCATTCAAAATTTTATTTTTCCAATATTTCCAAAAATACAGATTTGATCGAATTGAAATCCAGTAATTTATCAGTAAAAATTTCAAAAAGCACTGCCGTGAAGGCAGCAGCTTTTGCGTGCATGTTCAAATTTGTTGCTGAAGCGGTCATCTACATTGAACATGCGCGCAAAGTTGCTGCCTTCACGGCAGTGCTTTTGGAATTTTTTTTTTACTTCAACACCCTGTATCTTGAACACGGAAGGCTTTGCGAAAATTTTTCAGAGAGCAAAACCAATTTTTTTTCAGTTTTCTACCTATCCTAGACACAGGAATCATCACCAATTTTTGAACCACCCTCTATGAATCTATAGGAAGTTGTCCGCTATAATAGAGTATTCTAGAACATTCAAATTGAAAAACAGAAGGATTGTTTCACTTCTGTGTGGAAAATGAAAAGGGTATGTTCCGGTATATTTGAGTTTTTTTTTACTTTCAGGACAACAATGTGGGATCTATCATGTGGATGACGGCCAGTGAAGCGAGCAGTTTAACAGCAGAAGAAGTTGGGGACAGACTCAGCGTAGACGTACACAAAGGCCTTGGTTGGCAAGAAGCAAACAGAAGGAGACAATTTTCGGGGTAATTTGAATCGAAGCGAATATGAACGTTAAATTCTTCTCGAAGTTAATATTTCATGTGCTTCCATGAAAAATAAAGTTTTTCATCTTGTTTTGCTATGTTTCAGATATAACGAATTCACAGTGAAAGACGAAGAACCACCATGGAAGAAATATTTAGAACAATTCCAGAACCCATTGATATTGTTATTATTAGCATCAGCACTAGTATCTGTTTTCATGAAGCAATTCGACGATGCAATAAGCATCACAGTAGCTATAGTCATTGTTGTCACAGTAGCGTTCGTTCAAGAATTTAGATCAGAGAAATCTCTACAAGAGCTGACAAAATTAGTGCCACCGTCATGCCACTGGTAAGTAAGTTATGACCATTACCGCAATTTAAATACTATACTTTGTCATTGAGTTTTCAGTATTTGAACATTCAATGAATTTGTCTACCCATATTAAATTATATATTCTTTATACAACGGGTTTAGAGCAATTTGTAGTGAAGCTTTTGAAGGTTTTCGAGGTAGCTTCAACCTCTTTGGGAAAGTGTCACGTTTCGTCCCGGCTTAGTTTGGGGGAACTCGTCAGGGCATGCACCAAACTAAGCCGTTTACATGCCTACGTGAGTGGACACCCCTTGTGATGAACACAAGGGAGTGTACCAGACCGTTGGGGATAAGCGTACTTCCGAGATCTTGAGAGGATCTACCAGGGACAGCGTGCGCGCTAGCGCCCCCTGTACGTGGACCGATGATGTGGCCAAGCGTTACAGGCAGGTATCGCAAGAGATGGTACTGCGCGCGCGACTTAAGTAAGAGCTGAGAGAGGGCGCTCGCTACAGTAGTATCTCTAAAGAAACAACGTGAGTATAATAACTCACCACTATAACTCACTGTAATAATTCCGAAAAATTCTGACGATCACCGAGATTTTTTTTTATGATTTGCCAATAAATTTCTTCCTCTGTATTTGTATCTTAGTATTTATTGTTATAGTCGTTGTTAAAGTATGATATTCAACTCGAGGTTAAGGTCACAACTCACTTTATGAATCACAGCATTCGCCTTCGGCTCGTGCCGCAAACTTCATTTGCGTGAGTTGTGACCTACATTACTGCTCGTTAAATAATAAATGCCTCAAGAGAAATTTTATATTTGTTTAGCTTACTGTGTGAACGCAAGGCATCAGAGGGGCGCGAGGGTTATGTTAATCGGTAGTTTGGCTCTTGGGAATGGGGGTTTTTCCTGAATTCGGGTTATTACTGGAAATGCAACTTTGAACATAATTATTATGGGTTTGATTCATCATTTTCCCAAATTACCTTCGGAAAGTATTCAAAATCAGGTTTCAAAATTGGGGTTTGGGATTTGTCAGGCATGCACGAAGTGACAACGGTGTTTAGTAGAATAGATTTTTCTGCTATAGAATAATGAAATATTTATTCCTATTCTGTGGTACACACGTGTTCTTTGTCAATATAACCAAACAATTTCCGTTTGCGATTTGTCAGTAATGTGACAGTATGACAGTCTGTGCTCTTCTTTTTCTATTCCTTGGTCGTTGTCTTCTACTCTAACCAGATCGAAGTATAGCTATCTTTGTTTTCCCAAGCAAAGTAACACATTTGACGTCCTTTTCTTTCCGAGAAAGCTGAATTCGAAGTTGCCATATCTTGCACTCATGACAAATCCCTTTAAATGCAAATCCCCATTTTTATTTTTCAGTTTTAGGGGATCAAACATTTTTTTTAAAATATAATATTGAAATTATATGTTTGAAATGTGATGTTCTGAAGGTTTTTCACGAAAATTACTGCATTTTCGTTTGAAGGAAAACCCCCATTTAGTTGCTATGGAGTCTTTCGCGGGAGCGGGCCGAGCATTGTGCGTGCGCGAATTTTACAAAAACGGTCATTCTGCGACTATTGCGTGAAGACATTTCTGCAATGTTCGAGGTTTACGTCACTTAAATGATGCACCAAGCATTCCTTTCATTCGAAATTGAGTGGAAGTACAAATGGGACCGGTTCAACACTAGGTAAACCAGAATCCGGACGACCAAGGTCATCGAGAACGGAAGAGATCGTGGAACGGACTAATCAGTCTGTTCGTGATGATCCCGACCTCTCCATTCGGAAGCGTGCAAGTGCTTTGCACGTCTATAGGTCATCGCTGCATCGCATTTTGCACAAAGATCTAAAGCTGCACCCCTATAAAATTCAATTGGTGCAAGAACTAAAACGCAGGATGCCATTCCGAGGCTAAAATTCGTAAACCAAGCAATTGAGCGCTTACAAACATTTAACATCTTATTCTCCGATGAAGCTCATTTTCATCTCAATGGGTTCTTCTCACAAGCAGAACTGTCGCTATTGGAGTGCAACCATTCCCAAATGTAAGCATCAGAACCACCTTCATTCGCCAAAAGTGACCGTATGGGCTGCAATGTCGTCGCGAGGAATTATCGGTCCATACTTTTTGGAAGATGAAAGGGGACGTGCTCTTACAGTGAATTCAGAGCGTTATGTTAGGATGTTGGATGAGTTTTTGTTGCCTGAATTGCAGAATTTTTCTGGCTATAATCAAAGAACATGGTTCCAGCAGGATGGAGCAACGTCACATACGTCCAATATGTCTTTGCCAAGAGTTCGTGAAATTTTTCCTTGCAAATTAATATCGAGAAGAGGTGACATAAATTGATTTGACTCCTATGGACTTTTTCCTGTGGGGTTTCCTGAAATCTAAAGTCTACATTAATGAACCAACTTCCCTGGACCAGTTAAAACAAAATATTCGCCACGAAATGGGAACCATCACAGAAATTTTAATGTTAGATTGAATGAATATCGCGAACGCGAGGGAAAACATTTAGGAGACATTATTTTCAAGAAATAAATTAGAACAGTTGATTTATTGCCTATTATATCTGAACGTTTCCATAAAATACATTCTCAATAAAAATCCCATCGTAAATGGTTTTGTTGAGTTTTATCCTCAATAACGATTTCATGGAAACATTGGGAAATGATGTGAATAAACTATCATATAGGTTTTAATCTGTATCATTTGAGTTGATGTCATTTGAAGAATATAAATTTTTCAGCTTAAGAGAAGGCACGCCCGATACATTCTTAGCCAGGGAATTGGTTCCTGGCGATATAGTCATTCTGAATGTTGGGGATAGAGTACCAGCTGACCTTCGACTGTGTGAAGCCACAGATTTGAACATAGATGAAAGTAGTTTTACAGGTGAAACTGAACCAGCACGCAAAAGCACTGGTCCAGTTTTGAGGCCAAATGGTGCTCACTCCTCAAATACTAACATTGCTTTCATGGGAACACTTGTGAGATATGGTCATGGCAAGGTATTCCTCTTATTTGGCTTCCTCTTTATCAATTTAGCTAACCGATGATCATTTTGAAGGGAATCGTTGTTAGTACCGGTTCGAATAGTGAATTTGGATCTGTATTCAAGATGATGTTGGAGGAAGAAGCTCCTAAAACACCTCTTCAAAAATCTATGGATAACTTAGGAGCTCAACTGTCAATATATTCGTTTGCTATAATCGGACTCATTATGTTCATTGGATGGATGCAAGGCAAACAACTTATGGAAATGTTCACTATTGGAGTCAGTTTAGCTGTTGCAGCTATTCCAGAAGGTGACAGTAATTTTTAATCAATACAGAATTATCAATTATGAGCATGTTTTAGGGATTTCCTGAATTTTGAAACTGTTTACATTTCTTTTAGGTTTACCAATCGTTGTTACTGTAACTCTGGCTCTGGGAGTGATGCGAATGGCAAAACGAAATGCCATTGTGAAGAAATTACCAACAGTTGAAACTTTGGGTTGTGTAAATGTTATCTGTTCCGACAAAACCGGAACAATAACAAGAAATGAAATGACAGTAACAGTTCTTGTGACATCTGATGGATATATAGCTGAACTAACTGGAGCTGGGTATAATGATCATGGACAAGTTTTATTGCACAAGTGTGATTACCCGGATAGAGCAAGGGAGAGTGTACATCAACTTTTGGAGGTGAGAAAAATCTGCATGTCAGTTAAATTTCTTGACTTGTAAACGTGTTTTTCAAAATGAAGCCATCATTTTTCTATTTTGTATGAATTTGTAATAAGTCATTGAGTTGTTCTATGGTTTTTCATCTTTGGGTCTAACTCAAATTTAAAGACAACTTACATCGCTGTATTTCTGACTTGGACAATCCTCTTTCAGGTAGGAGCAGTTTGTAACAATGCGATAATTCAAAATGAATCATTGCTAGGATCACCAACAGAAGGTGCTCTCCTGGCCGCAGCAATGAAACATGGAATGTACAACGTAGGCGAAACTTACATCAGACTTCAAGAGTTCCCCTTCAGCTCAGAACAAAAAACAATGGCAGTACGTTGTATCTCGAAATATGATAGTGATAAAAAAGAAATCTGTTTTGCAAAAGGTGCAATCGAGAAAATTTTAGCTAAATGTAATCGTTATAGTATTAATGGAAGGTTCGAAACTTTGACCCCAAAAAAAGAGCAAGAGTTCATGGGAGAGGCTGTAGAGATAGGAAAGAAGGGGTTGAGAGTGTTGGCACTGGCAAAGGGAGATGGTTGTCAAGACATGGTTTATTTAGGTTTGGTCGGGATTTGCGATCCACCAAGGCCTTTGGTACGGGAAGCCATTTCCATTCTTAACCAGTCTGAGGTTCAGGTTAAGATGGTTACTGGTGATGCTGTCGATACCGCAGTTGCTGTTGGTGAGTAAACCCTAGAAACTTCATAAGAAATGGATAAACTTGTGATTTTGCTATCATTTTCAATCAAAAATTTTTACTCAGCAATAGGTAAGGCCCACATGTTTCTTTCTGGCCGAATAATTGTACAACTTATTGGGTAAACCCGCAATTTATTTCAAGAATTGTTGATATTGATTTAAAAATAATTAAAAATATCAAATATCCAACTTATCCCTATTTGAGCTGATTCAGTCAGTCAGAATTCTGTGTATTCGTTGATGTCAGCTGGTGGGAAATACTCTTCAGTCATATACGTTCGTCAGCGATGATAAGGCGTTGTTGCCAGACTTCACTACAGATTGATTGACAGAAATCGCCACCAATCGTTCTGTTCAGGTTGGAAGACAATTTCTGAACTACCTAGAAGCAGTGAGTGATTGTTTTTTGATTGAAAAGTGACCTGAAGATGCACTGGCTAGTTTTGACCCATATTTTTCGTTCAGGAGAAGACATAAATACAAATATCTAATCAATATTTTTGTCCTGGAAAATTTGCGGATTTTACCATTTAGAGAGAGAGATTTATTGGTATCTTACAATACAATATTGTTTACAAAAGTCAATATTAATTAACAATTATATATACACATATAAAAGGTGATTCCGGAGGAGACCGTCAGATTTTAGGATAAGTTTACTCCAGTCAAGACAGTCTCAAAACAATATTTGGTTTATGGTTGGGGGTCTCTATTGAGAATATACAGGGTGATTTAACCGATTCGACCGATTTTACTTTTATTGATAACTTCAGTATGACTCATTCGATTTTGATGAAATTTTCAGTGGAGTACAATGTTGATGAGCACATTCATTAATTCCAAAATTTCTCTCAAAATGAGCGATTGTTATTCTGATAATTACCGATTAATTGTGCAGGTTGAAAAAACACCCTGTACATCACCTTTCCAAAACTACGCTATCTGTTTACGATTCTACTATAATGAGTCATTATTTGAGAGTTTTTTATTTTTTTGGCACACTTCTAGTTTTCCGAGAAAATTTAATCAAAAAAAGACAGTGTCGAAATTTCGCTCCAATCGATTCTACTTTTATTAATAACTTTGGTATGGCACATCCAATTCTGATGAAATTTGCAGTGTAGAACAATCTGACTAAGTACATTCAATAATTGCAACAATCAAAATACAGGGTTGTAATTGTGATGATTTCAGAATTTCAGATTAATTGTGCAGTTGAAAAAAAAAACACCCTGTTCATTGCTTTTCCAAAACTTTCATATTCGTTTCAGATTCTACAATAATATGTTATTATTTAGAGGTTTTCAATTTCTTTGGCACACCCCTGGTTTTCCGAGAAGAAATGTTTGAAGAAGAGCATAATCGAAATTTGACGCAAAAGCAGTGAGAATATTCTGCACCAGGTAGTAAAGCTGCATATTCCAAGAATGCAAAGCACTTCTCAAGTTCTAAAATATTCAATAAATAAATATTCAAATTCCAAATTCATATTTAATTGCTCATATTCCGTGAGAAATCATTCAATTCAGAATATATTTCGAATTTGAAAAGAATATTTAAGAAGTGACGAACAACTTTGCATCCTTGGACAATACAGCTTTCCTACCTAGTGCGGAATACTCTCACTGCTTCTGAGCCAAATTTCGATTATGCTCTTCTTCGAACATTTTTTCTAGGAAAACTGGAGGTGTGCCAAAGAAATTAAAAACCTCTAAATATATTATTGTAGAATCTGAAACGAATAAGAAAGTTTCGGAAAAGCAATGTACAGGGTGTTTTCATTCAACTGCACAATAAATCTGAAATTCTGGAATTATCACAATTACAACCCTGTATTTTCAGAGATTGTGGCAATTATTAAATGTACTCGTTCAGATTGTTCTACACTGCAAATTTCATCAGAATTGGATGAGCCATACCAAAGTTATCAATAAAAGTAGAATCGATTGGAGCGAAATTTCGACATTGTCTTTTTTTGAAAATACTTTCTCGGGAAACTGAAAGTGTGCCAAAAAAATTAGAAACTCTCAAATAATGATTTATTATAGTAAAATCGTGAACGGATAGCGTGGTTTTGGAAATGCGATGTACAGGGTGTTTTTTCAACCTGCACAATAAATCTGTAATTATCACAAAAACAACCGCTTATTTTAAAGAAATTTTTGCAATTTATGAATGTGCTCGTCAATATTGTACTTCGCTGAAAATTTCATTGAAATCGAATAAGCCATGCCAAAGTTATCAATAAAAGTCAAATCGGCCAAATCGGACAAAACACCCTGTATATTCTCAATAGAGACCCCCAACTATAAACCAAACATTGTTTCGAGACTGTCTTGACTAGTGTGAACTTATTCCAAAATCTGACGGTCTTCTCCGGAATCACCCTGTATAGACTATAGATAAAATTTGCAGTGCAAAGGAAACAAAGTAAACAAAAAATAGAAACAGGCTATTCAATGAGAAATTTCCCCGAATTACAGTTAACTCAAAATAAAATTTGAGTCATCTACTGTCACAGATTAGAATGCGTCAATTGAATAAAACGACTCGTTCCTTAAAAATGAAGTTTATTGATTTAAGTATGAACATTCGAACAGGGCCAAACGGAATTGAATGGGCCATTTCTAAAATCTTACATTTAGTTGATTCAAAGGATTCACCAAAAACATTTATTATTGAAGACAAAATATCAACTATGAGATGAAGTTGAGAATTTCATTGGGAAGGGTCAGTTACTAGGATATTCGTTCATAAACAATTTTGTATCAGCCATTTAGACTAGACCATACATAACGCTTAAATATGGATCGAACAATCCCTTGTTCTTTATAGGGAATGGTCTCAAGTTGCCTTCAGGAAAAAAGCTATTGATATTTGGGGTACTTACAAAACTTTAAATAGAAGCATTGTATGTATATTAAATTATACAATGATAGAAGATGGTGTTTATACTAACCAAGAAATGACCAACCTATTTTATATAATGATAATGCTTGGCCTTGTATATTTATCTTCACACAGAAAAGAAACTCTTCATTGAAAGCTCCTAAAAATGAATTTTTTTCAGCTCAATCTATTGGGCTAGACACGTTGCCATCACAGGTCTTGTCAGGGGAACAATTAGATTTATTATCTGAGACTGAATTGGACGCAATCGTTCCGAGAGCGACAGTATTCTACAGAGTATCACCTAAGAATAAGTTATCTATCGTGAAGAGCTTACAAAGGACAGGTCATATTGTTGGAATGACAGGAGATGGAGTTAATGATGGTGTAGCCCTCAAAAAAGCTGATATCGGTATTGCCATGGGTAAGAATGGTACTGATGTATGCAAAGAAGCTGCAGACATGATTTTGGTAGATGATGATTTTTACACGATTATGTAAGTGGAGATCAGAGACCTGTTTCACATATTTTTAAATGAAATACATTTTTAGTGCTGCAATAGAAGAGGGAAAAAGTATATTCTATAATATAAGGAATTTCGTCAGGTTTCAACTTTCTACATCAATAGCAGCACTATCATTGATTGCTTTGGCAACCATGATGGGTATTCCAAACCCTCTTAATGCAATGCAAGTAAGAATATTCAGCCTATCACACCTTTGACCCTTTCGATTTGTCTTATTGAGTGAGTAATCAATAAGATGTCTACAACACTGTTGTGTTCACTCATACCTGAACATGTTTGACGAAAGAAAGGTTATATTTACATATATTCCGTTTATTTTTCTGAAGTCAGTGGGTAGGCCTTGGAATAGTTTTATCAAGTTTTTGTCACTAGAACTGAGTCAAGTTGGCACTCGTGAATTGTTGTCAAGATCAAACCAATTCAGGAAGACATTGACAATTCTTACATATTTCTATAAGGGATTATGTTTTGTTTTCGTTACATATACTCCATTCAGTTTCATGAAGTCAGTTGGTAGGCCATGAAAGTGTGACACAATCCACTCTGTATAATTCAATAATGTTAGGTTATAGCTCGTTTCTTTCTTACTCAATAATACAGAGTGAAATGTGCAACGTTTCTATGGACTACTGACTGACTTGAAATAAATGATTGGAGAAATAAACAGCTTGCCAATGTTGGAATAAACAGAAGGCTAAATCCATAATATAATGTTATGTTTTGTACAAATGATATGGCATCAGTTTATACACCGGAGTTTATGACATTTCATTTAAAGTGTTCGCTTTAGAGTTTGATATTAAGTTTCATGAAATTTCATTGGTTACTTGTGAAATCTGGTTCAAAAATGGGAGTTAACTGCCCTCTGTGGTCAAAATAAGTTTTATAATACCCGCCCCCTAAAAAAATAGCTTGGGGGTGGATAAAGAATAAGTGAAATTATTTTTTAAGATATTGTGGATAAATATCATCATGGACGGTCCTCCAGCTCAAAGTTTAGGGGTAGAACCAGTGGAAAAAGACGTTGTTAAACAGAAGGCAAGAAACACCAAAGAACCAATGATAACGAAAAAATTGATAATTAACGTTTTACTATCAGCTCTTTTCATCATTGGTGGAACATTATGGGTATTTAAAAGAGAGGTAATCAATAACAATTTCATGAAATTTTTTCCTAAATTAATCATTTTGCTTCCTAATTTCAGATGAGTTCTCAGGGAATAACAGCTAGAGATACCACAATGACATTTACTTGCTTCGTATTCTTCGATATGTGGAATGCCCTATCATGCAGATCCCAAACGAAAAGTGTATTTCAGATCGGGCTTTTCTCGAATAAAATGTTCCTTGTAGCTGTCACATTATCTGTGATCGGACAGCTTTTGGTGGTGTATTTTCCGCCTTTACAAAAGATTTTCCAGACAGAGGCACTGACACTGCTAGGTGAGATATTGTTTTTTTTTTTCATTTCTGTTTTTTGATAATACTGAATTGAATTGACTATGTGAAATTTTTCCTGTTTTGGTTTATTATTTGATAAAATCAAATAATAAACCTTGGTGATCGACCAAAAAAAAAATTTTTAACCCCCCCTGAAAATTTCACAGTTTACGTTTTGGAGTATGTAGATTTGAATAAACTAATAAAAAAAAATCCGTCCGTCCGCCGTCCCCCGTCCGCCGTCCGTTGTCCGGGGCTTTTCTTAGAAAGTACTGAACCGAAATCAGTGAAACTCGGTAGAAAAATCGTGTGTCGCTCGGGATTGATCCTCCAAGCTTTTCAGCAGAATCGGTGTACCCTAAGGGCTCAAAATGGGGGGGTTGGGGGAAAAAAAAATTATTTCTCGAAAACTTACCACCGAATTTTTATGAAACTCTGAACGTTGATTACTGTTGCAAAACTAAACCAAAAAAGTTTCATCCGGATGATTTCCGACCAGTGGTTCCTGAGTTATAAAGAAAAACGCTGCAAATTTCCAATAATGTCGAAAATGACATCATCGCATTCGGTTCTAAGATTGGAATTCACTGAAATAATCAGTTTACTTTTCATCCAGAGTCATACATCTAAAAGTAGATGAAAATATTGATTACCAAATTTTCAACACATATCGAGAAATTTTTAATGGATGCGTTATTATTTTATAAACACAATTTGCAAATGCCCCATCGATGTTCTTGACAATTTCATAATCGTAAGAAGTTCAGATTAAATATTTTTGGGTTTTCTCTTCCAATATCTTAAACATAACTACTGAAAATCGGGTCAAATTATTATTTATAGAAATCACCCTGCGGATTACGGGATTTAAGATTAAATTTCTTCATGAAGCTCATCCATATCTTGAATAAAACTTTTATTTTATTCATAAATCATTGGTTTTTCAGAACACAAAAACCAATTCCATGAAAAAATTCATTTGAAACATTGAAATCTCAATAAATACTCTTTTATAACTGAATAACACTTTTGCATGCAGAACGCGAATTAAGTAGCGTAATTTAAAATAATGCAGATTTCCAAAAAATTCGGTTGGTCTGAGGTTTCCATCAATTTCGGTTTGCGTAGTACGATTATCGTCAACATGTGGATATCCGTACTGGTTTCAATCGAAATCCAAAATTTAATAATTGTGGAAAATAGTTAGATTTTCAAAGAGGTTAAACGACTGTGGAACTTCTCTTCTCATTCAAAATATTATTTTAAATTTTGCTACTCAGTTAGCGTTCTGCATGTGGAAATGTTATTCAATTATACTAGTGTTTTTATTGAGATTTCTATGTTCGCATGAATTATTTCATGGAATTGGTTTCTGTGTTGTGAGAAACCAATGATTTATGCATAATATATTTTTTAAGATATCTATGGTATATTGGGTTATTTAACTGAGAAAATAATAAACCCTTGTGTAAAATTTGCAGCCTTTTTTTTTTTGGCGGATATAACACCATATAATTTATTCATTTTCATTTGAGGGCTTAAGGACCTTGGTCGATTGCCTTTTGCATAAGCAATAAATTCTATACTTCATTCACATTTTTATGAAGTAAGTCAGTAGGCCTTGAAAGAGGTCTATCAAGGTCTGAAACAAGGGCTGATGAAGGTTGGCATTCGTGAAATATCATAGTTTGAAAACCTTCAATAAAATCACTGTTCAAGTGCGTCATATAATTTATTTATTTTCAATTGAGGGCTTCAAGACCTTGGGTCGATTGCCTTTTGCAAAAGCAATAAATACTATAGTAAATTCACATTTATAAAGTCAGTCGGTACGTCTTGGAAGTGGTCAATCAAGTTTTTGTAAAAAAACTGATAAAGTTTGGCACTTTTGAAATATCGTCAAGGTCAATATAAAAGTTGATCCTCACTATACGTTCCGCAACATTCCATTATCCATTGCGTACAAATTTAGTGGGCAAAAATGGCATGTAGACAGAACGTCCCTGAAAGGATAATGTGCACACATCAATTTATTTGAACCTTACAATATTCGGTAAAATGGTAAACCCGCAAGATTTCCCGTCGCGAAGCTATAAGTAAGATATTCACATATTTGTAAGCAGTGTGAGTTCCTGAACAAAAAATATGATGGCCAACATGGGCGGTCTCTCTTTGTTTGGAAGATTTGGGCCCCCAAAGTTCCTAATTATTGCGTTTTCAGATCCTTTTTTCCGCCATAAAAATTATCTCTCAGTTCTCAAATCTAGTTCATAAATCATCTTTGAACCTCCAACCAACGAATAGCGACACTCTCTTTCATGAATAATCATTATTTAAAGGAAGAAAAGTGAAAATATTAGACAACCACTTAACCTATATTTCTACGAAATTATTCTCAACGTTAAAGCGGAGCTTGGCAACAGCGTCTTTTCATCGCTGGCCAACGTATTACGACAGAAGAGTAGTTGCTGGCGGGAAATATGAAATGATGGACAGTTGAAGAATATTATTGTAAGGGAAATGCGTATGTCACTGAAGAAGAGATGGTTATTCTAACATCAAAACAAAATCATTGAGAATATTTGTTTAAGGTTTCACTCAGTATTTTATTTTGAACTTTCTTTCTATCCCCTTCAAAATAGGGAGGATGTTTATCTACTTCGTTTTTTGTTGCCTTCGAGATGGTACCAGTTTAGAATGAGATTCGGGGTATTCTAATAAAATGGGTTATATATTAACCTCGATTTCATAGGAAATCTGGGAAGGGCGCGACCTATCACATATGAAAAAAAAGTACGTTGAAATATATATCAGGGTGTATTCTCATTCCATTACTATGTGTTTCAACCTTGTAGATTTCATAAGACACGAAATCTCCTATTGGAAGATTTAGGGTATCGCAGTAAGCAGTAAGATCTAAGAACATATGTAATTTATCTCGCCAGCAATAATCTGTCATTCACGAATACGCATGATGGCACGATTCCGACCGATGAAATTCGTGCCATTGCCAAACTTCACTTTTAGACTGAGTCGAAATCAGAAGGAATAGAGGTTAAGTGGTTGTCCAGTAATTTCATTGTTTTTTCATTAAATATTGATTATTCTTGAAAAAAGTGTTGCTTATCGTTGGTTGAAGGTTCAAAGGTGGTTTATGAACTATACAGATGAAATAAGAGATTGTTTTTATGGTGGAAAAAGGGACCTGAAAACGATTCATTTTGGAATTTTGGGGGCCCATATCTTCCAAATTAAGGGAGACCGCCTATGTTCGATTTCACATTTTTGATTCAGAAAAACACACTGCGTAAAATGATGTAAATATCTTTTTCATATCTCGGCGACGGGAAATCTTGCGGGTTTACCCAATATTCAAACAACTGACTATATGAATGAATGGAGTATGGTCATTATCATTATTGTTTTGCTCGATTCTTAAACCTTTTTCAGACATGGTATTCCTCACATGCTTAACTTCGTCCGTGTGGATTTTCTCGGAGATTAAAAAATTGGCTGAGAGGCTTATAGAGCAGAGGAGACTTTGCAAGAGATCTCCATTAGAGTATGTATGACATAAGGGGGGGCCCGGGGCGAAAAATCGCTGCAAGTAGCTGCTTTCTTCCCTTTGCCCCTCTTATATTGGCCCCCTTAAAATGTGCAAACATATTGACATATTCAAAAATTTTTTCAAAATTATTTGAAAATTAGAAGGAGAATAACGAAGAAGAGGTCATTTAATTGGCATTATATTAAATATCAATCATTACGAAATTTCAGTAGAATTTTTCTCTTAGTTTTAGCGACTATGTGATTTGTAACTGGTGACTATTGCTTCTTAAGTATTGATGTATTCGTTTGAACTGGTTGGCGTTTTTAAAATTTTTTCGCTTCGACAGATAAAATCATTTTTATTTTTTGCACATTTTAAAGGACTTTATTTTACCAACCCTATGCAGCTAATGTGAATAGTAAGTTATTATCTATTTATTGTTATATGTAGAATATTTGATTACTAGCTATAACAAATCAAGATTATAAATCTGTTTTTCTCAATATTGATATAATAAGATATTATTTGATGCATATATAAGAAATATAGTAAATTGATGTTATCGTTAATGTTTTCACCATCATAAAAAATGGTGTGCTTAAAAAAATCACATCAGGGAATAAAAAAGTTAATTTCAACTGCATATATAGTTTGATGCGCTTGATTTTCATATCATAGTATTTCAAGGTGAATACCTATTTTATTTATTTGTTACTTTCAATGTTGTGAAGCGGAAATAAATATCGAACAAATCGCTCATTCAAGTTAGATTTGAAACAATTTGGAGATATTTTTTGGAATAATGGTATATAAACTCAGAAATCCTTATTGATGGAGATTATAAGGTAATTTGACGCATTCTTGCTGAGCTTTTCAATATATTTTTACTTTTTTTTTCATTGAATTATCCATTGATAATTGTGATATTTGTTTCGGAAAACCAGAGTTTCTGAATAAAAAGATGTTCAGTTTTCTTCTTAAAATTATTTTCAACTAATGCTAATCAATTTTTGGATTTTCGATATTGTATTGAATGAAATTTTCAATGGAGTTACTGAAATGAAAGTACTGAAATTAATCTGACCATATAAAATTATTGGATGAAATCAGAAAATTGGTTGTACTGATTGGAACTATTCAATTATGTTTGGTTGTGTTAACTTGAAAGAATGGAATATTTTTTCAGTATTCGTCATAAAAACCAATTTGTGGAACTGAATTGAGTAATCTAAGTAACTGGCGTGGAAAACACTGTTTTTCAATTTCATTCTGAATCACTTTAGTGAAAAGGAGTGTTATAGGTATAGCGATTGCTATGGCTTTAGTATGTTTGAATTCCTCCCTTAAGTATTTTGCAGTGTAGTACTTACAGTTTGAAACACTTATATTAGGAAATTTTCATATTGATTTATTATCGAATAATATTTTTTTCAAACGCTCAATGACTGAAAGTATTGATGTTGGTTTGATGCCAGATCTGAAAAACAATAAGCGTACATTGGGGATTTACCTCTTTTTTGTGTCTTTAAATGAGAATTTTAAAATTTCCAAACACAATATGTATTTCACGATAGATTGGTGGTGTAAGGATCAAGGATGCAGGAAACGATACTCTGTCAGTTCGCCGACGTTTCGGAAAAATTTATTTCCATCCTCAGGGCTAGACTGAACAAGTGTATCTTCCCAAAATCATTTTGTTAAGAACCAAATCAATCCTCCAATATTTCTTGTAAAAATAAATCATAACCGATTAAAAAGCGGGGACAACAATGCAACCGATATACTGTCTGCATATCGGTTGCATTGTTGTCCCCGCTTTTTAATCGGTTATGATTTATTTTTACAAGAAATATTGGAGGATTGATTTGGTTCTTAACAAAATGATTTTGGGAAGATACACTTGTTCAGTCTAGCCCTGAGGATGGAAATAAATTTTTCCGAAACGTCGGCGAACTGACAGAGTATCGTTTCCTGCATCCTTGATCCTCACACCACCAATCTATCGTGAAGTAAAATTCTTTGGATCACCACTTCAGATTTTGTACAATATGTATTGATTACATATGTTTGTTTGAGATGATGATTTCTTTCCACATTCCAATGAACGCATTTCAGTGAAAAAATTTACCCTAGAGAAAAAAAAAACTTTAGTTTCATCATATGATTGTATCAATGAATCATTTGATTTACTTCTTAGGAATTATCGCACAATTTCATGATAGAGTTGACCATTATAGTTATACATTTTATTTTCGTATTCAAATGATAGATGTTTTGAATAAAAGTTGATTTTAAAGTGAGATTATAAATCAAAATTGAACCTCATGAATGAATATATACACTAGACTAGATTAAAATAAAGATATTGTACTCTTTCACCAAAACTTAATTGGAGTAGCTTTTAAGAAATGGTTTGTATGATATAAAATCGGAACTGGTGTTGTTCAGTGTAACAGAGACTGCGGTAAAAGCGGAGATGGCTACATAGCCTAGGTTAGATTGGATAACAGCAATGTTTCCTGAAGATGGTGCTATATCTGCACAAACCATTTGCTTGTGGTGTTTTACGCTGCGATGTGAAAACTTGACAGTATTGGGAGTTCTAGACTAATTTTCACCATAAATTATTTTTATATCTAAGTGATATGAACGCCATTGTGCGTTTCATTATCACATATCCAAAAGCATGTCCATGAAATCTACGGTAGTATTTGGACTTAAGAGAGCGGAAGTGTTGATTTTTATGAACACAGAAAAAGGTCACAAGTAAATGGTTGGTCTTGATGCGGGTCCTAACTTCCTCGAATAAAATAGGGGCCTAAAGTCACCACCATAAAAGCATTTCATACTGCAAAATCTTTTACACTAAACGATTAATGTTCCGTTATAATGATATTCAATCTGTATGTGCTATTGAGAATAGATTGTAATCGCAAGCACTTCACGTTTGATTCGAAATTTTTTAGGATTTTTATTGAGTCCTCTGAAATAGCTCTGTGATATAGACTTGTATTTTTTTTTGAGGGAACTGCATCGTTGTTTGTGTGTATTTAGGGTATTTGAAGATATTACTTGAAGAGCGTGTAAGAGAATAATATAATTTAGGCAGGACTAAAAGTTTTACAGAATGTTATCAATCATCATTTGAGCCGAGGTTAACCATTAGGTTCATTGGCAAGATGACGTGAGGCACCGTTCATGAAATTTTCGCTGATTGAAATTATTATCCTATTTCAGAGTTCCAGCTGAAACTGGATTACAAGCACAAAAAGTAACTTATTCAGAACATTCAGTAGATTCAATTTGACCAGTAAAATATGGGATTCAAATCATCCGATTCTTACATTCAGATATACTAAATGCACCAGGCGAATGGAATTTCAATGACACATGTTCTGTCAAATTTCACCGTTATATTTATATTTGCTCGATGCTAGACTGTAAATCTTTTTGCTATAAAATCTCCTTTATGTTTGTAAAGATATATCAAATTATCTGACGCAATGTTTATGAATTTTCGATGTTATGTACCTCCACCTGTTTGATAATTCAATTTCTAAATAAAGTGGCAAGTCTTCTTGAAGTATGTTTTCTTGATATAATCGATTATACTAACTGATAAGTTGATCCTTGACAAAGTTCTTCAAAGTGCTGTTCAAGATAGGACAGCACTTTATTCATCACAACAGTTTTGTTAAAGTGTTGAAATCATTGTAAAACAAAATTGCGATGAAATGTAGGTTTCACTAAAAAGATTCCAGAATCTGAAGAAGTCTAATAAAAAAATATTTCAATTAGTGGGAGTAATGTGTGAAAAAGCAAATGGTAAAGATAAAACTTTCGGCAGTGTGTTGATTGATACTAGAGGCTAGAGGGAAAATTGTGAATTTCCCAATCCATTCAGTTACCTAGTACCAAAGCCTTAATGTTTTTTTTAACCTGTGGAGATATCTAATACCTTCCCATTGTTGATTCAAAATCTGCTTAAACATCTTTCCTCAGCATATAATATTCTTGAGTGATATGATCTTGAATTCGTAGAGTATCTAGCAGAAATGATTAAATGTTCTAGCAGAAATGAATAAATGTTTGCTACAATAGACACATAAACAATAGCCTTCTTGAATAATCGGAATTTAATGGCATTCATTTATTCAAAATTGGATTAGTTTATTGAAAGGTTGCAAGGTACAATGACTTGATTCAATTCATTAGTGTTCTTGAAAGTGCCAGACATGCACCGAAATTTAATAAGAGCGTATTCTTCATCCTTAAATCTACCGAAATGTAATTTTAAACCGAGTTCTTACAAGGTAAGTAACAGCTTCTTTAAGAGTAAACAATAACTCGAATAAAACGGCGTGACTTGAGACCAGCGTTGGTTTTTTTTTCAAAAAATGAATTGGGCGCAAATGGTTGAGAAATAATTGCAAGTTACCACTTTTTTATATTCAAGAATTTTCTGGAAAATAAAAACTGAAGTACAGTGAAAAATGGAAAAATAATTAACATTGCGCCTTCTCATTAAATAATTAAGTATATCAAAAAAAAAATATTTCAAAAAATAATCACTGAAGCCTGCAGAACGACACCTCGATTTCTCCTAAATTACACTCATTTCCAATATTTCACAGGGTTATTGACAACGTTAAATTAGGCAGACAGCAAGAAGGTGCCTGACCTTGAGATATTAACGAGGTTTAATGAGACTTGCATGTGGCTGTGTGGCCGAGCCGTATTTTACCAACACGCGGTAGTGTTTGCTCTTAAGGATGTGGTTCATTTGAAATGTTAGTTTCTTTTTCGGATCTTATATCACCGGTACTGTACAAAACTTCATCCCGGAAATTTTCTGAATCAATCATAGTGATGAAAGTATTAGGTACTGCACGTTTAAAAAAATCAAGTCAATTTTCTTGTTCTATCCCTTTGATCTTTGCTTCATCTTAATACCTTCTCTAACTTGAATATATTTCTTCAAATCAAAGCAGTGGAATATGTAGATTATGGAAATTATTCTCTATTTCCTTGAGAAAGATTAAAATCCCAGGTGTACATCCATCTCCATAAGCTACTCATATGAATTTTGTATATAATTGTATAATATTAAAACTTTCCAAAAAATTGGAAAACATTAATATTAGCATTATATGGAATCTGCACTTTATTTGTAGGGCCCGTCTTTGGAAGAAATATCAGTAATTCGACAAAACAATGTGATGCCAATTTTGAAACCACTTTATCAGGAACCCTTGCTCCTTCACCAGGGTAACATGCAATGGTTGTTTGATAAAGATGGCAAAAGATACTTGGATATGTTTGGCGGAATTTGCACAGTTTCTGTTGGACATTGTCATCCGTGAGTATTTTGATGACTTGCATCTTTATTGATTATGGCGGTTCAATTTGTTCTGGTTCACAAGATTATTCAACAGAAAGTAAGAAAATTCAATAATATAAATCTTGACTCCAGATCTCTGGCTATCAAACATAATTTTCCACCTATTCACTGGTTTTTTTACTTCTTATTTACAGCAACTAATTGATTTTCTTTCAGAAAAATAACAGAATCGGTAGTAAATCAGCTCAGTATGCTCGATCACGTGTCAAGTCTATATCATCATCCAAAAATATTTGAATATTCTCGAAGATTGGCTGCCAAGATGCCAGGTGACCTCAAAGTGAGCATTTTCTATTTATCTCCTTTTGGTGTAATTTTAATCCGTATGTATTCAATTGAATATATTTTTCTATAATAAATATGCACTTTCCTTTAAGCTCGAGCTAAAAGGCAAAAACCAACACCAGACCATATCGATCGAGTTAAGCGGCCCATGAGCCGCCTGTAGTTCTTATAACCACTAAAACAGCTCATCATATCATTATTTACACTTACTTGTCAATAGTCTGAATCCTTAGAATCTAGAACAGAATCCAGGCTATCGAACTTTTCCATTTTGCAACTCATAATAATTATGTTTAGGTACTTCTTGTACAATAACAAATGTGCATGATAACATGTGGAAGCTTTTTTACAGGTGGTGTATTTGGTGAATAGCGGATCCGAAGCAAACGACCTAGCAATACTCCTAGCAAGATTATATACAGGAAACAACGAAATACTTTCCCTCAAGAATTGCTATCATGGAATGTCATATCAAACCATGGGCTTAACATCTTTGGCTAACTATAAATATTCAGTATTACCACCGGCAGGTATTCATTCCGTAAGTAGTTTCGCATTCCCAAATCATAAAATCATATTCACTCATACTTCCCATATTTGGGATTCCCGTAAAACTGTTTGTCTTCTTCGGCGGATCACCCTCTATCACTTTAATCCGCCCACAAACCCTTTCTATACTTCGTCATTCCAGTCATGGTAACAGAAAACACTTAGTTTATATTATCCTTAAGTGACATCACTAGTCTTATCGTGGATGTTAAGATACGGTTCCGATCTCGGCAGTAGCTGCCTGGCAGTTGCGACCCGGCGGCGACCACCATACCGCTTCCAAGGAATTACATGAAACACTTAGGGCCGGTATTATAAAACTTAACTGGAAGTTATCTTTTACTTTAACTGACAGTTTTGACAGTTATATTTGGACATAACTGTCAAAACTGTCAATTAATGTTAAAGATAACTTTCCGTTAAGTTTTATAATAGCGGCCCTTACCGATACAAGTCGCACGTGCGCGACTGCCAGGCAGCTACTGCCGAGATCGGAATCGTACCTTTAGACAGCTGTACAAGATCTTTCTGATTTTAGTCAAAAATCCAGCGCGCCCGACCATTTCAAAACTATCAACCAAATATCAACCCACCCATGCCATGGTTGAATCGCTCTGAACGTCAGGTGAACTGAACTCCACACGTTGGACGAAGCCAGTACTGACATTGCTTAACAATGGTACTGACTTCACGTCAGTGCTTATCGAGAATTTTGTTGAGTATCGTTGGAATATTCATCGTCTCCGACTCGAATATGTAACTTCCTATATAATAAAACTACAAATATGAAATGTCTGAATAAACTAATAAAAAAAGTCTATCTCATTATCTAGGTCACGAATCCTGATGTTTATAGAGGACCTTGGGGAGGGGCCAAATGCAGGGATAGTCCATCACAGACTTCAAGAACCTGCTCTTGTGAACAAAACGAATGTGAAGCTTGTGATAAGTACATCTCGATTTTGAAGAACGAATTTCGCAGTGTAGTAACTCCAGGAAAGTTAGCAGCATTTTTCGCAGAATCAATACAAGGGGTAGGAGGAACAGTACAATTTCCGAAAAATTATATCAAGGAGGCTTATAGCATAGTGAAGAAAAATAATGGACTTTTCATATCTGATGAAGTAAGTATTAGACCTGAAAGTGAAATTTAACATCGCTTGAAAATTCACCATACCATTGCGCTCATGCATACCTACTCAAAATTCAGAAGAATCTTTACATGATTCAGTATGAGGAAGGGATTACATATTCTCACGCTTTTTTAGTAGAATCTACTGCAAAATAGTCACTTTCTGAACTCGGATTGACCAACAAATCATTTAACATCAATGCTTTCCACTTGTTTTAGGTACAAACAGGATTCGGAAGAACTGGAGAACATTTCTGGGGTTTCGAAGGTCATGGTATAGTTCCAGACATAGTTACGATGGCTAAGGGAATTGGGAATGGTTTTCCACTAGCCGCAGTTGTAACAACAAAAGAAATTTCTGAGGCACTTACGACAGCCTCTCATTTCAATACTTTTGGAGGTGGAGCTATAGCAAGCACTGTCGGTTTGGCAGTTTTGGATGTAAGATTTTGTGTACAGCATACTTGTATTATTTTTCATTATTTCGAAAAAGGTACTAATGCACCGTGCTGATCCATTTTATACCTATTTCTTGAGCAAACTGCATTCCACAGCATCTAGATTCGTTATTCGTTCTCGAAACCTGACCTCACTGAGTTCATATAGGATTACAACATCCCTCATGAACGATCTACTTACTGTATTCAAGGTAAAGGAGAAAATTCTTAAATTGTCACTACATCATAAAACAACAGTAATGGGCCGTTCCGAGCTGAACTCATATCTAGCATCACGATTCCATAAGTTGCTCAGGTGTTCCATCAAGTTGTCTTTTATCGATGGTTTTTTTTTCAGATAATCGAAGAAGAGAAACTCCAAGAGAACAGCAATACTGTTGGCACTTATTTGCTGAATGGGTTATCAAAAATGAAAGAACAATTTCCATATATCGGTGACGTTAGGGGCAAAGGTTTAATGATTGGTGTGGAAATGGTTGAGAAAAGTGAAGATTTAATACCGTTGTCCCCCCAGAAATTTGGTGTTTTCTTCGAGAAATGCCGAGAAATGGGTCTTTTAGTAGGTGTAGGAGGATATGATAAAAATGTAAGTTGATATACTCTGTTAATATAAAATATATTTCAATCTTGCAAACATTTCAGGTTGTAAGAATAAAACCTCCAATGTGTGTCAGTAAAGCAGACGCTGATTTTACTCTTGCAGTTATGGAAGAAGCGTTGAAGGCCATTGATCAATAAAAGATGCCTTCGATTTAATTCGATCTAAAAAAATGTTCAACTTTAAGAATTCAATGCAACATTATATAGTTCTTCCAGAAAGTTCTAGCGGAATTCCTAATCGATGAAATCAGTGGTGAAGAAATTAAATCTTTGTTTTTATTGTTTGTTGTTATTTATTGAATAAACTTTTATAGAGGTTTTCATAACGAGTTTACGGACTAGAATGAACAAAGATCCCCATTTATACTTATTGTTGTATGAAAAATTGCGAGACATAGATGAGAATGAAGCCTTATGTACATAAAAAAATCACATTCAACAGGAAGAGTCGACATTGTCTTTCAACATTGTCCTTCGTTGTAATAGCACCATCTTGGAACTACGGCATCAGCACCGATTCCTCTGCTCACCAACCTTTCCCTGTGTCTATAAAATCTTGCTTCAACTTTCCGCGATGAAGAGACAGGATTTGACCAGAGACGTTCTGCGGCAGCTGCAGCTCTGGGCCATGTTCTGCCTATGACACCGTGATCATCTACATACTCTCCCCACATGCATACCTGTAAAAAGATAGTAAAGGTTGTTAGTAGTAGCTCCATATGGTAGAATAGTAAAATATCACAAGTACGAATAGCTGTCGATAATTCAACAAATATTCCACCTTGATCTGAGCTAGTCATTAATATAATAATAATAATGTTTCTTGAAGCAAAATAAAAACACTTTCTAAATAACAATCATATAAAGCACACTCCAATAAACAAATCATTCAATCAAAAAAAAAACAACTACATCGAAGAAGCGGGCCTAAGGAGAACAGTTACTGCAGTTTCATGGTTCTTACCGACCATCAGACTGCATCAACTCAAGACTCAAGATACTTATATCCTTTTAGATGCAAAACTGCAGTATTACTACTCACAATTCGCCATCTATCGGGAGCATCGAACGAACCCTAGCTTCGAGTGCAGAATGCTTTGATCGATATGAATGACGTTCATCCTTTTGCCTCATCGGGTCGCTGCATCTGCGGATTTGCAGTTTGAACAACTACCGCCAAGACACGGAAACACTCGGTAACGATTTTCAGCATCGAAAAAAGATAGTAAAGGTTGTTAGCAATAGCTCCATATGGTAGAATAATTAAAATAATAATAATTCTTCGATGTAGATGTTTTGGTTGATTCAATAACTAGCTCAGATCAAGGTGGAATATTTGTTGGAGTTATCAACAGGTATTTGACATTGTGATATTATTATTGTAAAAAAGATGTGGGGTAGTACTAGCAATAATAAAGTTGAAAAGAATTGCTTC
The DNA here is from genome assembly GCA_958510865.1 of Myrrha octodecimguttata. Lineage (NCBI taxonomy): Eukaryota > Metazoa > Arthropoda > Insecta > Coleoptera > Coccinellidae > Myrrha > Myrrha octodecimguttata. The sequence continues at coordinate 72,063,811 of OY294056.1, read as the reverse complement.
GTTGAAAAACTCGTGATGGGTGACATGATATCAGGACAATAATTCTCAATATAAAGATCCGGTAGAGAAGAATTTTAGTACATCAAGGTTGTGAGCTTGAAGGGAAGGCTTATGATATATTTCAGGTGAATTTGGCTGATATTTCTTGACGAATTATCATTTTTGAATTTTTGTAGTGATATGATCCTTATGAAATGGCATCAGTATTCAAGTTGGTAATGCATAATAATATGCGGAGCTTGAATCCGATCAGGTCTATCCCTGAATTCCGTGTTATTTGAGAAATGGAATTACAATTGGCCTTAACCGTTAAACTGGCGAATATTGCCCATTAAAGAACTTGATTGCATTTGATCTCCGAAGCTTTTTATTCGAAAGTCATCGTGTGTATGACCGGCTGGTCGGATAGATTGACAGAATCGAATATGGACACAAATTCCTCATTAATAAGACACTCGCACAAAATGACAAACGGTCATTACCTCACCACCAAGTACATCTGGACTGAGTAAAATCTGATTTTCATATACTGTACGCCAGTCGTAGTATTTAGTTGTGCCCCAGAATCCATGATCTAAATACCACGCATTTTTCGTGGAAATTATTAACTTATATCCCATATCGAGTAGTTGTTCTGGAAGATCGTCGGTATCAGGAACCCAAGTTTGAATAACATATCTGAAAATATTTTTTATATTTCAAAAACATATACAATTTCATTCATTTCGAAATCACAGGGAAAGACCCGATTTGAGGAACAAAAAACTTACTATTCATTACTGATTCGAGTTATTGTATAAATGATATTGAGAAATGGGAAAATTCGTGCCAGAGTTCACCAATCCAAATGAATATTGTAATTGAGTTGAAAATCAAAGGAAGCTATCAGTTTGTTTCGAAAATAAAATGAGATTATTGAAAGATAAATTCGTTTAATGACAAAGAATCCCTTCCTGGATTGTATACAATAAAAAAATTATGAACAAATTATATGAATGTATTAAATGGCGCCCAACGTGAGGCTTGATAATTATTGAATGACATAGAGACCACCTCTGTGTCAGCCACGTCTGAATATGAACTCCCTATTACAAAAACAATGTGAAATATGGTGAAAGGAGATCGAATATGATGGGAATCGAATTTTAAAATGTTTCACCGAAATTGAGATCAATCGGAAGTAAAGGTCATCAAATAATACTGGATTATTAATATTGTATGATATTATTGTTTGGTTATCATCCATTATCAATTATTTGAAAGAAAATATTGGGAATATTGGACACTATTTTATTTTACTGTTTTATTAGTAACAACGCCGACGTTTCGAAACTGTTCGTTTCGACAGGCACGCGTGCCTGTTTGTTCGATCCGATTCCTTAAATGTCTAAATGTTTTTAATAATTGTACAATATTGTTTACCGTAACTAGCCTTGAAAAAGAAACGAACAGTTTCGAAACGTCGGCGTTGTTACTAATGAAACAGTAAAATAAAATAGTGTCCAATATTCCCAATATTTTCTTTCAAAAAAAAAAAAAAAAAATTGTATGATATGTCAGTACTTTTTCTTTCACTGAAATGGAAAAATACTTTCCATCTTCGCATTTTTACTCCATATATGTATATAATTTCGAACAAATTTGGTACCTACCTATTTTTATCGAGGTATTTTTGAATGTGGGTCGGATCTGTTAACTGACTCGTCCAAACAATAATGTTCGAATTTCTATTGCCAGCTACTTTATCGTATCTTTTTAAAGCTTCTCCTTGAAATTCTGCCCAAAGCTCGAGGAATGTCTGAGTAGATCTTCCTTTACCTTCGACATATCTTAAAATTTCTTGTGTCATATTCCAGCAGGGAATGAACACCTTGAAATGAATATAAAACGAGTAATAAATTTCAATATAAATGGTATTATTAACAGGAACTTATTGCTCATGTTAAATACATCCACCTACTGTTCTTCTGTCCTTTAAATATCAATATTTTGAATATTGGTGGGATTAGAAGGATATAGTGATTATCGACCAAAATTGAATGCTGATTGTGACACAGAGGTTGCTTTACTTATATTCTCCTTCTGGTCTTTGATCTTTTTGCTACAGATATATAGTTTGAAAAGTATCGTGAATCTAAATGAAAGTGAAGAAGATTTTTCGTTTCAGGGAAGGCGATGCCCTTCAATATGAATATGGCAGCTTATTGTTTCAACAAGTGCAACATCACTGCAGTAATACTGGAAGACAGAGTATCTTGGGGAGGATATCATTTTCATGCTCTTCAGGTATATCATAAGTAGAAACAGAGCCGGATGTTTAGGATTTTAATGCCCTGCAAAAATTTTCAAATAACGCCCTTTATTTTTCAATGACTACATAATTTTCATAATTGAAAGTATTCATTGAATTTCGAAGAACTTCTCTTTTCCAGCACGAATGATTTCCAACCCCACTAGGAAGATAACTATATAAAATATTATATAATAATAAGTTCCTATTTTTAAATTGATGATCACCCCAGATGCGAGAAAAGAAAAGAATTAAGACTATGGTAGGTTCGTCTAGCCCCTCGGCTTCGATCGTGAACGTCTCCGTAATTTATGACCTTTGAGCGGAACCCAGATAGAGATTCGTAGGCGGGTGACCGACAAGTGTAAAAATTATTATCTGGTATTTTGTTTGCTAACTACTGGTCGACCCACATTGTTCAGAAGGTTGCTTGAAGCAAAAAAAGTCATAATTTTCAAGGGAAAACTCATAATTTTGCGCCCCTAGTCTCCTTGCGCCCGTAGCAAATGCCTCCTTCGCCACGCCCTAGATCCGGCTCTGGGTAGAAAGTATGGAGAACAATCCTTCAAAGGTATCAACCTTCAGATGGATTTCATTTATTTTCTTTTTTCTTTGGAATTCCACAGTAAATTCAGGAAATTTGATATGACTCTTATTACTTGGGAGCTCCAACTACTATTCGGAATTACTAGAAAATTTCATTCAATTAGGGGGGTCTTCAAGTGTGAAATTTACCTCAATATTTTACTATTTTGAAGCAACATTTTTGAAACTTTATGATTTCACTAAAGAACTTAGGTGAGTATACTTTCCACGTTTTCAATTAGAGGCACCATATTCGAGAAAAATAAATTGTGAAGCTTCTATCTTCTTCGACATATGCAGCCTCAAAAATTGGAAAATATTAGTGTTAGTTCATAATTGTTATCCATATAACGGCTCACATCTTCAAAACACTGTTGCTTCGTCGAAAACATTTTTGGAAAAAACTTATTTGAATTTCCTTCAGTATTTATATACAGTGCGCGTCCAAATTATGGAAGAAAATCTCAGAAGAAAAATATATGGCTACAAAATCCTGAAACAGGTCAATTTTTGTTTCACGTTTACCAAATTTATATGCATTTTTGAAGGATTTTTGTCGCACCCTGTGCCATCCCCATCAACCCTCTAAATTTTTTGAATAGGGAAAGTAGGCCATGTGGTACTTTTTTGGCAAGGTCTTTATATCTTCTTTACAGGCGTGCAGAAATTTTCAAGAAAAAATTAGTTAGTTCAACGAGGTTTTCAGTATGTGCACTTTGTCATGGCTCATTTACTTTGAGACGATGGTACTTGATGAAATTTGTCACCGAATAAAAGTCGACCATTACAGTTTTGTTCATGCACAACTTTCAACCCCCTTGTTGTGCATGAACAAAACTGTAATGGTCGACTTTCATTCGGTGACAAATTTTATCAGGTACCATCGTCTCAAAGTAAATGAGCCATGACAAAGTGCACATACTGAAAACCTCTTTGAAGTAAGTAACTTTTGAAGAAAAACATTTTTTTCTTGAAAATTTCTGCACGCCTGTAAAGAAGATACAAAGAACTTGCCAATAAAGTACCACATGAACCACTTTCTCTATTCAAAAAATTCTGATACACTATCTGTATATAATTGCCGTTTTATCACCCCGTGGTGACAACGAAAATGGTAAATGATTTTCATCAGCATTTCGAGAAAATTGATAACTCACATTTTTATTCACAAATTATATCAGTTTTTATGTACCTAGATCAGCTGGAAAATTTACAGTATCGAGAATACAGAAAAATTGGTGTATATGCTATTCATCAGTATTCCGAAAAAATTCAAAACTCATACTTTCATTCAATAATTATATCAGTCAATTAGATAGTCAATTTAATTTTCCTTTGAGTCTAGAATCGTTTAGAACCTTTAATTTATATTAAAGAGCTCACCTCGTCGCCTCCCATATGAAAAACATCGCTCCCAGGCATCAGCTCTACCATATCTCTGTATATTTTTTCCAACACGTCGTATACTTTGTGATTCGCAGGATTCAGCTGCCCACAAGGTGGTTGTATGCATGCCTGTCTCCAGGGCTGCTCATTGAGACATACAGTGAGGTTGCCAAGGCCTGCTTCAGGTCCCCATTGCCATCCATATCCTGCATGAGAGGGTGCATCTAATTCTAAAACAATTCTGACTCCCCTAACCAGTCCGTAATGAACTAGGTCTTTGATATCCTTGTATTTGTAGATTTTCGATGGGGAATAAGCACCAAATCTGTAGAATTTTTACACCTTTGTATAATTCATATAGGTTTGATTAAGATGAAGTTTTTGACATTGAATTGCGATTGTCCCAAAAATGTGTCAATCACTAGGTCCTTTCGTTTGCCTAGAAAGTGCTACACTTTCTTTGCAAACGAAAGAACCTTATGATACGTTGTGTTCAGGCGTGGACTCATGCCTGAAAATACCGATTCATCTGCCCCAAGCATGCCAAACAACGGGTCCGCCGTCTAACGTTTTTTTTCAACTAGTGCTTATTTCGTGAATGGTAACACTTAGCTCATGTCTGATTTGACAAATAATCAGTTTTATCCTTCCGCTAAACGAATATGGTTGTGTATACGCTTGAACAAGGCTGGGAAATATTGCGACATTACTTTGAAAATCATGGTAATGTTGCAGAATGTGTGCGAAAATTGCGTACGGATTTTGGAATAAGAGAAGCACCGTCAGCTCCGTATGTTCGTTATCTTGTGAAAAAAGTGAAAGAAACTGGCATCCTCATCGATAAACCAAAGCATGAAAAGCCAAAAACAGTGCGTACACCCGAGAATATTGCTGCTGTGGCAGAAAGTGTGCGTGAAGCGCCATCAACATCAATTCACCGTCGTCCGAACATTTCGGAGACATCATTGAGACGAATTTTCCATAAAGACCTTGGTATGACGCCATACAAAGTCCAATTGGTTCAGGAGTTGAAGCCAACCGACCATTCAATGCGTTTTCGCTTCGCTAAGTGGGCCTGCGATCGACTTACAGAAGATGCCGATTTTGCCAAAAAAATCATGTTTTCAGATGAAGCTCATTTTGATCTTGGCGGGTATGTAAACAAGCAAAATTGTCGCATTTGGGGCACAGAAAACCCGCACGCATACACCCAAAACGAGTCACTGTATGGTGCGGATTTTGGTCCAGAGGCATAATTGGGCCATTTTTCTTCGAAAATGAGCAAGGAGTGGCCGTTATAGTCAATGGCGATCGTTATCGGGCCATGTTGAACGAATTTTTGTTCACAAAAATTGAAGAGGAGGATATTGGCAACATTTAAACATCAACAGGACGGCGCTACGTACCACACAGCCGAAGCTACACTAGATGTTTTGCGCCCTGTTTTTGAAGATCGCATTATCAGCCGCAGAGCTGATGTCGTTTGGCCACCTCGGAGCTGCGATTTGACACCGTTGGACTATTATTTGTGGGGTGCCGTCAAAGATATGTGTTACGTCGACAAGCCAGAGACAATTGACGCTTTAAAGGACAATATTCGTGAAGCCATTGGTGAAATACAGCTGCACACAATCGATAATGTGCTTAAAAATTGGACCGATCGTGTAGACTACTGCATGGTCAGCCAAGGCAGCCATTTGAATGAAATTATTTTCCATTATTAACCGGAAGGATTGTACTTTCGAATAAAAAAAGAAATTTGAGAAAATATTCAGTAGTTTTTTTGATTGCATTTTCAAAAAAAAAGAAGTTATTTGGCGGACCCTTTACTATTTCATATTTCAAATACCCTTAAAAATATTATGTATTTTGTATTTCAAATACCTGCGAGAAAGTATTTCATAATTTGTATTTCAATTAAACGAAGCATGTATTTCGCCCAGCCCTGAAAAGTAGTACGAAACCTGTGTCACTTTAAAAGAACTAATTCAATTTACAAAGTTCTTCGGAATCTATGTCAACGATACACTGTATTGGGATGAACATTTTTCTAAACTGGGATGCAGCTTAGCTTCAGTCTGTTATCTTTGGGTGTTGGATATCTTGATATAAATAATTGATTCGAAATTATCAGGTTTACTATCAGAAAAAGTAGATTTCAATTCTGCATAGCACTGATATTTTGTCTCTGCTTCTTCAAAACAACCTTCGCCATTTTTAGATTCCAAGCGTGATGATTATGTTGAGATTGTACGTAGGAATCGGCATTGGCATTTGGCCACGTCTCTGAGAACTATTTTGACATTGATATTTCATGAGTGCCAACCTGTGTCAGTTTTAAGTAAAAAAACTTGATAGACCTAAATTATGGCCAACCGGGATAGTTTATAAAAGTGAATGGAGTTCATACATCATTTCAACTTACGCTGTCATGTTGGGCACCCTAGGAGACTCCATGGGAAAACTATGCGAATCGGTGATATGCCAATGAAGAAAATTCATTTTGGAGGCGGCCATGGCATCAATATGCTTTTTTATGGTTCTTATCGATATAAAATTTCTAGAAGAATCCAATAAAAGCCCCCTGTGGGAATATATTGGTCTATCGTTAATCTTAATACCCCTCACTAAGGCTAAACATGTTGTGTTATCAGATTCAGGATATGCTGTTATCAGTTGGGACAGTGTTTCCAATGCATGTCTCACTCCAAAAATGTTGTTTCCATTGATATTGACATTTGCTGTAGCATCTAGGAGAAAATAGAATCGTTCACTGAATAAGTGATACTTGATAAGAATTAAGACAATTTTTTGTGGATTTCACCACACTTAAGCTGCGGGTATAAATTTCTCAGTACTTTTACTCAACATAAATAACTGTAGAAAAGAATTTGAGATATTTTGGGAGGATTATACTATTTTTCAGTTGTTTTGTAGGTTTCATTCCGAATATCTGGAAAATACTAGTTTGAAGTGAATAAATTTTGATTTATAAAAAACACCCTAGAGGATTGTTTGACTCAACTATATACAGTCAGGTCCGGTTACAACGAGTATCACTTATAACGAGAGTTCGTTTTTAACGAGCAAATTCTCAAGGTACGGACTGCCGCCTATTTATACAGAAGTTCCGGTTAGAACGAGCCTGGTAATAACGAGACCTCGGATACAACGAGTCGGCTACTGGTTTCAATCGAAATCCAATATTTTTCGTACTGAGACTTTGAAATAGGGATGAATATAAAAGATAATGAGCATGTATATGATAAAACAAATTGGAGGATATATGCAAACAAATCAATTAACAAACCGGAAATCTCATCAATTGTCGAGAATCTAATACTAAGGGTACTGGGGACCGTAGACAAGAATACTCCGCATGTTTCAACATCTGGTGGTCCGCAAACTACTTGTTTGAATTGAAGGTTTTTACATTAAACAGACGTTGGGATTTGGCACCCTCTTTGTTGAGTGTATCTGACAACTATACGGAACGAAATTTCTCTTTTAGAATTATTCAGTCGAATTCAACCTTGAGAGGTTCACGATATATTTGATTTTTACAGAAAAGTTATTGAAAATAACTTTAGTTCTTCAGTTTGTGTATTGGATATTTTGTGAATCAAGTGAACTCTTATCGGATATTCGCACTGTGGAAAAATTTTTTTCAGATAAGTTGCACAGGACGGGTGAGTTTTTTTTCATTTCATTGATATTTTTCAGAACAAAGTTGAATCCTAGTAGGAATCACATCCACACATTTAATATTAGCGGAAAATCTTGAATTTTGTTTTACGTATTTGTTGTTAATTTGAGAGTTTGAGTTAATTTTCCCGAAAGTTTCTCAAGAAATACTAACGCGATCAAATTGAAACATCATATCTAGTTGTGAAATATCGTCGCTCAATTTAATGCATGATTTCGTGAGAATTGTATTGGGAAAAAATTGAATTTTTTCTAAACATTTTTTTCGGAAGCTATTCATTAAAGTTCAATATAATTTGGTACATGTTTTAGTCAACATTTTGAAACCATATTTATTTGCAGAGATATTGGCGGAAAATGTTGTGGCCATTTTAAATTTTGAGGTTATTTCCCTTATATGTCAAAAGGCGCAAACGCTTTTTTTGAATTTCATTTCTATTTGTGTAATACCGACACGCAATTTAATAAGTAATATCGTGAAGATCGTACTGGCAAAATATTAGTGAAAAATATTTTTCGGAAATTTAACTTAACTTTAACGAAAGAAACAACATAGTGACTTGACCTTCGTAAAGTAGTTTTTTAAGAAACTCAACACCAAGATAATTTTCTCTTCAACTCCAATATTTCATAGGAAATGTGATTTGGAATGAAAAATATTTAAGATTTTTATGAATAACATCCTCTAGGCTTAATTATAAAGGGATTCTTTCAATTCTTTCCAGCAAAATTTTCGTTATATGTTGATACCTTAGTGAATAGGTTTATCTACCATGTTTCGGGAATATATTTAGATGAGACAGACAACATGGATACGGTAATTGATTATATCGGTGACAGGACTGATAATTCTGATGATCAGTCGGACATAAAAACTCCATTTCATTGTCGTAACTCGACAGATTTGTCCCCAGATAATTAGGGAATACGGCCCTGTGCGGCCACCTTTATTGGTCTCACTTTTCGAGCGAGCTAAGGCGGTTCGCCCTTCAAGTGATTTTGTGCGTTATTATAAACATAGACATATTTAGGCATGTAAGATTTATCCTTGGGGATATTTGAAAATTCCAGACATAAGTCAGTCGGGATCGGAATTGGAAGCGATAAGCTTGAGGTCGAAAACGCCGAGGCTCGGCTCGAATATCTAAAATAGGTTTTTTACGTTTTTGTTCATATTTTCACACGATCGATTATTTCGTATCGGCACTAGTCTAGTATATTCATTTTACAACTAGGAATCGAACTAAAGTGTGTTTTTTTTAACCGTTTAGTTTGATTTTGAAAACTTTCGAACCTCCTAGACGCCAGATCCTAACGGTGTGTAGGACTTCGGCGGGGAATTCACAACACTGATAGTAATACTACGGAATCACAAAAAACACGAAGAAAGTTGCTAAAAATCTTCTTCAGGTATCTACATTTTACTGACTGATGGTATGTAGTACAACAAGGTTTAAATATGGTCCGGAACGTGCCTAAATAATTATACAAAAGCGTAAAAGTGAGAGTAGGTATAAATTGGGGTTTGCCACAGAGTTTTTAGGTTACAGAAAAATATTCAGTAGTGGAGAGCTATTCACATCTGTTTGTTCATTCAATAGGATTTTGCGGGTGTCGTACCTATTGATTTCTAACGACTCTAGGAGTTATGTAGGTACTTTTGGTTTCGACGTGGATAATTTTGTAGTTACTATTGAATTTAAATATTTCACATGAATTTCTTCATGGAATTGATTTCCGTTTGGTGAAAAACCAATGAGTTATAAATAATATATACGATTGATTTGAGATATCAATGGTATTGGGTTATTAAACTGAGAAAATAATAAACCCTTGTGTAAAATTTGCAGCGTTTTTTGTTGTGTCTTCGAGATCCCAGTTTAGAATGAGATTCAGGGATATTCCAATGAAATGGGTTATATAATAACCTCGATTTCATTGGAAATCTGGGAAGGGCGCGACCTATCACATATGAAAAAAATGTACGTTGAAATATATGTCAGGGTGTATTCTCATTCCATTACTATGTGTGTCAACGTTGTAGATTTCATTAGAAACGAATTCTCCTATTGGAAGATTTAGAGTTTCGCAGTAAACAGTAAGAACTAAGAACATATTTCATTTTTCTCGTCAGCAATAACCTCTCATTCACGAATACGCACGATGGCACGATTCCGACCGATGAAATTTGCGCCATTGCCAAACTTCACTTTTAGTCTGAGTCGAAATCAGAAGGAATAGAGGTTAAGTGGTTGTCCAGTAATTTCATTATTTTTTCATTAAATATTGATTATTCTTGAAAAAAAGTGTTGCTTATTGTTGGTTGAAGGTTCAAAGATGGTGTGTGAACCATACAGATGAACTGAGAGATCGTTTTTATGGTGGAAAAAGGGACCTGAAAACGACTGATTTTGGAACTTTGGGGGCCCATATCTTCCAAATTAAGGGAGACCGCCTATGGTCGATTTCACAATTTTTATTCAGAAAATCACACTGCGTACAATGATGTAAATATCTTTTTAATATCTCGGCGACGGGAAATCATGCGGGTTTACCAACGAGGTCAAAATTGTATGTAAAAACATTCTTAGTGCTTCGATTATAACGAGAGATTTTCCTTCTTAGCTGAATCGCCTCTATTAAAACGACCGTCTATCGTTATTGAATGATTAAGCATCGTTTATAACGAGCGGAAATAGCCAGGAATAGCTTCGAACAAAATTAGAAGCACCATTTACAAACAAAAGGCGAGTTCATGCACATATTACAGTTAAAGATTATATGTATAGTACCTAGAATATAGATTGCATGCATAATATGTAGGTACTATGTACATATGAACATTATGAATTTTAACAACCACCATATATATTTTTATTTTATTATTTTATGCACATACCTTTGTATTTTCTAATGTAAAGAACAATTTTTATTTTTAAGTACTTATCTAATAAAGTACGTAGAGCGTATTGATACAAACTTTACGACTCATATGCATATTGATGATGCTCAAAGTGGTACGAGCAACCAGCAGCCTCGTTAAAACCGATCTCGTGAAAATTCGTGTAATAAGAGCGTTCGCTAATAACGAGCATTTTTTCTGGAATCGCTGAGCTCGTTATAACCGGACCCAACTGTATTTGTCTGTATCGTTTCAGATCATACAGAGTATATAGTACTCAATGTTAGCCGTTTTAAGAAAGTTATTATGTCCTCATTATTGAGTGAGTCCTATTACATTGTAAATGAGTTTAAAAATCTTTGAATGTTGTTTTTACGCGCTTGTTCTGGGGAACAGCGCGTCATCATTTCGTCACGATGTCTGTAATTCTCGAATTTTGAGCCGAAATTGGTCTCAAACGACTAGGTTGGACTCACTAATGAAGAATCCGTGGTCAAAATTGTCCGTCCGGCCGGTCGTGTGCGCTGTAACTTTCGAAAAGAAGGACCTAGAGTCTTGAAATTTTCAGGTTAGATTAAGAACCCGAATATCTCGGATTAGTTCGTTAATGGGTCAAATCTGCCGAATGGTTTTTGTGCTACAGCCATTTGAAATTTTGATTTTTCAATAACTCGAAAAATATTTATCTGATCGAAATGAAACTTGGTTGAAAGATGAACACTATCAATAAGAAGAATTATCCATCGAAAAATTAAATTTTTTTTTTTTTTTTAATTTTTATATGTCATGAAAATTTCACTGAATTTTCAAGTCACCATTTCGCAATGTGAACAAGCGCGTAAAAGCTGCTGACTTCACGTCAGTAGGTTCATAATCTATACTATCTCACACTCCCAAATTTCGCGAATTTCAAATAGCTCGGTATTAAAATTGGTGAAATTGAGACGAAATTTCAAATTGGGTGGAGCGCGGTAGATCGCTTCATACGTCACACGTAACAGCACGATTCTGCGATCGATGCAGCCGATGCTTCTATTGTCTTGGTAGAGTGGAAGGTGCACGAGGAGAGAGAGAAGTGTATCTGACTCTAGTTCAAAAATAGCGGATTGTCGAGCAGTTTCCTTCCTCAAAAGCTGTTCTGCGATAAAAGTATTCAAATCTTCTCAATACCTTCCCGGGAGAACTATGATCTTTCTTGACGGATTGTTATCACTCTATGATATAATTGCCAAAATACTTACTGTATACTGTATTCACGCTTAGATCATAGCTTTCATCGGTGTTCCAGTCCAAGATGCTTGAGTTAGATACCAAGTTGATATGTATCATTACCCTGGGTTGAATGTGAATGCGACAGTTGTTATATTCTTTCTTCAAATTGTTTTCGAATATTTGCACCATCTCTCCAATAAATTTATTATCAGCTGCTAAAGGATTTAAAAGTGTAACGAATCTCCTGTTGAAAAGATAATTTTATCTGAGCGATATTTCGAAGAGAAAATTTTTCGGGTATTACATTTGATGAATCAGTATTTTAGATCGAAAGAAAATGTTGTGACAAGAATTTCAAGTCATTTTCAAAACGTAAAAAATAGGTTTTTTGCTTACTTATAAATAGGGTGAGGGAGTTTTGAATTGAATTTAAACATAGATTCCTTTCATCGAAAAAACACTTTTTTTACTGGATATTTTTTCAGATTAGGCCCGGGAAAAGGATACAGGCTGTTAAAATTAACCAAAAATCAGTGTTTTTTTTTTGTTGCATCGATATGGGTATTCCGTATGTAATGATTTTTAGTGTGAAGGTTTCTATAACTAATGCATATGCTGCAGCAATCCCTTTCGTTCTACTTCAAAGTTATAGACTCTCTGATTCATAAAACTTGAATGAGCATGAAGAATGCAAATAAAGTTTAGCTTAAGTCATTATAAGAATGTTCATTCATTTCAGAATACTTAATTATCCTTTATGATTTCACCTTATAAATACACCGCTCTCGAGATAATCAACGTTAAATTTTACAAAAATCAGAGAAATATCCTTGTTTTGTGGTCCCGTTCCTGTACTTATAAAGGTCGTTAATTAAGCTCCGATCAGATTTACTCGGACCACAGAATATTCAGAAATTTTCATCTATTTCGTGACCAGACCACAGTCATATATTTGTATCCATTTCGTGGGTCAGACTTTCCATAGAATTTATAGAGGTCACGCTAATAGACGCCTTCGGTCCAAGTTGCCAACCCACAATTTTCTTCACAAATTTACTATCACTGGGGAACGGGAATTTTAGGACAAATTCGACATGACAGGGTTCGCGTTATTCAAAATTATCCGTAAAAGATGTCTCGGCTCCTCAAGCAAGATAATTCCTTCCAAATATAGGGTTTTGTTAAGATCATCTCTGATTGGCTGAAATTTAAGTTGGGATTCCTGATTTCATGTTCATACTGACAACTTTATATAGGATATGTTCCGCAAATCAAAATGGTTATTTCGGTTGCCGGTTTTCCATTCCGTTAATATGAAATATTTGGTTGGTTCCTGAAAAAAGGTTAATTCCGGAATTTGATTGATGATGTAAAAAACATACTTACATCATGGTTCTATGGTAACATATCCATAGCGTAGAACAATATTTATTTACTTTATGATCCTTAGAACATAGAAGAGACAGCATTCAACAATGGGAAAATTACTAGGTATGATCTATGGATCATAAGGTGAATACAGATTGTTCTATGCTATGGATATGTTAACATATAATTATCGTTTTGGTGAATAGACTTAATATGTCTATGTTCTGGTGACAGAAGGATTGCTTTTTCATCAATCAAATTCCTTTTTTTTCAGGAACCAACGGAATATTTCATATTTACAGAAGGGAAACCGGCAAATAACCAAGTTGATTTGCGGAACATATCCTTTATAAACTTGACACTATTAACACTATTAAATTCCAACATAAATTTCAGCCTAACAAAAACCTACATTTGAAAGGAATTATCTTGTTTTAAGAGCCGAGGCATCTTTTACGGATATTTATAAATAACGCGAACCTCATCATGTCGAATTTATCCTGAAATTCTCGTTCCCCAGTGATAGTAAATTTGTGAAGAAAATTGTGGGTTGGCAACTTGGGCCGAAGTCGTCTTTTAATTCTTTATAATCATTCATTTATGAACATGATGAAAATTTGGATTATTATGAAATTTCCAATTGGCAAGGATGAAGATGTTATAATCTTATCGTGGAAACCACTGGATATTGCATGAAAATCAAGTGGGAGATTAGTGTTTCAATTTTCAATGGTCAAGTGTAGTGAAATAATTTTATTAAAATAAAACCGCAAACATACCACCAAATCATAAGAATTAATTGAGTGAATGAGTTTTTTCAATCATGTTTCCTTGAATTCCAAGTTATTGATCGGTAATTCTGCAATAGAGATAACCGTACGAGATATCTATGTTGAATTTGCAAACAAAGTGTGGGAGTGTATTAGCATATTTATTTATAACTTTTCACCGGAGCCGAACCTGGAAAATGGGACATTGAAAATGTGTTTTATTTGATACGAGGAGTATGTAGTTAGAATTAAGGTACAACTCAAAGACTCGCCCTGTAAATGTTCACTTACCCAGGGTTTACAAGTATGAGGTCTCTATTTGTGAAGCCGATCCTGTATGGTTTGGGCCAGAGAGCACCTGCATCCCCACAAATTAAACGACATAGCTCAATCGATGGATATGATATGGGACTCTCATAACTTAGATCTACCCTCCTACACTGGGTGTTTTCGTTTGTACATATCCATTTGAATTCAAAACTGTAAGTTGAGTTAATAGGTAGAGTTAATAAGGGAATCCTGCTAGTTTAGTCGAATTGAGGAATAAAAACCTAGAAAAGCACCGCCGTGAAGGCAGCAGCTTTTGCGAACATGATCGAAGGAGATGATCGCTATTTTGGCAACGAATTTGAACATGCGTGCAAAAGCTGCTGCCTTCACGGCGGTGCTGAAAGAACTGAATTTCAATCAATTTGATCTAATCTGTATTTTTCGAAATATTGAGAAAATAAAATGTTGAATGGGTATATCTACGGAATCATGGGGAGATTTTACCCATTCATGAATTCGACCTTCGTAATTTAGCCCCAAACCTACTCTACAAATATCGAGTTTCTAAGTCGTTTCTTCCAAAAGTTAGAAACTCGATATTTGTAGAGTAGGTTTGGACCTTAATTAAGAAAAGCAAATTCGTGAATGGGAAAAATCCACCCAATGATTCCGCAGATATACCAATTCAAAATGTTATATTCTCAATATTTCCAACAGATACAGATCAGATCGAATTGAAATCCAATACGTCATCGAAAAATGACAGTTCGAAGGTTTATAAAGAATTTTATGAGGATAATATGATCAGAAGATCACAGAATATTGAATATTTGGAAAAAAAATTTGATTTTTTTTTCAAAATGTTCTAATGATATACGATCACTACCAAATTTCTCCTCAATTTGTCCATCAGCATTCTGAAACTTGGTGTCAAGTTTTATCATGATTGAGTCAGTTATTTTTGAGTGATTCCGAAAAAAGGTCTCCGAAACTTATCATCAAATCGAACTGGAATTTGGTACGCTACTGCGAAATATAAAGCTCAAGGCTTGAGCATAACTTCTTTTCGAATATAAGGAATAGTTTCCGAAAAAAAATTCTTCCGATTTTTTTTTTTTAATGGCAGCACGATCTCGACAAAACTCTGCGAGAAGTTGCGAACCCTCATGGTCAAACCATCTGCCAAGTTTCAATCCAATCGCTTCAGTAATTCTCGAAATATCAGGGAAATAACCTCAAAACTTAAAATGGCTATAACTCCGAAACCACTCGACCGATTTTGCCGCCTAGCGAATACAACCTTCGCATTTCAAAATGCAACCTACCCTGAAATTTTCAGGCCGGTAGAATTATCCGTACGCCTGTAATCGTGGTGACGGCCGGCCGGTCGGACAGAATCGAATTTGATACTGGATTCATTATCAGTGAGTCTAACCTAGTAGTTTGAGACCATTTTCGGCTCAAAATTCGAAAATTATGGACATTTGGACAAAAGGATAGCACGCTGTTCCCATAGAACATGCACGCAAAAATTTTGAGAAAAGAACTGACTTGAGGTCAGGAGCTTATACGCGTGTGTTCAAATGCAACACAAAGCCTATAGTTGCGCGTTGGTATTCTCCAATTGGTTACGAAATTTCAATCTGATTGCATTTGATATCGCGAAAATAACGTTGAAACTCCAAATAAAATTGAAATTTGGAATTTTTTTCCTTCTCCCCAAAAGAACAAACCGGATCGAATTGAAATTTAAAACGCAGTTGTTGAATACTGAGTTCAAGGTTTGTGCCGAATTCCGTTGGAATGTAATCAATATTTTCGGAGAAAACAAAAATTTTGGAATTGTTCGAACAAATTTTTTTTCGAAACTTTCTAACGACTGGATCCACACGAAATTTTGCTTTGTTATTTCAAAACCATCTACAATGGTTCAATAGGATAAAATCACTTCTTCATGAGATATCGAGAAATAAACCTTAACATTTCAAATCGGCCTTATACCAAAACCATTTGAATTATTTCACTCATTAACGAACTTAAGCGAGATATTTTGACTCCCCATGATTATCTGCCGCTAGGTCCTATCCTCCGAAAGTTAGAGCACATACTGACGGCCAACCGGTCAGATGGACAGAATTGAATATGACCACGGATTTTTCTTCAGGATGTTCAACCCACTCTTTTAAGACCATTTTCGGCACAAAATTCTAAAATTACAGACATTGGGTATGGTCCGTATATATTCTTGGTTACTAACGGTTTGTGCCATGTGACAGATAATTAATCGAGGTGTCAGGAATTTGACAGCCCAGGGACTATAACCCATTGTGATGAAACGATAACGGGCCGTTTCCCAGAACAAGCACGTAAACAAACCTAGAAATGTTATGCATGAATTTTCAGGCCCTCATTTTTCAACCCAGTGAAAGATTTCAAATCTATTGAATCTGTTATTTTGAAAATATTAGAAAAATAAAATTCCGAATGAATGTATCCAGAGAATTATTAGGCTGATTTCACACATTTAAAAATTCGACCTGCGTTATTGAGTTCCAACAGTACATTACAAGTATCAAGTCTAAGTAATTTTTTGAAAGTTATCGCTGCTATTGGCGTCTGAATTTAAGATTGCAGCACCACGGTGGCCAGTTTTGGAACCTTAGGTACAGACATAGATTTTGTTTTGATAGTCGATTTTGTACTGTTTGTTAGTGTTTGGTTTGATAATTTTTGATTTCACGATTTATTCAAAGACTTTTTAGACTTTTATAGTTGACGAGAGCATTACTGGGAGTACATATTCCATTCTTATAAAGTAGGTATGTATCATTCCTCAATCTTATTGAGTGTAGCAACTCTAAAATTACGGGGATATCTGCAAGGTTAGACAGTATTTTAATATTATTTATTTTCAGATCCGAATGGCAAGATTGACTTTGGTGAATTTCTTAGGCTATCTTGAAAATTGAAAAACAGTATTGTAAAACATACTTTTCGGAATAATAGACAAATACTCATAACTTTACTATTTTTATAGCGAAGGACTAAATACTCAATATATTGTGAATAAAATGAATAATTCACATAAAACTAATGCTACTTGTATCGTAAGTCTTATTCATTATGGATTGACAACTAAATTTTCCAACACTCATATGATTGGTCTTGAAAAAGCTGTAATAAATAAGCCTTGTACAACTTTGCTTTCATCGACAGAAGCATTTTGAGCGAAGAGTATTCATCACCATTAATATTTCCTTGTTGAGACTCTCTTTTTTCAATGGTCAGTTCTATCATTGAAACATTTACATTGTTACTTAATGATCAGTTCAACAGGCAGATTTCTGGAAGGCAGAGCATTACTTTTAAGTAAATTTCTCTGCTTGGATTAGGGGCCTGGAAAAAAATTTTCTTCATGAATGTGATCTAATATTTCATGAGCAATTCGTGCTTTCCTCTCTGAAAATGATTATCATCGTAAAAATTAAGGTAACAGACTCTCATAAATCTTGTTTGTTGGTTTTTATCGATTCTTCAACACTTTCAGGACCGACTTGTTGAAGGAAGTTTCTTTCACCCTAACTCGAAATTTTTCACCAGGCTGTGGAAATCTATGGGAA
This sequence comes from Myrrha octodecimguttata, assembly GCA_958510865.1. Lineage (NCBI taxonomy): Eukaryota > Metazoa > Arthropoda > Insecta > Coleoptera > Coccinellidae > Myrrha > Myrrha octodecimguttata. The sequence continues at coordinate 72,045,703 of OY294056.1, read as the reverse complement.
GGGGCATTTGAGTTTGCTTTTCCTCAGTAGAAGCACTTGTAAAATCACACAAACGCCAAGAAGAATGCATAAACTTTCCCATTTTCTCGACTTTTCTTTTAACTTGTCAATGATAATGTCTGTACCTCGGGTTACTCGAATAGCCGCCAGAGGAAGTAGCGCTTATCTTCATTCGCCAATTATGTTCTACCAAGACTGATAAGGAGTATTTGAATATTTTTGTACCTGTCAGAGTTTCCTCCAAATGCTTCTGCTGATGTAGTCCCACATAATAAAATGGTGGCGAGAATAATGATCTCCTTGAAAGCTTCTAAGAGGATACCTATATGGGAAATTTGTATACAATCAAATGTGATTCGAATATAACTATAGCACTTACCCCTTGGTCGATTCAGATTGAAACTTTTCGAATTCATGTTTTCACTGCTTCATACTAATTCTGCAAGTAAAAACTGTCATTCCATTTGTCAAACAAGCCAACTCAAGACTTGTTTGATAATATGTTTCACCAGCGTGTTATCGTTTTGTAACAATGTCTGTAATTTTCGAATTTCGAGCCGAAAATGGTCTTGAAAGATTGGGTTGAACACCCTGAAGGAGAATCCGTAGACAAATTCAATTTGGTCCGTCCGTATGTGCTCTAACGTTCGAAGGAAAGGATCTAGCTACTCAAAATTGTTAGATTAGGTTAAGGGTCTGAATAGCTCGGTTAAGTTCGTTATTGGCTGAAATCGTTCGAATAGTTTCGAAGTTGGGCCCATTTGAAACTTTGAGGTTAATTCCTCGATATATCTGACTTGATCAGATTTAAACTTTGAATATAGTTCTGAAATACCGGCCCGGAACTAAGTGCTAAATTTCCTGTGGATCCAGTGATTAGGAAATCAAAAAAATATATATTTCATCGAAAAATTTTCAAATTTTTGTTGAAAATTGTTTTTTTCTCCGGACATATCGACTTGATTCGGCACACATTTTAAAATTAATATTTATCAACAATATTTCAAATTTCAATCCGATCCGATATTTACTTTCGCAGATGGTTATAAGGTGGAGAATACTAACGCACAATTAGGTGCAAGATTTCGTGTTGATCTGATAGTTGGAATTTGAACGAAGGCAATATAGCTTCTGACCTCACGTCCGTGCTTTTCTAATTTTTTTTTTCATTATTATTGAATAATAGGCAAATCCTCCAAACTTGTCGTCAGTGCTATTGTTGATTTGAATGAAAAAGTGAGATGGATTATAGGTAGATACATACCAAAAAAACAGTTTATCCCAGTTCAATGAACATCAACTATTTGATTGATTTTCGTATTGCTAAAAATGCAGTGGATTATTCGTATTGGGGACAGATATTCTATGGGAGATAATCGAATAGATAATCTGCACTCAGAAAGTTGGTTTTCATATCTAATCGAGATTTTATTGAATAAATAAAGCTTATGGGATTTATTAATTTTTTGACAGTGTTTTTTTGCGTCAAAGTTGCATAAATTGAACTCTAAAAATAATAGTCGTAATATAAAATATACAGGGTTTTCCAATAAGAGGTGTTATTTTGATATTGAAAGAAAAATGCCATTTTTCAAAAATAAATGATAGGATGTTTATTTCATCATAAAGAAGAAGCTATGCCGTTAATAGGGGAAAATAACATCAGGCAAATGACCACCACAACCACGCTTACAGCACCATATCCTTTCAATGAAATTTTCCATAACCAACTCGCAAAGTGGCTGCCCTGTGTCCCCGATAGCCTCACGAATTCCATCTTTGAGGTCTTGAATCGACGCTGGGCTATTGGCGTAGACCTTCTCTTTCACATGGCCCCAAAGGAAGAAGTCGCAAGGTGTTAAATCACAAGATCTCGGTGGCCAATTGTGAGCACCTCTTCGAGAGATGACACGGTCCGCAAACTTTTCCCGCAAAAGATCAATGGTTTCGTTGCTTGTGTGGCACGTAGCGCCGTCTTGTTGAAAGTTAACGTTGTCCAGATCAATACCATCCAATTCCGGCCATAAAAAAATCAATAATCATCTCTCGATAGTGCAATCCATTCACCGTAACTGTTGCTCCAGCCTCATTTTCGAAAAAGTAAGCTCCAATGACTCCGCCGGACCATAAACCGCACCAAACAGTCACACGTTGAGGATAGAGAGGCTTTTCAACAATAACTCTCGGGTTTTCTGAGCTCAAGGTGCTTCACGACGACCCAAAAATGTTCGAGTTTTACGAACCGTCTCTGCCAAATTTTCACCATTTTTATAGTGAATTTTAATAATTTCAATGCGTTGTTGAAGCGTGTATCATTCCATTTTTTATTAATGGCGTAGTTTCTACTTGTCAAATGTCAAAAAATGACAGCTTCAAAAGTGACATCTACCGAAATAGCGGGCTGTACAAAATAACACCTCTTAGTGGAAAACCCTTTACTTAAGTACCTAAACAAATTTCGGACAGAAATATCCCTTAATTGTTTTCATGTGGTTTAGGGTTTTCCTGATGATGTACGTGTAATCTACATCATACTCAACTTGGACTTAAGCAACTCAAAGCCGTATATGAAAGCATAAATTACGTATACTCCATTATTGCAATTCAGAATCTTGTTTTTTGCCGTTAAGAGGATACTCTCCTACTAACTTCAAGCTTCTTAAAATTTCACGCATTCGAATGTTTTTTGCTGCTATTGGCATCGATGCAGTATGCGGGTGCCTGTACTCGAGATGTTTATGACTAACTAACTACTTAACGAATCTTTGCATGTGCATTGAAGACAACAACAAATTTTTTTTTTAAATTTACTGACAGTACGATCCTGACAAAATTTGGCTTGAAGTTGCGCGTCGTTATACTCCACCTAACTGCCAAGTTTGAATCCAATCGCTCGAGTATTTTCTGAAATAAAAATCAAATAACTCCAAAATTTCAAGTGACAATAACTCCGAAATCGTTCGACCGATTTGGCTCATTAACGAACTCAACGGCGGCATTTCAATGCGCGACCTACCCTCAAAGTTTCAAGTTGCTAGCTCACTCCGTTCGACAGTTATCGAGTCCACGGGCGGCTGGACAGAATCGATTTTGACACCGGATTCATCATCAGTGAGTCCAATCTAGTCGTTTGGGACCATTTTCGGCTCATAATTCGAAAATTACAGACATTTGGACAAAACGATAGCACTCTGTTTCCCTAGAACAGGCGCGCATTTTTTTCCAAATTGTTCTGATGATCATCACAATATTTAACACAAAGTTGAGCATCAGCATTTCAAACCATAGCTCCCTTATGATTCTGGAATTTGAAATATTCATTCCCAATATCTTCAAAAGTTAAAATCAGACAAAATCAAATTTAGCACAATGTTGTGAAATATAGACCTCACAATGTGTATAATTTCTTCTCCAAACCTGATGGATACTGTCCGAAAAAGAAATTTTTTTCGCATGAAGTTTCGAAAAATAAAAAAATTAGGTAGTAACCATACGACTCCACCGAAATTTTGAATTTCTTTAAGTTACAACTGAATACCAAATTTCAATTCGATCGCTCAAGTAGTTCCTGAATGACTGACTCCGAAACCATTTCGCCGATTTAGTACCTTTCTCTAGAAGTTTTAAGTCGATACGATCCTCCGTAATCAAGTTTAAGTGCCTACGGCTGGCCTGCCAAAAAGACTCGATTTTTACACTGTATTCGTCATCAGTGAGTCTAACCTAGTCGTTTGGGACCATTTTTGGGAAAAATTCTAAACTTACATACAATTGGACCAAACGATAGCAAGCTTTTCTCCAGAACATGCGAGCGAAAACGTAAACTATATTATTTTTAACATAATATTCAACATTATTTTTACTTTTGACAACTGACGATGCACTCTCGTAATAGCTTAATGATTGAACTTACTTTGAAAAGTAATCCAGTGAGGAGTCAACAAGACATTTACAACCGTGTGAGGAAATACCCTGTATGTATGCGCGATAGACGTTTAAACGTATAAACACACTGTCAAACCGCCGCAAAGTGCTCGGTGTAGCACTTTGTTGATATCGAAAACATAATATAGGTCACAAAACGGTTTTTCTCTTCATAACCTACACTAGCCGCATGTTTCACGTTTTTAAATCGAGAATAAAACTTTATACGCTGCTAGACCCATTTACACATTGTCATTTGTCCCTCTGCATCATTATCAGCTGCTTTGGAGGCTTTATCAAGCCTAAACAGCGAAGGAAATGAATGACTAAACGATAAAAATGTTGATGAGGATAATGAAGATAGCTCTTCGATATGTAGAACGGATCAAATTCTTATGTGCTACAGACACGAAAATATCGATTTCGTCATCAGTGGTCGGTTGTTGTCTGTTCGACAGCCTTGAATCTGCCTCTGTATACCTATTAATAATAATAATATTATTACGGTGAGTAGCAATTATATCCATAAATGCATGGTTAGCATTAGCAGTTAGAATAATAGGATGAGTTATTCTGATCTATTTCTATGAAACTTCCTTTTGCTGTTGAGTGCAATTAAGCAGTCTCCAGTGGCGTAACACAGGGAAAGTGTAAACATATCGTTACTAAGTTTGATGAAATGGTTGATTATTGGCTCTAGGACTAGAGCAAATTAAAATCCTTCTTAAATTGTCGACGTTTCGATCCGTCTTTGGATCTTTATCAAGACTTTTTAAATGGATTTACAAAGGAGATCACAGCTTTTGAATGGGTGCATAGATGAACAATTTTACTCTATCAGAAACAGGCACAATCAAAACAAGTACAATCCAAAACACAGCAGACACAGATTGTCTGCTTCTGATAGAGTAAAATTGTTCATCTATGTACCCATTCAAAAGCTGTGATCTCCTTTGTAAATCCATTTAAAAAGTCTTGATAAAGATCCAAAGACGGATCGAAACGTCGACAATTCAAGGAGGATTTTATTTTGCCCTTGTCCTAGAGCCAATAATCAACCATTTCATTAAATACATAAGGACACGAAGTTGAATTATGGCATCGTTACTTAGTTTGTTTCAGGAACATCTGTTGGATGGGTACCGAACAACGTTTTGTGTAGCCTTAGGGGATGAATTATGTCGATTAAAAGATTGGGTCACATGTTCTGCCAGTAGTTTCTACAGATTCCTTTCCGAATACTCGGATAATTGAATGTTTCATCATTTTTTCGATTTATTATTTTTTATCCGTCATTGTCTTTGATAAAAATGGCGGCCTAGGCTGAGGATTCTTTTATATTGAAAAAATGAAGTTTTTCTGTGATACTCGATTGTGAATCAAGAACTTTTTACTGATCAAAATTTTCTGAAAGGGTTTCGCGTAGATTCACAAATGAATATTTTCGAAAAACAAACGAAATGTTGTTTGAAAGGTGGCAGAGATGCTTTCAAGTGGAACTCAGAAATTTCAACATGGAGGAATTCTTAATGAAAGAAATGTGATGCGTTGAAATGGAATGGATGAAATTTATACCTATCATATAAATCCTTTTCAATTGATCTCGTCGGATATAAATCTTGATGGGAGGATTGAAAGAATTGAAACAACAATTTAACAGAATATAATGAATAAATTGAAAAATAATGATATTTACACAAAAATAAATAGGAAGTAATTATGCAACAATTAATTTTTATCGTTAAAAATGTATATGATAGCTTTTTCATTGAGCAAAACAATAATATATAAATATTCTGTTGTTTTTCAAGTATACTATGAAAAACCATTCAAATCAATGTACATAGTGAAAATAAATCTTCGAATAGCTGTTGATTTCAGGAATTCTATTCTTTTTGCGTTTCATATAAACCAAATTCGAATGCACTATATGAAAAATTGGAGGTATTTTTCTGATATTCATATTTGATATTGAAATTCCTTCACATAAAGTTATTTATAATCGGTGAAACTGTCTTCGAACACAGAGGAAGTAATCAAGTTTAGGTACTCAGAAACATTACGAAGGAATACTATTAAGTGCTGAAATATCCCCATTGAATGTACTTTGAACAAAAATGTTTCAAATAAAATTTGTATCGAGGAGGAAAAAAATAAACCAATTTTGTTTTAACCTTGACCTTGACTTTAAGGTCAAGGTCTATTTTTCAGTGCAGATTATTATTCCTGATAAAAAAATAGCTACTTTTGTTTGAAACTTTTTCCATCGGGTTGCGAATTTAAAAGATATCGCTGCAAGCATATAGATGCGTTTTTATATTCAATCGAAATGATTAATCGATTAACCTCTATCCAGAGAGGGAGATACACCGATCAATCAGTTCGATGAAAATGAAAATGCATCTATATGCTTGCAGCAATATCGATGCATAATCTTTGATGCGATGTTATTTATTGAAGGAATAGATATCTGTATCGAAGTCTAAGGTCATCATTTTGAAGATTAACTGAAATTAATAATATCATGATCATTTCAGAATTATTTTCAATTTTTTCCCAACCAATGAAATGAAATTGAGTTCAATATTTGAGAATCCGATGAAAGAAAGTTTCAAACAAAAGTTATTACTCTTTTGATGTAGAATGAGCATCTGCTGTAGAAAAATACCTTTCCATTGAAAAAAATCTAGTTGACCTTGGTATAACCTCGAAGTCAAGGTCAAGATCAAATCAAACTATGTTCATTTACTTTCCCCTTTGGCGCCTAACAACTTTTTCTGTAAACTAGGTACCTACCTAGTTTTTCAGATAATTCACTGTCTCAAGTTAAATCCCGCACCCTGTATAGCATAATTGGTCCGGCAAATGTTTCAAATTGAGTATCGATTGAAGCTTATTTTGGGGAGATTTCGTATCATCTTGTAGATATTTTCTGGGAATGAAAAACCGAAAAAAAACCTACAAAATGATTTCAAGTTCAGCAATATGTATGTAATACCAAATATCAACGGCGTTACAACAAGGAGGACAAAAATGATAACATTTCGCAACTCCTCTATTTACGAACACTGATCACGACTAAACTTTCTTTGGTTTGAGGTTGGAGTCATACGAAAAAACATATATTGCAGTAATGACAACGCAAAAGAAGAAAAATCAATTATTGTTTTTCTGATTTTTTCTAATTACTAATTTCTCTCGATTTACTAGTCTCGAAATTTTCGATGGGTCCCGTTTGAGGAATCCGAGAATTTTCAGAATTTTGTTGATGCTGAGTATTTTTTCCCATTGACAAATCGTCCGGAATACCAGGTGATAGATCTCTAGGACTTGGGGAACTTCTTATGCTCTTAGGACTGTGGTTTCCATCCCTCGGTGAACACGGAAAATGGGGTGGTAAACCAGGTGGTAGTAGGGTGGAATATGGACTTTCCAAAGATTTTTCCGGATGTGCAAGGGCACTTGGCGGGGCTGGAGGTCCATTTGTTCGTCCTGTGGAAGATTGTGAATATGGAATATTTGATGTTTTTCTCTACTGAACATCTACTAGTGTTGCAATCGCAGTAGACGAATTATTCTCCATGAGTCGAAAATTGGTTGAAATGCAAGCTGAATTATATTGATCTTAATGAAAACTAATTTGAGAAACACTTAATTAGTATTATTAAACTACAATAAGAGTGGAGGTAATACCTATGATCTCAATACAGTAAAAAAAAAGTATTCTGCTAATATAAAACGAAAACACACATGTAAAAAGCTAAACACAAAAACCTCTTCTCCATTGATCATAGTTATTCTTGAACATATTGACTGTCGTAGCGTTCACCACCAAAAAGTTCATCCGGCAGGTGGTACGTAAAGGCTCCTCGGCCAGTTTATAATTGTGCCCTCGAAGTCTGTTCTGGTTGAAGACGAATAAATGGTTGAGGTCTACACCTAAAAATCTATATGTTGCTCTATAAGCAACTATCATTTCTCCCCTGGCACGTCGCGCCTTGAAGGTGATCAGCCCAAACAGTTCCAGACTTGCCTGATAGTCAGGCCGACAGAAAGAAGTAAACGGAATTCTTGTGCACCATCTCTGAGCTGACTCAAGAAGATGCAAGTCAGATCTCAGACCAACCCACCACGCCGGTCCCGCATACTCCAAAATTGGCCTCACGTACGTAGTATACAATAACTTGGCGGTCTGGACACTGCAGCCTCGGAAAGTGCTCTGAATGATGTAGGCTATTCTCCTGGCTCTACTGCAAGTGGCCGTTAAATGTTCAGACCAGTTGAGATCCGAATTGACCAGCACACCCAGATCATGATGGCTATGCACAACAGTGGGTGGTTTTCCAGCTAACATATACTGGCGTTTGGGGTTGTTCCTCCCTATGTGGAGTACGCAACATTTTTCGATGTTGAGAGGCAACAACCACTCTTCAACCAATTCTATCGAGGTCGGCTTGTAGCTCGTTAGTGGTATCGCGTGGACCACTGTATAGCTTGGCGTCCTCAGCGAACAACAGATTCCTCGAACTGAATAATCTGGGTATATCCGACGTGTACAGTAGAAAAATAATCGGCCCTAGCACCGATCCCTGTGGAACCACGCTTGTGACTTCCCTGTCGTGCGTAAAAAAAGTACCACCGACTTTGACTCTAAACGTTCTGTCACTGAGGAATGATCCAATCCAGGATAAAAGGTTTCATCGTATTCCCAAATGCTCCAATTTGTGAATAAGAGGACGGTGAGGAACTCTGTCGAATGCCTTAGCGAAGTCCAAATGTCTTTATAGATATTAGTTCTTCCTCCGGTATACATGCATACCCCTCTCATATCCTTTCTGGGTAATTGAGTGGAAAAGACTAACGACAAATCCGTTCTTGAAAGATTTCAGTCATGGGTTTTAAAACTTTTGAGTCTCCATGAATGTCGATGCAAACAATTTTAATCATATGTTTCCATTTGAGTACGTGAGTTCATTGGGTATAAACATCAAACAGAGTTGCGTATGTGGAATGTGGAAATCTTATTCAAAATATTCGTACACTTACCACTCAAGAGTAGAGGGGAGGTGGAAATTCCAAGACATCTCATTCTCCAAGCATCTTGCAATAATTGCAACCTAGCCTGTTTTCTCCATTTTGCTCTGCGATTTTGAAACCATACCTGAAAAAAATTTAATTCATGTAGTAGCTAGATTATTTGCAGCTATTTCTGCATGCTTGTTTTGAGGAAACAGAATGCCTCGGTTATAAAGCTCCTAACTTCACATCAGTTTTTCTCTAGATTTTTTCTTCTTGTGATTCGGTCCACACGAAAATTTGCATTAGTATTCACTTTTATAACGTTAGGTGGTAGGCCATGGAAGTTTGATACATTCTATTCTGTATAACTGAACAATGAACAGTTAAGTTCCATCAGAACCTTTTTCTTATGAGATTTATGGGTAAGCTTTCCCCATTTGCTGAATATATGAAAGACTAATGTGCGACCTATGTTTCTTATTGGGGTTATCCAATTCAATCATCAAATGGTCGATTGAATTTCACCCATATTAAGTAGATATATATTTTCATATGAAATATATATCATTCCGAACTCTGGGGACGTGTAATAGATTTTTCGAAGAATATTCAATTGCTATTAGTAGCAAGAATGCTAGGAAGATGTGTATCTGTAGTATACTCTATTAAATCTTATGAACTGTCCCGGCTGGCCATGATTTAGCTCTATTAAGTTTTTTTACCTAAAACAGACGCAGGTTGGTACTCGTGAAATATCGGCAATGTCAAAAGAATTCTCAGAGACGTTGCCAAATGCCAATGCCAATTTCAACTCTTAATCTCAACATAATCACACGTTTGGAAACTAAAAATGTCGAAGGTAGTTTTGAAGAAGCAGAGACAAAGAATCAAGAATTGCTATATAGAATTGAAATCTGCTTTCTCTGATAAAAATCTTGATAATTTGGAATCAATAAATTATCACAAGCTATCAAACATTCGACGTATGTAAGTGAAAACCAAGGAATCATATTTTATATGCATATAGATATTAATTTTTTAGCTGCACATCACCACAATAAGAAATATTTTGAGTGAAAGAGATGACAAAGAATTTCCTTCTATTGGTGCACCCAAAAAGACACTGACTGAAGACTTTATTCTGAAAAAAGATCTGCAACGGCAGATTTGGAATTATAAGTTGGAGAATGAACACTTTTCGATCGATACACTACTCGATTTTGCAAAGAAACATTTGGAATATAACGGAGGACGAACATCACTTTTTAAAATTATAAAATCAATGAGTTACAAATACTAAAGGGTAAATGAACGCAAAAGTTTATGTCAACAAAAACATCTTGTTGCACCCAAATTGACTTTCCCGCGCAAATTTTCACTGTATAAATCGTTGGATGAAAATCTCACATTTTTGTAAATGAACATGTTGATAAATACGTAATTACTACGACCTCTTTGTAGAGAGGACAACGTTGTGTAGTTATCTGAAAATGACTATAACCTAACATTTTCAAAATATACACGGTGAAATGTGTCAGAATGTCATGGCCAACCGGGATAGTTTATAAAAGGGAATGGAGTATAGATATCAGTTGTAATACTTGAATTGAACTTAACATGTTAGTGCACATCACAATTTTTGACCGATTTTTAATTGAATTCAGCCAAAATGGAATCGTTCGAAAATTTTATGTAATATCAAATGCTGTTGTTTACATCATTCAAATCGATTGCGCCCACCAATGACGTCACAAAATGGAGGACTAAATTGATGACAATTCGCAAGCTCTTTATCTATAAACAGTGAAGTTGCATAATTATTTTGACATTGATGACCTTTCACGAGTTCCAAACGGACTCAGTTCTAGCATTGGTTTTCAAATATTTGAAGTATAGAGTGATTCCAATGCCTACCGACCGACAAACCATAAAAGTGAATGGAGTATACACACCAAGTTTTAATTCGAACTGATCGCTGTTTTTCGATAACATTTCAGATGGACGTATAAATCTGAAATCTTTGGACGGATTGTTCCCAGCACAAGGCCGTAAGAACGATACTTTTCTGAGATAGGAAAAAATAGCTCTAATTACCTGCACTCTAGCTTCTGACAAACTTATCCTCAGTGCAACTTTTTCTCTCAGGAAGACATCCGGATAATGTGTTTTTTGGAACAAAGTTTCGAGTTCTTGGAGTTGCTGAGGACTGAAAGTCGTTCTGTTTCTTCGCTGGCGTCTTCTTCCAAACATATATTCTGTCAAAAGGTCTCCAGGTAGAGGCGATAAATAGGATCCCGCCATTTTCTTTTTAGCCTAGAGAAACATATTCGGTTCAGAATCGTATATTAAATTTAAATCCTGATTTTTTCAATTCAAGTATGGCATGAAAAGTAATGAAATGGAAGATATTATCCAAATTACATTGAGTCGATACGGTGCAATAATTTCATTAGATATTCGATTTTACGAGAATTTCAATAACGCTATTTATTATATTATTGCTTCATTCGCCATTCGACAAGAAATCAATACCTTCATTTTTGTGCCGAAGTGCACAAGATGTACCATTGAATGGAACATTGAGTTAAATATTCATTTTGAAGTAATTCCCACTATTACATAAGTCAGTAGCTTTAGCGGATTTTATAAATACGTTTCTAAAGCGGTCATAATTCACATATTGACCCTGCCAAACAGAGCTTCACTTCCCAATAAAATTATTCGGCCTCCTTTTTCATATGGTCCCCGCGATATTCTGCATGAACCTTCAAACTATCATTTTCCAATCGAATATACTTGATGTCAATTCCATCCGGTATTTTTGCGCGCATGTTCTGGGGGACAGCGTGCTATCGTTTAGTCCAAATGTCTGTCATTTTCGAATTTCGAGTCGAAAATGGTCTCAAACGACTAGGTTGGACTCACTGATGATGAATCCGGTGTTAAAAACTAATCTGACCGACCGACCGTCCGTAGACACGATGACGGTCGTACAGGGAATTCTATCGACCTGAAACAATCAGGGTTGGTCGCATTTCAAAATGCGACAGTTAAGTTCTTTAATGGGCAAAATCGGCCAAACGGTTTTGGAGTTAGAGCCTTTTGAAGTTTCGACGTTATTTTGGCGATAATTCGGGAACTACTGAAACGAGCTTGGCAGTTAGTTGGAGTATAGCAACGCGCAACTTTTTGCGAAATTTTTATGAGATCATACTATCAGTTAATTTTGAAAAAAATTTTTTTTTTCGTGAACTTTGCAACTGTGCAACAGCGCATAATTTGAGCTCCATATTTCACAGCAGTGTACCAAATTTCAATTCGATACGGCTATTGGTTTTGAAGATATTGGGAAAAAATATGTAAAATTTCGTGGTTTTCTCCTCGCTATAATTGTTTTTTTCGTTATAACTCAAGAGATGCTGATTCAACCATCATGAAACTTCACACAACTTTGTGCAAAATTTCGTGATGATCGTGTCATTAGAATAATTCGAAAAAAAATCTCAATTTATTCTTTCCAATATTCAACATTCTGTGAACTTCTTATCATATTATCCCCATTAAATCCTGTATAAACCTTCAAACTGTCACATTTCGATAAAGTACTTGATTTCAATTCGATATAATCTGTATTTTAGTGAATATTGGGAAAATAAAATTTTGAATGGGTATATCTGCGGAATCATTGGGTGGATTTTACCCATTCACGAATTCGGCCTTCGTAATTAATATCCAAACCTTCTCTTCAAATTCGTTGCTAAAGTGGTCACCTCCATTGAACATGCGCGCAAAAGCTGCTGCCTTCACGACAGTGCGAACGAAAAAGGTTTTAGTTTTGAACATTTTTTCGCAGTGTTGCTAACTGTAGCTGAACATTCACACACACAAACACCATGTATATGCCACGTACAAGCGAAAGTTTAACTGGAGCTTCTGTGGTATCTTCGTTTACTCCACTTGTTCGACTAGTGTGTATAAATAGAGTTAGCATAATATTTTGAATAAGTAATAATATTGTAATAATTAAGTGGTATCATTGTAGATAATTTCTGGAATGAACTTCATTATTGTTATTATTATTATTATTATTATTATTATTATTATTATTATTATTATTATTGTTTTTATTATTATACATACATATACATACTGTAGCAAATATGGGATGATGAATGGAATGATACAAAGTACAGATCATTTTAGGTATCAGGTACAGAAGAGAAAAAATAGATACACTGAAGGTGAGTTTCACAAAACTTGATCTTCCGAAGAAACCGTTGATATTTTGTGGTGTCGCCGAAAATAAACTCAAATTTATCATTGAATTATCTTGATCATAAAAACCACGATAATGAAAACATTGTGTAAGCCGCTTTATGTGTTGTATAATCAGGAAAATAACACGACTTTGGTATTGATCATCACAGTAAATTTCTAGGAAGAAGAAAAACTTTTTTTCGAAAACTCCAAATAAAGTCAACATTCAATAAAAAATTCGTATTCAGTAGTCTTATCCATCCTTTCAACCCTCTAGGGTGAAATTTCTATTCATCGGATGAGCTCAAAACATCTAAAATAATTTTTATATGTTCATTTCTCTGAATGATAACAAAGTTATAAATCATTATTTAAAACATATAATCAATTTTTTATATTTCATTTTAGGTGTTCTTTCTCTTCAGTTCGATGTAAAATTTTGAATTTATTAGGAGCAAAGACATTCCCTGAAACTAAATATGTACTAAAAAGTTTAATAATAATATAGAAATGCTTTGTACTAATCTACTATTTAATGTCCAAAGAAAAATTTTTTCGCTGAATATTTGGTTGTATTATTATTGAATTTTCCAATTTTTCTTTCAGGTGTTTTTTATTCTTTTTGCTTGTAATAAGTATAAATTTTGTTATGTTAATCATAGAGAGAGAGAAATAGAGAGAGAAGATAAACTGAAATGAAATGAAATGAAAGGTTTACTGATAGTGTTAATATACTAATGGTTTATACTCCGATTAATACTCAATGTCCTAAGCGTATAAATTGATTTGAAATTCTTGGCGCCAAATATTTTCTTAAATAATTATCGAGCTCTCAAATATTTTATTTCAGGTGATATCCCTTCTTCCTGAATTACAACACTTATAACTTAATCGACCGATTAAATTGAATGAGAACAATTAAGGGGGAGGGGGCTTCCGAAATGAAATATTTTAAACCTCGTTCATAATATTGACAATAATTCAGCTGAGAAAATTAATTTACGCTAATCAAACAAATTATTGTTTTTTTTTCACTCGAATTTCAGAATCTGAAAAAGAAAACCTTTACGTAGTTTCTAGAAAAATGCAAGGTTGTTCGTGATTACTACAATACTTGATATCTCAAAAGACGGAATGAGAATCTTGGAAAACTGCATCAGAAATTAAATAGGTAATAAAAATATAACAATTTATTAAAAATGATTACTATGGCTCAGTTATCAATCAATATGATTAACATATAAGTAGGTAAAATGAGTTGCGAATTTTCTACGCTTTTAATTCCATAATTTTTTATGGAAAGTGCAAAAATTCCATACTCTGTTAGATACATATCTAAAAAAAATGTTTGCGGTTTAACACCCTTCTATTCTATTGCAAATTCACATACCTTTTCTTTGGCACAATTCAACCAGGAGCACCAATAATCACATTATTTTCGAATCCTCAGGAAGATGATGATAGCCAGATAATACTGACAAAATTAAACTGAGTTCGTGTATTTTATGTTGTTATGATAACGAAGGGTTGCTCCACCCAGGCGCTTTCCCATTGGCTGTCGGAGACGCCTGGAACGGGCTGGGGCGAAGCGCACAAGGGGTGTTCTAATGAAATAATAATTTTATTGGTTGATCACCTGCTCCTAGTTTTTGACGAATTATGAGAGTTCTGTTTGGATTTTTGTTTTGCCAAATAGGAAAAGATTGTGTTTGGGGATGTTGATGGTTGACAGAGGTGGGGGTGAGCTGATAGGGGATGAAAAAATAAAGGGAATATAAATATGTATATTGGATACTTTTGTTCTCGATGTTTTTGGAAATGAGGAAATCCAGTATGCCTGTTAGTTATATCGGAATTCAAATTAAGTCGTGTCGATGAAATTATGATGTTGATATTTTCCGGAATATTTCTGAGTTCAACTGATCAGTTGAATTCTTTTCGAATAAATCTTTGAAATCAAGCAAGGAAAAATAATTTTCAAACATCTGTGAAATTTTCAACTTACATTAAATTAAACAATTCAATGGAAGTTGATTTTGATTTGAATGTTATCATTGAAAAATGTAATTCCTCATCAAGTCTTCAACTTTTTCACCTCTTTTTTTTAAATAATGAACCACTCAAATATCCACGCATAGAAAAATATTTTTATTTCACCCCTATCAATACAAGTCGACCACGAAGATCAGTACAAAATTTTAGCCTGTTCTCAATTGACTGTTCTTCTATGAAAATCTAATTAAATGAACTAGTGAATTTTGTTGGGTAGCGTCAACTACTTGCCGTCTCTTTTTATCAACTGGTGCATACTACTATAAATTATGTAACCAGAAGAATTCATTATTTTCAAGAAAGTTTACAGAATAATGTTTCGTCTTTTCGAGTGGTTTGCGCCCGTGGCAAATGTCTCCTTCGATGAGTACATGCTCGTTTCGGGTCTGGCAAATGGAACCATTCTTAAGAAAATGAATATCTACCATTATACCGTTTTCGAGATAAAAATGATATCAAAGATTTTTATCTCTCATTTCAAATTTGAATATTATATCAATTGGCTTATGATAATTGAAGTCCTGAACTGGAGGAAACGGTAACAATAAAAGAGAAGAATAGATCTAGACCCAGTGTTTCATCTTCTCTTTTCCGATTTAGAATTATCCATGGCATTTATTCTATTTTATATGTCGAAATCTTACACGTGACTTTACCAACACTTGTTCACAAACGAACGAGATCGACATGAAACTACCCACAAGCTTCAAATGAAAGTGACAGTTCAAAGTGGTTTTTTACAGCGTTTCGTTTATCAAAAAAAGAAGGAGGTAAAGAACTGAAAGCAATATTCATCGATGCACAAGCATTTGTGCATTGAAAGATGAAATACTGTCCATAGATTTCACAGAGCTTGATCGCCTGATCAACTCATTGATATTCTGTGGTATCCCAAAACATGATCTGAAATTTAACATAGAATCGTCTTAATCCTAACACTTTAATCAGAGCTTTGTGAAACTCACTGTATGTCACGTATTATTTTGGTATTTTATTTTTCTGTGTTGCCTATTCTCAAGTTTCACGACGTGGTACGTTGAAGACGATGAAGTAAGTATATCACGTTAGATATGAATGTCGAAAGATATTTTTTAAATTTATCACAGAAAAAATCTTTAGAAAAGCACTGACGTGAAGTCAGCAGCTTTTGCGCGTGTGGTCGAATTCTTTGCCAAAGTGGTAATCTTTTCACGTGTTGACCCCTCCAAAAGCACCTTCACTTCACAATTTTTGGAAGAAACAAATTAGACACTCGATATTTGTAGAGTAGGTTTCGACCCTGAAAACGAAGACCGAATGGGTGAAATCCACCCAATGATTCCGCAGATCCCATTCGAAATTTCATTCTCCCAATATTTCCGAAAATACAGATAAAGATCGAATCGGAATTTAGAACTCGATTTAAAAATGAAAAACTTGAAGGTTCATACAGAATCTTCTTTCAAATTGTTCTAACGACGATCATTACGAAGTTTTGCACAAATTTGCAGCATTTTCAAACCAGTATCCAAGTTTCATAACGATTGAATCAGTATATTTTGAGTAATTCCGGAAAAAAACTCGAAATAGAACATATTGTTTCCCAATATCTTCGAGAACTATGATCGTATCCAACTGAAATTTGGTGCAGTGCTGTGAAATATAAATCTCAAAGTATGAGCAAAAATGCCTCTCAAATATAATGAATTGGTTCCGAAAAAAAAATTTTTTTTCGAAAAGATTTTAGAGTTTTTTTTCCATTTACTGACACTAACGATTTCGATGAAATTTTGTGTGCGTCGTAATGCTTCAACTAACATCGAAGGTTCAGTCTATTCGCTCTGGTGGTTTCTGAAATATCCGGGAAATAACCTTGAAATTTCAAATGGCTATAACTCGGAAACCGTCGGCCGATTTCGCCCATTGACGAACTCAACCGTCGATAGGATCCTCCGTACGCCCCTAATTGTTCATGCAGCCGGCCGAAGTGAGTATAACCCAGTTGTTTATGAGACAATTTTCTGGAAAAAATTCGAAAACAGACATTTGGACGAAACGATAACACGCCATTACGAAGGCGTAGAAGGGCCACTCTTTGTCGACAAAAATTTTTCCACCTAATTCCGACTTTAATCTCGGCATTAGACTAATTCCGACTTTGAACTCGGAATTATAGACTAATTCCGACTTCAAACTCGGAATTATACATAATTCCGACTTTGAACTCGGAATTATACTAATTCCCAGTTTGAAGTCGGAATTATAGACTAATTCCGACTTTAAACTCGGAATTATAGACTAATTCCGACTTTGAACTCGGAATTATAGACTATAGTTCCGAGTTTAAAGTCGGAATTAGTCTATAATTCCGACTTCAAACTCGGAATTAGTATAATTTCGAGTTCAAAGTCGGAATTATTTATAATTCCGAGTTTGAAGTCGGAATTAGTCTATAATTCCGAGTTCAAAGTCGGAATTAGGTCGAAAAATTTTTGTCGACAAAGAGTGGCCCTTCTACGCCTTCGTACGCCATTCCCCTGAACATGCATGCGAGCAAAAACTGTATTATTGAAGGATTCTTTTCCTGAGTACACAATTACCTGTCAAAGTACGGAAGACCCTTCTTTTATCGAGATGAATAGTTAGATGAAATATACTCCATTCACTTTCATAAACTATCCCGGTTAGCCATGACATTCAGACACATTTCACCGTGTATATTCTGAAAATGTTGGGTTATAGTCATTTTCCTGTCAGAAAACTACACAACGTTGTCCTCTCTAGATAGAGGTCGTAGCAATTACGTATTTTTCAAAATGTGAATTTACTTTGGGAAAATACTGAATTTGAGGAAATATTTTGTGAATTCAGTAATTCCAAAGACCTGGCGAATTTTGAAGAAACATTTTTCTCTGTTAACACTGGAAATATTACACGTATATAAACATGGTTGGAAGATTCAGTTATGCTATTTTCTTGTACGGAAATCAAGAATCGAGTGTTGAAATTTCACTGAAAAATAATGGATAGACCAGTCCGTTACTTTGTGATAGGTCATTCGAAAAAAATAATAAAAGTACTCGAATGACCTAGCAGTTAAACTTCTAAACGAACTGACAAACGTATGTCTTTACTTTTCGAAATTCTCAAGAAATAAGTCTACAGACGACATTTAAATACCTTGCTCCACAACTTAAAATACTCCAGTATGAAAATGTAGGAGTACTACCTCGGTTACCTTAAAAAAACTAACTCAATTTACAAAGTTCCTGGAAATCCATGTGAACGATACATTGAATTGGGTTTTCATTCACATACGTCGAAAATGTTGGATAGCTTGTGACAAATGATTGATTCCATATTGTCAGTGTTACTATTAGAAAAAGCAGATTTCAATTCTCCATAGCACTTCCTAAAACTTTGTGTCTGCTCCTTCAAAACTACCTTCGGCTTTTTTAGTTTCCAAGCGTGATGATTATGTTCAGATTGATAGAAATTGGCATTGCCATTTGGAAACGTCGCTGAGAATTACTTTGACGTTACCGATATTTCACGAGTGCCAACCTGAGTCAGTTTTAAGTAAAAAAACTTGATGGACCTAAATCATGGTCAACCGGGATAGTTCATAAAAGTGATTGGAGTATACAAAAATCTAAGGTTCTCCTGCAAAATGAACAAGTGTTCGTATACATTTTATCCAGAAATGTACACAAACCTACATAAACGGCCTGTACAAAATTCCTAACATCGTCCCATCTCGTCACAAAGTGAATTCCATCTTAATTTGAACGTTGAACGATTGAAGTGTACGTTTCCATTGCGAAACTTGTCTCTCCGGGGAAACAAAAATTTAAAGCAAACCGGGAAAAGAAGGTAGAAACAGCGTGACGTGCTTAATGTAAGTGTGAGGCCCGAACAAAAACGAAATAATGAAAATGCATTCATTTCGTCGCTAGTGTTTCTATAGAATTCATCTTGGTGTCGTAATGAGTTCGAAATCATTTCCGGTTGCCATGTTTCAAATTCCTGTCGGAATGGAAAAAGTACGCTGTTTCACATATTTTACAGCCATTGTTCGTCTTCGCTGCCTTGCCGTCCCGCCTCTCTGTAGGATAAAAAAAATTCATTTTGTCTTCGATTCCTTTTGTTGTCTGCACTTGATATGGAATGTTGCTGTGGGGGGAGATTATGTGTATTTTGCTGTTTCTTTCTTGAGATGTTGTGAAAAATATTTATTCGTAATGAATTATCAATAAAGCTGACTATTGATTGATTCGTTGCCCAACCTAAGGTTTCCGATGTTTCATATTTACGCTCTTGTTCTGATTAATAAGATTGTAGTGATCTTGGGCTACTACCTTCCTCACAGGACATTGTCACCCAAGAAAGCCCACGATGAGAATGGGCTTATCAGAAACTGACGAGTGTAGATTCTGTGGGGAAGAGGAAGAAACTACTGTTCACAGGGATACAGTATGCTCTTGCAAGTCTGCGCAATGAATGTCTTGTACAAGAGAATTATACAAGGAATGAGCCTTCTTGAAGCCCGCACAGATACTAGGGTTAATTGGAGCTCTAGGGTTGAAGGGCGAGATGTAGGTAACATAGTTGTAAAAACAACTCTGATGGAGGGACACAATAGGTCTTGAGGTCGCAGTCAATGAACTCTATATTATATACCTGGAAGGGACCCGTTTTGAGCGACAAGTGAAGCCAATTCGTTGCTTATGCAACCCGCGAAGTGGACGGGTATCTATCTCTTTCTTTCTCATTGCAGTAAAGGGAACTCTGTCGCATTTATTCTAAATATTTTTAATTTTTCGTTTCAAATTAGAAGAACCTGAATTTTTTTCTGACTAATTCGTGAATAAGGCAGGATTGAAGAAGATCGCACATGTTCAAGTGAAATTTCAACTTAGTGAGCGGTTTTTCTGGGGAACAGCGGGTTATCATCCTCCGTAAATTTGCGTTTTTTTGCCGAAAATGGTTCCAAGCGACCAGGTTGGACTCATGATGCAGAGTTCAATGTCAAATTGAATTCTATTCAGCCGCCCGTTGCCACGATAACTTACTACCGAGAAAAGCTATAGCGACTTAAAAATTTCAAAATAAGTTCGTTAATGGGCAAAATTTACCTTACAATTTCGAAGTTATATCCATTTCAAATATATTATTTTATTTCCTCTATATCCCAAGAAGTACCGATGCGATCAGATTGAAACTTGCTAACTGATTGCATGAAGAATCGTTAAAAAAATATTTTTTTCGGAAACTATCAATGAGATTTCAATGAAACTTGGCGCAGACCTTGAAGTCGAATCTGAACACCAATGTTCAAAATTTCAGCTCGATTCGACACACATTTCCAAAAATATCGGAAAAAAGTATGTCAAATTTCGCATTGGCAATGAATTTTAACCAGCGCTTAAATTTTCCTGACTTCAAGTCAGTGCTTTTCGAGAAGTATTTTCCTATGTTCCTATTATTTAAATTTATTGTAATAATGATAAAACTATCGTCAATCGTCAATGCACAGCTCACACCAACATAATTCTTCACTTTTTGAATCATACGCGGTGAAGGCAGAGAAAGTATTGGCATATCAGAGAAAAATAGATATTCATTTTCAAAAATATTGCACTTTCTAAACGATGTAATGCCCAAACTACCTGAATTTCCAAGTAAAACCAAATTTGAGCCGTTCAACGCCATTTACTTGAATGGGTGTGACAGGGAGAGGTTACCGTAATTAGCGCTATCTTTGTTTCGTTGCCCCTTGTTACGCTTTAAGCTTAGTTGAAGAAGGGTCGGGTCCTTTCCAGGTAGTAATATAGAGTTCTATGGTCGCAGTAGAATGTATCCCCCTACCAAACTATAAACTATAATTGGGAACTACCGCGAAGATGCGAGCGCCCTAACGGTTTAATTTGGAACCTTTCCAAGCTAGTAGTTTCATGTAAACAAACCGTAGACATGTGGTGGAGAACGAATATTTATTAAGCAGAGCTAGAATATTCAAAGACTTTATTATAATTTTGTGTAAGATTCCTTGAGAAGAAACTTTTCGTTTGAATCACGATATAAAATCATGCTTTAAATCGTTCCTGGAGGATAATTTCGATGTTAATTTAGTGTCTGTTGCTTGGTGGATCAAAATGAACCAATACCTAAGTTTACTTGAATTTCCGGAAAAATAGGCACCTCAATCAGTTATTTAAGGACTCTCATAAATGTGAAGTGCTGAATGCAGGCCATATTATGTGGTATATCTAGAATCAGTCCAAATGACTTGTTCTCTTTGTTCACAAATAAGTGAATCAATAAATTGAAAGGATAGGTTTTCTGCTTTAGTTTTTCTGCATCGTATTTGGAAAGGAAAGGTAGCAGATAGACATATAATTGATTTTATTTTCATATCCTAGCAGCTCCTAGTACACATCCAAAATGGAAAATGTCACAGCTGGTTCAACCTACCAAGAAATAAAAAATATTAATGTATTTATATGATTTACGTCAGCTATTATCAACTATAACAGTATATCTAGTTTGGTCAGGTTTTCAACCAGATCACTCTTTTTGTATATAATTTTGTGTAGTATGTGAAGTAGGTAGCTGTAGAAGTGCTCGGTAGTTTCTCTGCTGAAACAGCATTTTTCATCAAAATTCTCTTATTTTCATTTACACCTAAGAACATCTGGACATGAAGTTGTTTCGAAATTAATAAATTATAATTTACCTTCATGA
Source organism: Myrrha octodecimguttata (assembly GCA_958510865.1). Classification (NCBI taxonomy): domain Eukaryota; kingdom Metazoa; phylum Arthropoda; class Insecta; order Coleoptera; family Coccinellidae; genus Myrrha; species Myrrha octodecimguttata. Next base: position 72,023,728 of record OY294056.1, on the reverse strand, counting down.
AAATAAACATCTTCAGGAAAATTCAGTGAACATACTTTCATTTTGTGACCTGTTTTCCAACCTTCAATTTCTATATCCAGGCCTTTCTTCTATCTTGAGTTTCCTGCGAAATACTGTTTCCAAATTAACTTTACTTTCATTTGGCTTTGAAAAAAATGTAAACTTGAGGCAGTAAATGATCCTTTCTTCTTTGACCATGAATAACATTGAGTTGACGCACACTATGCGCACGGGCATAATAGGACTTATTCTATCCGCACTTTGACCACCTCTAGCATTGACTACTTTCAAATTGTCCGAACAAATTTTTCGAAAGTGACAGGCTGGGAATTGGTTTTTTTGTGTTGTGAAAAACCAATGATTTATGAGTAATATTTAAGCTTTATTTAAGATATAAATGAGCTTCATGAAGAAATTCGATCTTGAATTCCGTAATCCGCAGGGTGAGTTCAATAAATACTAATTTTTATCCGATTTTTAGTAGTTCAGTATTGGGAGAGAAAACCCAAAAGTATTTAATTTGAACTACTAACGATTATGAAATGGTTGAGGATATTGATGGGGCATTTGCAAATTGTGTTTATAAAATAATAAACGAATCCGTTAAAAATTTGATTTCATCAAATAATAAACCAAAAATTGGTTACTCTCACTGAAAATTCATAAAATATGAATCAGAAACTCGTGAAATTATACCACATAACATCCAGTATTTCAATCCAACGAAACGATGAACGATTATAAAGAAAACTCCCGTCAACAGTAACAATGCAATCTAGAAAAAAATTACAAAGAAAGAAAGGCCCCCTCTGAAAAGTATATTTCATTTCGGTATAGGATTCGCCTCGTATTTCCCTTTTTAAGAAGTCCATTTATATATTAATACGGTAGAGCATCGTCCGCGGCATTGTATTTTTTTTTAATTTGCGCAGCGATTCCGAATAAAAGCGCGGAGCGAGGGAAAAACAACGCGGACGATGAAGAAATCATATATTCATCCGGCTCTCGCTCCCGCTACAACAAAGGCCGGGGAATCGGGAATTAAAAATCATTCATTTCATACTCAAAATCAATCATTGCATCTGCGCCATTGTTGGCTGCATCCGATGATTTTGAAAACAGCCGCCCCGCTTCAATTTGCTAACTGGGATATTCGCTAATTCAAAGCGTCTATTCAATCATTCTCTCTTTTCGATTATGCTGTGTTTTTCGTGGGCTGGAATATCTGTCAATCAGGACTGCGCTCTGGTATGGAAGGGTTCTGTTGGTGGGGTGGTTGAAGCGGAAAAATCTGAAAATTAAAATCATTGACTCTGTTCTCGATTATTATGTACAGGGGCTTGGATGGAAAAAGTTTTGCTAAAGCACTGGCATGAGGTCAGTAGTTTTTATACGCACTTGTTCAAATTCGATGTGAAAGCAGAATTTCACATAGAAGGTGGTCCAACGAATACTTCCGCAGCAGCTTTTGCGCGCATGTTCAATGTAGATGACCGCTTCGGCAACGAATTTGCTTTTCTAGTTTTTTTTCGATAAATTACTGGATTTCAATTCGATCTAATCTGTATTTTTAGAAATATTGAAAAAAATAAAATTTTGAATGGGTATATCTACGGAATCATTCGGCGGATTTTACCCATTCACGAATTCGACCTTCGTAATTAAGCCCCGAACCTACTTTACAAATATCGAGTTTCTAGGTCGTTTCTTCCGGAAGTTATTGTGTTTACGGTCGGCCTAACGGCCGACTGCATAAACACAATAACTTCCGAAAGAAACAACTTAGAAACTCGATATTTGTAGAGAAGGTTTCGACCTTAATTACGAAGGACGAATTCCTGGGTAAAATCCACCCAATGATTCCGCAGATATTACCATTCAAAATTTTATTTTCCCAACGATTCAAAAAATACAGATCAGATCGAATTTAAATCCAGTACTTCATCGAAAAATTACAGTTCGAAGGTTCATACAGAATTTGATGAGGATGATATGATAAGAAAATCAGAAATTTTTTTTTCAAATTGTTCTAACGATACGATCATCGTGAAATTTCGCATAAAGTTGTCTTTCAGCATCTTCAAACTAGCTGCGAAGTTTTATTAGGACTGAATTAGTATTTTTTGAGTTATACCGAAAAAAACAACGATATCGAGAAGAAAACCTCGAAATTTGACATATTTTTTCCCAATATCTCCAAAACTTATAATCGTATCGAACTGAAATTTGGTATACTGCTGTGAAATATGAAGCTCAAAGTATTTTTGAATATGATAAACAGTTTCCAAAAAAAAAAATTTAATAAAATTTTTTTTTTCAAATTTACTGACGGTATGATCCTGACAAAATTTGGCTCAAAGTTGCGCGTCGTTGTACTCCACCTAATTGCCTAGTTCAAATCCAATCGCTCAAGTTGTTTCTGAAATAAAAAACTTCAAAATTTCAAGTAGCTATAACTCCGAAACTGTTCGATCGATTTGGCCCATTAACGAACGTTACCGCAGCATTCCAATGCGCAACCTACCCTGAAAGTTTCAAGTCGCCAACCCACTCCGTTTGACAGTTATCGTGTCGTCGGCCGGCCGGCCGGACAGAATCGATTTTGACACCGGATTCGTCATCAGTGAGTCCAACCTAGTCGTTTGAGATCATTTTCGGCTCAATAATCAAAAATTACAGGCATTTGGACAAAACGATAGCACGCTGTTCCCCAAGAACATGCGCGCAAAAAAACGAAGGGTCTACAATTTTTTTATTACATTTGTCAATAATGTGTTTGTTCACCGCGGTTATATATACACTCCCCAACACGTCTTGGCATTGATGCAAGAAGATGGTCTATTTCTTCTTGAGGGATACTTTCCCAAGCTTCCTGTACTTTATGTCTCAGAGCCGCCAAAGTCCGTGGGGGCTGGGGTAAATTTCCAAGCCTTCTACCCATGATGTCATAAACATGCTCTATGGGTGAAAGATCGGGGGATCTGGACGGCCATGGCAAAATATTCACATGGGTCGCTTCAAAAAAGTTTAAAATAACTCTGGCAATATGAGGTCGAGCATTATCTTGATGAAATATTGGATTCTCGAGCCGGTTAAGATAAGGGTGAATATATGGTTCCACTAATTCTTTAAGGCAACGCAGCGCTGTCATGTTACCTCAAATAAAGACTAATGGTGATCTACTTGCACGTGCAATAGCACCCCATACCATAACGTCTACTGTCCGGTGTAAATGACGCTCAACATCAAAATGAGTGTCACGTCTTTTTCCCCGACGTCGTCTAACTCTTCTTCGGCCATCATGTGCACCCAAGGAGAATCGAGATTCATCAGAAAAGACGACCTGATGCCATTCCACATTCCAATGTTGTAGTTCTCGGTACCACTGTAATAGTTGCCGGCGATGCTCAACCGTAAGAGGTAACACAAGATGGTGTCGATAATGCTGCAGTCCAAAAGAGCTTATACGGCTGTGAACCGATCGGACAGGTCCAGGATGGCTTTGTTCTCCTAACCACTCAGCAGCCAAAGATCGAGTTGTCGCAAATCGATCTCTAATGGCCTTAAGTCTTAGACGTCGATCTTGAACTTCATTTGTGCCCGTCGACGTCCGGTGCCTACTCTTCTTCGATTTTGGGCATTATCAAACCACGCTTGACAACATCTCATAACAATAGATGGATTTCTGTTCATAGGGTTAGCGATTTCTTGAAATGACAACTTCGCCCACCGTAGACCAATAATTCGACCTCTTTCGAATTTACTTAGCTGGTGATAAATTCCGCGTACACGTGCTCTATCTAGGCATTTTAACAACAAAAAAACATCGACTTTGGATTTCTACGAAAAGCTGGTTTGTAGTTAAATTTAAAAAATTGGCAAAAAACGACTACAATATTTAAGTAACAAAAATTGTTTACCAGAAAAAACCTTCACGATTTTTTTCTCCAAATCAAAATCATTTACTCTTTGCTATACTATCTAGGTTTTACCAGAAAAAATTCAAAATTTTACAGCTCCTTCTGGGTCCTGGGTGTTGCAGTTTCTTTATCAGGTAGTATAATTTAGAAGATAGTAACGACTACTATCGATAATATATCGATCAGTATTGGAACCCACTGGATATGAAAAATATTCGTCAACTTCATTTGAAAATGGACCACAGGCACTTGATATTTGGTACTGGCGCAGTTGATCGCATAATTTCGAACTTCCGAATTCATTCTCTAATGCTATCGTCGATTTGTGCATTGCGAAAATGACATTTCGTACGAAACAAACTTTGAGCGCTAAATAGAATCACCCTATCGCTAATAGAGTCGCAAGCGAAAGGAGCGATGTGACCCTGGATGCGACTCCATGGCTACCACCGATTACAAAGAGACTCTAACGTCTATAATCTGTGATTGCTACTGAATTTTCAAGAAGTTGTGCACGAAGTAATTCATACCCTGCACTTCTGCACCACGCCTTAACATCATTAACACAAAAATGAATCCTGGTTTGCTTTTCTCAACATACTATATTATAGAAATATGGTTGAAGGTATGAACTTTGTTTTGTATAGTCGACTATTGGCTCTACGGACTTCTAATTGTAATTAAATCTCTTATGAAAAAAAATACTGGCCTGATTACGTCGAAATAGGTAGAGATATAGATAATCGAAGAAAAGGATGGCACTGTTTTGATGTATTCTGCGGTTGGAGGAATGAATGCGCCAATGATCAATGCTGTTAATAAACTAGGCACAAAAGAGCTCCCAGAGTTGATTAATTAAACAGCAACGTGCGATGAAAGCTTTTCCTGTTAGATTACACGATCCTTTTCATTATGTACGTAAGTCAGTGGGAATATTCTATTTGGTCTCTCAAGTGGCACTACTACCATACTACTATATACAAGGTAGATACACCTAAAAAGGATCGATTTTTACGATAGCTTGCGCTTGAAAATTGAAATGAATTTCGAATCTGTGATTCTAAACATTCTACACTGGTTAAAATCCATAGACGAAAGGATTATCATTCATCCTCTAATGCCTCTGGATTTCTAGATGAGAATGATCTCATGACCGTAATCATCGTATGATCCTCACTGCATCACAAAAGAAACAAGTGCTCTCTGTTGTTCCTTCTGAAATGGAGCTCGGTCTGCAAACTTCTAGGGGAGGGGCAGGTGTCTGTAATCTTTGTAATTCACTCCAAGAGTGTCTTCGAGGTTGAATGTTTTGAGTTACATATAGAACAGGAAAATAGGAGTCATTTCTGTTTGAGTAGTATTGTGCTGATCTCTGAGGAGGTTGGAGCTGGTCTCCGGGAGATCAATGTTAAAGCAGGAGCCGGTCCAGACAATATTCCCCCCATTTTCATCGAGATTTGCGTAGATGCTTTAAGTATTCCTGCAACACTTCTGTTCAACATGTCTCTCCAAGCTGGTGTTTTCCCTGAGAAATGGAAAGAGAAGGCTATTGTGCCCATCTTGAAATCTAACCTGACTGATCAAATTTCAAATTATAGACCCATCAGCAAACTTTCATTAATACCTGAAGTGCATCTACAGGGATATGCTGAATCTTGTAAAAAACCAAATAATGATGGAACACCATGGGTTCTTTCCGGGTGGATCTCTTGAAACAAACCTCTTTCAATAAACTGAGTATATTCATGGTTGGTTGGATGAGCGGGTTCAGGTTGATGCTGTGTATGCTGACTTCAGCAAGGTTTTCGTCAAAATTAGTCACAATATCCTTGTTTCTCGCCTCGCTGGATTCAGTGTGTCTGGCAGGAAAAGATCCCAGTTCGTGACTGTCGATGGGTACAGATCCTATGAGTATGTGGCCACCTCTAGAGTGCCTCAGGGATCTCATCTGGGACCTCTTTTGTTCTTGATTTACATCAATAGTATTTCATTCTATTTTAAATATTGGGAATTTCTTTTGTACGCTAATGACATTAAACTCTTCAACAAGATCATGTCATTGCTTGATTGCTACAATTTGCAGTCGGATCTTGATGGTGGGTTACTGTAACGAAAACAGTTCATTCCTATATTTGTCATAATGAAAATACATAACATTCACGAGATATCAAAATAGAATCAATTTTCGTTATAAGGTTGATGGTACTTTCCTGCAGAGATGTGACAGGATTAAGGAATTGATTTTTGAACATCACATTGAATCAACAGTTACTTCGTGCTCCATATTATTAGCCTACATAATCCGTACTTCTTGATTATTCAAAAGTGTTGAACCTGTGCGATGCCTACATATTGAGTCGACTCTGCTCTGCTAGTGTGGTTTGGTGCCCGCAATATAAAGTTTATATAAACCGACTGGAGAACATCCAGAATAGATTTCTCGACTATTTATGCCTCAAAACAAACCTCCAGTATCATGAAGATAGTTTAGCCAGTATCAGATCCCACTTCAGAGTGGATTGTTTTGCCCTAATTTTGGTGTTATTGTTAGAATGATTTGAAATTGTACTTCACTCTTATTTGTTCTATATGCTACCATGTGGATACTTTGTTGCACTAGGTCTGTTTGTATCTAAGAATAAATAAATGAATAAATAAATTAATTAATTGAAAACAATGATTCTGTAGATCTAATCATTCGAAATTTTATTCTCAAAATATTCCCTGAACACATATCTGAGATCTGGTCAAAAAAGCAGAGGCTAGCAGATTGTTCTTGATACTTTACAAATTTGTGTTGAGTCTTCAGAATCATCTCTCAAGATTCGATTCGTTCATATCGTACTAAAGCTTCAACTTCAAAATATTAAGCGGTTTTTGATCATCAATGAGCTTCAAAACCACATTTGGAGCTAAGACTCCCTAGAAAGTCACTTTGTCTTTTCATGCAATAGTTGTGCCCATTGTGCAACATTCAGGGCACTCATTTAACAGAAAAATCTGCAGAATAGCAAAATAAAAAGATATGCATTTTCGAAACCTGTAACGTTACAAAACGCTCCACTGTCGATTTCAGTTTCCATCGCGAAAATACGTCATACTAATAATTTCAATTTCAATCGCAAGAAAACGCCTTACTGCAATTAGATGATCAATCGCTAAAGAATGCTCTTCGCATTGACGGTTGAGTATGTATTTCGCATGCACGATCATTCAAACTCGGTCCAGCTGATGGAAAATTCTTTCTTTTGGTGCGGAGAAGTTGAAGATTCAACACCTTGCTAGAGTTTAGCGAATTAACGAACTTCGTAATCCATTAACATCGTGGAATTTTGAAGTTTTATTGTTTCTTATAAGACGTCTATTCAAAAGGCGTCTTTGTACCGGGGCTACCCCTCACTGCATCATCTTTGTACCGGGGCTATCGCCCACTGAATCATCTTTGTACCGGGGCTATCGCCCACTGAACCATCTTTTCACCGAGCTACCGACTACTAGATTGTCCTTTTACCGGGGCTGAGGCCCATTTGAATATCCTACTACCGGACCCAAAGTTTAACTGGATTATCTTAGTACTGGAGCTGATTATGACTGGAATACCTTGATACCGAAGCTGATTATTACTGGAATATCTTAATTCTGGACTTTGCTCTGGATGGAATCCCTTGAAACTGGACTACCTGCATAATACCTGCATTTTGGAGGATCATACCGTCGGATCCTTTACTATTAAGATAAGTGCTTCTTCGAATCCCGGATCTTAGATTCACTGTACCTAAATTTGTGTTTGTAAATAGCAATTTTAATTGTAAAGTTGAAATAAATAGATAGGGAGTTAGAGGTTGCATCATTACCACCAGATTAACGACTAGGGACACATTCAGGAGTTAATTTAATTTCAAACCTCCCTGTCATAATAAATTAAAAAACACAAAAAGAACATAACTCGAAAACTAGGAAAAATCGTGTAACATACATGGATTATTTTTGGATACTTGGATCACCCTTTATATTTCCACAGCAAATATCGATGGAAATGTTGATAATCATGCAGTAAGCAGTAAACGAAATATTTCGGGTAGGTAATTCAAATTGAACTAATGTCACTAATATCATTTAGGTCGATTCAGAGGGGTTCGTCCCTTTTCAGCTTCATTGTGAAGTACCCACTCAGAAGTTCTTTACAACGGATTTGACTCTACGATAAACGATCGGATGAATGGATATACATAGTGTCATACTTTCTAGTACCTGAATCAATGAATGAACAGATTGAAGATTAGGTCTTTCAAACTGACAAAAGACAATTCTGTTGGGACCCGTATGTTTGAAGGAATTCTTTTAATTGAGTTTCACAGCAGGTCTTGCGTGCATGTTTTGGGGAACAGCGAGCTATCGTTTTGCCTGTAATTTTCGAATGACTATGTTGGACTCACTGATGACAAAACCGGTGTCATAATCGATTATGTCTGGCCAGCCGACCGGCTGTATGGCGTTGTTATTGGCATTTGAAAATTTGAGATTAGTTCCTGATGTTTCAGGAACAACCGGAGCGATTAGATTAAAACTTGGCAGATAGTTGGTAGATAAAGACACGCAATCTCTCGCAAGATTTATTGAGATTGTGCTGTCCGAAAGTTTTGAGAAATTATTAAAAAAAAAATTTTTCGAAAATTTTTTTGAGAGCTGTCATAATAATAAAAAATTCGCTCGAACTTTGAGCTTTATATTTCACAGCAGTTTAGCAAATTTCAATTCGAGACGGTTATTTTTTTCGGAGATATTGGGAAAAAATATGTCAAATTCATTGTTTTTTACACGCTTGCTCTGGGGAACAGCGCGTCATCATTTCGTCACGATTTTTTTGTCTGTTCTGAAGTATTCCACAGTTCAGAACTGAAAGACATTTTTGCAGGCATGTTCTATGGGAACAGGGTGATATCGTTTTGTCCAAATATCTGTAAATTTCGAATTTTGAGCCGAAATTGGCCTCAAACGACTAGGTTGGACTAACGGATGAAGAATCCGTGGTCAGAATAGTTTCTGTCCGTCCGAACGGCCGTCCAGCCGCTGTAATTTTCGAAAGAAAGAACCTAGAGTCTTAAAATTCTCAGGTCATGTTAAGATCCTGAATATCTCGGTTAAGTTCGTTGATGGGCCAAATATGCCGAATGGTTTTTCTGCTACAGCCATTTGAAATTTAGATTTTTCAATAACTCGAAAAATATTCATCCTGATCGAAATGAAACTTGGTTGGCAGATGTACAGTAGCTATATGAAGAATACTACATAGGAAATGTGAAAAAAAAAATTTTTTTCGCTGAAAATTTTCCATTTTCATTTAAATTTCACTGAAATCTCCAAACCGCCACTTCATAACCGAGTACTTCATCTCACCCCAATCAGATTCCCTGATCTTCTGAGGAACAAATCAAGGGAAAAATTCAGAGAATTCATTTCAGAAATTCATATATTCCAAAAAGCATACCTATGATTCCGTTTAAATTTTATTCTAATCGACACCGGAAACTGGAAGACTCTGTTTCAGTTTGTTCTTTGAATTTTCCTAATAATGAGTTCAAAATATCGCATCGACATTTCTCGGCATCTAATAGCGAATAGTCGAAGCATTTACTGGATCCTACAGTGACAATATGCAGGACAGTAGCGTTAATAGATCGTCAATCGATATAATGCAGTATTCTGTAGCAATGGAGACATTGTCTAGGATGCTGAAGGTACCGGGTTCGAATCCCGGCGAGGTCATGGATGTTGTGTTTAGTTTGAGGTCAGGGTATATGTTCGTGTGTCTTAAAAATAAAATGTTACTTCACATTCACTCAACGAGGTTTCAACAAGATAAATCCCTGGCACTTAATTACTAACGGTATGTAATTATCTTCAATTAACTACCAAAAAACAATTAATAAACGAAAGTACGTTTCAAGCAATCTCTAATTATAGGTTCTTTGAATCTTCGCACAAAATTATGTTCCTAAACACTGATTGAATTTCCATTGTTCTTCTTCAACATATCTCCAATTCGATGAATAAAGCCCTCAAACCTATTTGATTACGACTTCAACCCTGTGTCCCGCCCTCATTCAGACCAGTAGGGGCGGTTATAAAGCTCCATGTGCTGTAGGCACAGTCTTTCTCCGACTTTATATTAATTACAGAACTAGATGTTGTGACACCATCTATTGTACGGAATAGGATTGTCCCATCATACCGTTCATTCGATGATGTTACGCATCTGGTGGCTGTTCCTAAGATAATTGTCCCGCAAATTGTAGGGATAGGGAGAAACCATTATGTCCTATAGTTGTACCGCTTTCAATGAATGTGTTTCTGATTGAAGTTTCTGATCAAGGTGGCAGAACAGGTATTCAGTTTTGGATAACAACAAATTGAAATTATGTCGAGAAATGAGTTCTATGTTTACTTTTGATGTTGTATTAGAGGGTACTTTAGTTGGAGCGTAGACTTGACACCGATATAGTGGGTGTCCCAAGAATCAGGTAAATTCACCAAATAATCTCATTATATTATATTATTAAAGTTTTTCTATGCACTTTTGAACGTGCATGTTCTGCGGAATGGCGTGTTATTGCTATGTCCAAATGTCCTTAATTTTCGAATTTTGATCCGATATTGGTATCAAACGACTAGGCTGGACTCACTGATGACGAATATGGTGTCAAAACCAATTCTTTCCGTCTGTAGGCATGATTACGGGAGAACGGAGAAACCTGTCGACTTGAAACTTTCAGGTAATGAGGCGATTGAGTTCGTTTATGGGCAAAATTGGTCAAACGGTTTCGGTGTTATTGTCGTTTGATATTTTGAGGAAATTTTCCTGATATTTTGGTAACTACTCGAGTGATTAGATGGAAATCTTGGATTCAGTTGGAACAACGAAGCGGAACTATTCGTAAAATATTGTTGTGGTAATACTAGTGATGAATTAGAAAAAAGATTATTCATTTTTGTATAGCGTTCCTCAAATAGCTCATACCTCTGGTCAGATCTGGCAATCTTAGTTTTACAGCAGTGCATTACATGCCAGTTTGATACGATCATAATTGTCAGTGATATTGGAAAGAAAATTGTTAAATTTCGTTAATTTTTCCTAGTTATCTTCGTTTCTTCGGAAAATCTCATAAAATACTAATTAAACCATGATGAAATTTTGTAATTGTTTCCGAAATGCTGATGAACAACTTTGTGCCAAATTTTGTGTTTATCGTGACTTTAAAACAATCTGAAAATTATAGTTTTTTGGTTCATCGAATGATTAGCTCTAATGAAGTTGGAATAATTGTTGATCAATCGACAGATAGTCATCCTTGTGGTTATGTTAATTTATTACTTCTGGATCTTTCTTTTCTCCATGAACCAATTCCTATTTATATCAAATATTGTATGAACTGCGATCTGCTGATGATGTTTTTTCATTAACTATAGTAACCAATCAAATTATTTAATTTTGGGTCATGTGTCAAATTTCATCCAATCACATTGGATACAGCGATAATACCCTACATGTGGTGTTTTCAGTTTGGTGTTTTTGATAAAGAGGATCATCAAGTTTAAATTAAACGTCAGATTGACAATCAATTTTTTGAAATCTACAAAGTAAAAATTATCTTATCGAGTATCCCCCGGGCCTTGAGAAATCCTCAAAATTTTGTCATAGAGCGCGTTAAGCAACACGCTTTCAGCATAATCTATGACAAAATTATCTCGGTATTATCAAGGCCCTATAGGGGTATTACTACTGATTATACCCTCATAAAATTCTGAATTAAGCTACAAGCTGTCATTTTTCAATCAAGTATTGGATTCCAATAGACGACTTCGGCCCAAGTTGCCAACCCACAATTTTCTTCACAAATTTACTATAACTGGGGAACGAGAATTTCAGGACAAATTCGACATGATAAGGTTCGCGTTATTTATAAATATCCGTAAAAGATGCCTCGGCTCTTCAAACAAGAGAATTCTTTCCAAATTTAGGTTTTTGTTAGGCTGAAATTTAAGATGGGGTTCCTGATTTCATGTTAATAGTGTCAAGTTAGATGAAAAAGCAATCTTTCTGTCACCAGAACATAGACATATTAAGTCTATGCACCAGAACGACAATCAATGTTTTATGGTAACATATCCATAGCATAGAACAATCTTTATTTACCTTATGATCCATAGACCATACCTAGTAATTTTTCCATTGTTGATTGTTGTATCTTCTATGTTCTATGGATCATGAAGTAAATAAAGATTGTTCTATGCAATGGATATGTTACCATAGAATATTGACTGTCGTTCTGGTGTCAGAGAAAACGTTTTTTCATCGATCCAATTCCATAATTAACCTTTTTTTCAGGAACCAACCGAATATTTCATATTTACGGAACGGAAAACCGGCATCCGAAATAACCAAGTTGATTTGCGGAACATATCCTATATAAATTTGACACTATTAACATGAAATCAGGAACCTCAACATAAATTTCAGCCAATCAGAGATGATCTCAACAAAACCCTATATTTAGAAGGAATTATCTTGTTGGAGGAGCCGAGGCATCTTTTACGGATATTTATAAATAACGCGAACCTTATGATGTCGAATTTGTTCTGAAATTCTCGTTCCTCAGTTATAGTAAATTTGTGAAGAAAATGGGTTGGCAACTTGGGCCGAAGTCGTCTATTCGATCTAATATGTATTTTCGAAAATATTGGAAAAATAAAATTTTGAATGGGTATATATCTGCGGAATCACTGAGAGGATTTTCCATCGTATAAAGATATATTTATACTATGATTTTACCTATTCGAGAATTAGGCCTCCTTATGCGATAGAACAATGCGTTCGAATTGTTGAATTATTGTATGAAAATCAGCGTTCTGTGAAAAGTGTTTCAAGAAAATTACGTGAATTTTATGATCTACACAATCTCAAAGTACTATGGTTGGAATTATTGAAAAATTTCTGGGGACCGGTTCGGTGGAAGATCAAAAAAGTGAAAAATACAGTCGTAGCGGTCGTTCACAAGAAAATATTGAGTTGGTTCGAGAAAGTGTTGCTGAAGATTCTGGAATATCCATTAGACGACGTTCACCACAGGTTGGACTTGGTGGGTCCACAACATGGCGTATTTTATACAAAGATTTAGCAGTGGAGGCATATAAGGCTCAAATAACACAGGAACTTAAGCCACTAGATCATTTAAAACGTCGTTCATTTGTCAATTTCATCAATGAACAACCAGCTGATTTTTCTCAAAAAATCATGTTTTCCGATGAGGCACATTTTCAACTTGGTGGCTTTGTTAATAAACAAAATTGTCGTATCTGGAAAATCCACGAATTAATCATGAGAAACATATGCATCCTAAGCGAGTCACTGTTTGATGTGCATTCTGGTCAGATGCTGTAATTGTACCTCACTTCTTTGAAAATGTTGCTGTTGAAGCTGTAACTGTAAATGATAATCGATACCGTCGGTTGATAATCGAATTTTTGTGGCTTGAATTAATGAATATTGATCTAGAGGACATTTGGTTCCAACAGGATGGCACTACATCTCACTTTGCAAATGACACAATTGATTTATTGAGGCAAGAATTTCCTGGACGAAAAATCTCCAGAAACGCTGATGTCAATTCGCCACCAAAATCATGTGCTATGACACCGATGGACTATTTTCTTTGGGGTTATGTGAAAAGCCAGGTCTATAGGAATAATCCACAATCGATTCCTGAACGAAAGGATGAAATAATTCGTGTCGTTAGTGAGATAGAGCCTCAATTATTTCAAAATGTCATTGAAAATTTGAACAGAAGCGTGGACGTCTGTAGAGCTGCAAGAGGAGGCCATTTGACAGATATTATTTTTGGTATATAAATGTCGTAACTGATACTTCAATTACCAATAAAATTTTTTTGAAAATGAATGGGAATGGGTGTTTTTCCTTTAAACGAAAATGCAGTAATTTTCATGGAAAACCTTTAGAACATCACATTTCAAACATATAATTTCAATATTATATTTTTAAAAAAATGTTTGATCACCTAAAACTGAAAAATAGAAATGGGGATTTCCATTTAAAGGGATTTGTCTTGAGTGCACGATATGGCAACGTCGAATTCAGCTTTCTCGGAAAGAAAACGACGTAAAATGTGTTACTTTGCTTAGGAAAACAGAGATAGCTATACTTCGATCTGGTTAGAGTAGAACACAACGACTAAGTAATAGAAAAAGAAGAGCACTCACTGCCATACTTTCATATTACTGACAAATCGCAAACGGAAATTGTTTGGTTGTATTGACAAAGAACACGTGTGTACCACAGAATAGGAATAAATATTTCATTATTCCATAGCAGAAGAAGCTATTCTACTAAACACCGTTGTCACTTCGTGCATGCCTGGCAAATCCCAAACCCCAATTTTGAAATCTGATTTTGAATACTTTCTGAAGGTAATTTGGGAAAATAATGAATCAAACCCATATATATATATATATATTCTTTTGAGAACCCATAATGATTATGTTCAAATTTGCATTTGCAGTAGTAACTCAAATTCAGCAAAAACCCCCATAATGTGTTTATTTATTCTTAAAAAAATTTCAAAAAGCACTGCCGTGAAGGCAGCAACTTTTGCGCGCATGTTCAATGTAGATGACCGCTTCAGCAACGAATTTGAACGTGCGCGCGTACCAAATTTCAGTTCGATACGATCATAAGTTCTGGAGATATCGGGAAAAAATATGTCAAATTTCGAGGTGTTCTCTCGATATCGTTGATTTTTTCGGTATTACTCGAGAAATACTGATTCAGTCCTGATTAAACTTCACAGCTAGTTTTAAGATGCTAAAAGACAACTTTATGCAAAATTTCGTGATAATCGTGTTATTAGAACAATTTAAAAAAAAAATTTATATGATTTTCTCATCATATCATCCTCATTAAATTCTGTATGAAACTTCGAACTGTTATTTTCGATGAAGTACTGAATTTCAATTCGATCTGATCTGTATTTTTGGAAACATTGAAAAAATAAAATTTTGATTGGGTATATCTACGGAATCAGCTTCCGTAGATATACCCAATCAAAATTTTATTTTTCCAATATTTCCAAAAATACAGACCAGATCGAATTGAAATCCAGTACTTCATCGAAAATAACAGTTCGAAGTTTCATACAGAATTTAATGAGGATGATATGATGAAAAAATCATATAAATTTTTTTTTTCAAATTGTTCTAATAACCCGATTATCACGAAATTTTGCACAAAGTTGTCTTTCAGCATCTTAAAACTAGCTGTGAAGTTTAATCAGGACTGAATCAGTATTTCTCGAGTAATACCAAAAAAATCAACGATATCGAGAAGAAAACCTCGAAATTTGACATATTTTTTCCCGATATCTCCAAAACTTATGATCGTATCGAGCTGAAATTTAGTACACTGCTGTGAAATTAGAAGGTCTTAGTGTGAGTATAATTTTTTTTGGATATGATGAATGGTTCCCGAAAAAAAAATTTGTTTGTAAAAAAATTTTGAAAAAAATTTTTTTTTAAATTTATTGACAATATGATCTTGACGAAATTTGGCTCAAAGTTGCGCGTCGTTATACTCCACCAAACTGCCAAGTTTGAATCCAATCGCTCAAGTAGTTTCTGAAATAAAAAATAAATAACTTCAAAACTTCAAATGCCTATAAATCCGAAACTATTCGATCGATTTGGCCCATTAACAAACTTAACCGCGGCATTCCAATGCGCGACCTACCCTGAAAGTTTCAAGTTGCTAGCTCGCTTCGTTCGACAGTTATCGTGTCTACGGACGGCCAACCGGCCGGCCGGCCGGCCGGACAGAATCGATTTTGACACCGGATTCGTCATCAGTGAGTCCAACCTAGTCGATTGAGACCATTTTCGGCTCAATCATCCAAAATTACAGACATTTGGACAAAACGATAGCACGCTGTTCCCCTAGAACATGCGCGCAAAAACGCGCAATTTGAAACACCATTTAGAATCACAAATTCCATTTCATACATTTCGCCAACAAATTCCTTATTTCAAGTTCCCTATAAATCGAAACTTCTGATTCATATTCTAGCGATTGCTTAATAATTCACGTTGCAACTTCACAATCCCACAAAATCTTGTGACCACTTTCATCCAGCACAAAGTATCTAATGAACCGTCGGGCAGTACGAAAATCGAGCTGAAAGCAACCTGAACCTGCATTTCAGTCTCCAACGAATGAATTAATTAGTTCCGGAAAAGATGGCACGAATGGAAACCTCAGAAACCGGAAGCTGTATCCAAACGAAATTTTCATTAGGAGCCCGGACACTGTTTCATCGGAACCTCTATACAGGATACATTCGCAACTAATCTAACTGTAATTAAAGCATTTCGCTACGATGCGCTGCCACTCGTTAAAAATTACCTCTCTAGAGCTTTCAGACACCCGCAGGAACTTTTGCAGGTTTCTTTATCCTATTGATAACATCGCAGATTCACGTCTTGAACGGAACAGTTTGCGGTTTTGGGTTTAGGCTTTGATTGGACTGATTAGTGTCTGAAGTTGTTTTTATTGTGCAGAATGGAGACTTTCAATTGGAATTGTGTGAGTGGTATGATTGCTGGTAAAACTCTATCTATACCTTTTCAACTTCAAATTGAGACTAAACACATTCAAATTGCTAATTAACATATTAAAATTTGTACTAAACAAAATCAAACACATTCGAATTGGGAATAATCAATTTCATATTGGTACAACATTCTTTCGTGTGTGAATAGACAACTTCGGCCCAAGTTGCCAACCCACAATTTTCTTCAGGAATTTTCTATCACTGGGGAACGGGAATTTCAGGACAAATTCGACATGATAAGGTTCGCATTATTCATAAATACCCGTAAAACATGCCTCGGCTCTTCAAACCAGATAATTCCTTCCAAATATAGGTTTTTGTTGAGATCGTCTCCGATTGGCTGAAATTTAAGTTGGGATTCCTGATTTCATGCAAACAATGTCAATTTTCATAGGATACGTTCCGAAAATCAACTCTGTTGTTTCGGTTGCCGATTTTCCGCTCCGTAAATATGAAATATTCGGATGGTTCTTGGAACAAGCGTGTGAAAAAGGTTATTTACGGAATCTGGTTGATGAAAATGCGGTCGATTTACTGTCACCAAATCGATTTTCTATGGTAAATATCCATAGCATAGAACAATCATGTTTATTTTACGTTTCTTTTGGTTCCGAGTTCAGATCTGTTCGGGACGGTTCTAGCATAGACCAATAGTCTGTGGTCCTGAACTCGGAACCAAAAAAAACCTAAAGTAAACAAGATTGTTCTATGCTATGGATATTTACCATAGAAAATCGTTCTGGTGACAGTAAATCGACCGCATTTTCATCAACCAGATTCCGTAAATAACCTTTTTCACGCGCTTGTTCCAAGAACCATCCTAATATTTCATATTTACGGAGCGGAAAATCGGCAACCGAAACAACAGAGTTGATTTTCGGAACGTATCCTATGAAAATTGACACTGTTTGCATGAAATCAGGAATCCCAACTTAAATTTCAGCCAATCGGGAACGATCTCAACAAAAACCTATATTTGGAAGGAATTATCTGGTTTGAAGAGCCGAGGCATGTTTTACGGGTATTTATGAATAATGCGAACCTTATCATGTCGAACTTGTCCTGAAATTCCCGTTCCCCAGTGAAAGTAAACTTGCTAAGTAAATTGTGGGTTGGCAACTTGGGCCGAAGTCGTCTATTGGAGTTTAATGAGCTTCTTCAGTGTGAACTATGCTCCTGATATCTCTTTGGTATTTCCTTCTATTATTTGCCCACCTCTCGGCGGTTGATTTCTTGATAGATACTCAAAATTCGCAAATCCTTTCCAATCTCCGTTTTCTTCATGAAGTGCAATTCTCTGCTTTTCAATTGATTCCGACTCTTCCTTTTCAATAAGGGATATAATTTCGATTGGAACTCTGGTTTGCACATAACCCCCCTTAAATTAAAGTGTTAAATTTATAAAGTAATCAAAAGAGCAACGAATGTTTGTAACGTTACAAAACGCTCCACTGTCGATTTCAGTTTCCATCGCGAAAATACGTCATACTATTAATTTCAATTCCGATCTCAAGCAAAAACGCCTTACTGAGATTATACGATCGGTCGCTGGAAAACGCACTTCGCTTTGACAGTTGAGTGTGTGTTTCGCATGCGTGACCCTAATTCGGTCTAGCCGATGGAAAGTTCTTCCTTTTTCGTGCATAAGAATTTGGAGAGTAAACACCTTGCTAGAGTTTAACGAATAAACGAACTTCGTAATCCATTAACATCGTGGAATTTTGAAGTTTTATTGTTTCTTATAAGACGTCTATTCAAAAGGCGGTAAGTACTACGTATATCCCGACCAATATTTTTGCTTTTGTGAATGTCAGATTGTGATTTCTGATTTTTTTCATTCCATGCAGGTTACACAACTTAACATTTTCCTTTGTATGATATTGTGCATTTGATTTCTTATCTCATTCTTATTATCGAATAACGTGCTCTTATTCCTGAGTTCTAGATATTTCATCTCGTATTTATTAACTTGTAAATTGTTGCAATAACGTCTAGAGTCGTTGGGAATGAGATCACGTGTTACAAGCACTATCTTATAGTTTTTAAATTTGCAGTCTTTGTACCGGGGCTGTTGCCTACTACATCGTCTTTGTACCGGGGCTGTTGGCCACTGAAACATCTTTGTACCGGGGCTACCGCTCACTAAATCATCTTTATACCGGGGCTGTTGCCCACTGAATTATCTTTTTACTGGGACTAATGCCCATTTGAACATCCTACTACCGGACCCAAGGTTTAACTGGATCATCTTAATACTAGAGGCAATCATTACCGGATTATCTGAATACTGGAGCTGATTATGACTGGAATACCTTCATTCCGAAGCTAATTATTACTGGAACATCTTAATTCTGGACTTTATTCTGGTTGAAATCTCTTGAAACTAGACTACCTGCATAGTACCTGTATTTTGGAGGATCATACCACCGGATCCTTACTTTTAAGATAAGTGTCTCTTCGAATCGCGGATCTCAGATTCATTGTACCTGATTTTGTGTTTGTAAATAGTAACTTTTAATTGTAAAGTTGAAATAAATAGATAGGGAGTAAGAGGTTGCATCATTGCCACCAGATTAACGAATAGGGATACGTTCAGGAGTTAATTTAATTTCACTGGCGCAGGTAACGTGGGGCCACGAGTAACTTTTTTTTGAGTAACTTTTTTCCCTGAGTGTGTCTTTTTCGTTTTTCTGGTTGTGAAGGTGACTTCGTTATGAGTCTGAGCTCCGAGATCGAGAATATTACCATCTTTTCGACTTTTACCTTATCGTTATCCTGTATTTGTATTGTCTGAATAACTGAATCATGAATCCCGATAACTTTAAGTCTCACGAATTGAAATATGTACTTCATTTTCGATACCTTTAATGCTTGGTAGGCCTGGTTGATGGCGGGCTTAGTTTTTGGAGCCATCATACGCTTGGGAAGTTGACCATCGACTATCTGATGGGTCAAATCAATTCTTATCGTCAGTTTATTCGTGAACGTGTAGTGTGTTCGTGTGATGGTAATTTGTTGTTGATAGTATGTCTGTCTAACAAGGTGTATGAAAGTTGTCGCATCCACCAAAAAAGGATTATTTTGTTTCTTGTTATGTGTGACAAAGGCAGTTATGTTTTTGGATGGAGGTGATGATTGGTCGTTTTTTTGTGTATCTAAATTTCCTAATACCTTTTCTCCTTTTCCTATTTTAAGGCAAGTGTCGGTCTGTCCGGTGCAAATATTTATTAGTTTTTTTTCTTTTTGGTTTACATGTCGATTTCGTGAGGATGGCGATTAATCTTTCGAGTTTAACGCAGCTATGCAGTGCCTTGAATGGAAATTTGAGCGTTGTCTGCGGTTTACTTTGAAGTTTTCTCGGGCCTTCGATTCGACAATTACCGTATCATTTTCCTTACCGTGTCTTATGACAATTACCGTATCTTATCGTGTCTTATGACAATTACCGTATCTTATCGTGTCTAATGACAATTTATCTAATGCCGGTTGGCAAATACCGTATCTTTTGTGTCTCGGACACCTATCGTATCTTATGCCTGTGGGCATCTTATCTTTTAATATTTTGAAGTTTAGAGCGGCTATGCAGTTTCTTGATTGAAAATTTGGCGTAGTTAGCGATTCACTTTGAAGTTTTCTTTAATCTGTGAGTCTCACAACGTATCTTTTAATATTTTGAAGTTTAGAGCGACTATGCAGTATCTTGATTGAAAATTTGGCGTAGTTAGCGATTTACTTTGAAGTTTTCTTTGATCTGTGAGTCTCATAGAGATTATTTTTCTTGCATTTTTGGATGCAGTTATTATTTGTACCAACGGGCGGACACTTCTCTTTCTCTTTCCTTACCTGTTGTTTGTATCTTTCCCTATTACCTATTCTCTATTACCTATTTCCTATTATCTATCCCTATTACCCATTATCTATCCCTATTACCTATTTCTATTACCTATTTCCGCTTCCTTATATCGAACCTACTTTGCGATTTGTAATCGCTGGCGCCCAATCTTATCGTTTCTTTCCTACGTATTTCCGGGGTTGTTGTTCCAATTTATTCTCTACTTTCATTATTTTCGAATGTTAAGAATCACTTTCTAGGAGAGGCCTGCTTGGGAAGTGATCTCTTGATATTATTAGTTAGATCATCTACATATACACATTTAACATCTTCTGTGTGATGAATTAGCTTTAAATATCTCTTGACATTAACATTCAACATCTTCTGTCAGATAAATTAGCTTTAAATACCCCTTGATATTATTGGTTACATCATCTTCATATACATTTTTAACACCTTCAGTGAGATTAATTAATTAGCTTCATTTCGAGCTTTGAAACTTGGAAAATCACCTCGGGATGTCAATAGTACCTTGCCTGATAATATTTTTTTTTTTCCTTCTTTTCGATTCCTTCCTTCCCTTCCACAGTTTCCTAACAGTTTGGTTTTTTTTTATCTGCATCGTGCCACTTGTTAGACTTCATTGCTCCGGAAAGAAACATCTTTATCTTGACTACTGCTGCCTACCGTTTATAACTTTATCGATTTTGAGTACCTCAGTCTGGATGATTTCGGGATTTGATTCGTGTAGACTACCTTACCTGTCGATGAGTCGATACCTATCTTTTCTTATATCTATACGTTTTGACTCCTGACTTTGTCTACCTACCGACTTCTCTACCAATACGACGATTATTACCTAACATTTTGTGTAATTTAAACCTTGTCTTTCGAGTTTCTATTTCTCTTTGATTACCGTATGAATTTCATGTGAATTTATGTTTGATTCAGTTATGCTGTGTGACCTGCAAGATTAATTTCCCTTTTATCCATTTGACTTAACTTTCAATTTGGCATTTAACGTTAAAGAACTTTATTTTCCTCGTAGTAATTATTCTATTTTTCAAAATTAATCGAAACTTATTGGCTTTACATTTTTCTAAAAAAATTTCTTCAAAATTTTTTTTTCCTGGTAAGTGGTGTGTGTAACGTTACAAAACGCTCCACTGTCGATTTCAGTTTCCATCGCGAAAATACGTCATACTATTAATTTCAATTCCGATCTCAAGCAAAAACGCCTTACTGAGATTATACGATCGGTCGCTGGAAAACGCACTTCGCTTTGACAGTTGAGTGTGTGTTTCGCATGCGTGACCCTAATTCGGTCTAGCCGATGGAAAGTTCTTCCTTTTTCGTGCATAAGAATTTGGAGAGTAAACACCTTGCTAGAGTTTAACGAATAAACGAACTTCGTAATCCATTAACATCGTGGAATTTTGAAGTTTTATTGTTTCTTATAAGACGTCTATTCAAAAGGCGGTAAGTACTACGTATATCCCGACCAATATTTTTGCTTTTGTGAATGTCAGATTGTGATTTCTGATTATTTTCATTCCATGCAGGTTACACAACTTAACATTTTCCTTTGTATGATATTGTGCATTTGATTTCTTATCTCATTCTTATTATCGAATAACGTGCTCTTATTCCTGAGTTCTAGATATTTCATCTCGTATTTATTAACTTGTAAATTGTTGCAATAACGTCTAGAGTCGTTGGGAATGAGATCACGTGTTACAAGCACTATCTTATAGTTTTTAAATTTGCAGTCTTTGTACCGGGGCTGTTGCCTACTACATCGTCTTTGTACCGGGGCTGTTGGCCACTGAAACATCTTTGTACCGGGGCTACCGCTCACTAAATCATCTTTATACCGGGGCTGTTGCCCACTGAATTATCTTTTTACTGGGACTAATGCCCATTTGAACATCCTACTACCGGACCCAAGGTTTAACTGGATCATCTTAATACTAGAGGCAATCATTACCGGATTATCTGAATACTGGAGCTGATTATGACTGGAATACCTTCATTCCGAAGCTAATTATTACTGGAACATCTTAATTCTGGACTTTATTCTGGTTGAAATCTCTTGAAACTAGACTACCTGCATAGTACCTGTATTTTGGAGGATCATACCACCGGATCCTTACTTTTAAGATAAGTGTCTCTTCGAATCGCGGATCTCAGATTCATTGTACCTGATTTTGTGTTTGTAAATAGTAACTTTTAATTGTAAAGTTGAAATAAATAGATAGGGAGTAAGAGGTTGCATCATTGCCACCAGATTAACGAATAGGGATACGTTCAGGAGTTAATTTAATTTCATGTTGT
Source organism: Myrrha octodecimguttata (assembly GCA_958510865.1). Classification (NCBI taxonomy): domain Eukaryota; kingdom Metazoa; phylum Arthropoda; class Insecta; order Coleoptera; family Coccinellidae; genus Myrrha; species Myrrha octodecimguttata. The sequence continues at coordinate 72,000,968 of OY294056.1, read as the reverse complement.
ACCCATATGAAAATGATTATTCTCAATTGGAAATATATATATTTCAAATTGGTAAACATGTGAAAATGATTACCCACAATTTGAGGTATGTATATGGTATATCTATATATTTCAAAATGGTGATTATCAGTTTCATATGGGTACAACATTCGTTGCTCTTTGAATCGGATTTTTTGATTAACTCATGAAATTAACACTTTAATGTCGGAGGAGAGTATTGAATGACGTCAAAACAGATTTTAATAGACGACTTCGGCCCAAGTTGCCAACCCACAATTTTCCTTACAAATTTACTATCACTGGGGAACAGAAATTTCTGGACAAATTCGACATGATAGGGTTCGCGTTATTTAATATCCGTGAAAGATGGGTCGGCTCTTCAAACAATACAATTCCTTCCATATATACTCCATTCACTTTTATAATGTAGCCCGGTTGGCCATGACATCGTGACAGATTTCACCGTGTATATTTTGAAAATGTTAGGTTATAGTCATTTTCCTGTCAGATAACTATGCAACGTTGTCCTCTCTACATAGAGGTCGTAGTAATTACTTATTTTTCAAATGTCAATCTACATTGATAAAGTAATGAATTTGAGAAAATTTTATTCGAATTCGATAATTCCAAAGACCTGGCGAATGTTGAAAAACTTTTGACTCTGTTAATACTGGAAATATTTTACGTATATAAACATGGTTGGAAAATTCAGTTATGCTTTTTTCTCGTACGGAAATCAAGAATCGAGTTTTTCAAAATAAAGTCTGTAATCAGTGTCATTTTGGGTGCTCCAATAGAAGGATATTCTTTGTCGTCTCTTTCACTTAAAATCTTCCTTATTGTGTTGATGTGCAGCTAAAAAATAAAGATCTATTCATATAAAATATAATTCCTTGGTTTTCACTCACATACGTCGAAAATGTTGGATAGCTTGTGTTGAATTATTGATTCCGAATTATCAGGGTTACTATCAGAAAAAGCCGATTTCAATTCTACATAGCACTTCCTGATACTTTGCCTCTGCTTCTTCAAAACTACCTTCGGCATTTTTATTAGTTTGCACGCGTTATTATGCTGAGATTTAGAAATCTAGAATCGATTGATATTGATAATAGTAGAAATTGAAATTTGGCAACGTCTTTTGACATTGCCGATATTTCATGAGTGCCAACCTGCGTCAGTTTTAAGGGAAAAAACTTGATAAACCTAAATCATGGCCAACCGGGCTACATTATAAAAGTGAATGGAGTATATAGGGTTTTGTTAAGATCATCTCTGATTGGCTGAAATTTAAGTTGGGATTCCTGATTTCGTGTTAAAAGTGTCAAATTTATATAGGATATGTTCCGCAAATCAACTTGGTTATTTCGGTTGCCAGTTTTCCATTCCGTAAATATAAAATATTCGGTTGGTTCCTGAAAAAATAGTAAATTACGGAATTTGATTGACGAACAAATGTTCTTTCTGTCACTAGAACGGCAGCCAATGTTCTATGGTAACATATCCATAGCATAGAAAAATCTTTATTTACTTTATGATCCATAGAACAGACTGCTAGGTATGGTCTCTGAATAAAGAACATAAGGAAGGAGCATAATGCCTCACAAAGTGAGTCCGGGATGGATGTTGCATATGGCCGCTTTCCCTTTCACTTTAAAGAGAGAACAACTTGTTCCGAGAACTCTTTATCTGAAGAAACTAACTAACATGAGTCATACTTGGAGGTTCAATATGGGCGCATATGTCCCACTGATATACGAAGTAGAAAAGCGTTATGCTCCTTCCTGCTTTATTCCAAGGGTATGGTTTATGGATCACAAGGTAAATAAAGATTGTTCTATGCTATGGATATGTTACCATAAAACATTGATTGTCGTTCTGGTGCATAGACTTAATATTTCTATGTTCTGGTGACAGAAAGATTGCTTTTTCATCAATCAAATTCCGTAATTAACCTCTTTTTCAGGAACCAACCCTATATTTCATATTTACAGAACGGAAAACCGGAAACCGAAATAACCAAGTTGATTTGCGAAACATATCCTTCATAAACTTGACACTATCAACATGAAATCAGGAATCCCAACTTGAATTTCAGCCTAACAAAAACCTATATTTGGAAGGAATTATCTTGTATGAGGAGCCGAGGCATCTTTTACGGACATTTATAAATAAAGCGAACCTTGTCATGTCGAATTGGCCCTGAAATTCCCGTTCCCAAGTGATAGTAAATTTGTGAAGAAAATTGTTGGTTTGCAACTTGGGCCGAAGTCGTCTAATAGAAGAGCTGTTCTATGGATCATGAAGTAAATACAGATTGTTCTATGCTATGGATATGTTACCACAGAACATTGACTATCGTTCTGGTGACAGAAAGAAAGTTTTTTCATCCATCAAATTCCGTAATTAATTTTTTTCAGGAACCAACCGAATATTTGATATTTACGGAATGGAAAACCGGCAACCGAAATAAACAAGTTGATTTGCGGAACATATCCTATATAAATTTGACACTATTAACATGAAATCAGGAATCCCAACTTGAATTTCAGCCAATCAGAGATGATCTTAACAAAACCGTATATTTGAAAGGAATTATCTTGTTTGAGGAGCCGAGGCATGTTTTACGGATATTTATAAATAACGCGAACCTTATAATGTCGAATTTGTCCTGAAATTCCTGTTCCCCAGTGATATTAAATTTGTGAAGAAAATTGTGGGGTGGCAACTTGGGCTGAAGTCGTCTATTCAATCCCAACTTATATTTTTTACTTTCTTCGTATTTTCCTCTGAATAAAATCAGTCAATATTTAAGAAAAATTGTTAATTTTGCATAGAATTTTCCAACAATTTGATTTCTCCAGAATCCAGTTTTCCTGTTATGTAAAGAATTGAATCCATCCCAATATTTTTCACTTCCTCCAAATAAACAGCATCAATGAATTCAAGAAGTCATTTCCACTCCAGTCCTGCCTACAGCGACTCGATTCAATGGCAAAACAACAAATATCCATAATGCCGTTTGTGCCCGTTTTGGATAAGGTCCATTTTCGCCTGCCTTAATCAGACCTGTTTATCAAGCTTCGCAAAAAAGCCTTTGTTAGGTTTTGACGACTCTAGACAATAGGAATATAGGGTAATTTGAAAAATCCGCTTCACTTTTTATTCAGTCTGCACCTTCATGATGCAATCCAATTTCGACGGCAGATTCGTACTTAATATAATGGTGCTTTTTCACTAATAAAAGAAGGAGATCTCGTGTTTCCTTGTCTAAATTAATGGATTATTTCAATTGATACGCGTTTTTGCGAAGCTCGGGTAAATCGGCATAATGACTTAAAATCAGTATTTTTGTAAAATACTGACGTGAAATTAAGAGCTGTTGCGTACTTGTAATGGTTTTTTTCCAAGATGCATAGAATATATCTGGTGTCAACACTTTCCCACTATTACCTACTAAAATTTTGGGTTGAAAACGCGGTCCTAGAATTGTCATATATTGTCCTACTTGACTCCATAAACGAGTTGAGCTATATTCTGATTGATCTGATGTACTATTTTCCGAAAAACGAATCAGATATTTGAAATTATGGATTCTTACTAATATTCAAAAGGAGTTTAACAGATGTGGAACATCTACTCATTAATAATATGAAGTATGTATAAGGGAATGAGGATCAATATGAGGTTTATTTCAAGAACACTTTCATGGATGGATTTAAGAAGTCATTTCGAAGAAAAAATTGATAGTTTGGATCTCCTTCCATGAAATAATGGTTTGTAAATGTTGTATGAACCTATTAATAAATTCAATTCAAAAATTATAAATTTTGTTACATACTTATGGAAATATTTCGAAGCAACGTTCATGATTATTATTATTGAAATATGAATTTTCACTTTGCTGCTCATGTTCATACGAATTTATCAGACGAATTTCAAACTAAACAAATTAGTTGTAGTATCTATCGTTTCAAATAATTACATGGGGTATTTTTGAAAACGCAACTCTGGAAGGCTTCTTTCCAACTGAATATTGAGATAATAATACTTCTTTTAATGAACAGGTATTCGAAAATATCAAGTTTCAGACTTGTGTATTCAGAGACGAAGGAAACCTTTATATATATTATCGCCATTCTGACTGAATAAAATGAATAATCATAATTTAAATTTGTCAAAATGAATTTATTTTCGGAAATTCTTGAAAATAATGTATGGTAAATCAGAAGGATCTGATTTGACTAGTTTTGTTATGACAGGTCAGTCACTTCCGTAAATATTTCAGATATTATATGGCAGATTTTCCCATGTCGGCATTTATCGGCGAAGTGGGACAACAAGCCTTATTTTGACAACATCTGGACCTCATTTCGGACCCAAAATATGTTAAAGAGTGTCCACACCACGGTATTCTATGCATCTATGTTTTTTCCTAGCTGAATGAAAAGTTTTGATGGTTGTTGTCAATGGTTTGACAATTGAAAACGTCAAACTTTGTTGACATTTCTGTTCAGTGAAGTTTGATAACAAGAGACTTCGTTCCAAGTTGCCAACCCAAAAATTTCTAACACTGGGACGGGGTATTCTCAGAACACCTTCGCATTATATATACACAGAGAAAAATACTGAGCCTGATATCAATCACCCCAAGTGATTGACCGTTTGGACATTACTATGATGTATTTTTCATTGCGACAATGTCCGAAGTTGATCAATATAATGTACTTCAGTGATTGATTAATCAATATTGTGATCGATATAATGAACGCTAGGACATTATTATAATGTATTCAGTACATTGTACTGATGATAAAGTACATCCATTTGATGTTATTCGCCTCAGGACAATGTAAAAATTACATTGAATTAATGTCCAGGAAGTGATCAATACTAGGCACGGCTGATCATCACGAAACCTTGTGTCAATGCCTATTGTAATGGATCCATGCTATGTATACATCACATCAATGTATCAACGTAATTGATTCATGCCCTGGAGTTATATTATCAATGCTTTAGGTCATCACCCGATGTCCTGATTCCTTATTACAATCATCGTGTTCATCAATTGATGTACGCGAACCTTATAACAATCACCGTGTGCATCAGTTGATGTATGCGAACCTTATAACAATCACCGAGTTCATCAATCGATGGACACGACTAGAAGCGATAGCCACCGAAGGGTTATTTCGCGAGCTTTGTCTAGTTTCATTTGTCTAGTGGAAAAGTGCAGCAAGTGTATGTATTTCACGAGAGTTTATCCTTCGTGCTTCAAGTTGACGACATCTTGTGTTTTGGGAACGGAGAATTTTAAAAGGTGAGTACAAATTATATATGAAAATGATTTATCGACTGAATGAATAGAATCTTTTCTGTATTCTTGTTTTCATACCGATGTTTCATTCAATTGATTTTAGATAGAAACTTTCGCCAGCTTTGCAGATTAATTTCTAACGAATTTATTTGCGGAAAAAATTAGTTCTACATTATACCAAACTTAAGATACATCATACGGTTTCGTTTAACATATAGGTCAAAGTTATTTATCGAAATATGGTAGTCCTTGCTGCTATGGACTCTTGAAATTTTAAGAACTTATTCATGCATTTGTTGGTTTAATATCATCTGCATTCACTGACATGACATGAGAATTAAAAACATATATTATTTTCTTCATTGCAGGTTCCACTAATCAAACTGGAAACCTTCAAGTACCTATGAATAGAAGATCGCCAAATATTGTAAACAGGAAGTAAAGCGGAGTTGATTGGTGTCAATGCGTGTTTTTTTCATTTAATTTAAAGCGGCGAACAACTAAGATTAACTAAGAGTTATAAATGAATTTCATACACATTTGATCATCTTGCAAGGGCTTCGTTTTTATACAAGATGGTAATTTATGTTTATTTCTAGATGGACGAGATGCAGCAGTCTTGTGGGCACTGCATGGGTATTTTGTACCAACATCCAAGACTGTAAAAAAGGACAACACAGGAAGGAGCTTAACAACGAAATTTACAATTCGTGACTCCCAAAGTGCCTTCCTGTATTTCGGAAGATCGATACAAGAATTCGAAGAATGAATACACTTCTTAAATTCGAAAAAACAATCGATCCAACCCTTCGTGTATGCCATTGGTGACGATATCACCCAAATTCAAGAAGTGTACACATATTTCGACGGTATACGATACAAGTCTTTTGATATTGTAAGAGCAGTGGAAGTGTGTTTAAAATTTTTTTATCTATTCAGCTATCCTTCAGAATGAATGATGCTATGGTCGTTTATTGAAAATCATTTGTTTGCGCTCAAATCCGAGAACTCATTTCCGAAAACCCATGTTTTAAGTGAATTCCTCTCCAATGCTTAATAAATTTTCCAGATCATATCAATCGTTTTATTATTATTTTCCTTACTCTGAACACTACTGGAGTTCCCCATAAAGATTGTTCAATGAAAAGTATTTTTCTTTAATCTGATCTATATTTTATTCAATTATTTTGATGCAAATATGCAACTTCACCGTTATTATTAGATACAAAAAGAATTCAAGCATGAACCTATGAACTCATAAATATAAATGAAAAAAAAAGCAGATAGAGCAACAGTCCGATATCAGTGGAATAAAAATAGCAAAATATATCCCTCGAAAATATCACATTCAATATATAAATGGCTAAAATTGATTAGTTGATGTCCGAAATGCATTGATACAAGGACCGATATTCATATATTCAATGCTCTGAAATAATCGATATAAGGACTGCTGTTGATGGATCGATGTACTTGTGACCTGGTATTAATGTCGTTGGACATTGATGCAATGCCCTGAAATCATCGATATAAGGACGGCTGTTGATGGATCGATGTACTCGTGACCTGGTATTAATGTCCTTGGTCATTGATACAATGCCCTGAAATCATCGATATAAGGACTGCTGTTGATGGATCGATGTACTTGTGACCTGGTATTAATGTCGTTGGTCATTGATACAATGCCCTGACATCATCGATATAAGGACTCCTGTTGATGGATCGATGTACCCGTGACCTGGTATTAATGTCGTTGGTCATTGATACAATGTGAACGGTCCTTGAATTCTGGCGATGAATTTAATGCTCTTGGGGGATTGATACAATCACTCGAACATCAACTAATCACCAACAGGACATTATATCAATGAACTCGAGCATCGGCTGAAAATTAATGTCCAAATACATTATCCTAAGGTTGAATATGATTATATTCACGTACGTTTTTCGTTCAGTGTATTATAAATATCCGTCATGGACATGGACATCGCTAAAGGCACCGTTAGAGCTAGGGAGATTCGGGTATTTGGGTAATCGGGGATTCATCCTATTGGTCGAGAGATTCACCCTATTGACTGACGACGATCGTCGTCGGCCAATAGGAAAGAATCTCCGATTACCCAAATGCCCGAATCTCCCAAGCACAAAAGCTAGCTTTAGAGAGAGTGGAACCGAGGGCACATGGATGAAACTAGTTCGGGAAAAATCATAGAATTCGGCAAAATAAAACCATTGTATATCTTTAAACAATGATAAAACCTATCAATTTGAAATACATTTTTTCCAACAGTTTTGAAAGTGATATTCGTGTTTTCGGAAGTATTTCAAAGCAGATATTGTGATATTTAATACACAATGAGAGTATAAAGACTGTTTAGATGATATAATTTTCGTGTTTTCTGTTCTTTCACTCGAAGTGTAATTAACTGGTAAATTCGTGTTGTCCATTAATCGTGGGAAGAGATAATTGGTAATCATAAAATATTTATATTTGAACCGAATACGAAAAAATTTTTCAGCAAAAATCTGCTTGCTTATTCAAGTATTCACATCGACCAACCATATCGTTGCTGGAAAACAAGGGAATTTGAATTGGAAAATGAACGTCGTCCATCAGTAGGCCTAACTCGAATAGTTAAAAAATTATATGAACTTATTTATTAACTGCTATGGATTCGAGCGCAGAAATGAAATTCCCACAGAATTCTTCACCATTTAGTTCATTCTATGATCGTTTGACCATTTAATGCACAAAATAGAAAAAAGAATAAATCAGTTGGAGTTAAGGATACCTTCCTGAAACATTTATTGTTGTTAATTAATCATTTCAGAAATTCATATCCGAATAGTAATCACCAATTTCAAAAGCAGTACTATTTAATTCCAATTCAGTACCAAGAAGAACTTATTTCCTGGAGATTATCTGAGTGTATGCCTGATTTTATCTTTACGGCATATTTTGCGAGTGAGCTCATTCTCCATCTCTTTCTCTCGACTGCCGTGGTGGTGCAGTAGGCTAGCAACCTGCATGTAAACCCGAAGGTACTGGGTTCGAATCCCGACGATTACTTTTTATTGGGCTATATCATTACCATAAGTTTATGCCTATAATCCAGCAACTTTTAAGTATTGGAAGCCAATATTCAAGCCACCATTGTCGCCGTAAGGCCAAATTCAAATAAATACCTTGAAGTTATACCAGATCATAATGAAAAAAAAACATTCCACCAATATTTTTGTTTTGTATTATTATTTGAAAAAACACCCTTTACGAATTAGCCACAGCGGTCAGCCTTCCACCTATTGATCCCGCACCCGTACTACCTGATGAAGCGTTTTAGCTTTTATTCCTAGTCACCACGAAATTTCGAATGGATAAAACTTAGACATCATTGGGTGGATATATAATTATCGAGTCTCCAAGTAGTTCTCCTCGAAAGGTATTGCGCTCTCGGTAAACCCAATCATGAACCAATGAGTATTGGTAGAACATAATGAATGTTTTGGCTCTAAGCCGGGTCCAGATGAGTGTAATGCTAACAGCGAATATAATAAATCACAGGGAGTTTTATGGATCGAGGCAGCGCTCTTCCTGCTCCGTCAGAAATCGGTTTTCAACTCCAACGATGCATTCGAATATATTATTCGAGGCTGAGCTCGAGTGCCGTCCACACTATTCGCTGAATCGTTAATTGAATTTTATTGCATTCGCGGTTCGGATTACACTCATCTGCACCCGGCTTTGAGCCGGGTCCAGAAGAGAGTAAGGCGAACAGCGAATGCAATATATCACAGGGAGTTTTATGGTTCTAGGCAGCGCTCTTCCTGCTCCGTTAGGAAACGGTTTTCAACCCGAACGATGCATTTAAATGTATTATTCGAGGCTGAGCTCGAGTGCCGTCCACACTATTCGCCGAATCGTTAATTAAATTTTATTGCATTCGGTGTTCGGAGCCGGCTTAATGCGAACAGCGAATGCCATAAATGGCAGTGAGTTTTATGGTTCGAGGCAGCGCTCTTTCTGTTCCGTCAGGACTCAGTTTTCAACTCGAACAATGCATTTGAATGTATTATTCGAGGGTGAGCTCGAGTGCCGACCACACTATTCGCCGAATCGTTAATTAAATTTTATTGCATTCGGTGTTCGGAGCCGGCTTAATGCGAACAGCGAATGCCATAAATGGCAGTGAGTTTTATGGTTCGAGGCAGCGCTCTTTCTGTTCCGTCAGGACTCAGTTTTCAACTCGAACAATGCATTTGAATGTATTATTCGAGGGTGAGCTCGAGTGCCGACCACACTATTCGCCGAATCGTTAATTAAATTTTATTGCATTCGGTGTTCGGAGCCGGCTTAATGCGAACAGCGAATGCCATAAATGGCAGTGAGTTTTATGGTTCGAGGCAGCGCTCTTTCTGTTCCGTCAGGACTCAGTTTTCAACTCGAACAATGCATTTGAATGTATTATTCGAGGGTGAGCTCGAGTGCCGACCACACTATTCGCCGAATCGTTAATTAAATTTTATTGCATTCGGTGTTCGGAGCCGGCTTAATGCGAACAGCGAATGCCATAAATGGCAGTGAGTTTTATGGTTCGAGGCAGCGCTCTTTCTGTTCCGTCAGGACTCAGTTTTCAACTCGAACAATGCATTTGAATGTATTATTCGAGGCTGAGCTCGAGTGCCGTCCACACTATTCGCCGAATCGTTAATTAAATTTTATTGCATTCGGTGTTCGGAGCCGGCTTAATGCGAACAGCGAATGCCATAAATGGCAGTGAGTTTTATGGTTCGAGGCAGCGCTCTTTCTGTTCCGTCAGGACTCAGTTTTCAACTCGAACAATGCATTTGAATGTATTATTCGAGGGTGAGCTCGAGTGCCGACCACACTATTCGCCGAATCGTTAATTAAATTTTATTGCATTCGGTGTTCGGAGCCGGCTTAATGCGAACAGCGAATGCCATAAATGGCAGTGAGTTTTATGGTTCGAGGCAGCGCTCTTTCTGTTCCGTCAGGACTCAGTTTTCAACTCGAACAATGCATTTGAATGTATTATTCGAGGGTGAGCTCGAGTGCCGACCACACTATTCGCCGAATCGTTAATTAAATTTTATTGCATTCGGTGTTCGGAGCCGGCTTAATGCGAACAGCGAATGCCATAAATGGCAGTGAGTTTTATGGTTCGAGGCAGCGCTCTTTCTGTTCCGTCAGGACTCAGTTTTCAACTCGAACAATGCATTTGAATGTATTATTCGAGGGTGAGCTCGAGTGCCGACCACACTATTCGCCGAATCGTTAATTAAATTTTATTGCATTCGGTGTTCGGAGCCGGCTTAATGCGAACAGCGAATGCCATAAATGGCAGTGAGTTTTATGGTTCGAGGCAGCGCTCTTTCTGTTCCGTCAGGACTCAGTTTTCAACTCGAACAATGCATTTGAATGTATTATTCGAGGCTGAGCTCGAGTGCCGTCCACACTATTCGCCGAATCGTTAATTAAATTTTATTGCATTCGGTGTTCGGAGCCGGCTTAATGCGAACAGCGAATGCCATAAATGGCAGTGAGTTTTATGGTTCGAGGCAGCGCTCTTTCTGTTCCGTCAGGACTCAGTTTTCAACTCGAACAATGCATTTGAATGTATTATTCGAGGCTGAGCTCGAGTGCCGTCCACACTATTCGCCGAATCGTTAATTAAATTTTATTGCATTCGGTGTTCGGAGCCGGCTTAATGCGAACAGCGAATGCCATAAATGGCAGTGAGTTTTATGGTTCGAGGCAGCGCTCTTTCTGTTCCGTCAGGACTCAGTTTTCAACTCGAACAATGCATTTGAATGTATTATTCGAGGGTGAGCTCGAGTGCCGACCACACTATTCGCCGAATCGTACATCAAATTTTATTGCATTCGCTGTTCGGATTACACTCATCTGGAGCTGGCTTTAGATATCGCGGGTCGTTACAAGTTTTTTGGACACACTGAACAAGCCCCCATTAAACACACCCACAAGCTTTCAGCTTCTGAGAGATTTTCTCCGAACTTAGGATACTCGGTAAAATACAAATACAAAATTCGTTATTTTGTGCAAGATCCGACGATGAATATTCAAATGAATTGATCGACTTATGAATGAATCAGATACTCGCAAACCGAATTGAAGATGATAATTGAGCCAAACAAGAAAGAAATATAACGAAATTTATATACACAAAAGGAAATTCATTCAGTTGCTTAAATAATATTAAAACATATTCATCGGGATAACAATTTCAGATACATTTCGAACATTTCGAAATGTATTTTTTCAGGCACATTCACATTCTCAAATATTTGTCGACAATTGTTGAATTGAACCATGTCCAGCTGAATTCTAAATGATTTCCTTCCGTTCCAAGAAAAGTTAGTTTTCCTTCTTCGTCCAGTTGTTTCAGCCCGAGTCGATCCTAAAAGAACATGAAATAATGAGAGACCCAGCGTTTGAAAACATAACCCGTTTTATTTATATGTTCATAGATCTTTCCAACGGTGGGAATGATGACATTCTGGAATTTTTTGAGTTCGAGAGATTCGAGAAAATTAGATAATATGACATTGAGATAGGTTGAATATCAAACTCGCTACAATAGGTCACGAGCAGTTTTGACAGTTGGGAGAGACTGGAGGACCAACAATAACCTAAAATGCATTGTTAACTACGGGAAAAAGCGATTTCTCTCGTGATTTCGTATTCATATTCACTTTTTTGCGCGCATGTTCTATGGGAACAGCGTGCTATCGTTTTGTCCAAATGTCTGTAATTTTGGATGATTGAGCCGAAAATGGTCTCAATCGACTAGGTTGGACTCACGAATAAAGAATCCGTGGTCAGAATTGATGACGAATCCGGTGTTAAAATCGATTCGAGGACACGATAACTGTCGACAGAAGCAAGCTAGCAACTTGAAACTTTCAGGATTGGTCGCGCATCAGAATGTCGCGGTTAACTTCGTTAATGGGCCAAATCGGTCGAATAGTTTCGGAGTTATAGGCACTTGAAAATTTGAAGTTCTTTATTTGTTATTTCAGAAACTACTTGTGCAATTGGATTCAAACTTGGCAGTTAGGTGGAGTATAACGACGCGCAACTTTGAGCCAAATTTCGTCAGGATCATATTGTCAGTAAATTTTTTTTCGAAATTTTTTCCAAAAAATTGTTGTTTTCGGAAACCGTTCATCATATCAAAAAAAAAATTCACCAACACTTTGAGCTTATATTTCACAGCAGTGTACCAAATTTCAGTTCTATACGATCATAAGTTTTGGAGATATAGGGAAAAAATATGTCAAATTTCGAGGTTTTCTTCTCGATATCGTTGTTTTTTTCGGTATAACTCGAGAAATACTGATTGAGTCCTGATGAAACTTCTCAGCTAGTTTGAAGATGCTGAAAGACAACTTTATGCAAAATTTCGTGATGATCGTGTCATTAGAACAATTTGAAAAAAAAAATCTCTGTGATTTTCTTATCATCCTCATTGAATTCTGTATGAACCTTCAAACTGTGATTTTTCGATGAAGTACTGGATTTCAATTCGATCTGATCTGTATTTTTGGAAATATTGGAAAAATAAAATTTTGAATGGGTATATCTGCGGAATCATTGGGTGGATTTTACCCATTCACGAATTCGGCCTTCGTAGTTATGGTTCAAACCTTCTCTACAAATATCGAGTTTCTAAGTTGTTTCTTTCGGAAGTTATTGTATTTACGCAGTTGGCCGTTAGGCTGACCGTAAACACAATAACTTCCTGAAGAAACGACTTAGAAGCTCGATATTTGTAGAGTAGGTTTGGGGCTTAATTACGAAGGTCGAATTCGGGAATGAAATTTTTTTTGAAAAGGAAAGTATAAGTTTGGTGTACTTAATATGAAATTAGTCCATGATTTCATTAACAGGCAAATAAACAGACCTTTGGTTACTTCAGTCTTTTGGTTTGTTGTAGTATATTATATAGGCACATTATTACTTTCATATGGAGGTGAAATATTGCGAAAACATTTTGTGATATCATCATGCTAATAAATTTTTCATTCCAAGACACTGCCAAGAATTCCTGGGTGTAGTAGATAGGAACAGTGTATTGACACAGTGGATGGTTTTTATTTCTAAAATACGACTCAAGGGTGATCAAATTAGGCTAAAATGCCGATCAGTGATGATTTAGATCTTTTCTTTGTGAAAACAAACAGGAATGTTTATCAAAAACTGACGATTTAACGAAAATTTCTTACCTGGTATCAATCGGCATACCCAAACAAGACATTGCCAGTAGCAATACTGCGCCTTAAGTGAGAATCAGCTAAAAATTTGACTGCATTGAATACTTGAATGGAAATATCTTTTATAAATCCTGTCTTGTTCGAGTAATAAAGAAATGCGTTTTAAGAACTTATGAGTTTCCAAATATTCCATACCCCGAATCGTTCGGTATGCCCTATACCAAAATAACGTACATGATATTACTCGACTAAACATGAAAATCAGCTCAAAATTCGATGTCATTGCATACCTGGATGTCAATGGTATGAATCAATCCTATCTAATTCAAGTTTTACTGATTGTGGAGACTAATCTCCATTCTATGTTCTTTGCCGAGGTTACTGACAAGTTGCAAAGTAACATTTATTCTGTGAATTTCCGTTTTAGAGCGCAGTTCTCTATTGAATTGATTCAGAAAATTTGATTTTCCCTTTCAGGACCGATAGAATTTTCTTATTTCTCTCTTTTATAATGGATATATTGAGTTCCTCTGCACATCCGGTTAGTACCTACCATTCAAATGAAAATACTTCAACAACTCATTGGTAGTTTTCATCGATTTGATTTTGATTATTCTAGCTTGAATACCTGAGTTTACTTCAAAAAACTCAGGTTTTAAATTGAATTTCCTGCATTACTAAACCAAGCAACATGCAACAACAGCATCAACCAGCAAGAATTGTATTTAATCGAAAAACTCCATTAGTAAAGCTGTTACTGTTACAATATATCAAGTACTTTGGATATAGTTCCTAGATAATGAAATAGTGAATATTTGAGTCCAAAATGTCCAAATTCATACAAAATCACGAGCCAAATCGCTTTTTCCCATAGTAAACCATGCATTTTAGGTTATTGTTGGTCCTCCAGTCTCTCCCAACTGTCAAAACTGCTCGTGACCTATACTATTACTAACTGAGAAACGCTTACCTCTTCAAATATTTGGGAAGATCTCAAATCCATAACTTCTTTCGCTTGACCTGGTTTGTAGAAGCCAAACCATTCAGTATCAACAGGCTGGACAACTGAATCGTTGAGGAACTTGACCATTACGAAGTTTTGCAGTGTGAGCAGTCTATCTTTGTAAGTCTGATTCACACTGAGTTCATTGTTTATATCAGACAAGAAACTACTGTATTTTTTGTACATGTCTTCATTGAGGGGGTCATGCCAGTAGGTTGCTTGAACCAATGTCTTCTGGACCCACCTGTAAGTACGAATTTATCATAATGCAATTTTTCCTCAATCTTCCACGAGAAATGCTATTTTGATATGCATACAAATTTATGTAATAAGATACCTATTTGAATGAATATTGTCCTTTTGGCATTTAATTCGTTAAATTTATTAGTTTCGTTGACGAGTGTTCTCAGATAGCGTTCGGGAAACATAAGAAACCTAGAAAAGCACTGTCTTGAAGGCAGCAGCTTTTGCGCGCATATTCAATGGAGATGACCGCTTTGGCAACGAATTTGAACATGCGCGAAAAGCTGCTGCCTTCACGGCAGGGCCTTTCTAGTTTTTTTCGATAAAGTACTGGATTTCAATTCCATCTAATCTGTATTTTTGGAAATAATGGGAAAATAAAATTTTGAATGGGTATATCTACGGAATCATTGGGCGGATTTCACCTATTCACGAATTCGACCTTCGTAATTAAGGTCTAAACCTACTCTACAAATATCGAGTTTCTAAGTTGTTTCTTTCGGAAGTTATTGTGTTCATAGTTGGCCGTTAGTAATCCATGAATGGCTAAAATTCACCCAATGATTCCGCAGATATTCCCATTCAAAATTTCATTTTCCTTATATTTCCAAACAGACAGATTTGATCGAATTGAAATGCAGTACTTCATCGAATAATAACAATTGGAAATTTCATAAAGAAATTAAAAATATTTTAAAAAAATTTGAAATTTCATCAAACTGTTTCAATCATCACGAAATTTTGCACGAAAATGCCTATCAGCATTTTCAAATCAGCTGCAAAGTTTCATCATGATTGAATTAGTATTTTTCGAGTTATTCCGAAAAAAACAACGATATCGAGAAAAAAGCTGAGAAACTTGAGATATTTTTTCACAATATATTTTGATCGTATCAAACTGAAATTTGGCACACTGCTATGGAATATATAGTTCAAGCTATGACCAACATTTTTTGCAAATGAAATAAACAGTTTTCGGGAAAAAAAAATTTTCAAAATTTACTGACAGCACGATCTTAACAAAATTCTGCAAAAAGTTGTATGTTCCAACCAACCACTAAGTTTCAATTTGATCATTTCAGTAGTTCTCGAAATATCAGGGAAATAACCTCAAAGCTTCAAATAGATATAACTCCGAAATCGTTCGACTGATTTTACCCATTAACGAACTCAACCTTTGCATTTTGAAACGCAACCAACCCTGAAATTTTCAAGTCGATATAAAGCTGGATTTATAAAATTTTCGTTCCCGTTCCCGTTCGCAGCTGACGTTCCCGCTAACGTTCCCGTTGGCCGCTGGCGGTTCGAAACGAACTATACCCCTTTTATAAACTTGACGTTCGCCGTTCGGCCGGTTCGCGTTTATGAGGTTTTATAGAGGTCAAATATCCTGTGAATTTGGGTTTCCTTCGTAAAAGTTGGAAGAATATAACCAAACCAAGCGTAACTTATCAATAAACAAACTAATCTCCGAATTATAAGTGCATCCTAACCTCACTATTGGTTGAGATACGAACGGGAACGTCAAAAAATGAAACATGGTCATCTCGAACGGCAGCGGAAAAAACAGGAGAGCGGCACATTATCAGTCAGCTGACGTAGCTGCGGGCTTTATAAATGCCCCTGCGCATTTAGTGCATTTTAACTTTGAACGGGAACGTCAACTGCGCACGGGAACGGGAACGCCGAGTTTATAAATCCAGCTTAATTCTCCGTACGCTCGTAATTGTGTTAACGGCCGGCCGGACAGAATCGATTTTGAACCCGGATTCGTCATCAGTGAGTCCGAGCTAATGGTTTGGAAACATTTTCAGCTCGAAATTCGAAAATTACCGGCATTTGGACAAAACGATAGCACGCTGTTCCCCTAGAACATGCGCCTAAAAATATACAGTGCTTTCATGATGAAAGGAACAAATCCATTTAAAAATTAGGTTTCTATTTCATGTTTAAATCCTCGGACACGTCGATTAGTATATTTATTAGGACATTTTTCGCAATAAAAATTTTGTATACAGGGTGTCTCATTTGAGAGCTATGATTTTGTCATTACTTTTTTTAAATGTAATACCCTGTATATTACTTCACTTCACAATTCTACGATAAATTCTTATTACTTCTCAGTCCAGAAGTAATTGAAAATGTGCAACGGGAAACATTGTATCGATTTCAGAAATGCCTCGAAAGTAAACGGACAACAGATTGAACATCAATAATTAAATAGGAATTACATTTGTGCGTTTTCATATCGTATCTTTCATTCTCCACTATCTCCTTTATATCTGGGAATCCATCGAGTTTAAGCATATGGTATGTTCACAAAAAGTAATAGGAATTTATCGTAGAATTGTAAAGTGAAATAATATACAGGGTGTTACATTTAAAAAAAGTAATGACAAAGTCATAGCTCTCAAATGAGACACCCTGTATACAAAATTGTTATTGCAAAAAATACCCAAATAAATATAATAATCGACATGTCCGAAGATTTCAACATGAAATAGAAATCTAATTTTTAAATTAATTTGTTCCTTTCATCATGAAAGCACTGTATTACGAGGGTGGTAATAATTAGTAAACGGTTTTAATGCGAATGGAAGTTGTTTGCTCGGACAAAAATCTTTGTGTGAAATTCGCAAATGTCTTTCATGAATTTTAAGCTTGAACACTCAACATCTGGAATGTCTTAATTAACGGTTATATCGTACAAGGAATGTAAAGTGTATATAACCATGTAACTGTCCTGTAATATCAAGAAGACTGGTAAGTATTAAGTATTCTATTTTATTGTTTTTTTCGAATTCACTCCTCTTCTGTTTTTATATTATGTTTATAAAAGTCCGTGTAAAGTTACCAAGTTTTTGCGTTTTTATCGTGCGTTATATGGAGTGTTACAATGATGCTGTGTGTTTTTGAGCACATATTCAAATTAGCGGTAGTAGTTGAAACATTTTCAAGAACCTACTTCATAACAGAACCATGGCGATATTTTCACAAATTGAACTGAAACTAAACTCACCCTAAGTAAGCTGCATGATTCAGAAGCTTTCTTATATAATCACAAGTTTTGGATGATATACCTCCACAGTTAGGTAGACCATAAACCCCTTGGTGTTGACCACCAAGAGTAATCAAATTTTTCATTTTTGCCTCTGGACATCTCTGTACTAAAGCTCTCCTGGAAATATTTCTGAATGATTCCAAGCAATTCTATAAGAGGATGTCATTTTCATAATATAAGATTGATGACATCATTTGTAGCAATTATAAAGGGTGTTTGAAATTGCGCTTTTTTTAAGAATGAATAAAATATATATGACACACTGAATTCGTCCGGGTATTTTGACATTTAAGAAGTGTAATGTATAACATTTATGAAAAATGGCTTTCCATTAGAGGACGTTCACAACAAGTTGGACTTAGTGGGTCCACAACATGGCGTATTTTACACAACGATTTAGCTCTGAAGGCATATAAGGTTCGTATAACACAGGAACTAAAGCCGTTAGATCATTTAAAACATCGTTCATCTGTCAATTTCATCAATGAACAACAAGGTGATTTTTCTCAAAAAATCATTTTTTTCGATGAGGCACATTTTCAACATGGTGGCTTTGTTAATAAACAAAAAAGTCGTATCTGGGGTGAGGAAAATCCACTAATTATTCATGAGAAACCCATGCATCATAAGCGAGTCACTGTTTGGTGTGCATTATGATCAGGTGGTGTAATTGGACATTACTTCTTTGAAAATGCTGCTGGTGAAGCTGTAACTGTCAATGGTGATCGACACCGTCGGATAATAATCGAACTTTTGTAACCTGAATTAATGAATATTGATCTAGAGTATATTTGGTTTCAACTGGATGACACAATTGATTTATTGAGACAAAAATTTCAATGTCAATGGGCCATCATGTGATTCGACACCGATGGACTCTCTTCTTTAGGGTTAAGTGAAAAGTCTATAAGAATAATCCACACTCGATTCCTGAACGAAAGGATGAAATTATTCGTGTCATTAGTGAGATAGAGCCTCAATTATGTCAAAATGTCATTGAAAACTTTAACAAGAGAATGGACGTCTGTAGAGCTGCAAAAGGAGACCATTTGACAGATATTATCTTTCGTAGATAAATGTCATAACTGAATCATCAATTACCAATGGAAAGTTTTCGTGAATGAATGCAAATTATGTGTTTTATTTATTTAAAAAAACGCGCAATTTGAAACACCGTTTTGATATAAATTATTCGTCTAAAGTGAACCCAAGGTTCTAGTATTTCACTGAAGAAAAAGATCCCAAAGGATATTAGAATGACAATACTGTCATGAGGGAAAATTTCGTGGGATGGAACACTCACAAGAATTGGGATCCTTGAGAGAATCCGACCGCATTGAAACCATTCGACATCGAAGGATCTGATTTAATGACATCACAAGCCATTTGAATTTGCTCATCAGGATGCATAAAATATCCATTCTCCATGTCATCTACTATGTTTTTACCTATTTTTAGTGAGACAACGTGTACACCTGGTAACGTTTCTTCAATTTTCTTCTTTATGCCTCCTATACTAAATGGGAAACAGCAACAGTCGCCTGAAATACATGGAAATTCAAAAGAAAAGCTCAAAGTTTGATTACGCGTGATTCTTCAGATAGACAACTCGAGGCAATTACTACTCAGGTGTTTTCTGGGTTTTCGTTTTCACTTCCAATATCTGAGAGAGAACTGTTAAAAATTGAATATAATTGTTATAAATAGAAAATGCTCTTGCGGATTGATGTATTGAAACTATTTGTTAAGGGCAGTTTCTAGGAAAAAGTTGCCTAATGAACAATATTGGAACGATGCAAACTATCGAAGAAGAGAACTGTAACGTTTCAGTCTGAATATGACTCCTCCATCAGAGAAAATTTGAAGAATTATAATTAGGCCGCAGAAAACACCTGAAAAATAATGCAGAATCCTCCAATATCCTTCAATCGACACTACAAGGAAATATTCAATATTTTCGTAAAATTTTTTGCATTTACCTGCAGAGACGCCGTTTGGGACAAATTGCGTTTGCCAGTATATTTATATTCGAGCCAATATATTAATTAGTTGCACCAATATTAGGTATACTGATACCTAGCAGTATATTTTGTGTAACGATATATTTATTTTCCATTTCGATATATTTATATTCTTCCAAACAAAATATATTTTAGAGTCAGAAGTTTCAAATATAAGAAAATTATTGAACCAATATATTTATCAATGCGATCTATCGAACAACGTTAAGAGATGGCAATCCAAGTTTGAAAGAGCTCAAAACTATGGATAGTATACGGAACGCCATCTCTAGATCTTGACGTTGTTCGGTATATCGATAAATATATGGCATCCTACATTTTTATATATTCGGACTACCAACTAGTGAATATATTTTTTGGAAAAAAACATATATATCGCAACGAAAAATAAACATATCGTCACACAAAATAAATATATAGCTACAACTGATAAATATTTTGACTTAACGAGGAATATATTTGCAAACTCACTTTTGTCTCGAACGCCGCCTCATAGTTCTATTCGAGAGGAATATAAATAAGATCTAGGTATATTATTTCTGAAAGAGCACATTATATCATTTTAAATAGTTCAATTTCCCAAATCATTAATGGAATCTCTTCAAGAACACTTCCATAAAATTTATATTTTTTCCCGAATTATCCGTTTGAATTCTGTGTCTCTGATTAAAAGTAGAGTCAAAAAATGGATATTTGAAATACCCCGACAGTGAGTTCATGATCCCATCAGTAGTAAAGACGGTTCATAGTCTAGAAATAAAGTTTTTGTTGTCTTTCTCTATTTTTTTAGTGTTTCATTATGTGTTATTCTTCTTGTTTCTTTTTCATTCTGTACATTTGTAAACTATAGAGTTGAGCGTTGTGTATCTGTAATGAATGAGGATCCATAGCCAGAAAATGTTATGCTCACGAGCAGGCTTAGCCTTTGTGAGCATTTTTTCAATTCCATTGCTTCGTTTAGCCATAATGGAGGTTTTTCCCGAATTTGGGTTATTACTGCAAATGCAAATTTGAACAAAATTATTATGGTTTTGATTCATCATTTTTCCGAATTACCTTCAGAAAGTATTCAAAATCAGGTTTCAAAATTGGGGTTTGGGATTTGTCATGCATGCACGAAGTAACAACGTTGTTTACTAGAATTGCTTTTTCTGCTATAGAATAACGAAATATTTATTCCTATTCTGTGGTACACACGTGTTCTTTGTCAATATAACCAAACAATTTCCGTTTGCGATTTGTCAGTAATATGACAGTATGACAGTCTGTGCTCTTCTTTTTCTATTCCTTGGTCGTTGTCTTCTACTCTAACCAGCTAACCAGCTATCTCTGTTTTCCTAAGCAGAGTAACATATTTGACGTCCTTTTCTTTCCGAGAAAGCTGAATTCGACGTTGCCATATCGTGCACTCATGACAAATCCTTTCAAATGCAATTGCCAATGATCAAACATTTTTTTAAAAATATAATATTGAAATTATATGTTTGAAATGTGATGTTCTGAAGGTTTTTTATGAAAATAACTGCATTTTCGTTTAAAGGTAAAACCCCCATTATAGTTATAAAATCGCAATGTATGATTTTCATGGTGAATAAAGTTATATTATTATTATTATTATTATATTCAAAGATCAATTTACTCATGTTCAATAATTCTTCGTAGGAAAAATCATTGGCCAAATAATAAAAGGGTAGTCCAAAATCTATTTATTACTACAGTTGATGCAATTAATCGACACCATACATACTATGCAGTAAATTCCTACAGTTCTTTACATTCAAATATTCAATTATTCCAACGATATTGTCGAGTGTGAATGATTCAATTCCTTATAATAATTGAACATTTCTGAATAACTTTTTATTATTAAAAGAAAAATCGAATCTATGCTTCAGTACTTTGAATGTTACGGCCAGTGAGTTTAATACTAAACCTGTTTACGTAACATAAAGAATTGTTGACTCTGACGGAATGGATTTTTCATATTATTTCCGACACCTTAATTTTATTACGCGCTTGTTCTGGGGAACACCGAGTTATCGTTTCGTCATAACGTCTGTATTTAAGTAAAACACTTTATAAATTATTCATTCTATTCAGAAAGCGAAAACTTATGTCTAAGTCTGGGGCACAATTTCCATGAAAAACCTTCGAAAAAACATAATAGTGAAAAATCGATATAATCCATTATTCGAGATTCTAAGAATATTTGTCTCAAAGTCAAAGTTTCGTTTTGGAAAATTTGCTACATTCTTTTTCTTTCCAGAATGTTGAAGTTATTTCCCTGATATTCCAGGAACTACAGGAGTGATTGAATTGAAACTTGGCAGTTAGTCGAAGCAACTTTTCGCAAAATTTTTTTGAGATCGTACTGTCAGTAAATTCTCAGAAAATTTTATTCAAAATTTATTTCGAAAAAAAAATTTTTTTGGAACTACATATTCATCATATTTGAAAAGATTCTGCACATAACTTGAGCTTCAGCTTGATAAGATAATAATTGCTGGAGAGATTGGAAAAAATATGTCGAATCTGGAGGTTTTTTCCTCGGTATCGTTGTCTCCTTTCCCGAATAACTCAAAAATGCTGATTCAATCATGATGAAAGTCGATAACTAGTTTGAACATGCTGATGAACAACTTTGTGCAAAATTTCGTTATGATCGTGTCATTACAACAATTCGAAAAATCATATTTTTTTTTTCAGATATTCAATATTCTGGAGTCTTCTGATCATATTATACCCACGAAATTAAGTATGAACCTTCAGGCTGTCATTTTTCAATCAAATACTGGATTTAAATTCGATTTTATTCGTATTTTTTGAAATATTGGGAGAATAAATTTTGAGTGGGTATATCTGCGAAATTATTGGGTGGATTTAACCGATTCTCGAATTCGGCATTGGTAATAAAGGTCCAGATTTACTCTACAAACATCGAGTTTTTGTTTCTATAGAGTGTTATTGTGTTGCGATCGGCACGTTAGTGCTCTTTAAGAAATGTTCTAATAAATTTCAGAATGAAGATATCTGTAGAGCAACAAATTATCATAGGATTGTGGTATCGCTTTCTTGATATTCCAATTTTTGTTATTTATATTTTTTTTAAATTTATTATTCAAAGTTAATAAACACTTGGAATAAGTTGACCTTGTATAAAGAATACACATGTTTACTCGTAAATGTCATTTTCAAACAAAAAAATATGAACATTTTCACGCATGTAATACGAATGAATCCTATTCATTCCTCACGATGATCACACCCACTACTAGGTACGCCACTGGTTATTGTTTTGACCTTAACCTCCAATTAATTCGAATCTTAACTATGTACAAAGACTTACCCATTCCATGCCATAATACCACAGGGGTGAAAGATGTACCATTCTGTTCAACTCCATGACACAATCTTGAAATACCACAAAAGAAACAGGAGAAAAACAAAAACGAGAAGAGTTTATCCATTTCGATTAAGTTCAACGTCTAGAGGTTCTGGATTGATGCAGACTTGTAACTTGTAAGACTAAGGAGTGATTGATATAATTGCTTGGTTGTAAGCGGGTATTGTTTTAGACTGTATGTTCCAGTGCTAGGCATATCTCTATCTTGATAGGTAGATAAGTATTTCTTATTTGGATACTTGGAAGTTTAGAGTGTTTTCGATGAATGATTATTGATCTGTCGGCAATATAATTGGGTGGAATTGATTATGGGTGTACCTATGTGTATGGTGAGATATTCAGATCATGGTCAATACGCATATAATCTTGCTCACTGTGGATAATGAAATTTGTGTTGGTGAAATGTTCGCGTTTTATTGAGTCCATCTCATAATCACTCAAATAAAATTTGGAAAGGAACAACCACGTCTTTGAATGCTTATTACTTATTTACGACTGACGAACTGATAAAAAATACAAAATAACTTCAACTCGTATTTTTTTTTCGATCAGCTGGAAAAAACTGAAATTAAAAATATGTAGTTTAATCGATCCTGCATAATAGTGGTTATACACATTTTGTCAGGAGTACTGTAGCAATGTTTCCTAATAAAAATATTATTACAACATATACAAACAAATAATGTAGATGTAACCCAAATCATACACCTCCATCAGCAATTAAAGAAAAAGCTGAAGAATTATTTCCTTGAAATTCAGAATTTTTTTGGCATATTGAAAGTTTGAAAAATCATGGATACATGCCGGATCACTTCACATGAGAATTTTCGGATTCGGTCCTTTTCTCAACGAACTAAGGAAGGTCTATTTTTATCTTAAAATGTGCATAAATTATTTTTATTCTCAAACTATCAGTCTTCGTCGTCAAGATCTTCCAGTCTAGTTGATGGTCTGTGACTCTGTGGTTTGCTATTTGGGATCTATTCGTATATACAGCTCCCTTCTCAAGGACGCCCTTGTGCATGCGCTCAATATATACAGGGCTTTCGAAACGTATTGAATAAATGCACCCATATTTGTTATGTAATCGTTATTCGAAATATGACGTCTTCGAAAATTTTTCTTTAAATGTCAATACCCAATTTCCATCATGCCAATCGAAGGAGCATGTTATTTTACGTGCACGTTGTCAGGAAATTTAAGTTTCAGAAATATTGAATTTGTTCGTTACTTTTCGAAAGCACTGTTTAGGAATTTCCCGAAAATAGATGTGTGATATCTTTCGTTTCATCAGTTTGGCTTTAGTTCATGAAGATCTCTAAGAATTTTTTATTTTGAAAAGTGTTATAAGGTACATTCAACTCAAAACTGATTCTTCTAATTTTTATGAGAGACCGCGAACCATCGGAATCACAATCAGAGAATGGGGGTTTTTCCTGAATTTGGGTTATTACTGCAAATGCAAATTTGAACATAATTATTATGGGTTTGATTCATCATTTTCCCAAATTACCTTCAGGAAGTATTCAAAATCAGATTTCAAAATTGGGGTTTGGGATTTGCAGGCATGCACGAAGTGACAACGGTGTTTAGTGGAATAGCTTTTTCTGCTACAGAATAATGAAATATTTATTCCTATTCTATGGTAGACACTTGTTCTTTGTCAATATAACCAAACAATTTCCGTTTGCGATTTGTCACTAATATGACAGTTTGAAAGTCTGTGCTCTTCTTTTTCTATTCCTTAATTGGTCGTTGTCTTTTACTCTTACCAGATCCACGTATAGCTATCTCTGTTGTTTTAAGCAAAATAACACATTTGACATCCTTTTCTTTCCGATAAAGCTGAATTCGATGTTGCCATATCGTGTACTCAAGTCAAATCCCTTTAAATGCAAATCCTCATTTTTATTTTTCAGTTTTAGGTGATCAAACATTTTTTTAAAAATATAATATTGACATTATATATTTGAAATGTGATGTTCTGAAGGCTTTTCATGAAAATTACTCCATTTTCGTTTGAAGGAAAAACCCCCATTGGGTTGTTCTTGATACTTTCCCTGTTTCTGTTCTAAATGATATGTTTGTTTTGGGCTGAATTCAAAAACTCCGTTGATCACTTAACATAATTACATAGGATGAATATCTGTCGATAAATCAACAAATATTCCCCCTTGATCAGAGCTAATCATCCAATCAACCAAAACATCTACACCGAAGAAGCGGATCCAAGGAGAATGACTACAGCTGTTTCACAGTTATTACTGATTGTCAGGTCAACTTACCTGATGAAACATTGAAATCTCACTTAATACTCTTGTATAAATGAATACCACTTCAACATGCTGAACGCGAACTGAGAAGCGTAATTTAAAATAATGAAGATTTCCAACAAATTCGATTGATCGGAGGTTTCCATCAATTTTGGTTTGCGTAGCACAATTATCGTCAACATGTGGATATCCGCTATTGGTTTCAATCGAAATCCAATATTTCTCGTACTGGGAGTTTGAAATAAGGGTGAATATAAAAGATAATGAGCATGTATATGATGAAACGAATTGGAGGATATATGCAAAGAAATCAATAACAAACCGAAAAACTCATTAATTGTCGAGAATCTAATACTAAGCGTTGGGGCCTTACACTAAGGAAGGAGCCGGAAGGATTCAATTTTGGAAAGCTCCAATTTTTCCAGCCAGGTAGGAATTGAAATAAGAAAAGAAATTGAACAGTTTGAGAGATTTCTCGCCAATATCGCAGTTTTCTGAATGAATACTTTGATACGGCTGCTCGCATCCCAGAATTTTCTTCAGAAAAACTTTGAATCCCGCTGTAATATTTACTAGCCGATATTGGCGGACAATCTCAAGAATTGTTTACTTCCACTGTGAAACTTTTCACTCGTGGTACTCGCGACGATGAAAGTGTGATAAATATCTCTGAAGAATTTGCGAATTAATCTGGGAAAATAATAAACCTTTGTGTAAAATTTGCAGTGTTTTCTCTATTGTAGCGAAAGTTACAAAGCTACTTCGAAATAATATCAATAAAAAACGCTCTACAAACACGACTGACAAATGAAAGAGACACATTGTGTTGGAGCAGCAAAACCTATCACAGTCCTATCGGCATGAACCTTGATTATTATTGATTTGTTGACGAATACGATCGGCAATGAGCGTGTTCAGAATATGAACAAATGGTAATTAAACTTTGAACTCATTTGAAGTACTTTTCGAAAAAATAACAATAGAATGTTTATATTTTCGTCATTTTTTGTGATGGAATCATTTTCAAAGATAACATGTGGCAAATATCAATCCTATGAATTTGAGTTTCCTGTTGATTAACTCAATTTTTTAAGTACGTGAAGTGAGGTTCAATGCTCTCTCGATTATTGAGGGTTTAGCTACAACAAACTTGTTCATAGTTAAGCTGGGTCCAGATGAGTGTAATCTGAAAAGCGAATGCAATAAAATTTGATAACGGCACTCGAGCACAGCCCCGAATAATACATTCAAATGCACCGTTCGAGTTGGAAACCGAGTCCTGATGGAGCAGAAAGAGCGATGCCTCGAACCATAAAGCAGAGTCCAAATGAGTGTAATGCGAACAGCTAACGCAATAAATCACAGGGAGTTTTATGGTTCTAGGCAGCGCTCTTTCTGCCCCGCCAGGATTCGGTTTTCGACTTGAACCATGCAATTGAACAGGATGATCTTTAAAATTCATCACATTTCGTCACTCGCGGCAAATTTGAAATTTACTGCAATTTTAAAACATGTAATGAATAACAAGAACCTTCATTTTAATTATGAACAATTTGAAATAGAACATACGGGTTGCAGGTCAGGTGCCCAAGCTTGATAGTAATTTTATTCTTGAATACCTGAATCGCTATCCTGTCATTCTGCTGCATATGACAATGGACAATTCATAACTACTTTTGTATTGTCATTGGGAGAAGGAAGACCAATGCACTTTGGTTGCACAATGTTGGGTTTATATGTATCAGAAAACACTAATAGGAAGTGGGACACGAATTTAACGAAAATCCACATACAGTACTTATAAGAAAAATCGTAACAAGAGTAAATTCTTCGTCAATTCGTCATTAGCAATTTTTACCCATCAAAAATCGTCACTTTGACGAAAAATCGTCACAGTTGGCAACACTGGTTCGAGTTGAAAACCGAGTCCCGACAGAGCAGAAAAAGCGCTGCCTCGAACCATAAAACTCCCTCAACTCCCTGTGTTTTATTACATTCGCATTACACTCATCTGAACCCAGCTTTACACTCATCTGGACCCGGCTTTAGTCGTCGAATGATCACTGTGACAAACGATCTGATCAAAGTGACCAATATAATAAAATCAACTTGGAAACTTCAAAACACCGATAAATTCACTCGAAATATTTATTACTGGATGGTACAAAATATCTTCGTTCGAAAAAGACATCACTTCTTCTCGACTAAAATGTCAGCAATCACCTCACCAACAATAACTTGTCTGTTTCGAATCTACGGTTCCTATCGCAAGATACTTCATTCTTGAAGATCTGATGGATTCGTTCCTCACTCCAGTGATGTCATTTTTGCCCCTTATTCAAACGTCTGCTAAGAAGTTTTGGGTAAATAAAGGAATAGGTAATTAAATCTTAAAGAATAAGAAAACAAATTCGACATTCATTCCTCTTGTCTAGCCATCAACGACTCCAACCAAAGTCTTGTGTAGTCCTTTCTGTTCATCCCTGACGAGAGAGTGTCACATGTCATGGATTTAGTGTGTGTTGAGCAGAAGAAAGGTGATTTTTTATCTGCAGTTGAGAGGCTTATAATATTTTGCTCATTATTATCATCACAAGGATCGATAAGTTCGCAAATATATGTGGAACATATAATCTTTTTCGGGTGAGCCCTGAAGGTTACATTGCTGAATCGCATGTATTGTCCATTCTTATTATTTGAATATAAGCTTTTTATTTCCGGTCGAACATTTTCTTCTGGACTTGTGGTTACCAGGTCTTGCCTGAAAAATATTCATGTTCATAGATTAAACAGTATAAATGATGAGTTAAGATTTAGTACGCTATTGGCGAATGAAGATGAGCGCTACCCCCTCTGGTGGCTATCAGAGTAACCCGATAGAGTCAGATTATCGTAGACAACTTAGTATAGAAATGTCGAGAAAATAGAGAAAGTTCATGCATTCTTTTTGGCGTAAGTGTAATTTTACAAGTGTGTTCAAGGAAAAAAGCAAACTCAAATGTCCCTTTCCATAGAATGCACAGCCCGCTGAAAATTTCAAATTTGGGGGAAATGAACTTCTCTGGAGAAGTCGGGCCTGAATGTGTTGAAGTATCGGTAAAAGCTTGGAGGCTTGGAACTCAAAATTGGTACACCAAAAAATAACATTTATGAGAGTCATTTTACCAATGATGATCATTTCTATAGGGATAAGCACGAATTGTTCATGAAGTAATAGATAAAATTCATGAAAACAATTCTTTTCCAGGCCCCTAGTCCAAGCAGAGAAAGTTACTTAATAGAAATGCTATGCCTTCCAGGAATATTTCTGTTGTAATGAGCATAGGGGAAAATCATGAATGTCTCGACAAAGAAATATCTGGCAATGAATACTCTTAACACATAGTGCTTCTGCCTATATGAAATTGAAGCTGCATACAAGGTTTATTAGAGCTTCTTCAAGAACTATCTTATATATGAGTATTGGAAGGATTTATTCGTCAACCCATAATGAATAAGGCTCACGGTACCAGTAGCATTAGTTTTACTCAAATTTATTCACAAGATATTGTGTAAATTGAGTCCTTCCTTATAGAAATAAAAGAGTTGTTATGATAATTCGTTTTTTTTATCTTTTATTCCGAAAAGTATGTTATACTATACTATCTGTTATATAGCTTTTTGAGCAGTAGATTCCAGGGGGTACGTGATACATGATCATTTTGGGCGAGTAAAAAGGTTGAAAGTCACTTAGTTTCGCAAATAACGTGCAATATAATACCAGATGCATCTTTCTGCACCCTTCTACCTTCTATGCCTTCAAGATACTCCGAATAATTTAAAATTAACCTTGCCATTTAGAGTTTAAATGAGCTGTTATTGAAATACTGAATACTTCTACCAGTAATTGTAATAGATAATACAAAATTCCTTTATAAAAATAAAATATGTATACATAGAACCACTTCTGTTAACTTAGAATGAATTGTGAAAGCGAATTTTAATCCCAAATATAAAGGCAAACACTAGAGAACCTAGCTTCTATCATTGCATAAGGACAATGCTTCTATTTGTCTATCTCAGTTTCTCAAACTGGCCGCCGTGGCGCTGCAATCATAAATTCAGACGCCAATAGTATTTTCAAGACAACATGATTTATTGCATTGATGGCCTTTTACAAGGTGGATTTCACATTTCATGAATGGATGAGATCATTCTTATGATTCCGCTGCTATATCTATTAGAAATTTTCGAAACATTAAGGGCCGTATTCATAGTTGCTCTTTGAGGCTTCCTTATTGAAGGCCGCCTTGAATTTGCTTTTCTATGCAAACGAAAAAGGAAGCGTCAAAGAGCCACTATGAATACGGCCCTTAATGTTTCGAAGGAAGACTCAAGGAGCAACTATAAATACGGCCCTGAAAGCTTTACATTTGTTGAGTAGCTATGGGTCTTCACTATACTGGTTTAAATTATGCATTAATCCTCAAACTGTGATTTCTCAATTAGAATTAAATTCGATGGCATATTTCTGGGTAAAAATACTTTGCTGACTGAAATAGAATCATACCGTCAATTTCAGACTTCTAGTGAGAATATGAGACTCATAATGCAAACCTAAGATCTATCGAGGATCACCTTCTTGCCACCATATTCAAAATTAAAATCCACCCCAATTTGGGGGTAGTTTATTCTTGTAATTTTTCAAAATAATTTGCTGACCGAAGGTTTCCAGTCGAGATATTTTATCAAAACGCTACATTATGATTGAATGTGGCATACTTTTTGTGCCACCATAAAAAAAATTCAGATCCGCCCCCGTTTGAGGGTAGTTTATTCTTGTGATTTTTCAGGAATCCTTGCTGATCGGAAATTTCCCGTGGAGATATTTTATTGAAACGATGTACTATGACTAACTGTAGCATACTCTTTGTGCCACCATAAAAAATATTCAGATCCACCCCCTATTAAGGGTAGTTTATTCTTGTGATTTTTCAGGAATCCTTGCTGATCGGAAATTTCCCGTGGGGATATTTCATTGAAACGATGTATTATGACTAACTGTAGCATACTCTTTGTGCCACCATAAAAAATATTCAGATCCACCCCCTATTAAGGGTTGTTTATTCTTGTGATTTTTCGGAAATCCTTGCTGATCGATATTTTCCAGTAGAGATATTTCATCGAAACAAAGTAAAATAATTGCAAATCGGATACCCTCTGTGCCACCATACAAAAAATTAAGGTCCGACTCGTTTAAGGGTAGTTTATCTTCGTAATTTCTCGGAATACTTTGCTGACCGAAAATTTTCAGTGGAGATATTTTATTGAAACAACGTATTATGACTAAACGTAGCATAAGCTCGGTGCCACCGTAAAAAAAAATTTACATCCGCCCCTCTTTAAGGGTAGTTTATTCTTGTGATTTTTCAGGAATCCTTGCTGATCGGAAATTTCCCGTGAAGATATTTGATTGAAACGAAGTGTTATGACTAACCGTAGCATACTCTTTTTGCCACCATAAAAAATATTCAGATCCACCCCCTATTAAGGGTAGTTTATTCATGTGATTTTTCGGAAATCCTTGCTGATCGATATTTTCCAGTAGAGATATTTCATTGAAACGAAGTAAAATAATTGCAAATCGGATACTCTCTGTGCCACCATACAAAAATTTCAGGTCCGAGTCGTTTAAGGGTAGTTTATCCTCGTAATTTCTCGGAATACTTTGCTGACCGAAAATTTTCAGTGGAGATATTTTATTGAAACAACGTATTATGACTAAACGTAGCATAAGCTTGAAGTCGGACCTGGAATTTTTGTACGGTGGCACAGAGGGTATCCGATTTGCAATTATTTTACTTTGTTTCAATGAAATATCTCTTGTGGAAAATATGGATCAACACGGATTTCCGAAAAATCCGAAGAATAAAGTACCCTTAATAGGGGGTGGATCTGAATATTTTTTATGGTGGCACCAAGAATATGCTACGGTTAGTCATAATACATCGTTTCAATCAAATATCTTCACGGGAAATTTCCGATCAGCAAGGATTTCCGAAAAATCACAGGAATAAACTACCCTTAATAGGGCTTGGATCTGAATATTTTTCATGGTGGCACAAAGAGTATGCCACGGTTTGTCATAACACATCGTTTCAATCAAATATCTCTACGGGAAGTTTCCCATCAGCAAGGATTTCTGAAAAATCACAAGAATAAACTACCCTTTAACGGAGGCGGATCCGAATTTTTTTTATGGTGGCACAAAAAGTATGCTACATTCAATCATAATGTAGCGTTTTGATAAAATATCTCGACTGGAAACCTTCGGTCAGCAAATTATTTTGAAAAATTACAAGAATAAACTACCCCCAATTTGGGGTGGATTTGAAATTTGAATGTGGTGGCACGAACATATCAATGTACACAACTCAGTTTTAGAGTTTGGTTCAATTAAATATTCTTCAAGGTCGTGATTTAGAGGATTATATTTTGGTCAGCAAATTATCCACACCCCATATTTCTATTGAATCTTTCGGTGGGTTTTATGCTTTAACGAAAATAGAAAAATGAAAATAGAATTTATTTTTTTAATTAAGAACAAGTAATATTCTACCAATAACTCTGCGAAGAGTTTCTCCTAAAAGTTAGGGTGTTAACGATCGACCTAACACCAATTCGTATATTTTAGTGTCGCCAGCGAAAATACACTCAGTCGACATGTAATTCTTACAATATCAATTAGAAAATATTTTGTGAGGTTTTTGTGATATTTTTCAGATTTTCCACCATTAAATAAAATTATTATTTATAAGAAAACGTTCTTCTGGATTGCGGGATTCAAACTATTTGTCAAGGACAGTTTGTCGAAAGGATTTGGCCCAATGAACAATAAAGAAATAATCGATCAACGAATTGTATTCTAACGTTTCACAGTCTATATCCCCGTTCATTACTCAATAAAGAGAAAATTTGTATAAATATTTTCTTTCAATAATTTCGTATTTCATCACTTGTGTTGAATTGACATTTTATTTTCTCATATACTGTTCTGAAGCTATAGAAAAAGGCCCATATCCTTCTTTCGAATATCGATTGAAGGAAATTCGCAATAATTTTCAATTGTTTTCTAGTTCTGCTGCATTTTTTTTAGTGTCTGATAGAAGAGTCAGATTAAGATTCTGAAATGTTACAGTTTTTCTCGAGAAATCGACCCAGACAAATAGTATGAATCCCGCAATCTCGATAATAAATAATAATTTTCAATAGTTCTCCTTTACAAATTGAAATTTAAAAAAATATCCTGGAATAATTCAATAATAAATATGAGATCAAGCTGAAATATGTAAGTTTAATTTTTCATGGGGTTTTGAATAGTCTTGAAAGCCCATGCAGAATATCAGCGACATGTGATTTAAACATTCTGTTCTATGAACCTCAAGAATAACTTTCAATTCGCTCAGACCAGTTTTTTATGATTTATTGAGAGAACAGAATTTCAGATGGCTATTACTCCAAATTAGTTGAGCGGATCTTATCCATAACGAACTTAATTGGAATGGCATGCACTGTTGAATAGAATTGAATTTGACTGAAAATTCCTCATCAACGAGATTAACCTTTGTTGTTAACGAATTCAAAAGTTACAAACATTTGCATGAAATGATATCCCTCTGATCCATTGGAAAAGCGATGAAAATAATAACAATTGAATACTTACTGATTACCTTTCCGGAAGAGATTGTGAAGATACCACAAGCAATGGAGAATCCACAAGTTCAAAGTGAAAATAAAGCGCCGCATTTTATTGTCACCAAATGCGCAATACATGGAAATATCAACAAATCGCACAGAACGACTTGTTCGATGACTTCGAGTCAAGCATACAAATGAACAGCGAATGTTATTTTAAATTTTAAAAATGAACGCGCAATGGCTCGAATTCGCCAGTTATGGAATAATTCGTTTAACAACAGACTACACAGCTAATTAGATTAGCAATATTGTGAGTTACGTTTGGTTTCACCTTCAGCTGATCTTTGTTGATCATCATGAAGGACTGCAGGAGATATTTATAGGTTTCGTTAAGCCATGACCATGAAAGAAGAAAATTGGTATTATTCATTCAATGCTTCTTTGATGGTATTGTTGAATACACAGTGCGCTTCAAAATTATGCAACATATTTATTTTCTCAAAAGAAAAATATTTGGCAATTTATAAACATTTTTGAGAATTTTTGTTGTACCCTGTGCCATCCCCATTAACCCTCTAAATCTCTTGAATAGGGTATGTAGGTCATGTGGTACTTTTTTGGCAAGGTCTTTGAATCTTCTTTACAGGCGAGCAGACATTTTCAAGGAGAAACATTTTTTTTTGAAAAATTAGTTACTTCAAAGAGATTTCCAGTGTGTGCACTTTGTCATGGCTCATTTACTTTGAGGCGATGGTACCTGATGAAGTTTGTCACCGAATGAAAGTCGACTATTACAGTTTTGTTCATATATAACTTTCAACCCCCTACATCTTTTTACCCCATCAAAGGGTTCGTAGAGGTTGAAAGTTGTGCGTGGACGAAACTGTAATGGTCAACTTTCAGTCGGTGACAAATTTCATGACAAACCATCGTCTCAAAGTAAATGAACCATGATAAAGTGCACATACTGAAAACCTCTTTGAAGTAACTAATTTTTCAAAAAAAAATTGAAAATTTCTGCACGCCTCTAAAGAAGATACAAAGACCTTGCCAAAAATTACCACATGACCCACTTTAGACAATTTAGAGGGTTGATGAGGAGGCCATAGAGTTAACAAAAATACTTCAAAAATGCACAAAAATTGACCTGTTTCAGGATTTTGTTGCCAAATATTTTTCTTTTGAGGAAATGAATTTGTTTCATAATTTTGACGCGCACTGAATATCTTCGTGATCTATCTCGAGGTATTCAATCAACTGGATAAATCGGTTTACTCAAATATGTTTTTCGACTTGTGCAATCACCAAAACAAAAAGAGAGAATATCTATCTGAAATTTCTCTTACTGAAGTGAAGTAGGAGATTGCATTAGCTTGTTCAAATTCTTAGGTAGAGCGGTCACTATACGTAGCCTTACTTTGGCAATCATCTGATAAGATTATCCCAAATCCAGCACAACATTTTAATGGAAAGGATGGAATTGGGGAGTAGGAAGTATCTAGAAACACTAGAAAAAAAGCACTGCCTTGAAGGCAGCAACTTTTGCGCGCATGTTCAATGTAGATGACCGCTTCAGCAACGAATTTGAACGTGCGCGCAAAAGCTGCTGCCTTCACGGCAGTGCTTTTTAAAAATTTTTTCTGATAAATTACTGGATTTCAATTCGACCTGATCTGTATTTTTGGAAATATTGGAAAAATAAAATTATACCCAATCAAAATCTTATTTTTCCAATATTTCCAAAAATACAGATCAGATCGAATTGAAATCCAGTACTTCATCGAAAATAACAGTTCGAAGTTTCATACAGAATTTAATGAGGATGATATGATGAGAAAATCATAGAAATTTTTTTTTTCAAATTGTTCTAATAACATGATTATCACGAAATTTTGCAAAAAGTTGTCTTTCAGCATCTTAAAACTAGCTGTGAAGTTTAATCAGGACTGAATCAGTATTTCTCGAGTTATACCGAAAAAATCAACGATATCGAGAAGAAAACCTCGAAATTTGACATATTTTTTCCCGATATCTCCAAAACTTATGATCGTATCGAACTGAAATTTGGTACACTGCTGTGAAATGAGAAGGTCAAAGTGTGAGTATAATTTTTTTTTTGGTATGATGAATGGTTTCCGAGAAAAAAATTTTTTTGGAAAAAAATTTCGAAAAAAATTTTTTTTTTAATTTACTGACAATATGATCCTGACGAAACTTGGCTCAAAGTTGCGCGTCCTTTTACCTCACCTAACTGCCAAGTTTGAATTCAATCGCTTGGGTAGTTTCTGAAATAAAAAATAAATAACTTCAAAACTTCAAATGCCTATAACTCCGAAACTATTCGATCGATTTGGCCCATTAACGAACTTAACCGCGGCATTCCGATGCGCAACCTATGCTGAAAGTTTCAAGTTGCTAGGTTGCTTCTGTCGACAGTTATCGTGTCTACGGCCGGCCAACCGGCCGGCCGGACAGAATCAATTTTGACACCGGATTCGTCATCAGTGAGTCCAACCTAGTCGATTGAGACCATTTTCGGCTCAATCATCCAAAATTACAGACATTTGGACAAAACGATAGCACGCTGTTCCCCTGGAACATGCGCGCAAAAAGAAGAAAATCTGAAAGTAAAATTAAATGTGGAGACATAAAATATTGGGATTAGGATATTATAGATAAGTAAACAATGTAGGAATAAAAGCATGGAGAATCTTAGGAGAAATTGAAATATAGTACTGGTAACTTTGATCTGGACGTATTAATACACGAAAATATGTTAATTGACTAATGATTCAAATAAGATACTATTATCAGAAATTTAGCAATTTTCTCCGAATATAGACGTGTTTTGCAGGGGTTTTATTAGTAATTTGAGATTGAAATGTTGAGAAATGAAAGAGAGGATAGTTGATATGGTTCACTTCTAGAAGATGAAACTTGACATAACATTTGGTTGTTACCATAATTTTCTTTAAATATTTTACTATTTCAATAGTAACCATTGTAGTGGTTAAAAATAAATTCTGTTAAAAAGATCCTCCGTAATATAAGGCTCACGACCGGTTCCACAGAACATTGATTGCCAGTCATCAGTAAATTCTGTGCTCGATTTTAGTTCATTTTCAACCCAACCATCGAATGCAAACCTTAATTAATGAACGAGTTGATCAGAGGTAAAAAGTTTTGTGAAACCGACAGTTAAAGTAAAAAATTTAAGTGAATCAGGAAAAATATTATTGGATTTAATAATCTTTGCAGTACCTACCTACACTTTCAAATTTCCCCTACATTCTTACTCAGTGTAATAATAATTAAAATATCTTATGTTGTGTTATGAAATATTCAGGATATATTTAGCGTCTAAATTTCGTCAATTTCTCTTCTGAAATGTTGATGTGTTTTCAATTTAATCAACAAGTTATTAACTAACTACGCGGAAACTCATGGAAAATCTATTTTAGGAAATTGAAAATAAATTGTATGAGCATCTCCTTGATTTAATTGAAATTGCGTGTATTTTTCCAGATATTGGTATTGAAAACCCTGAAAAAGCCTGAAAAATAAACTTAAATCCTTCATGAATCTCCTTCAATCGATATCCTCAATAACGACCCTAAAAATTAATTCGATTTTGTTTTTCCGACATGAATTATAATTTTAGAATCGGTTGTATTGAGTTATAGAGGGATAAAAAGTATTCGAAACGAAATGAGTAACTATATTTTGATGAGAGAATAAAATAAATGATGCAGATCAATTCATGTTCATTATTCTAAATTGGGTATCAACGCGTTATCTGATTGAGAACTGACCAATGTATTGTCTTGAATATTTAAGGATGACAA
The DNA here is from genome assembly GCA_958510865.1 of Myrrha octodecimguttata. Lineage (NCBI taxonomy): Eukaryota > Metazoa > Arthropoda > Insecta > Coleoptera > Coccinellidae > Myrrha > Myrrha octodecimguttata. Next base: position 71,963,869 of record OY294056.1, on the reverse strand, counting down.
TAAGGTTAAATTATCCATAGCATCGTAGTTAGGTTCTCTCGGTTCTGAATTGTCCACGTTTGATATCAAGTTGTTGGATTGAAGAAAACTGGAATCCTCTTCACAAGATAAGTTCAGGAGATCACTTATTAAATTTTGTTCGCAAGTTTCGTTCACTTCTTCGCCATTCTCAATGCAGAGCACATCATCGTCATCTTCATTTTCCTGAAAGAAAAGGAGAATCAAATTAATTATCATCAAGGTCGATTTGCGAACACGATAACTTCCGAAAGAATCAACGCTGAATCTCGATATGTGTAGAGTCGATTTAAACCTTAATTACGAAGGCGGAATTCGTGAATGGATAAAAACCACCCAATGATTCCGCAGATATACTCATTCAAGATTTTCGCGATATTTCCATTAATGCAGATTAAAACGAATTCAGATCCGGTTTTTTTATTGGGAAAAAAAGGTTGAAGGTTCAGGCAGGATACGATAAGATCAGCAAATCTTTCCATCAGAAGGTAAAGATGCGTTTGGCGGGGTTAATACGTGAAGAAATGACCGCTTTGGTTTCAAAGTGATTTTTTCCTGAACGATCGTGACATCAGAACGATGAAAAAATAAATTCAAATTTTTCTGACTTCACGTAAGTAGTCTTCCAGAAATTTTACTTGCTTCTTCTGAGGAACAGCGCTTTATCGTTTCGTTACAATGTCGGTAGTTTTTGAATTTTGAGCCGAAACTGGTCTTGAACAATTAGGTTGAACACCCTGAGGAAGAATCCGTGGTCAAATTTGATATTTTCCATCCATCTGCATGGGCTCTAACTTTCGAAAGAAACATAACGACCTAAAACTGCTAGATAAGATTTAGAGCCGGTATTATAAAACTTATTTGGACCACAGAGAGCAGTTAACTCTCACTTTTGAACCAGAGTTCACGAGTTAACTTCTAGTTATCTGTCGAAAAAGCTTTATAATACCGACCCTTAGGGTCCAATCTACTCGGTTAAGTAGGGCCAATTGAACTTTTGAGGCTAACTCCTCGATTCCTCACGAAGAACTGACTCGATCAAACTGAACTTTTGTATTTAGTTGTTCCTGTTGATGCAATAGTCAGGCAATTTCAAAAATACTCATTTCAAAATTTTTCAATTTTTTAAAAAATTTTTTTTTAACATGTTGATCATAAGACATCGGTTTATTTGCATTAAAAAACTGCCAAAATATGCATGCAAATATGCACTTAAAAAGGGTGAAATATGCACTAAAAAATTATCAATTTCCACTGTGTCTCCGATTAATTTTCAGTCTTCAATCAATTATAATTTTGTGACTATACAAAATTAGACATTTTTTACGCGCTTGTTCTAGGGCACAGCGCGATATCGTTACGTCACAATGTCTGTAATTTTCGAATTTTGAGCTGCAATCGGTCTCAAACGACTAGGTTGGACACAGATGAATAATCCATCGTCGAATTACAATTCGACCACGGACAGAATCCATGGTTTTTGTCATATTAGGTTTTGATCCTAAATATCTCGGTTGAGTTCGTTAATGGGCCAAATCTGCCAAATGATTTTTGTGTTACTGCCGTTTCAAATTTTGATTCTTCAATAACTCGAAAAATATTCATCTGGTTGAAATGAAACTTGGAAGATTGATAGTGCCAATGAGACGAATTATCCTTAGAAAAATTTGAAAGAAAATTGATTTTTCTCTTTAAATTTTCATATTTCATTTAATTTTCACTGAAATTTCCCAGTCGCCATTTCGCAATGTGAACAAGCGCGTATAAGCTGCTGACATCAAGTCAGTGCTTTTCTAGGTTTTTTAGGTATACTAATGAAAACTTGTTACGTCTATCTGTTAATATTAACTTATGGGTGAAAACGATTCCTCTTCGACTATTAACGTAAAGGTAAAGAGATGGAACTAGAATTTTGCGCCATTTCTGAAGATATCTTTTTAGACAAGGTTTTCCTTGTTGCGTTGAAATATACTCCTATCTTCTTAATCGCTTAGTTTGTCACATCTTTCTGTTCAATTATTCTTTCTTAAATGTCCGTGGATATGAACAGAGGAAGATTTTTGGTATCTAATCTTTGTAAAGCTCCGCACCCGTTCAACGTTTTCCGGTTGATCTATGCACCAGGATTACGTCCTTCTATTGAAATATGCACTTTCCACGAAAAAGTACTAAAATATGCAATCCGATGTCTATTGATCATATTTCACAGATTGGCATATACCTTCAAATTAGTATTCAACAGCAATGCTCCAAATTTCAATTCGATGCTATGTTTACTTTCGGAAATATAAGGGAAACAATATGTAGAATTTTGTTGTAATTTGAAGTTTGGACGTTATTTCCTCAATATGTCAATGTGCAGATGCGCGAACAAGTGACTATTTTGGCAACGAATTCGAACAAGCGCGTAAACGCTACTGACCTCACGTCAGTGCTTTTCTAGATTACTGTAAGTCAATCACAAAATAACAACATATTCATCAATATTTGACATGAAATTTCACCAGAGGAAATCAATCTGATCTAGAAATAGTATCGAAAAATTCCTAGAAAAATTCCTAGGAAAATTTCCATGAAACCATAAAAGATTGATGGTACTCAATGATAAATAAAATTGAGTACTTTTTTACGAGACTATAACACGCTTCATGGTCATTTATTTCATGGGGGTTTTCCGAGCGAATTCTTATAAACAATGTCCATTTTATATTTTTCTAATATGAATTTTAATTTTTCAGGGCGAATAACGTTATTTTTCATTTTGAGAGTTTGATCTAGAGAACCAGAGCGTTATCATTTTGCCTTAGTGCTCGAAATTTTAGAATTTCACCTGAAAGTGATCCAGGAAACCGAATAAATTCAATTCTGTCTGTCCATTCGGCCACCTGGGTGACTGTATGTTCAAATGCTCCAGCAGATTTCGTTAATTGGCAAAATCTGCCTGACGGCTTCGGAATTAAAAATTAAGATCATTCGTTCCATATTTTTTACAATTGTGAATATTGCAAAACACACTTCTGTGAAGCACTTGAGAATCGAGAAGCACTGTACATAAACTAAATGAGAATCTTCCCAATAGCCGAATTCGGCACAAGTTGCCAACCCACAATTTTCTTCACAAATTAACTATCACTGGGGAATGGGAATTCCAGGACGAATTCGACATAATAAGGTTCGCGTTATTCATAAATATTTGTAAAAGATGCCTCGGCTCCTCAAACAAGATAATTACTTGCAAATATAGGGTTTTGTTGAGATCATCTCTGATTGGCTGAAATTTAAGTTGGGATTCCTGATTTCATGTTAATAGTGTCAAATTTATATAGGATATGTTCCACAAATAAACTTGGTTATTTCGGTTGCCAGTTTTTCATTCCGTAAATATGAAATATTCGGTTGGTTCCTAAAAAAAGGTTAATTACGGAATTTTATTGATGAAAAAACGTTCTTTCTGTCACTAGAACGACAGTCAATGTTCTATGGTAACATATTCATAGCATAGAACAATCTTTCATTCATTCATTCACTCCTTTTAAGGCACCGTTAGAGCTAAGGAGACTCGGGTATTTGGGTAATCGGGGATTCATCCTATTGCTCGAGAGATTCACCCTATTGGCTGACGACGATCACATGATAGTCGTCGGCCAATAGGAAATAATCTCCGATTACCCAAATACCCGAATCTCCCCAGCCCAAAAGCTAGCTTAAGTGTCCTCGGCTACTATGGCCATTTAGACAAGCTTTCAAATTTAAATTTATACATTGACATTCATTCAGAATCATACCAACTAGGGACTTTTTTATTTATAGACACAAACATTTACCTACAACACAAACTTAACACAACATCCATAACCTCCCGGCATTCGAACCCAGTACTTCCGGTTTTACAAGCAGGCTATCAACCCACTGCACCACCGTGGCAGTTCTAGAACAATCTTTATTCACTTCATGAACCATAGAACATAGAAGAGACAACAATCAACAATAGAAAAATTACTAGGTATGGTCTATGGTTCATAAGGTAAATAAAGATTGTTCTATGCTATGGATATGTTACCATAAAATATTGATTGTCGTTCTGGTGCATAGACTTAATATGCCTATGTTCTGGTGCCAGAAAGATTGCTTTTTCATCGATCAAATTCCGTAATTATCCTTTTTTTTCAAGAACTAACCGAATATTTCATATTTACAGAACGGAAAACCAGCAACCGAAATAACTTAGTTGATTTGCGGAACGTATCCTTTATAAACATATATTGACACTATCAACATGAAATCAGGAATCCCAACTCAAATTTCAGCCTAACAAAAAACTATATTTTGAAGGAATAATCTTGTTGGAGGAACCGAGGCATCTTTCACGGATATTTATAAATAACGCCAACCTTGTCATTTCGAAGTTTTCCTGTTATTCCCGTTCCCCTGCCATAGTAAATTTGTGAAGAAAATTGTGGGTTAGCAACTTGGACGAAGTCGTCTATTGAGCCTTTTTAATGAAAAAAAAAAACAAAAAAAGCACTGACGTGAAATATGCAGCTTTTGTGCGCATGTTCAAAGGAGATGACCGCTTTTGAATCGAATTTGAACATGCGCTCAAAAGCTGCTTACTTCACATCAGTGCTTTTGTTGGTTTGTTTTGAGATATTTCGGAAGAACCTTCTATACCTTTAACCGAATAGAACTGAAATTTGGTACACTGCTGTGAAATCTGACGCTCAAGGAATGACTGAAATTCTTTGCAAATGTAAGGAATCATTTCCAAAGGACCTTGGAATTTACTGACAGTACGATCTCAACAAAATTTCGCGAAAAGTTGTTAGTCCTTATGCTTCAAATAACTGCCAAGTTTCAATTCAATCGCTATAGTAGTTTCCGAAATATCAGGGAAATAACCTCAAAACTTCAAATAGCTATAACTCCAAAACCGTGTGACCAATTTCACCCATTAACGAACAAAACCTCCGCATTTTGAAATCCAACCAACCTTGAAATTTTCAAGTCGATAGGATTTTCCGTACTGACGGCCGCTTGGTCAGAATCGATTTTGACACTAGATTCGTCATCAGTGGGTCCAACCTAGTCGTTTAAGACGATTTCCGATAGCACGCTGTTTCCCAGCGCGCAAAAATTGAATACCTGCGTGAGAGGTGTTGTCGATTTATACTGGAAGGCATTGTTAGTGAGATCAACTTCAACTGGAAACAGACAAGGTCCCGACATCGCTTCTGCTTGATTCGAATGGATTTGGGCGAGGCCTTTTATTAGTTTGGACAGATGGCCTCCTAATGATTGGACATGCTTGCTGTCCAACAGTTCCATTTTGACCAGCACATCAGAACGGAGCTTGGCGAATTTGGCCCGTGCCATCTGACGACATCTCAAGATCAGTCTGGAACATAGAATAATTTTAAAATACCATCATGAACTTGAAAAAATTCTGGAGAAGACGTCAAGCTCAAATTTGAAGCGATTTCCTAACGCAAATAAGTGAACCTTCACGCCGTTATTTCTCGACCAGTCTAACGGCCGACTGTGAACACAATAACTTCCTGAAAAAACAAATTCATTATTTGAAGAGCTGATTTGAGGCTGAAATATACGGCAGCCGAATTCGTGAATGGGTAAAATCCACCCACTGGGTTTGTAAAATTATCCATTTGTAAGTTTATGTTTCTAATATTTTCATCAATACAGATCGAATTGAAATTTAGTAGTCTATTGAAAGATGATGGCGCAAAGGTCCATGTGAAATTGACGAGAATCATATCTACACAATCAGCAGATGGATTTGTCCTTTTCATGAACTTTACATTCGTAATCGATTCCCACCTTCACAAATATCGAGATTTTATGCAGGAAATTCCATTGGGAACTTATTGTGTTAGGTTAACGAAGTGTCTTTTTAAACATCGGCCCTAAGGTTTTTGCTCAATTTCATTGAAGTCTGTCGAATATTTGGCAAAAAAAAAATTCTCAACAAAAATTATGACAATTTTCGTGATTTTTCTCATTTTCTTCACGACACAATACTCAAGAAATCCTGCATAGCTTGTGCATCTCTATTCTTTAACCATTCACAAAATTTTAATCTGACAACACTCTTCAGTTATTGATGAAAAGTATCTCAAAATTTGAAATGAATATAACACCGAAACCGTTATTTGTTAGGTGTTTTTCTGATTTTCACTGCCACCATCTGAAATAGAACAATTTCTTTTGAAATTTTATTCAGATAACCGTTTTCATCAATATCCACTAACTTGTAATTATTTGACGATTGAACAAAGCTTCGATTGAAGCTTATTGTTGGAGGATTTTGCATCATTTTTTGAAGTTTTTCCTGGATTTCCACTCCCAATATCGGAAACAGAACTATTAAAATCAAATTAAATGTTTTTTTTATGGAAAACGTCCTTGCAGATTGCAGGATTGAACCATGTATTTGTCAAGGGTAGTTTCTTGGGAAATAGATAGCCTAATTAAAATACCAGAAAAATTCAAACGATAAAAAAGCGAACTGTGACGTTTTATAACAAAAACCTGACTCTCATCAAACAAAAAATTGAAAGAAAATAATTCAACGAATTTTCTCGTTTGTCTGATGAAAGAGTCAGATTGGTGAAAAGACGTCATAGTTCGCTTTGTTTTATAGTTTGTATTGTTCCTGTATTTTTCATAATGCAGTCTGTTTTTCAAGATACTGCCCTTGACAAATAGTTCAATCCTGCAATACGCAAGGGTGCTGTTTCAGATATTGGTAGTGAAAACCCAGAAAAAACCTAAAAATGATGCAAAATCCACACAAAACAAGGTTTAATCGATACGAAGCAGTTGTTCTGATTTTGCCCAATCAACCGATTGATTCAAACCTACCCTGAAAATTCCAAGAGTGAGTAATTCTTATGATGATAAACCTTTGACACACAATGATTTTTAGTAGTAGTATTGAAAAACTTTATTGAAAAAATGTTTCAAAGGGCTAACGTCCTAGGTCTTCCTGCCCAAATGATAAAGGGTTTTCGAATAAGAGGTATTATTTTGATATTCAAAGAAAAATGCCATTTTTCAATATAACTGATCGGATGTTTATTTCATTATAAAGAAGAAGCTTTGCCGTTAATAGTGGAAAATATCATCAGGCAAATGATCACCACGACCACGCTTACCATATCCTTTTAATGAAATTTTCCATAACCAAATCACAAAGTGGCTGCCCTATGTCCTCTATAGCCTCACCAATTCCATATTTGAGGTATTGAATCGACGCTGGGCTATTGGCGTAGACATTCTCTTTCACGTGGCCTCAAAGGAAGAAGTCGCAAGGTGTTAAATCACAAGATCTCGGTGGCCAATTTTGATCGCCTCTTCGAAAGATAACACGGTCCGAAAACTTTTCCCGCAAAAGATCAATGGTTTCGTTGCCTGTGTGGCACGTAGCGCCGTCTTGTTGAAAGTAAACGTTGTCCAGATCAATACCGTCCAATTCCGGCCATAAAAAATCATTAATCATCCCTCGTTAGCGCAATCCTTTCACCGTAACTGTTGCTCCAGCCTCATTTTCGAAAAAGTAAGGTCCAATGACTCCGCCGGACCATAAACCGCACGAAACAGTCACTTCACATCACTAACTTATCCCAACAGCTCGAATTTTTCCACCAATTTCTTTATTGCGGTCCGGCAAGGTGCTTCAAGACGACCCAAAAATGTTCGAGTTTTACGAACCGTCTCTGCCAAATTTTCACCATTTTTATAGTGAATTTTAATGATTTCATTGCGTTGTTGAAGCGTGTATCGTTCCATTTTTATTAATGGCGTAGTTTCTACTTGTCAAATGTCAAAAAATGACAGCTTCAAAAGTGACACCTACCGAAATAGCGGGCTATTCAAAATAACACCTCTTATTTGAAGACCCTTTATTTATTATTACCTGTACTCATAGTTTCCTGTCTCAACTCGGTAAAGAGGTTCTTGGAGTGCTGCATATGTGCATTCTTCATCGTCCATTTCTTTTACTTTCAAGCAATAGGCCAGATATTCAAACTTTGCATCTGCATACTTCTTAACCGTTAGTCTAGTGTCTGGAATCGCTTTGTAGAGGTAGGTACCCATGTCTTTGATCACCTTAAAACAAACATACGCAATCGATTAAAGGGTATTTAGGAAGAATTTGTATTACTTTTCAGGTTTTTTCTTGATTTTCCCTCACAATATCTGAAAAACTACTAGTGGAAATGAATACAATTACCACTCAAAGAAAACGATCTTGCGTTGCGGGATTCAAACTATTTGTCAAAGGCAGTAGCTATCCAGAGAAAATCTAGAGAAACACTGACGTTAGGTCAGGAGCTTTTAGGCGCTTGTTCAAATTCTAACTATTAAGTCAACACAGAATTGTGTACCTAGTTGCGAGTATTCTTCAACTGATAACGAAGTTTCAATCGGATTAAATTCGTACCTCTTTTGATATTGCGGAAATAACTTTAAAATTCCAAATAACAACGAAATTTGGCATATTTTTTCCCTCTACCGCCGAGAGTAAATATCGGATCTAATTTGAATTTGAAGCATTGTTGTCAAATACTGACTCTGAGGTTTGTGCCAAATTTCTTTGAAATCTAATCAATATTTTCAAAGAAAAAAAAACATAAAAATTTGAAAAATTTTCGAATAAACATTTTTTTAAATTTTTTAACAACTGGACTCGCACGAAATTTTGCGCTATCTTGCGGGTTGGAATTCCAAAACTGTTCACTAACTTTCAATTTGATCAATTGAGTATTTCATGAGATATCGAGGAAACAACTTCGAAATTTCAAATAGACCTAACTCCGAAACTATACGACCAATTTCACCCATTAATGGACTCAACCGAGATAGTCGAACTCAAAACCTAATCTGACGATTTCAAGTTGCTAGGTCTTTTCCTTCGAAAGTTACAGCACAGACGGACGAACAGACAGAATTTAATTCTTCAGGGTATTCGACCCGATCTTCTGAAACCAGTTTCGGTTCAAAATTCGAAAATAACGGACTTTGTGACGAAATGATAACACGCTATTTCCTGATACAAGCACGTGAAAATGTTTCCATATCAACAATATCGAGATTATGTGAACGATTAATGAAGTGACCTGAAACGTTTCTGAGTCTATATCTGACTCCTTCATCAGACAATTAAAAGAAAATTTGCATAATTATTTTCTTTCAATACTTGCGACTTTTGGCAACAATTTTGGAATACTATGCTGCACTATTCCTTTCACTTTGTAAATGAAAAACCCAGTTTTTTTTCAGATTATTATGAAAGACGAAGATATTCAACGAACTAGATAATTCTCACATGAATGTTAAAGCTTTCGTTAAATGGTTGATTTTTCTTCTCTCATGGCAAATTGATACTTTGAATGTTTTTCCTTTCATTTTAATACTGTACTTACAGGCTTGATTTCTTTTAGGACTTTGACACTAGCTGTCTCCATTGTTCTATGTTGCTCCCCAAACACTCTGAAAGCCTCACTGGCTCTCTGTTGAGGTTCACGTGCTGCTATTTCTCCGAAAACATCACTAATAGCTTTCATTGTTTGGCTGAGTTCTAAGTGTGCCTGGAGATAGACGAAATTTAAATAGTTTCATTCAAATTGAATGAATCGATGAACTTCATGCATATCAAAGTTTTCTGTATCTGCATTGCTAGGATTCGCAGGGCTCTCCTTAGATGTCGCTTGCGAAATTTTCTTCACGAGGCTTCCATCCAATAGGGAAGAAGTATATACAGGGTGTTTCATTGGTAAATGAACATACGGTTACCTGAGCTAGAGCTACCCTAGGCGAGTCCAAAAAACCTATATATGATAGTTCTAATCAATTCCATAACCGAGATACAGGGTGGTTCATGTTTTCACTGAAAATTTCAATTTCTCATAACTTTTGAACCACCGAGTATATTCGGTTGATATTTGGAACATATGTTCAAGTTTCACAGGTCGATCGTTTCATATTTAAATTACCGAAAAATTGCAGGTCCGTATCTGAAAAATATTGGAGTTCTTGCAAGCTGAGATTCAACACCCTGTATATTGAAATTTTGGGATTTGATTGAGATATTCGAAAAGAGCAGAAAATTTTCAATGGGGTTCAGTAGGTTCCATCTTCCCGCGCGTTATTTTGCTCATTGAAAACTTAAGGGAAAGTTTCAATTGAATATTTGAATTCCAATAAATTCTTAGCAAATTAGTTCATTGTAATTAAATCGAGAAATTTTTTTTTGAAATGATTGTATTATTCACTTTCGATGTAGGAAGCCGGCCATTTTCGAGAACATAATTGAAAACTGTAGATGAAGTTCTATGATATGGTAATCATTTATTGGGGAATCTTGATTGATATTCCCGAACTGCTGCTCTACCATTCCCGTCACAATAACCATACACGAAAAAAATATCAGCATATTATGGATTCGAAAATTTATGAGGCATTATGATGATATGGAATTTATATAAAACTAACACAGACAAATAATACCTTGAACCGCAGTCTACTCGAAATATCCCCTGTGGAATACAATACAAACAAATTTCTCACCATTCAATTTTTTATTTTTTTTTGGAATTCTATCAGAATATCAGAAGATACAGATATTCAATCATTTCAAGAAAAAATTTCTCAATTTAATTATTACAATGAACTAATTTGCTAAGAATTTATTGGAAATCAAATATTCAATTGAATCTTTCCTTGAAGTATTCTATGAGCAAAATAACACGCGGGACGATGGAATCTTCTGAACCATATTGAACATTTTTTGCTCTTTTCGAATATCCCAATTAAATCCCAAAATTTCGATATACAGGGTGTTGAATCTCAGCTTGCAAGAACTCCAATATTTTTCAGATACGAACCTGGAATTTTTTGGTAATTCAAATATAAATCGATCGACCTGTGAAACTTTATCATATGTTCCAAATATCAACCGAATATACTGGGTGGTTCAAAAGTTATGAGAAAATGAAATTATCAGTGAAAACATGAACCACCCTGTATCTCGGTTATGGAATTGATTAGACCTATCATATATAGGTTTTTTGGACTCGCCTAGTGTGGCTCTAGCTCAGGTTACCGTATGTTCATTTACCAATGAAACACCCCTTATAGGTTGATTCATTAAGAAATATTGGTCATAATTTTTATGCTGTTTTATAATGTTATTGATTTTTTTTGGTTCGTACCTACCACTATCAACCCTTTACAATGCTCAACCAATCCCTTGTACATCAGTTCAGTGTCTTGAAGTTCTTGCATCTTTTTGACTAGGGTATCGTTGCATAGAATAGCTCTGGATAGTCCCAGAGCATCAGCCGTGGACGAGCTCATATTTTCAACAAGCCTATGTTTCATTTTCTTTAGTATTATATCTAAACTCTTGCCCTGTTTGGGATCAGCGTGTAGTTTGTTGTAGTTTATCGTTACTTCTTCCTGGAAAACAGATAAGCGCTTTGTTTAATATTCTCAATGTATCAGATTTTACATTTTTTTTTCAGAGGCTTCCATAGATTGCTTATAAAAAATCGAGTGAATTGAGTGGTCACCTGTACATGTATTGACCGTGATCAATGCTGCTTCATTTCATGACAAAACTATTGTTCAAAATACTTATCATTTGATTCTCACAAAACTCTGCATGAACCAGCGAGCCATTATTTGCAACCAAATACTAGATTTAAATCCGATCGAATTTGTAATTTCAAAAATATTTTGACTTAATGCATGCAAATTTTACCTTGGCAGCTTGGATCATTTTTGCAACTTCAGTTTTCGACTTTCCTTTGACACTCTGACCATTCACAGACACCAATTCATCTCCCGATTGTAAAGTACCATCCTGGCACGCTGCCGTGTTGTCAAAAATCTGTACTATGTACAGACATGGACACAACGGGTAACCCCCACCAATACTGATGCCAATGAGATTATTCTTATCTTTTTTTATGGTGACACTCCCTGAGGTGATGGTCATCCCCCTAAAAATACTATAATTAGCGCGGAAAGTTCAAAAATTGCCGATGTTGGATCTTCTCAAAAAATAGTCGTGTATGCATTAAGTTCGAATATCGATTACTATTAACAGGCTTAACCAAAATTAGATCTATGGTCTACTCTAAACCGTACGAATCTCCATCTCAGATCAATTAAATACCATAGATATAGGCTGGATGCCGAAGATACGTTCTGAAGCTAAAATAAGTGTAGCCAGTTTGTGTTGTTTATTTTTCAACCAAAGCAAAATCTCAGGGTAGTTCACCTTCTACTTTGCGGAGTTGCCAATGATGAAATTATTCATGGTAATTCTTTTAAATTTTCGTAATTTTATTTTTATTTAGATGTACATTATTTGTGGTATGAGAAAAAGCATGAATCATTGATTGATAACTGCCGGAATCGTAACTTTTCTATAATTTGAGGTTGAATATAACACAGTGATCCAGGTTCCAACAAATGTAATGTTTATATAGCCTCGTGCCTATCTATGGGTTTTGTTGATCTGAGTTCTCCATGCATATCGAAATATGGCAGTTCAAAGTCAATAGAGGGTTCATTAATTCTTACAGGATCCCAAACTAGCCTTCCCAGTATTTATAATCAAAATCAACCTACGCCTGATCACACTCAGATTGATATATGATATCATATACATAACTCAAGCCGGAAAATGAAAACAATATCTACAAAATCAGATTTCCCTACGAAGAATTATTTTCATTTATAATTTTCACTGAATGAAAATGGGAAAATTGATCAACTTTCGAATGGAATATTTTCTGAAAAAATGGAGGTTTGAATGTCGAATGAAACCGTATATATTATGACGAAAATTCGTCGAGAGTGTGACATCTTGTTTCACATGATGCCAACATTGGCCTGATCATTGAATTTAGTGCAATTATAAATTTTCCTGGAGCATTTCAAGAAAAATACATGAGAGACACCATGATGTAAGCATCATGAGAGACACTAAATAGCAGAGTTCTTAATCATATTCTGTGTTCTTGAATGAGTGAATAGGATAATTAATTATGAAAAATATCACATTTTATTCCCAACGCAATATTTGGGCATAACTTGAAATGTCATATTTGCAAAATATGAAACCATAAGAGGCATTATTTTGCTCTCGAATCAAAATATAAGCTAATAATCAAACATAGGATTTATCATGTTTCGAAAGCATTTATTCTAAACTATGTGTAAGCTTGAGAATTAAAGCCAAACTGTAACCTCATACCCTTCGAGTTTATCTATTTAAAATTATTATTTGTTCCTATTTCATTTCCTGAGGGAATTCATTTCCAAAAACACTAACTTCCTCTTATAAACAGGAACACGAACTATCATACCTACTTAGCTAAGATTATATTTGAGAAACGATTTTTTTCAGATGAGTTTTGGATTTCATCTTTCACTGAAGTCAGTTGGGAAGAAATATATAGTTATCTGTGACACACCTTTCTTACAAGATGACCATTTGATGTCCTAGAGAGTATTTACATTCAGACAATACAAATTCGAACTTCAATTAATGAAACTAAAAATTATAGGTCTATTAACTGCTATAGGACCTCAATAAGTTCAAAACGACTCACTCTATTCATCAAACTACTAAATTCTAGGTCTACTCTACCAGTTGATTTAGCTCTAAGAAAACACAAGGAAATAGTTCAATATATTTTATTCGCATAGATTGATACATTTATTATACGTATCTCAATTTGTACCATTAAGTTTCTAGATTTCAAGAATTAAATTTCCTCTAACACTCTGCCGGTAGTCCATTATTTCCTTTAATTCAAAGAATTTTTATTGCTGATAATGAATGAATACCTTTTCAGCCTGGGCAGAGGCTATTAAAGCCTCTCAAGTTTGGAAATGTGCAATGGTTTTCAAGTTGCTGAACTTTTCACACAAATAAAAAGTTCTGTAATATGAAGAAATATCAGAGAAACAATTTCTATAACTCTTTTGGAATGGCATACTTGCACTTGCATAGAAAATGGTCCGTTTTATAATCCGTAGATTGAAACTTTAATTTCTTTCATCAAATTTGTGCACTAGAGGAATCATTTCAGCAACTATGAGTAACAAGAAAGTCGAAATATTCTGATCGAAAACAATTAAATTGCAAGATTTTCGAGATATTTTTTTTTTGACTTTTGCATCTTCAATCAAATCACTCAGAATTGGTGAATATTAAAGGAAACTCACAAAAATAAGGTATTGTACTAAAACAATGAACTCTATATTATATACCTGGAAGGGACCCGTTTTGAGCGACAAGTGAAGCCAATTCGTTGCTTATGCAACCCGCGAAGTGGACGGGTATCTATCTCTTTCTTCCTCATTGCAGTAAAGGGAACTCTGTCGCATTCATTCTAAATCTTTTTTATTTTTCATTTCAAATTAGGAGAACTTGAATTTTTCCTGACTAATTCGTGAAGAAGGCAGGATTGTAGAAGATCGCACATGTTCAAGTGAAATTTCAACTTAGTGAGCGGTTTTTCTGGGGAACAGCGCGTTATCATCCTCCGTAAATTTGCGTTTTTTTGCCGAAAATGGTTTCAAGCGACCAAGTTGTACTCACTGATGAAGAGTTCAATGTCAAATTGAATTCTATTCAGCCGCCAGTTGCCACGATAACTTACTACCGAGAAAAGCTATAGCGACTTAAAAAATTCAAAATAAGTTCGTTAATGGGCAATATTCACTTAACAATTCCGAAGTTATATCCATTTCAAATATATTATTTCATTTCCTCTATATCTCAAGAATTACTGATGCGATCAGATTGAAACTTGCTAACTGATTGCATGAAGAATCGTTAAAAAAATATTTTTTTCGGAAACTATCAATGAGATTTCGATGAAACTTGGCGCAGACCTTGAAGTCGAATCTGAACAGCAATGTTCGAAATTTCAGCTCGATTCGACACATATTTCCAAAAATATCGGAAAAAAATATGTCAAATTTCGCATTGGCAATGAATTTTAACCAGCGCTTAAATTTTCCTGACTTCAAGTCAGTGCTTTTCGAGAAGTATTTTCCTATATTCCTATTATTTAAATTTATTGTTATAATGATGAAACTATCGTCAATCGTCAATGCACAGCTCACACCAACATAATTCTTCACTTTTTGAACCACACGCGGCGAAGGCAGAGAAAGTAATGGCATATCAGAGAAAAATAGATATTCATTTTCCAAAATATTGCACTTTCTAAACGATGTAATACCCAAACTACCTTAATTCCCAAGTAAAACCAAATTTGTTTCGTTGCCCCTTGTTACGCTTTAAGCTTAGTTGAAGAAGGGTCGGGTCCTTTCCAGGTAGTAATATAGAGTTCTATGTACTAAACTAATCAAAACGGACAGATATCATGCGCACTAAGGTAGCTTAAAAGTCTATCTTCATGAATTTTCCTACATCCAAGCATCTACAAACCTACAATTATATCTATGGTGTTTGAGGTGTTGGAAGTTTTCATTAGCGTGCATTATGTGCTCCTGTAAAATATCTTATTTCAACATCTTCATTTCAGTTAAATTTTCAGTGAAACATATTTTTAAATTCATGAATTGTTGTACTCTTGACGCGAATGCTAAATTTTATTCAATTTAGAAATATATTATACATTATTCAACACATATTTTCTATGGGAAAGAAGCTTCTGGAATTTGCAGTGTACAAGTTTCTGAAAATTCTGAGTAGTTAAGCAATGACACTTTTAGATGGGTCATTGGATCGCGTTGAAGTTTTTTGCAGAAAAATTAACTTGTTCTCATGAGATCAAAGTTAACGGTAGCGCATTAGTGTCACCGCAAAAATTAAGAATCTGTCAATCACTCGATAACGAGGTTATTTAGTTAATTGATATTTTCAATTTATAAACATATTGAACGATATATAGGAAGATTTTTTCCTGAACACATTATTATTACTTTCATTTTAGCCACTTATTAAGGAAACCCATAAATAGGATAGGGATAAGGTATTTGTTAGAATCATCTCTGATTGGCTCTAATTTAAGTTGGGCTGATTTCATGTCAATAATGTCAGGTTTATGAAGGATTATTTTCTGTTAATCAACTTTATTATTTCGGTTGCTGGTTTTCCACACTGTATAAATATGAAATGTTCGGCTGGCTCATGAAACAAGGTTAATTGCGGAATTTGATTGATGGACAAGCTAGAACGTTAGTCGATTTTCTATGGTAACATATCCATAGCACAGAACAATGTTTATTTACTTTATGATCCATAGACCATAGTTAGTAGTTTTTTCATTGTTGATTGTTGTCTCAGCTATGGTCTATGGATCATGAAGTAATTAGAGATTGTTCTATGCTATAGAGAATCCACTGTCGTTCTGATGATAGATAATTGTTGCGTTCCGATATTCCCAATCAGTACTGGTCAGTATCAGTAATTTCGAAACGATTCGTACTGATACGAAGAATAACCAAAGCAGTGCCAGTAAAATCGACTGTCAAAATTTACTGACAAGTACTGGCCAGGAATATCGGAACTTAACTATTATAGATCGCTTTTTCATCAATCATATTCTATAATTAACTTTTATTTTTCAGGTACCTAGCAACAGAAATAAAGGAGTTAATTTGCAGATATATAAACTATAAACTTGACACTATTGAGGTGAAATCAGGTACCCTAATTCTAATAGTTAATCAGAGATGGTCTTAACGATTACCTTTTATGGATCCCATCAGCTGGTTTGAGGAGCTGATGCACATTTCGCGGATATTCATAGGGTTTGTTTTGGTTCCAAATTCAGAACTGTTCGGGACGGTTCGAGTATGCGCGATTGCGATTTTTCAGACTCAAAACGGCAATTGCGTATACTCGAACCGTCCCAAACAGTCCTGAATTGGTTCTGAAGTCGGAAACAACACAAAGCTATAGATAACGCGAACCACATCATGCCGAATTTGTTCTGACATTCCTCGTTCTCGATGCTAGTAAATTTGAAAAAACTTTTGGTTGGCAATTTGGACCGAAATATTCTATTGACAGAATAAATCTGTGAACATACAGACCAACCGTTGGTTGCACAAAACTGTTGACTGCTGATCAACTCGTTGATTACAGTGCGATGGTCCGGTTAAAAATGAACTGTAATCGAGCACAGAGTTTACTGTTGATTGACAATCAAGCCCTTGATCAGGCAATCAAAGTTTAGTCAAACTGGCCGTAAATGTGTTATTTAACTGATTTTTCTATTTCTGAGTAACACTAATACGTCATTGTGATATATTATTACAGGTTTAATTGTGAATTCAGATTAAGAAAATATGAAATCAATCACACTCGAATAAGCTCTGCTTCACAGTTTTCGTAACTTACATTTGATTCTCCCTCATTACGAGTGGGAATTTATGGAAGAAATCCAGCTCTTTTTGGGATTCCTTGTTTTTTTCATCTTCCGTTTTAGGAATATCTTGTTCAGGTTCTTTCTCTTCCACTTCGATTAAATGCACGGTGGAATCTTCAGGATCTCTGTTGAAATTGAAATAATTTCCGGAACTGTGTGGTAGGATTTATTCATATACTCACAATTTCAGCAAGTCCTCCATTATGTCATGTATTCGAATACTGGTCTTCGTTATCTTCGAAGCACTGTTTGGAATGCTTTTATTTATTGTTAAGAATTGCTCTTCATAGTTTCTGCATATTTATGTTATCCAATTCTTTACCAATTCCTACTTTTATTTAACAGTCATCACAAAATTGCCAAATTTGGTTTGAAATCTGTTAATATTAAATTGACTCTCATGAATTTACTCATATATCGATATGTTTGACTTGATTAATAGAAACGAACTGGATTATACGAAAATCAACATCGGCATGTTTTGATTTGTCGATTCTTCTAGTCTTCGTTGTATCTTTTCAGATGATCATAATGTGGGAGTTAACACAGTATACCACGAAACCAAGTGGATTTCTTCAAAACATAAAGGACAATTTTCATAAGAGTTAGCAGAAAGCTGTTTAGTGCCTTTTATGTTTGATTTCGTTGCTTATAATTGCGGGAATACCCTCAACTTTTTTGTATTCGAACAGACATCCAGAATATTTTGAATTTAAGTAGAGGTCATTTCAGATTAACCTGAAAGGCTTATTTTGGATGGATTTTGCATCATTTTTCAGGTTTTTTCTGGGTTTTCACTCCCAATATCTGAAAAAATCTATTTAAATTTAATAGCTCTGTTTCAAAGATTGGGAGTGAAAACTCAGGAAAAAACCTTGAAAATATGCATTTCACTTCATTGTCTTCATTCCATCTGTAAAATTTCATGAATGCCGTCGATTTTGTTTTTTAAAGATATATTCATGGTAGCACACTTCATCGAAACCCTGTATGTTTCTTAATTAAATTAGTCGTGTTTTCAGAAAGAATGGAAACATATAGCGAACCTACAAGCGAAATAATTTTACATGAATCCTTAAAATGCTTTCCAGATGGAAACGCAGGGTACCCTAGTATATAAAATATATAAATCAATTACTTGCTCAATTTCTGGAGGATGAAATTCTCCCCATCATCGTAGAATTGTCTTTCTCTGTAATATTCATTCCTGTCATAGTTTTGATACCAAGTCAAATGAGCGTGTCCGGAAAACATAACGATAACACCTCCAAAACAATAAGGCACTTGTCAAATGAACTTCCAGTACATTAAATATCTCAGTAAAACTGTTTTGCTCGCAGGAAACGAGAGTGAAGTTTATCAGCAACTGATAACACCGGAAGGTGTTTCCTAGCTCAGCCGCACGAATCAATAAATACAGAATAATTGTATTAAATCGTACATTAATAAGGTTTCCTATAAAAAAATAAATAATACTTCACTTATATAAAGATTAAGGTCTAGGTCGTGTTTCTTAGGAATTGATTTCATTATTTAGACATGTTTAGTGTTATAATCAGAACACCTCAATCCATGATACAGTCCAGTGGTGAATTCAGGATATCCGAGCATTTCAGAAAAAAAGGTTGATTGATATCGTAAGACAATTAGTTCTGGAAGTACAGGGTGATTTTTGATGTTGGTTTGAATTGCCGAAATCCATAGCTTCGGAATAAGAGGTACGATTTTGATTGAATTTTGTGGGTTTTTTCACATCTAGCAACCCTTTGAGATGAGTCATGTAATTCCAATATATTTCGAATGTTCTTATTCCGAATACATTTTGTTTCAAGCTAAATGAATTATTGTTTTCGTTTCTTGACCTCGCGAGCGCTGTATTTCGAATGTTCTTATTTCGAATACATTTTGTTTCAAGCTAAATGAATTAGTTTTTTCGTTACTTGACCAAGCCAGAGATGAATAAAAGAATTATATTTTTTCAAGGGAAAATTGCATGTCAAAAGAAAATGTCAACAAAAATGGGTTTTCTTCAGAACCAAAGAAAAATTTCAAATTTTCATTATCGATTAAACTTTATTTTGGGATGATTTTGTCTTACTTTTCAGTTGTTTTCAATGTTTGCACTTCGAGTATCTATCAAAAGATCTATTAAAACCAAACAAGTATTATTATTTATAGAAAACGCCCTTACGAATTGCTGGATTGAAACTATTTATCAAGGGCAGTTTACAAGAAAATGTTTCCAAATGAACAATGTTGGATCAATGCAAAGAAAATTATTCTGCAAATTTTCTAGTTATTGTCTTATGAAGGAATCAGATTTAGACCATGAAATGTTACAGTACGTTTGCATTGTTCTGATATTGTTTATTAAAGGCATTAGGAAGTTTTCTAGAGGCTGATGCCCTTGACAAATAATTTCAATCCTGCTATACGAAAGGGCGTTTTCTATAAATAACAATTTTATTTCATGCCAATCAGTTCTTTTTCATATATCAGGAGTGAAAACCTTGAAAACGCCTAAAAAAAATTTGTATTCACACCAAGGAAGGGCAGCAGAGTATTTAGGGCGTGGCAAGCTCCGCAGGGGCGCCAAAAAATATCGAAAGTTAAAAAAATAAGAGCGCCAGACGAAATAATTCCAAAGATCACAACTCGGTTTTCATGTATACGCCTCGCAACAAGAGATGCCGGGGAATCTTGAAACATAAATATTGCCGGCCTTCCTCAGAATTTGCGTATTAAGGGCCGGTATTATAAAACTCAACTGGAAGATATCTTTAACTTTAACTGACAGTTTTGACAGATATGTCCTACCATAACTGTCAAAACTGTCAGTTAAAGTTAAATATAACTTCCAGTTTAGTTTTATAATACTGGCCCTAAGGGCCGGTATTATAAAACTTAACTTTAACTTTAACTGACAGTTTTGACATATATGTCCTATCATAACTGTCAAAATTTCAGTTAAAGTTAAAGTTAACTTCCCATTAAGTTTTATAATACCGGCCCTAAGCCTAATATAATCACAAGGTCATCTATTTTTGCGCGCATGTTCTAGGGGAACAGCGTGCTATCGTTTTGTCCAAATGTCTGTAATTTTGGATGATTGAGCCGAAAATGGTTTCAAACGACTAGGTTGGACTCACTGATGACGAATCTGGTGTCAAAGTCGATTCTGTCCGGCCGTAGTCACGATAACTGTCGACAGAAGCAAGCTAGCAACTTGAAACTTTCAGGATAGGTTGCGCATTAAAATGCCGCGGTTAAATTCGTTAATGGGCAAAATCGGTCGAATAGTTTCGGAGTTATAGGCACTTGAAGTTTTGAAGTTATTTATTTTTTATTTCGGAAACTACCTGAGCGATTGGATTCAAACTTGGCAGTTAGGTGGAGTACAACTACGCGCAACTTTGAGCCAAATTTCGTCAGGATCATATTGTCAGTAAATTAAAAAAAAAAATTTTTCGAAATTTTTTTCCAAAAAAATTTTTTTTCGGAAACCATTCATCATACCAAAAAAAAATTCCACTCACACTTTGACCTTCTAATTTCACAGCAGTGTACCAAATTTCAGTTCGATACGATCATAAGTTTTGGAGATATCGGGAAAAAATATGTCGAATTTCGAGGTTTTCTTCTCGATATCGTTGATTTTTTCGGTATGACTCGAGAAATACTGATTCAGTCCTGATTAAACTTCACAGCGAGTTTTAAGATGCTGAAAGACAACTTTATGCGAAATTTCGTGATAATCGTGTCATTAGAACAATTTGAAAAAAAAAATTTCTATGATTTTCTCATCATATCATCCTCATTAAATTCTGTATGAAACTTCGAACTGTTATTTTTCGATGAGGTACTGGATTTCAATTCGATCTGATCTGTATTTTTGGAAATATTGGAAAAATAAAATTTTGATTGGGTATATCTACGGAATCATTGGGTGGATTTTACCCATTCACGAATTCGGCCTTCGTAATTAGGGTCCAAACCTTCTCTACAAATATCGAGTTTCTAAGTTGTTTCTTTCGGAAGTTATTGTGTTTACGCAGTCGGCCGTTAGGCTGACCATAAACCGGAAATGGAGGGCGCTGTCTAATATTTTGCCACAGGCGCCAAAGTACCCAGATACGGCCCTGAAGAGTAGTGACGTATCATTTTCAATTCGGTTTCGAAATGAATCAAATATGATTTCCTCAAGTATCAGCATGCCATAGAAAAACACTGGTTCCTACAATAAGAGGAACGAAATCATAAAACTTTCATCTCTTTCTCGTGATTTTATACTTTCGAACCATAGATAAAAGACATAGCCGAAGCTTTTAATATATTGTATATTGTCCAATTATTTCAGTGAAATCACAGAATATCTATCCTAATAAGTATAGATATTCTGTGGTGAACTTGGTATCATCGAAACAAATTATAAAAGAATCTGCACAGATATTCACCTTCTGTCTTCGTAAAACTCCATGGCGTCCTCGTTGGAATCTAACGGGTGGTAATAATAATATGCCATTCATAAGCAATTCACTTGGCGTAAAGCACAACAAAGCGATCATGTGGGTCTCGTTAAATAGTTCGGAATACTGACGGAATAATAAACCGATATAACAATAAAAAATTTTCCGTGCGAGCCTTATCAAGGTACCTTCATGATAAGGTGAAGTTATGTACGTTCGTTACTACCAAGCATTCTTCTCGTTCGAAAATATTTTGAGTTGAAAGAAATCACTTTGAATAGGCGTAATGACAATAACCACTTATTTTTTCATTGAGAATTTTTTTTGAATTTTCAATTATGTGCGGAATTAGTAGTATTTTTGTGAACAGTAATCCGTCATGAAATGTTGAACGCCGATCAAAACAGCCCTTATGCATCACAGTTTCGTATTAGTTTTT
The DNA here is from genome assembly GCA_958510865.1 of Myrrha octodecimguttata. Lineage (NCBI taxonomy): Eukaryota > Metazoa > Arthropoda > Insecta > Coleoptera > Coccinellidae > Myrrha > Myrrha octodecimguttata. Next base: position 71,941,502 of record OY294056.1, on the reverse strand, counting down.
GTGGATGTCTTCTCTCAAATACTCATTCTCAATCGACCCTCAAAGATATTTCACATTGCCTTACAATCTTTTTCTAGTTTTTTGTTGCCTCAATAATAAAAATCTGATTTGCAGCAAGGATTTATCAACTTGAATAGTTTATATTTCATGCAATTGATCTGTTGAGATTAAGAGAATCATAAAATGACTTTCCTTCAGAAGAGGGTAAAATCTTCCATGCTATACTCCATTCACTTTTATAAACTATCCTGGTTGGCCATGATATTCTGACACATTTCACCGTGTATATTTTGAAAATGTTAGGTTATAGTCATTTTCCTGTCAGATAACTACGCAACGTTGTCCTCTCTACATAGAGGAAGTAGTTACTATGTATTTTTCAAAAAGTTTATTTACTTTGGGAAAATATTATGTTAATTCAATAATTCCAAAGACCTGAGAATGTTGAAGAAACTTTTTTCTTTGTTAATACTGGAAATATTTCACATATATAAACATGGTTGGAAGATTCAGTTATGCTCTTTTCTTGTACAGAAATCGAGAATCGAGTGTTGAAATTTTACTGAAATATAATAGATAGAGAAGTCCGTTACATAGTTCATTCGAAAAACAACTAAAAGAACTCGAATAACCCGGCAGTTAAACTTCTGAACGAACAGACGATCCTATGAAATTCCCTATTTTTCGAAATTGTCAAGAAATGATCATACAGAAGACATTTAAATACCTTGTTGCATAACTTGAAATACCCCAGTATGAAAATGTTGGATAGCTTGTGATAAATTATGGATTCCAAATTATCAGGGTTACTATCAGTAAAAGCAGATTTCAATTGTACATAGCACTTTCTGATACTTTGTCTCTGCTTCTTCCAAACTACCTTCGGCATTTTTAGTTTCCAAGCGTGGTGATTAAGTTGAGATTGAGAGTAGAAATTCCCATTTGGCAATATCTCTGGGAATTATTTTGACATTGCCGATATTTCACGGGTGCCAACCTGCGTCAGTTTCAAGTCAAAAAACTTGATAGACCTAAATCGTGGCCAACAGGGATAGTTCATAAAAGTAAATGGAGTATTAATAACTAAGATCTTTGGAAAACATTATCCTTTAAAGATAACTTAGATATCTGGAGTAAGAACATTAATCAATCATTTTCATTTTTAAGTATTCATTTGTTTAGATTCAAGATTTTCTCATTTATTTGAAGACTTCAGGTCCTATTTCAATGATAATCCATTATTATTTCGCATCTGAACAACTCAACATGAAATAGGTAACCCCCACATGATTGTAAATAACTCCGGATTCATCAACCGTATCCACTTTAAAATCTCAAAGCATGTACCTACACTGAAAGAACACATCACAATAACACCTTGAAAACGAATCAGAAACAATAAGAGGGTAAATGGAAAATTTCGAGTTTCAGAAATTTGAATATGCGATACCTATTGCGTAGTTTGTATAGCGTGGAATGAAAGTTGATAATTTTTTAGGATTTTATTCGTTGATTATGGGTTTCAAGAAACGTCAGAATAAATTTCAAACACAAGTGAATTAACTGAGAGTCGGGTTATTAGTTGGTAGGTTGGGCTATGCTATCATAATCCAACTTTGCTGGTAATTTTGGATTAATTTTGTTATTGACAATAGTAACACATAGTTTTCATCATGCCTATTCAGGGAAAATACACGGTGATCCATCAATAGTGACCCAGATTTTTTTTCAGTAGAAGAATCCTTCCTCAAATAGGTTCGTAGTTCCTGTCACTTCGTATAGAATATAGATGATATAAAACCTTGAGTGTATACAGAAGACGGGAAGAGAAGTTATCAGGCAAAACTCATCATAGTTCCATTCATGGCATCGGTATGAATATAATAAACATGGGAATTTATATACATTATCCCGAAGGATGGCTCCATAGACAAACATCAACATAACATAACAGAAATCAACATTATCCAAACCAAAGACTAAATATTAATCATTGTTCCAAACCCAAAGAATTTTCCTCAGGAATATTCAATTCACTCACATTTTGTCCTCTTCCAAAAAATAATCATAATCGAGATCGAACATTTTAAAACTTCATATGATTATGTTACACTTTATTATTGATGTTTGTCAACTAAACTTCACCATTTGACATGTTATCAAGTGCGCTGAGTTGCGCCGCGACGCCTACGTCTTGGACTACTGACCCCTGTACACAAACGCGGGAAGCTTGAATAAAATCGATATGAGCATCTCAACGGATTGTTGTGAAAACTCCATTTCGGTTGAATATAGTATAAATGGTTCTTTTACCTCGGTTGTATTTGATGTGAGCTTTTTCTACCGATTGGGCTCTACACTTTTTTGAATAAAATGAAATTTCGAATAAGAAGGTACCTGTGTATATCTACGGAATAATTGGACAGACTCTGCTGATTTAGAAATTCGAGGTTCGTAATTGGGTTTCAATTCTGTTCTACACATATCTAGAAAAAAGTCTTGAAATATCCTGACAAATTTTGTGGAGATAAAATGATCAGAATGTAGGAAAACAACCATTATATCAGGAAGTGAAACTCGATTGACCGTTCTCCTGACTTGATTGAATAGAAAAGAGATTTCTTTAAAAAAAAACGCACATAGATTATTCTTTCTCATAGATGGCAAAATACGCTGATCTTTATAAAGAATATACCAGATTAATATGAATGATAAAGTAATCAAACAAAACTAGTTCTGAAAAAGTTATGTAATTTTCCAATATTATTATACAAAAACTAAGGAAAACATTACCAATTACAATTTCCATGGTGCTTATTTTCCTGTACAATTTTTCCCCATCATCAGAATATTCAAAGAGTATACTGCTTGTAATTGTTGAGACTATTCATAAAAGTATTCTCTACGGTTGTTGGCCCATCTGTAATATGAAAAGTCAGATTTCCACTCTGATATTTCTGGGCAGCAAAAAGTCTTTTGAATACTCACCAAAAAAGAAATATGTGGACTTTGAAGGGTAGGCATCCTTTCTTGCTGAAGCAACAGCATTTCTGATAGCTAGAGGTATACAAACTGACATACAAAGGGGTGGTTCGCCAACAGCTTGAAACATACAAAAGTTCAAAATATACCTAAGAAATTGTATCAAAACGTTGTGGAAGTAGTATTCAAATAACAGAAAAAAATTTGCTGTCATTACAACAAATGAAGCAATCAACATTTCTTGTGAGGAGATCAGTAGAAGATGAAAGGAGCAACAGATAAGAAGCAAGGAAGTACATAGAAGAAATACATTCAGAAATATTAGACTTTGCTCTTCCATACTACGAATTAAGATTGAAACATTCTGTATAGAGTATATACAATTAAATTGTGATATAATGAAGAGTATAGAAAGCAAAAGAAATACCAAAGTGGATTTGACAAAACTTGTGATATACAGGGTGACCCATTTTAACTTAGGTAGCCAAATAACTCGAGAAATAAGCACACTACGAAAAAATGTTTAGAATCAAAATTTCGTCATTTCGAGGGGGACGTACAATGACGTTAAAATGAGCCCCCCCACCCTTCCCCCTGGGCGGTGAGGGGGGGGCAAGTTTGAAATCTTAAATAGGAACCCCTATTTTTTATTGCATATTCGGAATCTTTGGCTAAAAACACATACAATTTGTCTGAAACATTTTTCTCGATTCATGATAGATGGCGCTGTAATCGACGAAATTCTCTTACTGAGAACCCATGCTTACGATTCTGCAATAAATTAACAATAAAAATACCACGTTTTCATTGTTAATACTCGAAATTAGTCTTAAAACAAACTTCTCATTATTTTTTATTACTCATTAATTACTTCTCAAGAAATTGCTTTTAGCGTAACCTGCCCTTTAGGCAACTTGAATGGTCCAAAGTACCGAGACATTTCGGACTTTCCATCTGATGGAGTTCCTCTAAGTATCCCTCCAAAATTTTGTCCATTTAGTGCCAAAGTCACAAGTGTTTATGTATTTTTTTAACATTTGTACTCTGATAAAATTTTGGTAAAATGGCAAATTATACGCCTACAGAAGTAGTCGATATTCTTATAACCTTTGGCGAATGTGGTAGAAATTACAGACTTACTGCCCGTACTTATGCGGAGCGATTCCCAAATCGCCGCCATCCTACTGATCAACAAATTATAAAAAAAATAATGAGAAGTTTGTTTTAAGACTAATTTCGAGTATTAACAATGAAAACGTGGTATTTTTATTGTTAATTTATTGCAGAATCGTAAGCATGGGTTCTCAGTAAGAGAAATCGAAGAAATTGAATTTCGTCGATTACAGCGCCATCTATCATGAATCGAGAAAAATGTTTCAGACAAATTGTATGTGTTTTTAGCCAAAGATTCCGAATATGCAATAAAAAATAGGGGTTCCTATTTAAGATTTCAAACTTGCCCCCCCTCACCGCCCAGGGGAAGGGGTGGGGGGGCTCATTTTAACGTCATTGTACGCCCCCTCGAAATGACGAAATTTTGATTCTAAAAATTTTTTCGTAGTGTGCTTATTTTTCGAGTTATTTGGCTGCCTAAGTTAAAATGGGTCACCCTAAGACTATTATTTCTACTCATAAAAGAAAGTTACAGCTACGAATACCTACAGAGGTACACAAATAACAGAAACCATGAAAAAACACTTTGGAACAGACTTGAAAGGAAGGAGAGCTTATTTGCTGTTGTCAACCAATCCGATAAAGGAAACAGATTTCTATATAAAAATAAAACATAAAAGTATCTTCGAATATTTCACCTTTTGATTGTAACACTCCAACTGGATTTGGATTATTTTTGGGCAATTTCACTCTGAAGTCAATGGGTATATCTCTGACACCTGGTGGTTTGTAAGTCCAAGTATTATTGGTTAATAATTTGCCATTTTTATCGAATTTCAACCTTTCTGAAATATAATATCCCATTCCCATAATGAAAGCACCTTCAACCTGACCAACATCTATGAGAGGGCTCAAAGAAGTACCAGTATCTTCTATTAAGTCTACCCTTGTAATTTGATGTTGACCTGTTAGAATATCCACCTCAACTTCTGCTGCACAGGCGCCATAAACATAGTAACTTTCCAAGAACGGGGTGTTTGGTGAGTGTCTGATGATGGAAAAAATATACTTAACATAAATACTCTTATTCTTTATACTGGGATAAATATTTCTCGAATTGTAATTTTTGTGTAGACATATTGCTGTTATGTCATAAAAATCATGATTGGTACTAATTATATAAGAGGGCTGTAGAAATCAAGTTTTTCACAATTCAATATTTCATCAGTCAAATAACACAAATATTCACTTACTGGCCATTCGCTGTTAGAAGCACATAATCAGCAAATCCTGCATGCACGAGTTCTTCCCAGGTCTGTGAGGTATCATCCTTCTTATAAGGTTGCAGACGTTTCAATAGCTTATCGCATGCTTGACTGACCCCCTTCAATGAAAATACTTCGTTATTAATTAACAGTAAAATTTCAGCTAATGAGAAAGTGTGAGCAACTTCAGCACATTCTCACAGCCAACTACTCTCAGCAGACAACTTTATTTAGATGGAACCTCAGCTCAATATTGAAACTTTGTATAACTCACATAGCATACAGCTTCCGAAGTCCAACTCCCTCCAGTTATGTAACTATTTGCAGAGACCATATTATTACTCGGAACCACATTCACTTTCTCCATTGGAATGTTGAATTTATAGGAACAAACCTGAGCAGCCTGTAAATATTCACAAGTTACCACTGTGACGTAAGCTGGTTGTGAAAATTTTGTCAATACCTTAGTGTTGATGCCTTGACCAATTTCAATACCACCGTGGCTGATGGAAACACTACCATCAACATGGTATATGGAAACTGTTGCCATTATGGAACCTTCTATTTCGAAGAACCAAGCCATAGGTACTACAGAGATTCCCCTTTTCTTCCAGCGGTTTTTCTATTAAAAAAATGTTACCATAACTTTATCCAACAGGATTGTTTCATGCTGCGAATTGATGGTTAAGATAAATTTTTTGGAGTTATTCGATTTACCTCATTAAAACGTGCAATAGTTTGTTTTCTCTCATCTATATCAGCCCATTCTTTCAAATCACCAATATATTTGAAAAGTTCTTTTCTCGTGGTTATATTATTTACTCTGACATCTAGCGAATCCATCTCCAACACATGCGCAATATGTTCCATAATATTTTCCATGAACCCAACTCCATCCGAAGATCCTATAGAATAATCAATATAAAAGATTTCATTTAAATTTGATTATCTTATTTGATGAGATGCATGGTCATCAATTTGTCGAGGAATTTGCTCAACACTCTGCCAAAATTCGTAGATAGATAAATTTAGCTTTGATCTATTAAATTACTTTAGGCCAGTGAATACTTTAGACCTTAGAGACATCTTATAGGGATTGTCCAAAAAAAAAAAAGTTCGTTCATTTATTCATGAATTCGGGCAGCAAAATTTTGCGGAAAAAAACCTGGAAGTTCCGAACTACACTATGGAGCTTATTTTCCACAAAAGATATATTTTTATCCAGCAAATCTTCGTTTACCTGGTGCTCTCGTCCAAGTGTTGGCAGGGGTGTCGCTTTTGGTCCTATAATATTCGAAATTGAAAGGATCATTGTTATAGTTTCCATTCAATGTTTGGAATAGATAACCAGCACTGTCTTGTTCATTTCCACCTACACCATGATCACCGTACATTTGGCAGTTGAGATACTGTATAACTCCTCCATTGTTCACACCAATTTCATAATCAACGGCAAAAGGAAACCTCTTGCCGATAAATCCCATATTCTCCTTCAATGAAAGGGATATTCTGACCGGTTTCTTGAGAACCCAAGCAGCCAGTCCTGCAGCACAGGAAATGATGTTATTTCTGGAAATCTTTCCACCGAACCCTCCGCCAACTCTTTTTATGTTGATGCGAATTCTGAAAGATCATCATAGAAAATAGCCCAACACGAAGGAAATCATGCGCAAGATTTAAATTTATTGATATCTCACTTGTTATGAGGCACATTTAGTACTTTGCCTAGGCCTATTTGAACAGCATCCATCCATTGTGATGAAGGGAACACTTCCAGTATATCTTCGCTTGGAACTGCGAGACAGCACTGTAACTCCATATGAAAGTGATATTGACCAGTCATTTCATATTGGCCTTTGATTTTGTGTTTAACATCCCCACCTACGATTGAAATATTTCATGATGATCGTCATCCGTGAAGATATTTTTTCGAGGTTACCTTAATTGAAATACTCACCAATTTTTTTTGGTTTCTGCTCTTTCTCTTTGATGATTTTGTTAGTAGCTTTAGCTTCTAATATTTCTCTAATGGTCAGTAGGGGCGCTTCTTTGGGAGGAACATATTCAATTTCGACCAAGTTGGCAGCATCCTCCAAAACTTCTTCATCAGAGCCAACAACTAATCCTATGGGTTGCTCGTAGAACTCAACAATCTTATCACAAAATAGCCTTTCTACTATACCAAATCCTAACTCCTTCGGAAAAAAATTATTTTCTCCAGGAATATCGTCCTTCGTGAAAAATCTGACTACTCCTTTCATTGCCTTCAAATTAAAATTACTTTGGTGAATAAAAAGCTTTAACAAACATGAAATGAAAGATTATTTATTTGAGGTGATATCAAAATACATACTTTATACTTCGAGTTTCCCTATGCATCAATATTAACTCACCAAAGCCTTTGTAGCGTCCACTTTAGCTATCTTACTATTTGGGGATGCCTTCGCCAGAACAAATTTTCCATGAAGCTGGTGAGGAAGATCCGGTATGTCATCAACATATTGAGCCTGACCTTGAAGCAAATTGGGTTTGAATGAGAAAGTTTGTTTGGAGAAATGGCTGTATTCGAAAGAATATTACCTGTTGTCTGAGCTAGAGCTTCAAGTTTTATAATTGGTTTTGTTAAGGGGTACAAGGATTTATTCGTTTCATAATCTTGTAGTCCATTTGATAATGGTCGTATGAGAGAAGGACCTCCACTTTTATTCCTATCACTCAGAACAGTTTCGGGTGCCATTTTGAGTACAGCCTGAATTCAAAAATTTACGGATTTATGTCATAAAAAGGGTTAAATAGTTCTTGATATGGATGGTTTATGTCTATTGGATTCATGACAACTCTCGGTAAGTTTATTTGGAAGAAACTGCCTTCAGAAGAAAGATCTTTAGAACGACGATGTATGAAGAAGACAACATAAGGTCAGAACTGGATACAAATTTGATGGAGTTCTGTGTTGAATGAAAGCGAATAGTTGAGGAAAGGCGTTAAAGTATGAATGAAGGGAAAAATTTTGTTCGTGAATCCCTGATCAATTGATTGGTTATAGAAGAATTATCTTGGAATTCAAAGGTTGATGATAGTGGGGTAACATGCATGAACCACTACGTAAATAATTAAAAACGGTATGGTATAGGTACTGAATATCCACCTTGTAGAGAAGAGCCATAGCAAGCTGCTTTCTGAAGTCAGGATCAGGCTCTGGTGGGTTATCTTCTGGTTGAAGCTCTCCTGAAAGCGTCTTGAATGCGCCTTGCAAAGTATTGTTGTCGAACAGCTTTTTTCCTACGAGGTACTTCTCAGTTTTAGTTGCATGAATGAAATTGGGACTTATGTTTCCAAAAACTATATTCGCACTTTGGACCATGTCATCTGAATTCAACTGCAGCAGGAACCCTGCGTTGACTAAAGCATGAGCATTTTGGGCTCTGGGCATGATCTGCAAATTGACATATGTTTCGGAGATTTGGCTTTAGCTTTCTATCTAATTTGCTACTTGTAGTTGCCGTTGCAACTTGCAGACCTACCTTGAATGTTTCATATTTATAATTTGTCAAACTTTTCAGCTCAATCGTTTTAATAACTTTCTTCTTCATATCACATTGAAGAAATTCAGGTAATGTTTTAATCACTTCTGTTCCATTTATATCAACTGTAAGAAGGAGATCATTAGTTTTGGGAATTCCTAATGATGGGTATTATAAATAATTTTAAACTCACTTATGATTAATGTTGCTTGGAATGTTTCTAACAGTAAGAATATATCTGATGGAAATTCATTGTGCAAATGTTTGAGCATCAAATTTCCTGCTAGCGTACCGATCTGAAATGATTATATCACATTAATAAAAAAAACTCGGTAACTCAGATCAATATGTCAACGAACTCGAGAAAATGATTGAACTCCAGTTAGGAGCTTTTCTGGGCATTTTTAGAAAGAAATATAAAGTCATCCAAGAACTTAGAGGTTATAAAACAAATCCAAACTAACTTACATTCCTAACTGCTACATGCGCTACCAGGTCTAAATGATCTGCCATAGTTTCCAAATAAGCAAAACCTCGGTTGATTTCCGATATTTGCCGAAAAAAATCAATCGTTCTAGACAGGGATAAATTTCCTCCAAGTTTTAAAGTTTGTTCTTCTAATTCGTATTTCGTGAGTTCCTTCACATCAATTATATCCACATAAAAAGATGGCGTTGGAAGTTTGTATACTCCTGCAATGAAACCATTTGTGTGTGTTTTTGATGGCAGAAATGACACGCAAGAAGGCATACAAAGATAATCAAAGAGAAAGGAGAAGGTATAATTCCGAACACAGAAATTTTTTGACGATATTCCAAACCAAAATTTGATTTTAGAGTATCTTTATCGCTTTTGGCAGCCAAACCTAATTGAAGCACCAGATTTTTTCTTGCGAGTCAAAGACAACCTGGAAGTTAAGAGCGAGAAACTACTTTTGGTTTCAATACCAGGTCCCCAACTATGAAGTTGATGTCTTAATACCTCGTATACATACTTTGTGTTGTATATCTTCAGCACTGATGAGACAGCGGTTTATAGAATGCAAGAAATTTTGGTTAGATATCTCACCTTTTCCGGTATTTCCAGCAACAAGCATATAGTTGGCATCTCCTATTTTTTCTAGAACACTGAGAAGGCTTTTCAGTGATACAACTTTCGTCCACGTTGCTTTTCCAAGTCCAATTTCAAACTGCTTCTTCTTCATGCATACAATATTATCTTCATTTATTGTTTTTGGATCGACGAGGCAAAAATCTTCGATATCGGGATAGGTTCCTAATAAATCCGAAGAAGCATCTTTGCACAAAGATTTGAATGCGGATAAAATGGGTCGGTAGCCAGTGCATCTACATATATTTCCACCGAAAGAATTCTCAACTTCTTTCATGGTGGGTTTTCCATTTTTCGATAATGCGTACATATTCATGACCATGCCAGAAGAGCAGAAACCACATTGAGTACCATTGAAATTGGCCAGTGCCAATTGGATAGGATTATACTGGGTTAGGGGGCCCCCAATGCCCTCTATTGTTTCTATTTGCCAGCCATGGCATGTTAAGACAGCAATAAGACACTACAAATTTCAATTTTTAGTTTTTTAAAATTGTTCTGATGACACAATCATCACGAAATTTCTCACGAAGTTGTTCATCAGTGTTTTGAAACTAGTTACCAAGTTCCATCATTATTAAATCAGTATTTTTTGAGTTATTCCGGAAAACACAACGATACCAAGGAAAAAACCACGAAATTTGACATAATTTTCTCAATATCTCAGGAAATTCTAATCGTATGTTACTGAAATTTGATACACTACTGTGATATAGGATGAATCCAAATATAACCTGTTTTGACGCTTTCGCCTTCTCCGTTGGAGCAGAATCAACACTGTGCCTCGTCCTCGAAATTCGTCCGGAAACTTTTTCGTTGCATGTCTGCCACACAGACCAACGGGTTTGTTTTGATTGAGATGACTTAAGAACTGTTCGAGACGGTTCGAGTATGCGCGATTGCGATTTTTCAGGAATATCGCAATTGCGCATACTCGAACAGTCCTGAATTGGTTCTGAAGTCGGAACCAAAACAAAGCTAACTGGTAATGGTCTGTAGTTGGTATGTATGTCTACTCACACGTACCACTGCCTGACGGCAACATTGTCGCACCGTAAGCCTGGACGTCCACTGGAAGCGATTTCGGGCTTTTATATATGAGCTACGCGTTTTACGAGCGCCGATGAGCTTTTACGACCCGAACGGTCTCAGGCTTCGGGGTCGTCTACTGGCAGATAGTTCGCGTGGTTTCGGCTCGTTCTTGTTCTTACGTGGCAGAGGATTTGTACCTACTTCGGATTTCCGTATTCATTGAAGAAATTGTGATTCGGGATGGATTCAGAATTAATAATTAATTTCATGGATGAATCTTACTTGATCAGGCGTATGTTAGCTACGAAATGGGCAAAATTTTCACACTAAGGTAGATTCAAATTTAGAAAAAATGAAATTATCGGGAGAAATTCACCATCTTGATAATGAATCGGAAAAACCTTCAAAATTTTACAGATTATTATCGTATACTCATTTATAATACTGCAATGGAAGTTGAAGTGTGAATGTTGATGACCTGGGTACTTCGAAAACAAAGGATGTGGAACTTCGAAATTGTGGCTGATTTGAGATTTATTTGTGAAAAGTTACCTTCAGAAGGGGAATATGTTATTAAAGTATCTAGAACGTGACTTCAAAACTTGAAAAACTGCAAACATCGAAAGAAATAATGATGGTGACACAAATATTCAGAAATTCTTAAAATTTGGCAGAATTGCATGCGTATTTTGGAAAATAGATCACTAGTAAAAAATCCGTAGCGTTTGATTAAGAAAAAACTATGTTTATTTCGTGATCGAAAGGATTGTTCTGCATATGAGATTGATTGGAACGTAGTTGAATCATTACAGTACGTATGGAACAAAAACACTTGAGCATGTAGAAAAATGTTCGGAATAAAATTGGTGACAGACTAAAAAACAAATTGATAATAGATATTGAGATAAAAAGAGCTATAAAAACCGAGATAATGGCGAAACTCTTTGGATTAATTATATTTGGAATGCTATACAGCCGATCAATTGCCAGAGAGTCCAATTTCAGTTAGGCTACTACACCTACACAACTTCTGAGTATAAGTTTAATGTATGAAAAAAGACAACAACCATTAACCTTTCAATCTGATCCATCTAAAATCCACCAACAATAAACAACGAGCTTCAACAAATATTCCGTTCACAAACCATACATTCCGCTTGCCGTGGGATAGCTCCTCTTTTCGAACGTATAGACGCGGCAGATCCAAACTGATCGGGATACGATTGCGCCGCTCGAAATCTCTCGAAAACACCCGTATGAACTCGCTGCCAGTCGCCGAGGGAATCTAGAATTCCATTCATTTGGATCTGTCGCGCAAGTTCGTTCATTTACGCTCCTATCGCGCCTCTCGAAATCGCGTGCAGTGGACGACCAGTGGTTGGCAAGTGTTAGGTACATGCAAAAGACCGACGGTCGTTTTGTGGTTGCGATGTGGTACGTGTGAGTGAAGCCTAAATTTTAAACTGAAGCATAACATTTGGGGATAAAAGACATATCGAATATGGATATAAGGTTTAATATTGAACCTACTGAATTCACTGCTAGAAATTGCTCATCTCCAGGCTTTCTCACTGCAATTATGCATGCTCCACAACCACCTTCATTGCACATTCGCTTGGTCCCCATAAAAAACATTTTATGACGAAGGTAGTCATTAAGGGTAGTTTTCGGATCTACATCGGAGGCTTGTACTAAAAAAATCAATTATTAGATGCGATTTTCATTAAGTTCCCTCTCATCAACCTACCTGTATGTTTTTCTCCTTGGATCGTGAATTCAATGAAAGTTTTGGCCTCAAGATCATCATTAAGATCTCCATTTTTACTGCTTGACAACCAATTGAACATTTTTCGTTATGTAAAGGATAACTCAGAGATTGAAAAGTTTCTGGAGAAAGACGAAATCAACAATTTCATGGAAGGAATATAGATCTTTGTATGATATGGAAACAAAACAAATAATTTCTTCATCTCCATAAGATAGCTGTTGATGAAAAGAAATATTCACGAAATTATACTTCAACATCATCTAATTTCCTATGCAAACTGAATAAACAGATTATTTTTTGATTCCCTCTATATGAAAACTTACCATCCGAAGTTTTTTTCAACACCAAACACGAAAACGAGCCTGATAGTTGCAACAATAAGCTTCATATAACGTGATTTTGTTATTGAGAATAAAATATAGTGATTTACATAACAAGATTGTATGCATGAGAATTTTACATCTCCTGAAAAGGAATAAATTTCAAGTAGGTATGTCAATACTCGTATGAATTTGCATTAGCCAGGACCGTCTTTATGGGAAATCGAGAGTGTCTTTATGGGAAATCGAGAGTATAGGTTCCCTCACATGTTCAGATTTATTGCTCACCACTAGCTAAATGATTGCACTACATGTGTATAAATCAAAAATCTAGAAAAGCACTGCCGTGAAGGCAGCAGCTTTTGCGCGCATTTCAATTGTATAGATGACCGCTTCGGCAACGAATTTGAAAATGCGCGTTTGCCTTCACGGCAGAGCTTTTCTAGATTTTTTTCGATAAATTACTGGATTTCAATTCGATCTAATCTTTTTTTTTTAAATATTGAGAAATAAATTTTAAGTGGATATATCTACGGAATCATTGGGCGGATTTTACCCATTCACGAATTCGACCTTCCTAATTAAGCCCCATCTACTCTACAAATATCGAGTTTCTAAGTCGTTTCTTGCGGAAGTTATTGTGTTTACGGTCGGCCTAACGGCCGACTGCGTAGATTGAATTGAAATCCAGTATTTTATCGAAAAATAACAGTTCGAAGGTTCATATAGAATTTAATGAGTATAATATAATGAGAAGATCACAGAATATTAAATATTTGAAAAAAATAAATTTGAATTTTTTTTTAGTTCTGATGACACGATCATCACAAAATTTCACACTATGTAGTCCTTCAACATTTCCGAACTAGCTGCGAAGTTTCATCACGAATGAATCAGTATTTCTTGATTCATACAGAAGAAACCAATGATATCGAGAAGAAAACCACGAAATTCTACATATTTTTTCCCAATATCTCCAAAACTAATGGCAGTATCGGATTGAAATTCGGTACACTGCTGTGAAATATGGAGTTCAAAGTATAACCGGAATTTATCTCGAATGTGAATAATAGTTTCAGAAAAAAATTTTTTTCGAAAAAATTTTGAAAGAATTTTTTTTTAAAACTTAGTAACCATACAGTTCCGAAGAAATTCTGCTCAAAGTTGCGCGTCGTTATGCTCCAACTAACTGTCAAGTTTCAATTCAATAGCTACAGTTGTTTTTGAGATATGAGGAAAATAACCTCAAAATTTCAAGTTGCTATAACTCCGAAACTATTCGGCCGATTCGGCCCATTAACGAACTTAACCTTCGTGTTTTGAAATGCAACTCTTCCTGTAATTTTTAAGTCGATAGAATCCTCCGTACGCCCGTTATCGTGGTGACGGCCGGCCGGACAGAATCGATATTGACATCGGATTCGTCATCAGTGAGTCCAACCTAGTCGTTTAAGACCATTTTCGGCTCAATCATCAAAAATTACAGAGACTTGGACAAAACGATTGCATGCTGTTCCCCTAGAACATGCGCGCAAAAATCAAGCGATAGGTGATCACCCTGTTGAATGGCAGATATCGGCCAGGATAACAAGTTCGGTCATATATCAGGACTGCATGTTTTGATAGGGGAATTGTGTCAGAGATACATAGTTGATGAGACGGCATACAACAGGTTTCTCGTGCGACGTTCGAAATTTGTCACTTTTCGTATACGCATATTCCAGAAAAAGTCGCAAATAGCCATCTAGCTAACTACCTAAGTTCTAGTCGATTCTGCTGTTTTTTCTGGTCAGTGCATGCGAAGACAGTTTGCACAGATGACTGAAAATTTATGAAAGCAAAAGTTTTCTGTGAGTATTCATAAACAAACGGTCGATCGCTAATTGTGAATACATCTTTGTCTTTCTGCATCTAGTTTTGTATGAAAACAATGTACAATTTTTAATCTTTACTCTTGCCATTGTTATGAAGAATGAAAAGATTCATGAGCTTTTATGCGCTTTTTCGAATTCTAACTATTAGATCCACACGAAATTTTGCACCTAGTTGCGTGTGCTGGTAATCTCCACCTGATGACAAAGTTTCAATCTGATTGCATTTGTACTTCTTGAGATATTGCGGAAATAACGTTAAAATTCCAAATATCAACAAAATTTGGCACTTTTTTTGGTTTATTATTCGATGAAATCAAAAAAAAACTACCCCCCTGAAAATTTCACAGTTCATATTTTGAAGTATGTAGATTTGAATGAACTAATAAATGCTATAAATCACTTCATGTTATATGCTCAATACAAACTAGGTTGACCCGATTCCTAAGACAGCCAGAAAGTTTCAGGAATCAGGCTCACCTCCGAAAAACCTAGATTTTTCAAGTAAATGGATTGGAAGTCTGAACATGCATCGACAGACCGTTTTTCATCGACTGAGGAGATGTAGGGAATTCTGTATCTTCTGGTTCAACCGGAAATGGCCAAACTTCGATTTTTTTTATGTAATATTGAGTATATATTTATATATTTGAATTCATGCTGAATTGTTGCTGAAATATGGATAATTAAATGAATATTTTTCTTTCAAGTTATCAATATCTAGATAAAAAATTGCGGTAAATTTTCTACCGTAAAGCATAGAATTCGAATATGCAAAAATATATACATCTCATCATATGAGAGAATCAAAATTTATTCGGCAATTTCCGGATAAACTGGAAGTCGTAGACTCACTTTTTTCATATCTGTCGATGGTTAATAATTTAGTATCAACGTGCAAAGTTTCAATTCAATCTCTCAAAATATAATTATTTTTTCGGGAGTGGGTCTTATTACTGTCAGTCTCGTTATACAGCCGAGCTGCTGCATTATTGCTGGGTATAAACTGCATATCGAAGTAGCACAGTTATATTATTACTGCGTAGGAAAAACATAAACAGCTCTGTATTATTACTACGTAGAAACTGCATTACGAAATGACATAGCTGCTGCACAACTGCTGTACTTTGAATGCAGTTTAAACTGTACAGTTCCGATGCAGTTCAGCGGGACATATACGGTCCGTTTCGATATAGTTACTGCACCACAATCGCTGCACTTCAAGTACAGCAACGTTGTACAGTTTTTATACCCTTGCTGCGATTTAGTGTCTGCTGGGTAGTGAAACGTCATCAAGGTCAAAATAATTCAAGCGCTCCTTCGGTGTAGCGGCTTTTGGTGATTAGATGATTAGCTCAGATCAAGATGAAATACTTGTTGATTTTTTGACGGATATTATTATAAAATTGGAGCTCTCTTTTCGTCATGGACCATTCCTCATAAAATTAAGAATTTTATATGCATTATCTCGAACAGAGATTCAGCTTTGAAATTGATTGTATATTGGATCTGATTATTTGAGAGACGGGATTGATAATGTTCGAACTTCATCGCTTGGCAACAAAATGAACTGAGAACATTGAATACTGAGTATTCAATCTTGGAAAATTCAAAAACAATTATTTCTTGTTATATTTTCATCACACAAACTATGGGTATCTTGCAAAGAAATTCGAACTTGAAAATTCTGAGGGGAAAAAAATCAAATAATGATAAAATGGTTAGAAAAATTTTATTGCGAAAATATCAATAATTCATTGAAGCTTGTGCGTAGCTGATTATTCCCAACAATGTGGATCCTCCACCATGAATTATATTATTTCATTAAGGTGAATACACTATAAGGTGTATTGCTTAAAATCATTCAAACTACTCATGAATGTCTGCTCAACTGATGTTGGGCCATCTGTGAAAAGAAAATTGAATCAATTTTACTTCAAATCATTGTTCGTCTCAATTCATTTTCAGGAACACTATGAATAGTAACGTCACTTCCTTAACTTATATAAGTTTTTAGAAAATCAGGTACTGATACAGAATACTGAACTGCGAGCGAAAAAAATATTTCAATGTTATATTTTGTGACCGCGATATAATGGTGAAGGTTTTGTTGGATGGAAGTCAAATAAACAATGATGAAAGTGAATGCATGGTAATTGTCAATGTTTCAAACCGAATCAGGCAGTCCAAATTATTACTTCAGTGAACGAATTCTGTCTATTCAAAAATAACAAGAAACTCCTATGAACGAGGACTTGGAATGAAATGAGAAATCCTCCAAAAAATATGACAGACCCATTCTCGCGACTAATAACAGGGTATTTAATACCCTATTCTTGAATGTGATGGAATGAACGTTCTCAATAGTTTCATCAAAAATGCACCGCGTTTCCTTATTGACAACAGCGTCGACACGCCTATTTTCTCCCTTTACCGGTTCAAGAATAGGAAAGATCGGAATGTTCTCTAGTTTTAACTAGAGAGATATTGCAGTGTCAAATTTGTGTGACGGTATTATAGCAAACGTTATTTTTGACATCTAAGCATGCGCAGATTGAGTTTCAGAATAACGCGACGTCAATAGCGTTAGCGTCTTACGTTATTCACGAAAAATTTCGAGCCACAATTTACGTTGCGCTATTCTGTATCGGGAGGATTCGTTAAGCTTCAGGTCCTTCCGGCTCCGATCATTGTCATAGAAAAGCTGTTTCTTTTTATGTTTTTTCGTTTTTTGGTGTTAATTACTCTCCAAATTTTTTGAATCTATTTTATAATACCTTTATACACAACTGATATTAGACATTAAGATTTGTTATTGCTACCACAGCAAATTTTTTCATATGAAGGTATTTGTTATTTTTTCACGAATTAGTAAATACTTTTGGAAGCAACATGAGAGGTTTGAAATTAGGAAAAGTTTGAACCATGCCAATTATATTGTGCAATATAACTTGTTCCACTTCTTCTGCATTAGCACCAGCTGAAATTACCGCTTCCGTTTCCTTTTTCATTTTGTTCAGAATCGAAAAACTAATGCAGAAATGCAAATGATTAAACTTTAGGAGTTTAAACGTCAGTTTGTTACACATAAATCTGACGTCTCACTTAACCTAACCAAACAAACTGATAACTAACGCAACGGTCACAAATACGTAGCAAACGTCTTCTTTTGAAACGACCGTTAAAACCAAAACGTAATATTAAGCGTAACCGTAATAAAATAACGTTTGGGCTATTCAAAACTTGCATTATCTCTCTACTAATTCCTTGCGCCACGTTATGAACAGCACTGTTAATTGTTTACCCAACAGCTAAAGGTTGCACGGTCCCTTGAAATCAAAAAAATCATTCCCGACCAAGGTCTTGAAACCCAGACATTGCAGTCATGGGGCATGAGTTCTGACCACTGAACTACCGTCGCTATAAAACAATTTTTTGAATGGTTAAATAATTTCTACCATTTCTTGTGAAACTCCAAAACATTCTACTCACCGAACAAAAAGTATTTCGGTTTCGATTTATCGGCATCTTGTCTCGCACTTGCGACGGCATGTCTGATAGCAAGAGGAACACTACAGGTCAGGCATAAGGGAGGCTCACCAACAGCTGCAAAATAATGTCATCAAATTATCGATTCACGTAAAACAGTAATTTCAGTTCTATAGCGGCTTCTGAATACAAAAATAAGATCTTTTATATCTAACCTTTCGACTGCAGAACTCCCACGGGGTTCGGATTATTCTTAGGAAACTTTACCCTGAAATCGACAGGTATATCTTTTGGCCCTGGGGGTTTATAAAACCAAGTGTTATTCGTTAACTGTTTCCCATTTTTGTCAAACACTATCTTTTCCATAGTGAAATATCCTGCTCCCATTATGAAAGCACCTTCGACCTGACCGATGTCTACTTCTGGACTGAGAGTTGTTCCTACATCTTCTATGAGATCAACTCTCGTCATTATATGTTGACCTGTCAGAACATCCAATAGTACTTCCACTGCACAAGATCCATAGATGGTGTATGGCGCGACAAATGGAGCGCTTGGTGAATATCTGAAGTGACAGATGAAAGTGATAAACGGTTATTTAGTACACCTGTTGACATGCATAATATGACTTAGATCAATGAAATGATACCCTGATATTACCCAGGCACTCAGGCAGCAGAGTGAACTTGATAGACGTCTTTTTTTGGTCCCAAAATGTCAAAGAGGACGTTCTTGAATGCGGTGTGATAGTCTCTAAAATGAAGTCTAAATATCTCTTCTTCAAGAACTTATGCTAAGACTTTTATGGGAACACAACTTTATAACCTCGAAAGTTTAGTTATATAGCTAGATCTTGGTACATTTCAAGATTTATTCAAGTCTAAATATATACTGTAGAAACGAGCCATCTTCTTAAGACCAGTATTCCACCGAAACCAATGATGAAATAAGTCGCATTGGAACAACACGGAGTACTAAAAAACATAGTGGGTTAACTATAAATGAAAGAACACAACACGGAGAATAGCTAAATGCGAGGGTCCCTCTAAATAAAGAAACAGCATTCACTGGTGGGTCCAAATTTAAGAGTGCTGTGCGAAAAGTGACATTCGTATTCAGTGATGAAGTCAACACAAGTGATTCTCTCGACGCACACAACCCACTATGGTTCTGAGGAGTGTCATCCAACTTATGGGCAGTTTTATTTTATATTATTATTTTATCATTATCATATTAATAATGAGCTCAATATACACCTAAATCTCTGAAATTTGAGAATACGTCAAAAAAGCAACGGGACAGCATTGCGATGTATTTTATAACTGCTTTTCTGGCAAAACAAGTCCTGCCGGCTTGGGTCAAATCTGCTACCTGAGTATATATAATATAAGTGAGTATATACTCACTGATAACTGGCAGACAAATATGTGAACTTGGCATATGCCGCTTGAACTAGTTGTTCCCAAGATTGCGATCCATCCTCCTTTTTGAATGGTTTCATCCGCAGTAATAATTCGTCGCAGGCTTTATCTATTCCCTGGAATTTTAAGAAAAGTATAAGGTTGTCTTGTTCCAGAAGGTATACAGGGTGGGCAAAATTCGTTGTCTACTGAAGGGATCTCGAGAACTATAGCAGCTAGAAGAAAACTGATAACACATTCTCGATCTCATTTTTCCTGGCTAATCTGAATCTGAAAACACATCCAGCTTATCGCGCATAGAACTTGAGTTATGAGCGAAAATTGAGAAATTGTCATTTTCAATAATGCTGAATAACTCACTTGTTTGAACCCGTATTCGAAATCTGTTGATACATTCTACAGGTACTTTTTTAGGAGTAATTCAAATATAATTTGACTGAATTTTTTAATCCAACCATTCTCGAGAAAAGAGAAATATTTTGGATTTTTCAAATGTGAACTATAGTCGAAAGTTCTCTTATCTTGCTTCAAAATTTTTGCTGATTTCAAAGATGTATCATATGTCGCTATTTACATGAATATAACATGAGAAAAAGTTCAATACTGTTTTCCTGCTTTTCTATTCACTGTTGAATGATTATAAGTAGGCTGGCGTTACCATAGCGACCATTGAATATGCATTATATATATTATTATGTATGTCGTTCTGGATATTTCTCGAAAAAGACTTCCCTTGCAACTCGGCTATTTCCATTCGCTTGAATATAGCATACCAACACATCGAATTTATCGTAATTTGGAATATTTCGGGCCATTAGAGATAATAAACAGATTTGCTATTGCTAATCTTAAGAACTATGACAAATTAACCATGAAAATATTTATTCAGCAATCGCTGATTCCAATCATAGAGGCGCAAGTTCACACAAAGATAATAAATATTCAATCGTTGCTATGGTAACGTCAACCTGCTCATAATTCAACAGTGAATAGAAAAGCAGGAAAAAAGTATTGAATTTTTTCTCATGTAATATTCATGTGAAAAGCGACAAATGATACATTTTTGAAATCAGCAAAAATTTTGTAGCACGATAAAAGAACTTTCGACTATAGTTTATATTTGAAAAATTCAAAATCCTTCTAATTTCTCGAAAATGGCTGAATTAAAAAATACAGTCATATTATATTTGAATTACTCCTAAAAAAGTGCCTGTAGAATGTATCAACAGATTTTGAATACGGGTAAAACAAGTGAGTTTTCAGCATTATTGAAAATGACAATTTCTCAATTTTCGCTCATAACTCAAGTTCTATGCGCGATAAGCTGGATCTGTTTTCAGATTCAGATTAGTAAGAAAAAAAGAGCTCGAGAATGTGTTATCAGTTTTCTTCTAGCTGCTATAGTTCTCGAGATCCCTTCAGTAGATAACGAATTTTGCCCACCATGTACAGGGTCCCGCAATAGTGCGTTAGGCTTCCATAGCAGCCAAACCAGAGGTTTTAGAAATTTAGTTGGAAAGCATTTCCTTTGTACTTTCAATTCTGCATCTCAAGAAATTATTTTCTTATATACAGGGTATTCCCAAATAAAATTATTCAACAAATGAGCGGACAAACATTATCATTTTCATGTTGAACTTCAAGGATTATGATTTTGGAAGGGTTTTAAAGATTTTCGGAAATTGGTCATTCAGTTTGGTTTCATTGTGTGACTCATTTGATATATCCGTTAGTTATTATGTTTATTATTCCTGAAATTTTTGGTTGAAATGTAATTTTTCGTGTCTGCTGGACACAGGAGTGAAAATAATCCTAAGGCTACTTCTGAAAAAATGTAAGGTTTTGAACTGTTTCTATCGCTTCTGGAAATCGGTAGTGGGCTTTTACCGACCTACTGTTTCGTCGAAATTTTGAAGTTTTTTCTGATTCAGATCCTTACCGTTAGAAAAATATCCATAATATTTTGCGTCATGATAGAGGTATTGAGGAGCATTCAAAATATACGAAAATATAAGGGGTGTTCCATTTAAAAAATCACTCATTTGTTGGATAGTTTTATTTGGGAACACCCTGTATATCAGAAAACAATATCCTGAGATGCAGAATTGAAAGTACATAGGGAATGCTTTTCAACTAAATTCCTAAAACGTCTGGTCTGGCAGCTATGAAAGCCCAACGCACATTGCAGGACCCTGTATATTCTTCTTACATGAAGTCAAAATTATTCAAAATAACTTCTTCACTGGATCTTCAAAAAGCTTAATACCCACAACTCATTCTGATTGGTTCCATAATAATACTCACATAACATACAGCTTCTGATGTCATGCTGCCTCCTGTTGCCACGCTGTTGGGAGATATAACAGTATTGCTTGGTTGGACATTTACTTTTTCCAGAGGAATATTGAATTTATAAGCACAAACTTGTGCAGCCTGCAAAGCAAAATCCAGAAACGAAAAATGAATTATGTTGTTTAACTTTGAGCAGAAGACCAAACTTTCACCCAATGATCCCGTATATATCCACCCCTTCACATATACTCCATTCACTTTTATAAAGTACCCCGGTTTGCCATGACATCCTGACAGATTTCACCGTGTATATTTTGAAAATGTTAGGTTATAGTCATTTTCCTGACAGATAACTACACAACGTTGTTCTCTCTACAAAGAGGTCGTAGTAATTACTTATTTTTCAAAATGTCAATCTATATTTGGAAAGTAATGAATTTGAGAAAATATTATGTGAATTCAATAAATCCAAAGACCTGGCGAATGTTGAAGAAACTTTTTTCTCAGTTAATATTGGAAATATTTCACGTATGTGAACATGGTTGGAAGATTCAGTAGATACTTTAAAAAAGTGAATGGAGGTAACTTTGTTTCCAAATCATTCGAAGTGTCCTCACCTTGGTGTTGATACCTTGTCCAATCTCTACGCCTCCATGACTGATGGAAACACTTCCATCCATATGATAAATGGAAACTGTTGCACTGATAGGTCCAAATGGAGCGAAGTAGTATGCCATTGGAACAATCGAAATTCCTTTTTTCTTCCAACGATTCTCCTAAGAATAAAATAATTATATAAATCTTGATTTTTGTACAAAAGGAAAAAAATATCCTAGAATATAGAAAATCGTTCATCTTTTCTGACACATCGGACAAGTAATTATAAAACGTTTCAAACTTCACGCAAGGGAAATATTGGGAATATTGGACACTGTTATATTTTATTGTTTAATTAAGGATCGTACTCATGGAAGCGTCAAAAAATAAAAATCGCGCGATTTTTTGGCCCAATGTCAGTTATTCGTGGTTGACATCTGTCATTATGAAAACGCACGATTTTCAATGAAATGTTTCATTCCAAATTAAATGAATTTATTTCCATGTGGTTCTGGTTTTTCAACAAGTATAGTAATCATTTTTATACCTATATTTTTTAAAGGATTGAATTAATAGACGGTTTTGAGTTCTTGGACATGCACAAGGCTATCGAAAAAATTGTTTTTGATGGAATAAGTTTGTTCTGTGGAAATGATTATTTGAGGCAGATATATAAATCAACATAATAATTTTTCCTAAGTAAATATGACATTCTATTTTTACCTTAATGTTGAAAAGATATTACATTTCATGCATATATCTTGAGTCTTTTGAATATCCCGCCATTTTCTTAAAGTTGAAATTATTCAACTACAAAAAAAAATCGCGCGATTTTGGCGGGAGAGTATCTGACAACTCAAATGTCATCGCTTGAGCGACAATCGCTTCCATCAGTTTGCGCCTTTAGTAACAACGCCGTCGTTTCGAAACTGTTCGTTTCTTTTTCAAGGCTGAAAATAAACACATCTATAAGGCATAAAATAAGACATAATGTGTAAAACATTACCTAGTTACGGTAAACAATATTGTACACTCATTTAAAACATTTAGACGTTTAAGAAATCGAATCGAACAAAGCAGGCACGCAATATAAACATCAGTTATCACATTCAACTTGACAATGACATTAAGGTTACAACATGACATGATCTTAAATATCCCTATAACATTGTTGATGAGGCCAGCACTCATCTTCTAAGTATACTATTATAAATAATACTTAGGTGTTGCACATCTTCTCTGTGATTGACAGTATAGTTTCTTTTTATGCGGATCATCTCACTAACATTTCTTCTATAACCAACCTCTTCCCTATCAAGAATCCGTACACTATCAAAATTAAATTTATGACCCATGGTTCCCTGATGTAAAGTTAAAGCTGTTTCATCAAAATTTGCAATATTCTCACTATCATATGTACTAAATGATGTTTATATTGCGTGCCTGCTTTGTTCGATTCGATTTCTTAAATGTCTAAATGTTTTAAATGAGTATACAATATTGTTTACCGTAACAAGTTTTTCACAGTATGTCTTATTGTATGCCTTATATATGTGTTTGTTTTTAGTCTTGAAAAAGAAACGAACAGTTTCGAAACGTCGGCGTTGTTACTAATTAAACAATAAAATATAACAGTGTCCAATATTCCGAATATTTTCTTCTATTTCAAATAGTTGACAATGGATGATAACCAAGCAATAATTTACGCAAGGATTTACTATTTTCTCAGTTAAATAACTCAATACCACTGATATCTTGAATAAAACTTATATACTATTCATAAGTCATTGGTTGTTCACCCCAAAATTTGCAGCGTTTTTCTTTATAACTCAGGGACCACTGATCGGTAATCATCCGGGTGAAAATTTTAAGTTTGAGTTATGCAACAGTAATCAACGTTGAGGGTTTCATGAAAATTCGGTGGTAAGTTTTCGAGAAATCATTTTTTTTCCCTCCAACCCAATTTTGAGCCCTCAGGGTACACCGATCCTGCTAAAAAAGCTTGTAGGATCAATCTCGAGCGACACACGATTTTTCTACCAAGTTTCAGGGATTTCAGTTTAGTTCTTTCAGAGAAAAAAAAGCCCCGGACAACGGACGGCGGACGGACGGATTTTTTTTATTCGTTCATTCAAATCTAC
Organism: Myrrha octodecimguttata; assembly: GCA_958510865.1. Lineage (NCBI taxonomy): Eukaryota > Metazoa > Arthropoda > Insecta > Coleoptera > Coccinellidae > Myrrha > Myrrha octodecimguttata. Next base: position 71,916,577 of record OY294056.1, on the reverse strand, counting down.
ATTTTTCAAAAATGTAAACTGTGAAATTTTAAGGGGGGGTAATTTTTTTTGGTCGATCACTAAAGTTTATTATTTGATTTTATCAAATAATAAACCAAGAATTGATTACCTTATTGAATTCCTCTATTTTCTGCTTCCTTTTATCAATATCCGCCCACTCCTTGAGGTCAGATATATAATCGAGTAATTTCTTCTCTTTCGTTATGTTATTGATCCTGACATCTAATGGATCCATATTCAATTCATATGCCATTTGATCCATAATATTTTCGATGAAGGCAAGTGCTTCTGTTGATCCTGAGAACAGAAAACAATCTTGTCTAAAATATATTATTCGCTTTGAGCACACCAAATGAAACTACAAAGATATTATTTTAAGATAAAACAGACGTTCTCATGAATATACGATTCTCCAGGTTTTTAAAGTTTATACAGGAAGTTCGGATTCAATATTTTTATATTTCAGAGGTTGTTTCTAGATATGAAAAATGAAGAAAACGTTATAGCAACTTGGGTCCTGAAATGATCCCATGGGCGCAAGATTTTCTTCAACATGAACTTCAATAAAATTTGCTATAGCTTTGTCAAAATTTGGCAGATTCAAATGAAATTTAGTACATGGAGTTATTTGAGGAAACAAAAAATAACAAGAGGAAAACAAAAAACAGAATATCATCAATAAGGGGGATTTCTCTAAAACCCTCCATGTTCTAAATTCATTTGAATTCTCAAAATTTTGACAAAGCTTTTGCGGTCACGTGAAAGAGGTTCTTGCAGCAATGGGTTATATTTTGGAAGTTAATATAAGGCTTTCTTCATATTTTGATCTCCAGAAAAACTCCCGAAATATACGATCGTTAAATTTCATCCTGACATAATATATGTCACAAGTTTATTCCTGATATTTAATTAGATTTCTAGTGAAAAATAACCAATTATGGGTCTATTGGAAATATACCCCTATAGAAGGGGCCTATAGCGTTCTTAGTATATCTGAAGATCTGAAATATCATCGCTTGTAGGACCGGGCCTGTGGAAAGACCCTCCAGGTCAGAGAGAAAATGCAGGTGATATTATTTACTACTTCCTGCTGGTTCTCTGTCACTCTTTCTGTTTTAGATATTATATCAAGATATTCTGTCGAAATTAATTCAAAATCACGAAAAATTATGTTCCAATGAAAAAGATGCCATCCTGGTCTTTAAAAAATTTCAATCTCACCACACTTATACGGGTAGTTTTTGCTGAGGTTTTTATTTGTGCTCTTGTATCATACGTAAAATTGTATGGTATCTCGTTTACATTTTCTCTGCTAACACTGTGATATACCAAATATGTAATGCTCGTTTTCAAAAGAATATACAGTGCGCGTCAAAATTATGGAATAAATTCATTTTCTCAGAAGAAAAATATTTGGCAACAAAATCCTGGAACAGGTCAATTTTGTTTCATTTTTACCAAATTTATATGAATTTTTGAAGGATTTTTGTTAACCCTGTGCCATCCCCATCAACCATTTGAATTTTTTGCATAGGAAAAGTGGATCATGTGGTACTTTTTTGGCAAGGTCTTTGTATCTTCTTTACAGGCATGCAGAAATTTTCAAGAAATTTTTTTTTTTTAAATGTAAGTTACTTCAAATAGGTTTTCAGTATGTGCACCTCGTCGTGGCTCATTTACTTTGAGACGATGGTACCTGATAAAATTTGTGACCGAATGAAAGTAGACCATCACAGTTTTGTTCATGCACAACTTTCAACCCCTGCGAACCCTTTGAAGGAGAAAAAAATGGAGGGGGTTGAAAGGGGTTGAAAGTTGTGCATGAACAAAACTTTGATGGTCTACTTTCATTCGGTGACAAATTTCATCAGGTACCATCGTTTCAAAATAAATGAGCCATAACAAAGTGCACATACTGAAAACCTCTGTGGACTCAATAATTTTTCAAAAAAAAAAAATTTTTTTCTTGAAAATGTCTGCACGCCTGTAAAGAAGATACAAAGATCTTGCCAAAAAAGTACCACATGACCCACTTTCCCTATTCAAAAAATTCAGAGGGTTTATGGGGATGGCACAGGGTGCAACAAAAACCCTTCAAAAATGCATATAAATTTGGTAAAAGTGAAACAAAAATTGACCTGTTTCAGGATTTTGTTGCCGAATATTTTTCCTCTGAGAAAATGAATTTGCTCCATAATTTTAAAGCGCACTGCGTTTTATACCCTGTATTTTGCGAGGATTTTCAAACAAATGATTATTCGAACAGGGTACCTGGTGCTCTAGTCCATGTATTCGCAGGGGTGTCGGTTCTTGTACGATAATAAACGATGTCAAATGGATCTGAGCCATAATTCGTGGTCAGAAGATCGAAAATATTGCCAGAATTGAAAAATTCGTTTCCACCAACGCCATGATCGCTGTATATCTTCGCATCTAAATGCTGAATCACACCACCATCGTTACATTTAACCTCATAATCAACAGCGAAAGGAAAACGTTTGCCCATAATTTCCATATTTTCCTTCAAGCTCAAGGACATGCGTACTGGTTTACGCGTTAACCATGCTGCTAGAGCAGTGGCGCAGGAAATTTGGGCATTTCTGCTGATTTTCGCGCCAAATCCACCACCACATCTTCTAACACTCACATTGACTCTGAAAGCATAGAAATACCACTTCTGCAAAAACACTAGTTCACTAGAAATGGAGATACTAGGATCATTTATATTTGGAAATAGTTGAACAGTTCCCATAATAGGTCACGAGCAACTTTGATAGTTCAGAGGGACTGGAGGAACAGTTTTCTATTTTTTTCTTTCCTAGACACGGCCAGGTATAACTGGCTGTAGTATATAGGAATCGTGAATTGACACAGTGTATGGTTTTGGTTTCTAAAATACTACTCAAGGGTGATCAAATTTGGCTAAAATGCCGATCTGTAATGATTCAGACCTTTTCTTTCTAATTCTTTGTCTTTGAATTCAGAAAATATGATTTTCCCTTTCAGAACCAGTAGAATTTTCCCATTCTTCTCTTTCAAAATTAATAAGTTGAGTTCCTCTCCACATCCGTATAGTACCGTTCACATGAAAATACTCATTGGTAGTTTGCATCGAAATGTTGTTGATTATTCGAGCTTGAATATCTAAATTTACCTCAAAACATTAAGGGTTCAGATTGTATTGCCTGCCTTATTAAACCCAGCAACATGCAAAAACGGCATCAGCTAGCATGAATTGTATTTATTCCAAAAAATTTCATATATTTAGTAAAGCTCTTGCTGCTATAAGATATTGAATACTTCGGTTATACTCCCTAGATTATGCAATGGTAAATATTTCAGTCAAAAATATCCCAAATACAAAATCACAAGCCAAATTGCTTTTTCTCATAGTAAACAATGCACTTTAGGTTATGGTTGGTCCTCCAGTCTCTCTCAACTGTCAAAACTGCTCGTAGCCTATTATGTACCTGAACAGATCACACGTATCAATCATATACAGTCTTGAGTGATGGCTCTAGAATCATGAAATGTTGAAATTGAATTTCTCGATTGAGCCATAATTTCGACAAAAATGTTTTGAAGAGAAACTTGAGTAAGACTTCGAAACTTACTTATTATGGGATATGTTTAACATTCTTGCTGCTGAAACTTGACTCAGATCCATCCACTGAGAGGATGGGAACATATCCAGACCATCTTCAGTAGGAATAACCAAGCAGCACTGGGTTTCCATGTGGAAGTGATACTGACTGCCGATATCGAATGTTCCCGTTAGGGTGTGCTTTATGTCTGTACCTGTAAAGAGAAGCTTTCTGTATAACCTCTCAGATATATCCACAATCTCATAATAACTCGCGTTGACTATAATTATAAAAACTATCGAGATCAACATTCAATAGACGACTTCGGCCCAAGTTTCCAACCTAGAAATTTCGTCCAAATTCACTATTACTGGGGAAGGGGAATTTCAGAACAAATTCGACATGATAAGGTTCGCGATATTTATAAATATCCGTATACAGTGCCTCAGCTCCTCAAACAAGAAAATTCCTTCCAAATATAGGTTCTTGTAAAGATCATCTCCGATTCGCTGAAATTTAAGTTGGGATTCCTGATTTCATATTAATAGTGTCAAGTTTATATCGGATCTGTTCCGCAGATCAACTCTCGGTTGCCGGTTTTCCGTTCCGTGAATATGAAATATTGGGTTAGTTCCTGAAAAACGGTTAATTAAGGAATTTAACTGATGAAAAAGCGATCTTTCTGTCACCAGAACGACAGTCAATATTCTATGGTAACATATCTATTAGGGGCGTTCGTTTTTTACATCAGACTGATCAGATTGCTCCTGAGTCGTTCGTTTATTACATCCAGATGATGGAGGAGACCACAGATGTCAACCGATCTTCAAACAAAATCATAGCAAGTCGATGACGATCATTTCCGTCGGAATCATAGACAAGATCGGAGTTTTTTGATAGAGCAAATTTGACATCTTTTTGATATCAATTACCCAGAAATAATTCCTGTTCAATTTTCATTTCGTGTTTTTTCGTAAGCACAGTGCGGACAAAAAGTAATTTTTTGAGTGGAAATATATAATGTTAGCTTAATTGGCGTTTGTCCATTCTTATTTAATTTTGAGATGCAGTATACATCAGAAATGCCAACCGGAGAGAATAATTATGTTCACAATTCCGTTACTACACCTAAGCAAAGGGGTCGACATCTGAAATATTCTGGTCTTAATGATGAATCAACAATTCTCTCCACTGAGGACGCCTAATTTACTTAATAATTCTCAGGCAAGATTCTGAGAAACAAATTTTTATCGATGGCAAGCTGGATATCACTTATAATTGAATTGTGTCTACTTGTATATGAATAAATAATGATTTAAACTATTATTGATGAATTCATATAACTGTAAAACATTCTGAGGGATCTTTGAACTGTTGATTTGCCCCTGAATTTTTTTTAAAACTGTTCGTTCGTTGTCCTCTTCATCGTTATCAAACATTATTTGATATTTTCCTCTAATCAGCTCTAATGAAGTTACTTTTATACTAATTTCTTCCAACGAGCTGAGAAATAAACACTACAGAAAATAAAATATATGATTAACAATTTTGATTTGACATCAGATTTGATAAACAGATGAGAGGATATCAAATATTAATGGTATGTGATTCTCATTTCGCCTGAGTCGTTCGTTTACTTCAGATAAAATCTGATAAATCCATAAGATCCGTGGTCGTGTGATAAAAAAATCTGTCGCCTCTCGGATGCAATAAACGAACGCAGCAATAGCATAGAACAATCTTTATTCACTTTATTATTCACAGAACATAGAAGAGACAACAATTAACGACAAAAAAATCACTAAGTATGGTCTATGGATCATAAGGTAAATAATAGATGCATAGAATACATATATTCTATGCATCTATGGTAAATGTAGATTGCTATATGCAATGGATATATCACCAAAGAACAATGACTGTCGTTCTGCTGACAGAAATATTGCTTTTCATCAATCAAATTCCGTAATTACCCTTTTTTTCGGGAACCAACCGAATATTTCATATTTACGGAACCGAAAACCGGCAACCGAGAGTTGATCTGCGGAACATATCCTATATAAACTTGACACTATCGACATGAAATCAGGAATCCCAACTTGAATTTCAGCCAATCGGAGATGATCTCAACAAAAACCTATATTTGGAAGGAATTATCTTGTTTGAGGAGCCGAGGTACCGTTTACGGATATTTATAAATAACGAAACCTCATCATGGGGAATTCCCATTTCCCAGTGATAGTAAATTTGGACGAAATTTTTGGGTTGGCAACTTGGACCGAAGTCGTGTATTCCCAATTTGAAATAAATTCAAGTTCACAATACCATGAGTGTAATTTTTGAATTGCAGCTATAAATAAAAAAAGGGAGGAAAGTTACGCTCACTTATTTACCTGTTTTTTTAGCTTTCAATTCTCGTTCTTTGATAACTTTGTCTGTAGCTCCCGCCTTCAAAATATCTCTTATATAGAGTAAAGGAGGATTTTTCGCATCTTCGTAATTGATTTCAATGAGTTCAGCAGCTTCCTCAACGACATTTCTATCAGATCCTACCAAAACCCCGACAGGCTGATGATAATATTCCACTATACCATCCGCAAAAATTTTTTCGACAACTCCAGCTCCAAAACCGGGTGGTACGAAATTGTTATCTCCAGGTATATCATCTTTTGTGAAGAATTTTTCTATGCCTTCCTTCGCCTGAAAAAAGTGATTCTTAGAATATATCACTGATGGGTAGGTGCAGTTTCTGCCTTGTGTTGCAGAGGCGCATAATCATCCATTATTTTTGAGAAACGGCAAAAAACTCAACTGAGTCGATATTGTTAAAATATTTTCGAAATTGCCGTCAACTTTAGTCGAATACTCATTCCTTAATGGGGGTTTTTCCTGAATTTGGGTTATTACTGCAAATGCAAATTTGAACATAATTATTATGGGTTGGATTCATCATTTTCCCGAATTACCTTCAGAAAGTATTCAAAATCAGATTTCAAAATTGGGATTTGGCAGACATTTGGCACGAAGTGACAACGGTGTTTAGTAGAATAGCTTTTTCTGCTATAGAATAATAAAATATTTATTCCTATTCTGTGGTACACACGTGACCTTTGTAAATATAACCAAACAATTTCTGTTTGCGATTGGTCAGTAATATGACAGTATGACAGTCTGTGCTCTTCTTTTTCTATTCCTTGGTCGTTGTCTTCTACTCTAACCAGATCGAAGTATAGCCATCTCTGTTTTTCTAAGCAAAGTAACACATTTGACGTCCTTTTCTTTCTGAGAAAGCTGAATTCGACGTTGCCATATCGTACACTCAAGACAAATCCCTTTAAATTTCAAAACCCCATTTTTATTTTCAAACATTTTTTTTAAAATATAATATTGAAATTATATATTTGAAATGTGATGTTCTAAAGGTTTTTCATGAAAACTACTGCATTTTCGTTTAAAAGAAAAACCCCCATTAAATTATTATAAAATCACATTTTCGTCTTTTTTCGACGTTGTCCAATAAAGCTACCTTTCGTGAGAGGAAGATTCGGGTATTTTGGTAATCGGAAATTCTTCCCTATTGCCTGACGACGTTGATGTGACCTCCGATTCCCCAAATACCCGAATCTTCCTCGCACAAAAGACCCCTTTGGAGGGTACTATTTGTACTATTTGTTGAATTGCACCAATGTATAACATTGGTCTTCGTATACAGGGTAAGTCACGAGGAACTGTATATATTTCTTCCACTTGTGCAAACTACTCAGGTGATTATCAACTGACCATTTAAAAGTGCCGTCCCCTCTTCTTAAAGTTTATACAGGGTGGTTCTCGATTTTTACCGAAAATTTCGATCCGTCATAACTTTTGAACGGTTATCTCGAATCGATTGAAATTTTCAGGGATTATTGTTTCGGGGTACCTCCAGGAACCAATGCGTTTATAATTTGGAAAATCCAGGTCCGGCTTTGAAAATTTTGTTGTTTTTGACTTTCGCAGAAATTTCACCCTGTGTATGGTTTTTTCTATGTTTGATGGGGAATATTGAAACCACAATGATTAAAGAGAACTGTCAAAAATATTTTTCCCCACGTTCTTGTAGGAGTTTCAATTAAATAATGAATTTCCGTGATTGTTTTCGCTTAGCTTCAAATAACAATTTTCTCATTGAATTCAGCATAAGGAGCAGGAGTAAGTTTCACCTTTACACATCATATAGTATTTTCTCAATTCAGTATCGTTTTCAGTACCGGTTTGTGAAAATTTCCAATTTTATTTGTTGTTAGGGTTGGAACACTCTGTTTGGCCATATATTGAGAACTAATCAGTTCTGAGATAATTCTCAAAATTTCCTAAACTTCCAAGAAACTATTTTCTGCGATCTGAATTCACAAAACCTTCACATTTTTGGGGTTGCTGTCTTCTATCATCTTAATTAAACATACGGTTCCAGATGGATAGGGAGAGGAAACCCGATTCCTTGGCCACCAAGGTCCCCCGATTTGAATCCTATTGATTATTTCGTTTGGGGGCGATTGAAGGAACTGGTTTATGCAGAACCTCCAAAGGTAAGGCAAAATTGATGAAGAGAAAATTATCTGTTCCGATATTATTAGGAACGCTCCATCAGGTATAATCAGGAAGGCAGTTAGACATATATCAACTACAAGACAACAGAAATGTGTGGAAGCTTCAGGATTTCATTTTTGAAAGTAATCTAAAATAATTGATATTGGTTATGTTTATTTTTGTTTCTAATTATTTTCAGAAAATATTTTCCCTTCCTTGTTCAGTCTGGTTTAATTTTTTTCAATCAATGATGGTTCAAATTTCATAAGCCGGTCCTGAAAACGGTACTGAATTACGAAAATGCTATAAGATGTGTGAAGGTGATACTTACTCTTGATCCTTATACTGAATTCAATAAGACAATTTTTACTTCAAGCTGAGCGCGAAAATAATCACGGAAATTCATTATTTGATCAAAAATCCTACAAGAATATTAGGAGAAATCTTTTTGGCGCTTTCTCTCTTTAATCATTATGGTTTCAATATTCCTCATCAAACATAGAAAAAACCATGCAAAGGGTGAAATTTCTTCGAAAGACAAAAACAACAAAAATTTTCAGAGCCGAATCTGGATTTTACGAATTATGAACAAGTTGATTCCTGGAGGTACTCCAAGACAATATTCCCTGAAAATTTCAATCGATTCGAGATAACCGTCAAAAAGTTAGGGCGGATCGAAATTTTCGGTAAAAACCGAAAACCATGCTGAGTAAAATTTATGGATAGAGGAAGGCACTTTTAAATGGTCATTTGATAATCACCTGAGTAGTCTGTATACGTGGTAGGAATATGTACAGTTCCTCGTGACTCATCCTGTATAATTCTGAAAGTTACTGTCGCAGAGCGTAGGAAGTGAAATGGAGAATTTGTGTTTCCCTTATCTACACCGAGAACCCCTTCACCTGTTGGTTAGGTATTCATTTGGTAGTACTCACTACAGAAATAGAGAAAGAGGTTTCACCCTCAGAAGTCTCAGAGTAAAAGCTATGTGTTCTATATAATTCTTGTTTATTTTCGCAGTCCTTCATGATGTACGGAAAAATACGTAGGTAATATTACTTACCAATGCTTTCGAAGCGTCAATCTTTGTTATTTTAGAATTTGGTGCAGCCTTTGCAACGATGAATTTTCCATAGAGTTGGTGAGGATGATCTGGAATATCTTCGATGTACTGAGCTTGGCCTGGAAGGAAAGAGAAGTCATTGGTGGTGTCTACTCCATGCTTTGATTTCAATCTCACCAGAAGTTTGAGCTAAGGCTTCTATTTTCGGGATAGCTTTCGTTAAGGGATACAAAGATTTGTTTGTTTCGTAATCCTGTACCCCATTCGATACTGGTCTTACCATTTTCTCCCCAGCAGTTTTGTTTCTTGGACTCAATTTACCCTCAGGTGCTATTTTAAGAACAGCCTTGGAAAAATTATTTCGGGTTGAATTAATAATATTTCTTGAGTGGGGGATCTTACCTTGAAAAATAAAGAAATTGAAAGATGTTTTCTGAATTCTGGCTCTGGTTCAGGCGAAACGAAATCAGGTTTCAATTCTTCATCCAGTGTTTTGAAGGCTCCTTGCAGAGTATCATTATTGAAAAGCTCCTTTCCCATGAGGAATTGCTCCGTCTTGGTGGCATGAATGAATTCAGGATTGATGTTACCAATAACAATGGAAGAGCTCTCAACCTTGTTATTTGAATCGAGTTTGAAAAGGAATCCTGCGTTGATGAGTGCATGTGCATTTTGTGCTCTTGGCATAATCTGAAAAAGAGTATGAAGGTTTCCTATGCTTTCAACAATGAGGTTTGGTTTTACCTTGTACGTCTCGTATTTGTATTCCTTAGATAAACTGGATAGTTGAATGGATTTGATTACTTTTTTATTCATGTCTAAGCTTAGGAAGTCTGGAAGGCTCTTTACCATCTCTGCTCCAGTAGTATCCACTGCAATCATTCCATTTTCATTATTTTTGTGAATAACGAACCGAAATTGTCAGAGATAACTCCGATTGAAAAAGTCCATTTTCTGGGTAAGCAATCAATTGTGACATGTTTCTCACCTATGAGCAATTTAGCACCAAAAGTTTCCAAAATCAGGAAAACGTCTGAGGGAAACTCATGATGATAATGTTTCATCATTAAGTTACCACCTATACTGCCAACCTGAAATGAAAAATATTCGAAAATTCGAAAAGTATTCAAAATTGAATGTGTACCTACATTTCTCACAGGAACATTAGCAATCAGGTCGATGTGATCAGCCATAGTTTTTAAATGAGCAAATTTCGGATTCGACTCTGATATCTTATATAATAGCTCCATCGCTGTTGTAAGCGACATATCGCCTCCTAAAGTGAGCATGTCATCATTCATTTCATATGAGGTCAATTCTTTCACTTCGATGACATCAATGTAAACCTTTGGTGTAGGAAGCTTGTAAACACCTACAAAATATGATTATTATTCTTATTAGGTTATTAAATTATTTTAAGTTTGATGGCAAATTTATATCTCAGCTAGATGGTACTACTATGGGAGGGATTGCTAGCCCCTTCCTTTGTGCGCTCATCATGATTGACATTGTTTCTGCAGGAGTGGAGGGGATGTCGTCTTTGATATTTTTTGTTGAATTTTATGTTGATGATACCATCCTGTCGATACCAGAAGACAAAGAAGCTGAAGTACTGGAGTATTTAGTTACCATCCGAAAATTAAGTTCACTATAGAACGAGCCCCTGTAGAATTGTCAATTACTTCTCCACACATCCTTTGATTCATAAGATATATGCTATCTACAATCTGTTATTCAGAGCAATCAAATTGAGTAATTCCATGTACCACCTTGACAATATTAAGATAAATTGTATTTTAAAGAAGAATAACTATCCTCGAGCATTTTCTGACTTCACAGTACATAAACTTCTAGAAAAAATTCATTCAAATGAAACGTTAAATGATACGACTACTAATACAACTATAACTGCTAATAATAACAATAAGATTTTTTACAAAATTCCATTCATACCTAATCTATCAGAAAATATAAGAAGGTGCTTGTACAATGAAAATGTAAAAATAGTGTATGATAATTTAAAAACAATAGGTTAGAATTTCTGACAGAGAAAAGAATTATGAAAAAAGGAATATTTTAGAGATGGTTTATATTAGTTTATTTAACTCAATGAATTATAGAACGGATACTGAGCATTCAGCTAAACATTACAATTATATTATTTCAAAATATAAAGAAACGACAATGATGAAATATAAATAATCGTGATTAAATTATATTCATGTAAAGGTTTTGTATAGTCAACTGTTTGTACTCTTTGAAGGAATGTCTGGTTGCTGAAGATTCAATCATTGAATGTTTATATGTGTCATATGCGTGTTCGATAGGATCTGTCATTAATCTCCTGAATAATACCTGTCTGAAGTTGTAAGAGATAATTTGATTATTTTATTGCATTTTCTTTTTTTTTCGAAGAATCTCGTATTCAATAGATTTTCACTGTGTTCCTGCGTACTTTGTGTCCGGATATGTGCAATTACTGTTAAGGGAAAGAAGAACAAACCTGTAATCTGTACATATTTCAATAAATTGCAGCCCTGAAGAAGCAAAAGGACACTTTTGCGAAACGTCGCCACGTATGTAATAAACTTTTAACATCATCATTTACCCTATTTCCTGCTACCAATTCATGCCTTATTCTTATTATTGGGAAATGTACGTTAGAAATACCTTTGGCACTGTTTCCTGCCACTAACATGTAGGGCTCATCTTTGATAGCTACCAGATTGTCCAGTAAATCCTTGATATTATAAACCTTTATCCATTTGGTATCCTTGTAACATACCTTCACTGGCGCACCGGTTACCAATTCAGATTTATCTTCTTCTCGTTTACAGCAACCAAGGTCCTCAATGTCTGGATAAAGTCCTAGTAACTCAGGTGATGCATCGGAGCATAGAGATTTGAAAGCTGACATAATTGGTCGGTAGCCTGTGCATCTGCAAATATTTCCACCGAAAGAGTTCTCGACTTCTTTCATGGTAGGTTTGCCATTTTCTAACAGGGCATACATGTTCATCACCATGCCAGGGGAACAAAAACCACATTGTGTGCCGTTGAAGTTGGCAAGGGCTTGTTGCACGGGATGAAACTTTGTAAGGGGATTACCGATTCCTTCTACTGTGTCTATTTTCCATCCATGACAAGTGAGGATAGAGACCAAACACTAAAACGGTATATTGTAGAGTTTGAAACTAAATAATTCAAAATTCAATAAATATTTCTTATTATTAATTATTATATTAACTGATTATCATTGAAGAGGATACGTAAATCTGGTTATTTCTGATCATCATCGGGATATAAGAGTTTGAAATTCTCACTGAAAATAATGAGGCGCCGTTTGTTTGCAAATATATTTATTTTCAAGTGAATACATCCATTAGTCGTAGCAAATATATTTATTTTTCATTTGAACCTTCAAACTTGTGAATATATTGTTTTTGATGGAAAACAAATATATCGGAACTAAAAAATTAATATATATCGTTACACAGAAAACATCCTAACAAATAATACATAAATTTGCTAACAGAATTTTCAAAATTTGCCCGAATCGACGCCTCATAGAAAATCATTTCAGTCAAGAATTATTTATTCTTCGTAGGCATAAGTTATTTTGCGGCGAAAATTTTTCAATATTGTGAACATGAATCTCATTTCCTGGAAATTTCAAAGGTCGTATAGAGATATCGATGAAGGATTCAGAATCGAATGTATAGTCCGGAATATTACTATTGAACATGAAATAGATCACTTCCGTGATTATGACTACCTACATTTGATTGATACAACGTATTTACTTTGAAATCACATTGGAATTTTGTTAAATATACAGTCAAAAGCAACTAAGGAAAACCATTGCACCCACCTTAAAAATAAATTTGATACTCTACGAGGGTAAATTAAAAAGATCTAGAAAAGCACTGACGTGAGGTCAGGAGCTTTTACGCTTGTTCAAATTCTAACAATTCTGATTACGAAGTTTCAATCTGATTGCATCTGTACTTCTTGAGATATTGTAGAAGTAACCTTAAAACTTAAAATAACAACGAAATTTGGCACATTTTTTCCTTATATGTCCGAAAGTAAATATCGCATCGAATTAAAATTTGAATCATTGTTGTTGAATACTGACTCTAAGTTTGTGCAAAATTCTATTGAAATCTTATCAATATTTTCAGAGAAAAAAAATTTTCATAAAAATTTTTGCAATTTCGAAACCATATTTTTTCAAATTTTCCAACAACTAGATCCACACGAAATTTTGCTCTAAGTTGCGCGTTGGAATTCTTAAACGGTCCACGAAGTTTCAATTTGATCGAGTCAATTTACATGAGATATCGAGGAATTAACCTCAAAATTTCAAATGGGCCCAACTCCGAAACTATTTAACTGATTCCACCCATTAACGAACTTAACCGAGATATTTGGACTCCAAACCTAATCTGGCTATTTCAATTCGCTAAGTCTTTTACTCCGAAAGTAGGAGCATGTTCGGACGGATGGATGGACGGACATAATTGGATTTGACCACGGATTGTTCTTTAGGGAGTTCAATTCAATCGTTCGAGACCATTTTCGGCTCAAAATTCAAAAATTACAGACATCGTGAGAAATTATAACGCGCTGTTCCCTAGAACAAGCGCGTGAAAAAGAAAAATAAAAAGAGTTGCAGATATTTGAATATAGGTACCAATATCGCGATGAGTAGTTTATATCATCAGTTTGAACGCCCACGTAGTCCGTATCGACTAGAAATGTTCAGATAAATTCAATTCAGTGGAAATTAATATACAGGTATATGTTTTTATTAATTTCAGTTTGTCATAATTCTACATTTACTGGTTCAATATCACCCACATAATTTTTGTATGCATCGAGAAATATTTTTGGAAATTGAATTGCCGAAATTAAAGAAATATAAATTTAAGATTATGAGCATTTAATATGCCATGAATTCAAATTAGAAAATTTCCTTGAGAACCATAAACGAGCATCTAATCATGGCAAAAAAACATTATATCATACTTTTAAGCGGTACAACCTTGAATGCCTTATTATGTAAATATAAAGACCAGGTAATAATATGTGAAGATTGAGATGGAATATTTCGATGAAACTGATTTCTTACTTCTGTACCTTATGCGCATTTCCATGAATAATACTGACTGATCGTATTTGCATTCAAAATCATAGCATAATTCGAGTACAACTAAAATAATTGAAATAAATAGGTCTCTTGCATGAATTTTTTTTATCATTGGAATCAAATATTCTATCCATAAGAACACTGAAAAACTTTATCCGCCATCAAAAATTTAAATGGTTAACGAGAAAATGCCCTTTTAAATTTGGCTCCGCATATCGGTTGTTTAAACGGACGAAGCTTCGCGGTTTCCGTGACGTATGGGGATATATCGACTCTCTCCCTTTTCTCGTACACTTTTCTGTCTAGCAAGCCAATAGACAGCGTCGAGCTGTATCGATCGGGGCATCGTGGAATAACGAGTGACGTAGGAGGCGAACTACCGCGTTTCACCCACTTTCGTTTTGCGTCCCGATTTGACGATTTTTAATACCGAATTATTCGAAATTCGCGAATTGTTGTGAGATATCATACATTATGATTTTGTATCGATATAGAATGAGAAAAACATGCAAATATGATAATTCGTGTTACATGCAAGAGACCTATTGGGAAATCGTTGAGGATTTTTCTATTTGTTATAGATATGATAGCGAACGTTTGATCAAGCATCAAAACGAGACTTAAACAAATGCAACTCATATTCATAGCTTCCTTGAGGAAGCAGATCATAGACCTATTATCCTAATTTAATACGTCTATGGAGCAGATAGTCAAACTCCTACTGACAGGGCCGTAACTAGGGCGTGGCAAAGGTGGCACTGGCCACAGGCGCAAGCTCCACAGGAGCGCCAAAAAATATCAAAAGATAAAAAAACAATACTGCCAGGCGAAATAATTCGAAAGATCACAACTCGATTTTCATATAAAAACGCCTCGCAACAAGGAATGCCGAGGAAACACAAATAGTGCTGGCCTTCCCTAGAATTTGCGTACTAAGCCTAAAATAATCACAGGGTCAGAAAAACTCTAAATTAGGGTAAAAAATGTAAATATGGCTATGTTCAAGCCTGTCGCAATAGAGTTTTCACGAGTTTTTTTCCGCTTCATCAAGTTTGTCGGTATCTCTGCGACAAACGGTACCATCTCTTTTTGAAAAGTGCGGCTTCTTCGATCCTCTGATATTCCAGAAATTGATTTTAGTTTAAATTCACCATTGCTAATCAGAATTTTGAACCACAAGAAGAGGGAAAAATATATAAAAACGAGACATCCTGAATATTCCCACATTTCTATTCTGCCGAAAAAAGTATATTTCAAACTACTTTGAGTGCTTAGTGTGTTTTCGAGTTTCTAGCCATAAATCTAATTTTATTATTTTATATATATTTTGAATTCCACGAAAAAAATTGTGGTATTTCAGGTATGAAATCTGTATTTCGATGGTTTCAATAGATATAAGTGAATATCCATCATATTGTATATTATTCCAAAACATTAACGAAAATATATGAAAATGAAAATTTAATTGATTGAAAAAAATCTACGCAACTAAGGGGCTGTCTATTATTATGCCATTGGCGCCATAGAACCTAGATAAGGCCCTGCCTACTGAGCCAGCTATCTTATTGCTTGAACTCAATTAAATGCAGCGCGTTATCATATTGCTCAAATGTCTGTATTTTCAATTTTTTTCCGAAGATGTCTGTAACCATGAAATTGGTCTTACTGATGAAGAATCCTATGTCAAACTCTATTCTATTTGGCCGGCCTTCAACACGATAATTTATGAATGGAACTACCTAGTAACTGTAAAAAGTCTAAGATTCCGCTGCAGAGTGAGTGAGCTCATCGAGTATTTGCTTGAAACTAATTTTTTTCAAGCATCCATTAATACGAGAATATATATCTACGGGGTTGCTCATCAAAATGTGGCCGCATCATATTCAACAGGCAGTAACCCTCATTTTTGGCTGGATTTCTCCAGTAAACTTTATGTCATCGTACACAGAAAAGTATTAGCTTTGATTTGATATATAAATGGAAGACATACGTAATGAATGTAGAAAGTAACAGGTACCTGTTCACATCTGGCTGCGAAGAATTGCGGTCAAGTGCGCAACGGCAGTCGTGATTTTCCGAAGTCATCACATATATTGTTATGAGGAGAATAATATTTTGTTCGAAAACAATTTTTTTGCAATTTCTTCCAAAAAATCACTTAGAAATTATATATTCAAAAATACTCGCGGCAACATTTTTATTAGCAACCCTATAGAGTTTATATCCTAATTTGAAAGGTATATCACTATAACAGATAGAAGGTTAGAAGACATCTTGTATTTTTTGTTAGAACTCACTGAATTAACTGCCATGACCTTTTTGTCTCCTGGCTTAGTAACTGCTACTACGCATGCACCACATCCACCCTCATAGCACATTCGCTTTGTGCCCTTAAGATTTAGGTTAAGACGTAGATAATCATTGAGGGTAGTTTCAGGTGCTATATCCTCACTTTTGACTAAAAGATAAATCGTTTCTTCAAAAAAATGTACAGCTAATTTTTCAAAAAAAAAAAAGAATGAAAATAACAAGTTTATGTGTCCAACTTTATACATATTAATAGGTACCTCAAACTATCAAATATTAGTTTTTTTCATTATTTACACACTTTGTGAAATTGGAATGAGTCAAAAATAATACTGAATACATAAACCCTAAGTATTTGGAGTTTAAAGAAGATTGATAGTTTTACTTACCAGTATACTCTTTCCCTAAAATGGTGAATTTGATTTCATTGGACTTGACATCTGTTGCTCCTTGGTTGGAACTGAGTAGACCAGATAACCAACTCATTTTGATCCTATTGGATTCCTTCCTTTCGATGGATTGTAATTATTTCATGACGATGTGTTCAACTGGATATGTTACTTCAAGAATAAAACTGAAAAGTAGTATAATCAGGTAGGGAATATTAAGTAAGGGTAAGTGTAGATATTCGTCGAAACGAAACTGCTTGAAGAAAGTTGAAGCAAAAAAACAATACTTCGATGTTTTTTGAAATCAACAGGGTTAGAAATTATAACCTCATGGTGAATTGATTTCTAGAGGGAAGCTACTCAATGTGTTGAATGTTTCATGTGTCCATTCAATCTAGTGTAATAATTCTACGCATGATGCCTTACTTAGTGCACTTATAAGATACATTCTTCTATTGATATGAACATGCAGCCAGTACCTGAATTTCTTATATTTATTCTGTGTACTATGTTTTAAACTTGTGATATCGAGTTTAATTTATCCTACAATAGTTGTTGATATTAAATTTAATTTATTCATTAGTCATTCGCTGTTTCGAATCTTCAGAATTGAATTGATATTGTTTAGGTTTAAGCATTTTATTGAATTGAGTAGGTAAATTACTGCATCCTATTAAACAGAATAATCGGGACAACCTCGGTGTCATGATCATTATCTGAATGATTCCTTTCTCGATTGAAGTGCAAATTTTTTTTGTAATTAGTTCCACAAGCAGATATTGTAATTTAATTAGATCGTAAAAGAGTATATACAATATTATTATGTATTTCGACATAAATATCGCAACTAAGTAATTTAGCGATCTTCTTTTGCCCATATATCTGTTTTTTTTTATGATTTTGAACCGAAAATGTTCATAAATTACTAGGTTGGACTCATTGATGAAGAATCTGTGGTTAAATTTAATTCTGTGCGTCTTGAAGGGAGCCTTTAGACTCAAAAGTTTCAGTTTTGGCATCGAACCCGAATATCTCTGAAAGGTTCGTGAATTTGGTATACAGGGTGATCCGGAGGAGACCGTCAGATTTCTGCATGAGTATACACTAGTCAAGACGATCTCGGAAAAATGTTTGGTTTATGGTTGGAGATCTCTATTAAGAATATACAGGGTGATTTTTCCAATTCGACCGATTCTACTTTTATTGATTACTTTGGCATGGCTTATTCGATTTCGATGAAATTTTCAGCGAATTACAACATTGATGAAGCACATTCATTAATTCCAATATTTTTTCCAAATAAGCGGTTGTTATTGTGATAATTCTAGATTAATTGTCCAGGTTGAAAAAACACCCTCTACATCGCGTTTCCCAAACTACGATATCTGTTTACGGTTCTACTATAATAAGTCATCATTTGAGAGTTTCAAATTTTTCTGGCACACCTCTAGTTTTCCGAGAACATTTTTCCAAAAAAAGACAATGTCGAAATTTCGCTCCAATCGATTCTACTTTTAATAATAACTTTGGTATGGCTCATCCAATTTGGATGAAATTGGCAGTGTAGAATAGTCTGAATAAGTTAATTCAATAATTGGAACAATCTCTCAAAATGCAGGGTTATAATTGTGATAATTTCGGAATTTTAGATCCACTGTGCAGTTGAAAAAAAAAACACCCTATACATTGCATTTCCAAGACTTTCTTATTTGTCTCAGATTCCACAATGATATGTCATTACCCATAGGTTTTAAATTTTTTTGGCACACCTCCGGTTTTCCTAGAAAACATTTTTGAAGAAGAGCATAATGAAATTGAATGTTTTATACAGAATCTGAGCAATTAAATATAAATTTGGAATTTGAAAAGAATATTTTGGAACTTTAGAACTGCTTTGCATCCTTGGAATTTACAGCTTCACTACCTAGTGCAGAATATTAGCACTGCTTTTACGTCAAATTTCGATTATGTTCTTCTTCAAACATTTTTTCTCGGAAAACTGGAGGTGTGCCAAAAAAATTAAATACCTCTGAGTAATGACATATTATAGTAGAATCTGAAACGAATAGAAAACTTTTGGAAAAGCAATGTACAGGGTGTTTTTTTTCAACTACTCAATTGATCTGAAATTCTGAAATTATCACAATTACAACCCTGTATTTTGGGAGATTGTAGCAATTATTGAATGTACTCATTCAGATTGGTCTACATTGCAAATTTCATCAAAATTAGATGAGCCATACCAAAGTTATTAATGAAAGTAGAATCGATTGGAGCTAAATTTCGACATTGTCTCTTTTTGAAAAAAATTTCTCGGAAAACTAGAGGTGTGCCAAAAAAACTAAAAACTCTCAAATAATCACTTATTATAGAAGAATCGCAAACAGATAGTGAATTTTCGGAAACGCGAAGTACAGGGTGTTTTTTCAAACCAAACATTGTTCCGAGACTGTCTTGACTAGTGTAAACTTATCCTTAAATCTGACGGTCTTCTCCGGAATCACCCTGTATAGTTGTTAGAAAGCTATCCGTGAACTCGTGGAGAATTTCGTAGAAATCGTTCTGTATTCTGTTAGAGAATTTTTCCGTAAATCTCGAGAATTTTTGATTAAAATATTTCGTAGTTAGGAAACTGTCTTCAGATTCTGCTGAAACAATAATTGTAGACTACTAGGTCGACTACAATCCCGAAAACTTTTGAATCATTTGGATTTGCTCATTCACGAATTTGGCCTTGTGTTCGGAACTCTCCATGTGAGATGCAGTTTTGTTTCTGTGATTTAAAAAACTTCTGATGAAATAATTCTGCCATACGAAAACAGTTCATCAAGATAATTCTGAAGATTTTTCTCCCATTATCTGATGAAGAAATCATATGTGAGCTACGAAACGTAAAATTGATTTCTTCAATCGATTATAACGATAAGGCTCGTTTGCAAAATTGCTCTTGATTCCTTACGCAGTAGCCATTTATTTAGTACAACAATATAAAATAGGAAGAGTATATGATTGAGTTATCAAAAGTTTCCATGAAAATTTTAGTATAGGAATATTGCAACGAATGACTAGAAGAAAAATATTTGAGATAGTCCAATGACACTCTCATGTAAGCGAAAACTTTTACTGATAGGATTGTATATGCGGATGTCTTTTTCGAAAAATTTCCTATAGATACGATGTATATTTTTTCATATTTTTCTGAATAATGAAAATAATAGGGCCTTGTTAATAGTTTAAGCCTTTCAATCCTATATATAGACTGATAAAAAACAAGAATATCGGTTCATATTATTTTTATGATCATCTATTGAATCGGATTCTCGATAAGGTTCCAAATAAGATTAAAATCGTACTTTGAGTTCAAATATATGCAATTATCATTCCAGGCTCTAATATCAATTATCCTCATTTGTATCGTAGAAATACAAAACAAACCAAACATACCTATTTAACTTCAAATGTTCCTGCACCTCAAGGATATCCTTATGAGGAACCAAGGCAAATCTAGGACAATCTAACACTGATACAACTCTCTAATGATCAAATATAAACTGAAGGAGTAGGAACAAGAATGTCAAAAACTTGTTTGTACGGTTCTTCAACACGAAGTGAATCTCTGTTTGAGTTGTTTTTCTGAACAGACTCTAAACTAGCGTAATTAAACCATGTACCATGTATTCATTTATGTTCGTTGAAGGTATGTCGATAACTTCAGAAGGACATTTGAATGCATCACTGAAATATGATGAATTGCAATGCGAAACTCACATAGGCCAAGATTACAATCCAAGAGCTCATGACACATTTTTCATGTGGGTTTGGAATTGGAATTTCACCTGGTGAAAATAGGCTAGTATGTGATCGAGTGTCTTTTTCTGACCTACCTGGGTACACCAGGTATTGCGCATTTAAAGAAGTTGCAAAAAAATGTTGGGCAAAACAAAAATAATTCGATAATTTAATTTCCGTACAGCCAATAATCAATGAGGAAAACCAGGAGGTCACAAAGGTGACAAAAATACGTGTGAGATTCAGAACCAAAGAAAATTCACTTGCCATTGGCGTCCGAATTTAAGATCGCAGCGCCACGGTGGCCAGTTTCAGAACCTTAGATACAGACATAGATTTTGTTTTGATAGTCGATTTTGTACTCTTTGTTAGTGTTTGGTTTGATAATTTTTGATTTCACGATTTATTCAAAGACTTTTTAGACTTTTATAGTTGACGAGAGTATTACTGGGAGTACATATTTCATTCTTATAAAGTAGGTTTGTATCATTCTCCAATCTTATTGAGTGTAGCAACTCTAAAATTACTGGGATATTTCCAAGGTTACACAGTATTTTGATATTATTTATTTTCAGATCCAAATGGCAAGATTGACTTTGGTAGATTTCTAAGGCTGTCTTGAAAGTTAAAAAACAGAAGAGTATTGTAGAACATACTTTTTAGAATAATAGACAAATACTTAAAACTTTACTATTTTTATACCGAAGGACTAAATACCCAATATATTGTGAATAAAATGAACACATTCACATAAAACTAATGCTACTTGTATCGTAAGTCTTATTCATTATGGATTGACAAATGAATTTTCCAACACTCATATGATTGTTCTTGAAAAAGCTGTAATAAATAAGCCTTGTACAATTTTGCTTTCATCGACAGAAGCACTTTGAGCGAACAGTATTCATCACCAGATATTTCCTTGTTGAGACTCTTTTTGCGCGCATGTTCTAGGGGAACAGCGTGCTATCGTTTTGATCAAATGTCTGTAATTTTGGATGATTGAGCCGAAAATGGTCTCAATCGACTAGGTTGGACTCACTGATGACGAATCCGGTGTCAAAATCGATTCTGTCCGGCCGGCCGGCCGTAGACACGATAACTGTCGAACGAAGTGAGCTAGCGACTTGAAACTTTCAGGGTAGGTCGCGCATTGGGATGCCGCGGTTAAGTTCGTTAATGGGCCAAATCGATCGAATAGTTTCGGAGTTATAGGCATTTGAAGTTTTGAAGTTATTTATTTTTTATTTCAGAAACTACTTGAGCGATTGGATTCAAACTTGGCAGTTTGGTGGAGTATAACGATGCGCAACTTTGAGCCAAATTTCGTCAAGATCATATTGTCAATAAATTTAAAAAAATTTTTCGAAATTTTTTTACAAAAAAATTTTTTTTTCGGAAACCATTCATCATATCCAAAAACAATTATACTCACACTTTGACCTTCCAATTTCACAGCAGTGTACTAAATTTCAGCTCGATACGATCATAAGTTTTGGAGATATCGGGAAAAAATATGTCAAATTTCGAGGTTTTCTTCTCGATATCGTTGATTTTTTTGGTATTACTCGAGAAATACTGATTCAGTCCTGATTAAACTTCACAGCTAGTTTTAAGATGCTGAAAGACAACTTTGTGCAAAATTTCGTGATAATCGGGTCATTAGAACAATTTGAAAAAAAAAATTTATATGATTTTTTCATCATATCATCCTCATTAAATTCTGTATGAAACTTCGAACTGTTATTTTCGATGAAGTACTGGATTTTAATTCGATCTGGTCTGTATTTTTGGAAATATTGGAAAAATAAAATTTTGATTGGGTATATCTACGGAATCATTGGGTGGATTTTACCCATTCACGAATTCGGCCTTTGTAATTAAGGTCCAAACCTTCTCTTCAAATATCGAGTTTCTAAGTTGTTTCTTTCGGAAGTTATTGTGTTTACGCAGTCGGCCGTTAGGCTGACCGTAAACACAATAACTTCCGGAAGAAACGACTTAGAAACTCGATATTTGTAGAGTAGGTTTGGGGCTTAATTACGAAGGTCGATTTCGTGAATGGGTAAAATCCGCCCAATGATTCCGTAGATATACCCAATCAAAATTTTATTTTTCCAATGTTTTCAAAAATACAGATCAGATCGAATTGAAATTCAGTACTTCATCGAAAATAACAGTTCGAAGTTTCATACAGAATTTAATGAGGATGATATGATGAGAAAATCATATAAATTTTTTTTTTCAAATTGTTCTAATAACACGATTATCACGAAATTTTGCATAAAGTTGTCTTTTAGCATCTTAAAACTAGCTGTGAAGTTTAATCAGGACTGAATCAGTATTTCTCGAGTAATACCGAAAAAATCAACGATATCGAGAAGAAAACCTCGAAATTTGACATATTTTTTCCCGATATCTCCAGAACTTATGATCGTATCGAACTGAAATTTGGTACGCGCGCACGTTCAAATTCGTTGCTGAAGCGGTCATCTACATTGAACATGCGCGCAAAAGTTGCTGCCTTCACGGCAGTGCTTTTTGAACTTTTTTTTTCAATAGTCAGTTCTATTCCTAAAACATTTACGTTGTTCCTTAATGATCAGTTCAACAAGCAGATTTCTGGAAGGCAGAGCATTCCTCTTAAGTAAATTTCTCTGCTTGGATTAGGGGTTGAAAAAAAATTGTCTTCATGAATGTGATCTAATATTTCATGAGCAATTCGTGCTTACCTCTATAAAAATGATCATCATCGGTAAAAGGCAGGTAACAGACTATCATAAATCTTGTTTGTTGGTTTTTATCGTTTCTTCAACACCTTCAGGCCCGTCTTGTTAAAGGAAGTTTCTTTTACCCTAACTCGAAATTTTTCACCGGGCTGTGGAAATCTATGGGAAGGGACATTAGAGTTTGCTTCTCCTCAGAAGAAGCACTTGTAAAATCACACAAACGCCAAGAAAAATGCATTAACTTTCTCATTTTCTTAGCATTTCTTTTAACTTGTCAATAATAATGTCTGTACCTCGGGTTACTCTGATAGCCACCAGAGGGAGTAGCGCTTATCTTCATTCGCCAATAGAGTAGATAAATTATTCAGGCTCCCTCGATTTTCTTACTCCAAGGCAACTTGTCGGATTCATTTTGTTTGATCCTGTAATTAACACTTAGTTTTGTCTTCTGAAAAATGTAACTTCGAGATCATTTTGTCTAATAAAAAAAAAAAAAAATTTTGTCTAATGTTTCCCACCTCAAAATTGCCTTCCTCATTGATATCTTTACTTAACGGAAATTTAATATTTAATTGTCGAGTTATTCTTGTCTACTCCAACATTTTTTCGCAATTTCCTGATGGTGTACATAGGTAGGTTAGAAAGGCACTCGATTATACAGGGTGAATCTTTAAGTTGTGCATTAATTTTTCTCCTTTACCATTTTTCCAGGTTCCGCTTTGGTTAAAAGTTTACACATTCGAAATTTCATTTTTCCAATATTTCCAAAAATACAGATTAGATCGAATTGAAATCCAGTACTTTGTCGAAAAAACCTAGAAAAGCACTGACGTGAAGGCAGCAGCTTTTGCGCGCTTGTTCAAATTCGTTACCAAAGCAGTCATCTCCATTGAACATGCGTGCAAAAACTGCTGCCTTCATGGCAGTGCTTTTCTAGGTTTTATATTGTTATATTATATTCTATATGTTTTCACAAGGCATGATTTTTCATTGCATAGAAAACCATCTGATGACGACCTGATAAGATTGCGATCAAAAAAATGTAATTTTCACTCAGCTGTCCCTATTGCGTCATATGTGAACATTGTTTGAAACATATTCAGTTTGAAAAATCATCACTTCCTTCACCCCCCGACCACCTCACTTAGAACAGCCCTTTATCGATAAAGAAATTGTGGTCAAATTCTATTCTGCCCGTCTAGCTATCCGTGAACACTGAACCTTCCGAAGGACAAGACCCAGAGAGGGGTGTGGAGCCCTAATGTCTCGGATAGATTCGTTAATGGGCAAAGTCCACCAAAAGATGCCGAGTTGCACCCATTTGAAATATTGAGGCGTTTTCCTCAATATGTCAGAAATACAGAACCAATAACATTAAATTCTTGTAATTATGTAGTAGTAGAGTGACGAAGCTCAAGCTTGTGCAAATTTCAGTGAGGATCGCATCGATTGATGAATTTGAATTCTAGAAAAGCGCTGAAGTTGAGTCAGCAGCTTTGGTTCTCATGTTCATACTAATGGGAGAAAATAAATTTTTGGAATTTTCTTTAGATTGTTCTAATAGCTCGAACATCATGTGATTCTCCACATAATTGTGCGTCAGAATTTTCCAACTAGTAAACAATTTTCATGACAATCAGGATTTTTCAAAGATTTTTCAAGATATTGAAGAAATATCAACAATACCACGGAAAATACCACGAAATTTGACACGTTTTTTTCCAAATATTTCCGTGAATTCAAGTTGAATCGATCTGAAATTCTGTAAACTGTTGTGAAATATCGACTTCAAGATCTGTGCAGAATCTCATCCAAATCTGATAAAAATTTCGTGAGGTTCATTTGGAAAGCTGTGGTGGCCAGGCTCAATATCTGGAAAGGTGACCGCGCTTGATACCTCGTAGATATAAGTAGATCTACCGGCCAACATTTCGAACAAATACGCAAATTCCTCAAATTCATAAGCGAGGAATTCTTCATTTCAGAGCTCTAGTCGAACCAATTTTCTTGATGTTTTCCAGTGGGATATGCATTATGTATGATACTGTATCATTGAAAAATTAGAAAATAGATGATATTACGGCGATAATTGATTGGGACAAGCTGTATTCAATAAAGATGAGCGTGGAAATTAATGAAAGCGATCAGAATAATTGATAATATATTATTTATCGAATCTTCAGACCTTGATATGCTTTAGAGAGTGGGACTCTTATGAGATGTCCACCTCATACAATCCAGTCCATTCTCGACCTTCTAGTCAAGAAAGACAAATTTTTGAAGTGCTCCCAAATATAGCGAGTGAACTTCTACAAAATGCCGCTTACTTTGTATATGGAAGCTTTAAGCCCCCCCTGTATAGCTGTCATGATGACTATTGAGGCATTAGGACTGAGTGTCGAATATATTACTGTGAACTTAGTCGAGATGGAACATCTGAAACCGGAATTCCTCAAGGTAAGAACTTTTTTTGTACGAGGTATGCTAAGAAAAATCTAGAAAGCACTGCCGTGAAGGAAGCAGCTTTTCAGCGCATGTTCAATGTATATGACCGCTTCGGCAACGAATTTGCACATGCGCGCGAAAGTTGCTGCCTTCACGGCAGTGCTTTTTTAGATTTTTTTTCGATAAATTACTGGATTTCAATTCGATCTAATCTGTATTTTTGGAAATATTGGAAAAATAAAATTTTGAATGGGTAAATCTACGAAACCATTGGACGGATTTTACCCATTCAAGAATTCGACCTAACGGTCGCCTGCGTAAACACAATAACTTCCGAAAGAAACAACTTAGAAACTCGATATTTGTTTAGAAGGTTTGGGACATAATTGCTAAGGCCGAATTCTAGAATGGGTAAAATCCACCCAATGATTCCGCAGATATACCCAATCAAAATTTCATTTTCCCAATATTTCCAAAAATACAGATCAGATCGAATTGAAATCCAGTACTTCATCGAAAAATTACAGCTCGAAAGCTTATACAGAATTTAATGAAGATGATATGATAAGAAAATCACAGACATTTTTTTTCAAATTCTAATAACACGATCATCACAAAATTTTGCATAAAGTTATCTTTCAGCATGTTCAAACTATCTGCGAAGTTTTATCAGGATTGAATCAGTATTTCTTGAGTTATACCGAAAAAAACAACGGTATCGAGAAAAAACCTCGAAATTTAACATATTTTTTCCCAATATCTCCGAAAAATTTTTTTTAGATATGATGAATGGTTTCCGAAAAAAAAAATTTTTTTGGAGAGAAATTCCGAAAAAAAATTTTTTTTGAACTTACTGACAGTATGATCTTGACAAAATTTGGCTCAGTTTTGTGAAATGTTATTCTGATTCCGAAATTATCAACATCAGTAGCTCAGTAGGTACAGCTCGGAATCGAAAGGTCTCTGGTTCAATTCCAGACTAGGAAAGAAATTTTCTAGTCAGACGGTACCGGCCACCATTCACTGTTGAGTCAAAACGGTGCTGTGGCACAAAATATAAGCTTCTTAGAGGCTCCTTTGAAACTCAGGATAATCGGCAAATACAATAAAATATTTCTCTTCATTCTCATATATTCTCATTGATTATATGTTCATATAATTTCATAGAATTGTCAGACACGGATAAATCATAATACTTACTTCACTTCAAAAATATTACGAAATTAATTCAGAATGCCAAGTACTCGAAGTAAACAAATCAATTCAAAACTGAGGTTGAACCTTGAAAGCGATAAAAAGTGATCCTGACCTTAGACATAGATCCTTACCAAACTCTCTAACTGGCAAAATTGTGATATAATCAGAGTTTTCGATACTCTAATACTTTCTACGGACCTTAAAGGCGCAAACTGATGGACGCGTTTGTCGCTCAAGCGAAGACATTTGAGTTGTCAGATACTCTCCCGCCAAAATCGCGCGATTCTTTTTTTGTAGTTGAATAATTTCAACTTCACGAAAATGGCGGGATATTCAAAACACTCAAGAGAATGTTTATTCTCGTCTGTCATGATTATAGGCACTTATTGTTAATTAAACAAGTCATATGATGTTGAATACAATGGATGAGGAATTAAAGTTATATTCAAGAGTATAGTGACGATATGTGGCAGTTTGAAATATGCATGTAATTGCATGTCTTTTTTCACTTCTGATGAATTATTTTATTGATGTAGCTATAGCTATTTACCTCGAATAATTATTTCTGCAGATCAAACCGATTCCACAAAACCAATTTTTTCGATAGCTATGTTCAAGTTCAAGCAATCAAAGCGACTATTAATTCAATCCCTCGAAAAATAAAGATAAAAAACAATTACTTTACTTCTTGAAGAACCAGCTCCACGTGGAAATAAATTCATACAATTTGAAATGTGACATTTCATGAACAATCGCGCGTTTTCATTATGACAGATGTCAGCCACAAATTACTGACAGTGGGCAAAAAAATCGCGCGATTTTTATTTTTTGACGCGTCCATGAGTACGAGCCTTAATACTGTACCCTTGTACACATTGAACTTCAATATAATAATGTCGCAGCAACACTTAAAATATCTCGAAACATACTGATTTTTTTCCATGAGTAAGGGATAGGATACTTACGTTAAAAGTTTTGTGATAAATTCAAATTTCGCCAGTGGCGTAGAGTTTGAGCACAATCAACCAGTCAGTCACTCGCTCCTTTCGTAGAGGGTTAACAAGGGTGTTTTTCAGAGGTATAGAACTTTGAAATGGAATAAAACAAGGATGAATTTTCAAAATTGAAATGAAATTTTCATGATGAATTGGCACAATTTGGAAGCTTTGTTCAGTAGTCAGTCTATTTATGTTGAAATGCCAGAACAAACTAAACACAAATCACTTGACAGCTGAGAGAATGGCCGCCAGTAAAAAACACCCTTCAGTACCAGCACCTTATCTGCCGAATATGATCAATAAGTTGGATAGCTGTACTGTATGGGGCAGAATGAATTTATGAAATTTGAATTGAAACTCCCTTTATCTCAGACAAGCTAGCCCTCCTAGGTTAAATCTTTATATTCGGGATCACAATTTCATTTTATAAATTATAACACAGAGTAGGGTCTCAACCATCCATCTCTGAAGAGGTTGTCCAAGCAATTATTCCATATCTGATGACCTTCCACCAAACAAGATGGGGCAAAGGGCTGTTATTAAATAATAACTCAGTGAACAGCTGCTATACAATGATGAGAATCTTATTAAAAACCTATTTTTCCACAGTTTTGGGGAATTTATTTGTAATAATGAAAGTGGTGAATATAATTTATCCTGAAAATACATGCTTTGGTCTCCCATTGTCATTACGCCTTCGAAAAGCAAATAAATAACGATGCCTGAATTTGTGAATGGGTAAAATCAATGGCTTCACACATATACCCGTACTCGAAATTTCATTTTCCTAAAATTTCCAGAAATACAGAGCAGAAAGTATTACTTGAAATGCAGAATTTCTTGAGGATAATATGATTAGAAGATCACAGAATATAAGGAAAAAATTAAATTCTTTTTTAAATTGTTCTGATCACAAGCTCATCACAAAATCTTGTAGAAACTTGTGCATCAGCATTTTCGAACTAGTTAGCTGGTTAGTATTTTTTTGAGTTATTTTAGAAATAATAGCGATTCCGAGGAATATCTGTGAGAATTATAATCTGATCAAACTAAAATTCGATAAAGTATTGTGAAATACGTGCAAAAATTTTTTCCAAATCTAATAAACACTTTCGAAGAAAAAATCGAAAAAATGTTTCTTCAAATTTACTAACCAT
This sequence comes from Myrrha octodecimguttata, assembly GCA_958510865.1. Taxonomy (NCBI): domain Eukaryota; kingdom Metazoa; phylum Arthropoda; class Insecta; order Coleoptera; family Coccinellidae; genus Myrrha; species Myrrha octodecimguttata. Next base: position 71,887,201 of record OY294056.1, on the reverse strand, counting down.
GCAATTGCCATAAAATTTAGAAAAAACTTACTCGTCATTATGCTCCATGCAGCTGCTCAGTTCCGATTCAATGGCTCGAGTAAGTCCTGAAATATTTGGGAAACAACCTCTAAATTTCAAATGACTATTACTCCGGAACCGTTAATCCGATCTGGCACATTAACGGACTTAACCACTGCATTCCATTTCAAGTTGCTAGCTTGTTTATATCTTAATCCTTCAAGATTGCAAGACACTTCAAATCCCATACTCCGCGGTTGATTTTATTGAACTGTATAATAATATTCTATATATCCTTTCAGAAAAACCCCCTTCATACTATTCCAACACTTGTAGATGAAAGTACCATCATATGCGACAGCCACGCTATTATGACCTACCTCGTATCGAAGTATGGTAGGGATGACTCCCTTTATCCTAAGGACTTGAAAACACGGGCAATGGTGGATCAAAAATTACATTTTGATTCTGGATTCTTATTCAATCATCTCCGTTACTTCGTCGTAAGTAAATTTGTTTTGGATTTTATTTGCAAGCGATATAAAATAGGAATCAACTAACATATCACAAGGACGAATATCTGTCGATAAATCAACAAATAATCCACCTTGATCAGAGCTAATCATCCAATCAACCAGAACATCTACATCGAGGAAGCGGCGTCGAAGGAGAATGCTACAGCTGTTCCACGGTTATTACTGATCATCAGACAAACTTACCTTGGATACAACCGCAGAATAGGAATCTAGATACTTATCACCTGTCAGATGGAATACTGCAGTATAACTAACTTCGAGTGCAGAATACTTTGATCGATGTGCATTACGTCGTATCAGGTTGCTGCATCTGCGATTTCGCAGTTTTTCAACGTCCGTCACGAAGGTAGGATTCGCGAGGTGCTGCTGGAGAATGGCGCGCTGTACGTAGTTATACTGCAGTATTCTATCTGACTGGTGATAAGTATCTAGATTCCTATTCTGCGTTTGTGTCCAAGGTAAGTTTGTCTGATGATCAGTAATAACCGTGAAATAGCTGTAACATTCTCCTTGGGCACCGCTTCTTCAATGCAGATGTTTTGGTTGATTGGATGATAAGCTCTGATCAAGGTGGAATATTTGTTGATTTATCGATAGATATTCGTCCTTGTGATATGTTAGTTTATAAATACTGTACGTCTCTTTCCTCCACGAACCAATTCCTATCTTTGTCAGATGTTGGACATCATCGTCTTGTGGGGAAACCACATGAACCGAGTCTTTGATAAAATAGAAATCTTGTGAACATGATGAACAGCAGGTGACGTCACACTATTCCACAAATAATTTTTCCGTCTTAGGCACATAAGGAATTTATGTGAGAAGTAAAGGGTGGGCAAAATTGAAGAGATCTCGAGAACTATACCAGCTAGAAGAAAACTGATAACACATTCTCTAGCTCTTTTTTCCTGAATAATCCGAATCTGAAAACAGATCCAGCTTATCGTTCATAGAACTTGAGTTATGAGCGAAAATTGAGAAATTGTCATTTTCAATGATGCTGAATAACTCGCTTGTTTGAACTTGTATTTGAAATCTGTTGATACACTCTACATGCACTTTTTTAGGAGTAATTCAAATATAATATGACTGAATTTTTCAATCCAGCCATTTTCGAGAAATGAGAAAGATTTTGGATTTTTCAAATGTAAACTATAGTCGAAAAATCTCTTATCTTGCTTCAAATATTTTGCTGATTTCAAAAATGTATCATATGTCGCATGAATATAACATAAGAAAATTGTCAATACTTCTTTCCTGCTTTTCTTTTCACTGTTGAATTATGAGTAGGCTGACGTTTCCATAGCGACGATTGAATATCCATTATCTTTAAGTGAACTTGCGCCTCTATGAGTGGAATCAGCGATTGCTGAATAAATATTTTTATGGTCAATTTGTCATAGTTTTATTATCCCTAATGACCCGAAATATTGCCGATCTTAAGAACTATGACAAATTAACCATACAAATATTTATTCAGCAATTGCTGATTCCACTCATAGAGGCGCAAGTTCACACAAATGCGTATTGAATCGTCGCATGGTATCGTCTGCCTACTCATCATTCAACAGTGAATAGAAAAGCAGGAACAAAGTAATGAATATTTTCTCATGTAATATTTATGTGAATAGCGACATATGATACATTTTTGAAATCAGCAAAAATTTTGTAGCAAGATAGGAGATCTTTTGACTATAGTTTACATTTAAAAAATCCAAAATCCTTCTCATTTCTCGAAAATGGCTAGATTGAAAAATTCAGTCATATTATATTTGAATTACTCCCAAAAAAGTGCCTGCAGAATGTATCAACAGATTTCGAATACGAGTTCAAACAAGCGAGTTATTCAGCATTATTGAAAATGACAATTTCTCAATTTTCGCTCATACCTCAAGTTCTATGAACGATAAGCTGGATCTGTTTTCAGATTCAGATTAGTCAGGAAAAAAGAGCTCGAGAATGTGTTATCAGTTTTCTTCTAGCTGCTATAGTTCTCTGGATCTCTTCAGTAGACAACGAATTTTGCCCCCCCTGTATATACACGATTTTTTTTTCTACTTAAGGGCGAATAATACCTCGAGTATAACAGGGTGACTCCTGGAGGCCAGAGTTCGTTCTTTTCAAAAAATTTTTTTGCTGCAAATGGTTAAAAAAAATTGAAGGAATGCGCAATGTTGCCACATCTTCAGATTCAAGAATTGAAAGAATTAAATTAAAGATTAAACTGCAGTGAAAAATGGAAAAATAACAAACATGGCGCATTTCCACAAAAGAATAAAGTACATCCCAAAAACAACTATACTCACAGAAGCCTGCAGTTCCAACACCCCGTTTTCTCCTATAAACGTCTAGATTTCTCGGAATTCTAATATTTCACGCGGCTTTTGGCAACGTTGAAGCCTTGAGACCGCGTCCAGATGCCTGACCTTGAAATATTAACGAGGTTCGATGAAACTTGAATTTGGCTGTGTTGCCTAGCCGTAATTTAGCACCACTTGGTACCGTTTGCTCTTAGAGGAAAGTTGATATTATTTGTGGACCAGACGGTAGAAACCTGTTTTTCAATATGAAATATCCAGTTCCTACCAACTGCTTATACGTAAGACATCAAAGTGACTTTAATTCATATCTGTTTAAGAAAAAATGCTACTCTGGACGAAGCAAAGTTGTAGAAGAACACGAAAGGAATTTCTTCAACGAATGCTATGGGTGGTTAGAAACCTTCCTCAATGAAACGCCATATATCGCTGGAGACTCTTTAACGATTGCTGATTTCAGTGCCGTCACCAGCTTGACAGCTATGGTGATTCTAGTTCCCATGAAAGAAGCGTCATATCCAAAGATAACCAATTGGATAAAAAAACTGAAGGAGCTCCCCTATTATCAGAAAGTTATTGAAGATGGCCACAAGGGTATGATCAAATTCCTTTCGACTGTAAGTGACGTTGTTATTGAATCATGAAATCAGTAAAGAAGGTGTGTGTAAAATGATTTTTTATTATTTATTTTTCCTAATTTGAACCATCTCAGAATATGAAGTAATACGATCTACAGAGTAATCGAAAAGTTTAGCCGTGATAAATATATCTTGAAGGTATATATATGAAGGAGTTGTGGAATCACAAGATGGGGTGGTGTTCACAATGATCATTCAGCAGGATTGAATGTTTTACAGGAGCGTTTTTTAAAAATCATATACTGAGTGTAACAGTCAAATGGAATAAATTCGATAACGAATAAATGAGGCGGTGTTAGGAAAAACGTTCGGACTCGTCGATTTGTAATTTTAAATGCGCATAGTTTTCAAAAAAATAAAATTATATAGGGTGTTCCATGCGACCGTGGCCAATACCAACTTTCTTATTTCAAATGTAACACCCTGTATATTATTTATTTTTTTGGATTCTTCAGAAAATTCTAGACATAATTCATGTACAATGTCCTATACCTATCTTCAACTTTTTCGGAAATATTAAGTGTTTTCAGAAATGTTGAGTAACGTTAGAAGACAATTCTACACCAGATTAGCATGTTGCCAAGACGTTCGCGGCGAGCATTTTTAACATTTCCTACATTGACATTAATGTTTTTTTTTAATTATTAAGAAATAATCAGTATTTCTTATTAGGTTTTAAGTGTAATGTACCGAATTTGTGAAATAAAATAATTTTTATTTAAAACGTTGATTTTTGCACTAAATCTGAAAGCACTTAATATTTCCGAAATAGTTAAAGATAGGTATAGGACATTGTGCATGAATTGTGTCTAGAATTCTCTGAAGAATCCAAAAAATAAATAATATACAGGGGGTTGCATTTGAAATAAGAAAGTTGGTATTGGCCACGGTCACATGGAACACCCTATATAATATTATTTTCTTGAAAAATATGCGCATTTAAAATCACAAATCGACGTGTCCGAGCGTATTTCCCAACACGCCCTCATTTATTCGTTATCGAATTTATTCCATTTGGCTGTTACACTCTGTATATGGGAAAATATCACCATCTATCCGAAATCGCAGGTGTTCTAGATTTCAGACAGTTGTACATATTAAAAATTAATTCTAGCATTTTGTTAGAAAGATACAGGTAGAAAAGTTTGAAATTAGAAAACTAGAAAAAAAGAATATGCTCAGCTATGAACCAAATATAATAATGAGAAAAAATACAAACGCCAAAATTCTTGAAGTGCATCCTGTGATCCCGCAGATATACATACTTTTGCAATAGATGGTCGGATATATAAGTATTTTTGAGTTATTTCGTAAATAATTAACAATTATAGCCATGAAATCAGCACGAAATTGGATATATTTTTTCCCAATATCTCGAAAGAATATCCGATCAAATTCGAAAATTTGATGTAAGTACTGTTGATAAATAGTGACTTCAAGGTCTGTGCCAAACTCCATGGTAAAATTATGAATAGTTTTCGAAGAAACAATTTTTTCAACATAAATCTCGAATGTAATGCGTTGGCATTACTATTGATCAAGTTTAATTCTGAAAACATCCCTTCTTTTCGCGAAATTGAGGAAATCATCCCAAAATTTGAAATAGCTAAGAAATTTGACATTTTTTCAATTTCTCTGCAGATTAATATTCACTTAAACTGAAATTTGGAGGACTATTGTTAACTTATGACTTCAAGGTCTGTGCCAATTTTCATTGAATTCAGATAAATATTCTCCAGAATTTTTTTTTGTCGGTAAAAACCATTTTTGTCTCAAAACTTGAAAATCTTAGACACTGGGGAAAACGATAACGCTTTCCTTCCCTAGAAAACTTTCTGCTCAACATGTTCATAGAATAAGATGAATGTCTGATCGAGTTGAAATGTGGAACATTGTGGTTAAATATATATAGACTTAAAAAAAAAAAAAAAAATTTTCGAAAAAAATTTGTCTGAAATTTTTTAAACGGTTAGATCATCTCGAAATTGTGAACAAGGTTGCGCGTTGGTATTCTTTAATTTATTACAAAGCTCCAATCTGATCGCATCAACTAATACAAACCTCCAAATTTCAAATTCTTATGACTCTGAAACCTTTCAACCAATTTCGCCCATTAACGAACACAACCGAGATTTTCGGGCTCCGAACATAAACTGAAAATTTCGAGACTCTAGGTCTTTTTCTCAAAAAGTTAGAGCACACACGGTCAGCCGAACAGAATAGAATTGGATCACGGATTCTTCCTCAGGAAGTCCAACCTTAGCGTTGAAGACCAATTTCGGTTTAAAATTCGATAATTACAGATATTGTGATGGAACGATATCACGCTCAACCCGGATATTCAGGATCGAAACCTAACCTGAGAATTTCAAGGCTCCAGTTCCTTTCTTTCGAAAGTTAGAGCACACACGGCCGGACGGACGGCCGGACAGAATCAAATTTGAACACGCATTCTTCATCAGTGACTCCAACTTAGTCGTTTTAGAACAATTTCAGCTCAAAATTAGAAAATAACAGACATTGTGACGAAACGATAACTTGTTCCCCAGAACTTGCGTATAAAAAAAGGATAGGACACAGATCCTATTCTCACTTGGCTCCCGAATATATTCTTTGGAACCTGCAGATCTAAAAAAAAAACAAAAACTACAAGTTATTCAGAAAAAGAATCAAAAAATGGTTTGCTTATACAGATGGATACTTCATCAGAGAATTCTTCAACTGTTACTTACCCAGAAGAGGAATACTACAAAAGTTATTAAATATTTTGATTGATTTTTTCTCAATACTTACCAGTAAGACCCAATACCCCACCCAGGCCAGACAATGCCGATTTTGAATGAACAATCTCAATCTGCGACTAAGGTATACCTACCGAATTTGGCTTAATATAATTGGAAAAAAATAGCTTCACTTAATTCCAACTCAGATTGTCATTCAGAAAAAGAATCAAAAAATGGTTAGCTTCTACAGACGGATATTTCATCAGAGAATTGTTCAATTGTTACTGATCCAGGAGAAGAACACTAAAAAAGTTATTAAATCTTTTGATTGATTTTTTCATGATACTTACCGATAAGACACAATACCCAATCTAGGCCAGACAATCCCGATTTTGCCTCAACAATCTCAATCTTTGATCAAGACATCCCTATCGAATTTGACTCACTATAATTGGAAAAAAATGGCTCAACTTAATTTTAACTCAGATTGTTTTCTTTATTCTTTGGATTGATGTAAAAGTTCTTTTAGTTAAAGGTTATGGCTCTGAATAGATAATAGTGAAACTGAACAAGGACTACATTAATCCATGAACTATTTACTTCAACCTATGAATTCTATCAATTGATGAACAGGGTCATTATATACAGGGTGCTTCCGGAGGAGACCGTCAGATTTTAGGATAAGTTTACGCTAGTCAAGACAGTCTCGAAACAATGTTTGGTTTATGGTTGGGGGTCTCTGTTGAGAATATACAGGGTGATTTGTCCGATTCGACCGATTTTACTTTTATTGATAACTTTGGTATGGCTTATTCGATTTTAATGAAATTTTCAGCGTAGTACGATAGTGTTGAACACATTCATTGATTTCAAATTTTTTTTCTAAATAAGCGGTTGTTATTGTGATAAATCCAGATTAATTGTGCAGGTTGAAAAAACAACCCTCTACATAGCGTTTCCTAAACTACGCTATCTGTTTACGATTCTACTATAATGAGTCGTTATTTGAGAGTTTCTAATTTTTTTTGGCACACTTCTAGTTTTTTGAGAAAATTCCATCAAAAAAAAAATGTCGAAATTTCGCTCCAATCGATTCTACTTTCATTGATAACTTTGGTATGGCTCATTCAATTTTGATGAAATTTGCAGTGTAAAACAATCCGAACGAGTACATTCAATAATCGCCAAAGTCTCTTGAAATACAGAGTTGTAATTGTGATAATTTTAGAATTTCAGATCAATTGTGCAGTTGAAAAAAAAACATCCTGTACATTGCTTTTCCAAAACTTTCTTATTCGTTTCAGATTCAACAATAATATGTCATCATTCAGAGGTTTTTAATTTCTTTGGCACACCTCCGGTTTTCCTAGAAAACATTTTTGAAGAAGAGCATGATCGAAATTTGGCTCACAAGCAGTGAGAGTTCCGCACTAGGTAGGAAAGCTGTATTGTCCAAGGATGCAAAGCAGTTCTTAAGTTCTAAAATATTCTTTTCAAATTCCAAATTCATATTTAATTGCTAATATTTTGTATGAAACCATTCAATTCAGAATATATTTCGACTTTGAAAAGAATATTTTAGAATTGAGGAACATCTTTGCATCTTTGGACGATACAGCTTTCCTATCTAGTGCGGAATACTCTCACTGCTTGTTTACCGAATTTCGATCATGCTCTTCTTCAAAAATGTTTTCTAGGAAAACCGGAGGTGTGCCAATGAAATTAAAAACCTCTGGATGATGACATATGATAGTAGAATGTGCAACTAATAAGAAAGTTTTACAGGGTGTTTTTTTTTCGACTGCACAATTAATCTGAAATTCTGAAATTATCACAATTACAACATTGTATTTTTTGGACCACCTCCAAAAATATATCTACGAATCTACAGTTAACATTTGGTACTTCTACACAATGAATTTTGAATGAATCTTGACTTAGCAATATTTCCAAAAATATAGATCGAAATGAAACGTACTTCATTGAAAAATGATAGCTTGAAGGTTCTTGTAGAATTTCATCGAGATCATATGAAACGAAAATAGCCAAATCTTGTGCAGCTGCGTTTAGCGTGATCAAAACATGAAAAGTTGACCGCTGCAGCAACCATTTGGACACGCTCTTCTGACTTCACTTCGAAGCTTTTCTAGAATTTTTCGATTCTACTTCTCACATACATTTCTCCAAATTTATTCTACTCTGCGATCACGGTGCTGTATGGTATATGGACTGATGATGAAGTGACTGTACTAAAATATATCCAACTCAATATGCCCACTAACTGAAGGTCGTCAGACTTACGAATAAAACAATTTCTCATCGAAAACACGTACATGCTCAAGCAATGCATCCTATCTTGACCCCACGTTCGAGACGAGTCAAATCGATAGGTTGATAGGAATGAACTACTGGCTTCTCCGGTTCCTGGATCATAAACATGCAGAAATATCAGTAAATCCCACAAACTAGTAACCAAACCGCAGGTTGTTGTTCGTTGTCAAGATCGGACGGCGACCATCGTGTGAAGATTCGGATTGTTCCAAAATAGATATACCATGTTAAGAAAAGTCGGATTTCTTTGGATTTTGACGCAGTGCTCGTTCGTTTCATGTGATTTTCAATTTCCCAATGTCAAACTCGAAGCCTTCGACCCTGAAGGCTTCAGAGTTACCTTCTCAAGTGAGTAATTGTACATATTATTGGTCCCTTGAGTTAAGGATTGAACGTGATTTAGTAGCTCATGTGTTTAAATATCTAGAAGTTATTGAAAATTGTTCGATAAAACATTCAATATTGATTTGGTCATTCATTCATTTTCTGGCTTTTCCAATCATAAAGAAGGGACTTTAAGTTTTGTACGCACCTGTATGAAAAAAATTGTTTATTCTAGATTTATTCTGTAGGAAATCCCTGGTCGAGAGAGGCCTGACGGTCTCTCTCACACACAATAATTTCCGATAGAAACAACCTAGAGACTCGTTATGTATTGAGCAGATATGGAGCTCGATTACGAAGGCTGAATTCGTAAATTGGTGGAATCCACCCAATCATTCCGCAGTTATAACTATCTCCAAAATAACGGATCCGAATGAATTAAAATCTAACTGGACAAATGATTTTAAATTTCGAGAATGTCATACCTACGAAATCATCAGAATTAAACGACGTATGTTTTTATGTTGATGGTGACGCTATCGGGTGATTGTGAATAAATCTTCAGAAAAGAACAACTTATAGGTTCAAATTGTTTCGAGCACGGTGCATAAAGAAGTTTGAATTAATGAATGGGTAAAATCCGCTATTCGAACAATCTTTTTTCAAATCTTCCCGAAAATATGTACAGGGTGATTAAAAACGAAAAAAGAAATCCAGAAACTACAAATATTGTTAGCTTACGAGATACAGGGTGTGACATTTTTCTTGACAAATATTGGTAGATAATGGGGGTTTTTCCTTCAAACGAAAATGCAGTAATTTTCATGAAAAATCTTTAGAACATCACATTTCGAACATATAATTTCAATATTATATTTTTAAAAAAATGTTTGATCACCTAAACCTGAAAAATAAAAATGGGAATCTGCATTTAAAGGGATTTGTCATGAGTGCACGATATGGTAACTTCGAATTCAGCTTTCTCGGAAAGAAACGGACGTCAAAATGCGTTACTTTGGTTAGGAAAACAGAGATAGCCAAGGAATGAAAAAGAAGAGCACAGACTCTCACACTGTCATATTACTGACAAATCGCAAATGGAAATTGTTTGGTTATATTGACAAAGAACACGTCTGTACCAGAGAATAGGAATAAATATTTCATTATTCTATAGCAGAAAAAGCTATTCTACTAAACAGCGTTGTCACTTCATGCAGGCCTGACAAATCCCAAACCCCAAATTTGAAATCTGATTTTGAATACTTTCTGAAGGTAATTTGGGAAAATGATGAATCAAACCCATACTAATTATGTTCAAATTTGCATTTGCAGTAATGACCCAAATTCAGGAAAAACCCCCATTCATAATATCACGAGTAATGATATTTGATAGAAGCTTAGTATTTAAAAAAAAATATATATAAGAGCCATCTCAGCTCACTCCGTATTTAAGAATGAATGAATTGGAATACCCAAAAAAATTCTTGAAAATTTGATCGCTATTTCGTAAAAATTATGATATTGAGTAGAATAGAGGGGTCCCTTGTTTTACCATTGTAGCATTTTGATAAATAAAAAATTCAGGAAAAAATTTTAAATTTATATTTGAAATTATTTTGATCATCAGGAAATTTGGCCCAAAATTGAAAATTATTAAATTCAGTATTTTTTGAGGACCTACCAAGTTTCATAATCATCGGTTTTCTTGGAGTTATTCCGGAAATAACCTAGATGTCAGGAAACGAACACGAAATTTTATATTTTGTTCCTAATGTCGAACTGAAATTTGGTATACTGGCGCAAAATGAAAATTTCACAGTCTTTGCGCGAAATTAAATGAAAATCCGGTGAAATATCCGAAGAAATCGGTTTTCTATGAAAATTTCCGAAATTTTTTTGCAATTCACTTGGGAAATGATCCCGAGAGCAATTGCGCGTCGGTATTCTAGAACTCAATATTGAGTTTTATTTTTCAATTTGATCTCATCTGTAGTATTAGGAAAATACCCTCAATAATTCAAATCAATACAACTTTTGACCCATTAACGAGTTTAATCGGTGATGCATTGTAATATGCAAACTATTCTAAATGTTTTAAGTCTGTTGCTCTTTTCATTCTCAAGATATCGTAGCAACCGACAGCCAGTCGTTTGAGACCATTCCTGGATAAAAAATAGAAAAATGAATATATACAGATATCGGGCAGAACGATAGAAAGCATAGAAGATATGCTCAAAAATACGGCATGTTTTGTTCATGTTGTTGGCCACACCTATAAAAATTTTAGTTTATCGAACTTTTCTGAAATTTTACATATACCTAGTTAGATCACCAGATATGGGGCAGAACGATGGAAAGCATAGAAGATATGAGCAAAAATACGGCATGTTTTGTTAATGTTGTTGGCCACGCCTATAAGAATTTTAGTTTGTGAACTTTTCTGATATTTTACATACAGTTCGATCACCGCAAAAAAATAGTGAATGAAAATAGTATATTTTTCAACGAGCATATAATGACTGCTACTATTCACCAGAATAAAGTTTGCGCAAATCACCCAAGTGAATAATATCAATAATATGCGAGTTGACTAATATATTTAGTCCACGACTTCATTTGTAAAATTAGAATAATTCTGCATTGTCTACAACCTACAATAGAGTTGTCAGAATGGTCAACTTAATTTTCTGTGATTGCTGAAAATTATTAAGCTTACGAGAACCGTCAAAATTTTTACTTGGTCTATGCATGGAGTGTATGATATTCAATTCATTATGGGCCGTATTTATAGTTGCTCCTTGAGGCTTCCTTACTGAAGGCCGCCTTGAATTTGCTTCCCGATCAGTTCAAATTCAAGGCGGCCTTCAGTAAGGAAGCCTCGAGGAGCAACTATAAATACGGCCCTAGATACCCGCCTATTATCCAAGGGCTTGATTTTTGTTCAACAAGAGCCATCGAAATAGATAAATTATTCAATTATCATGGACAGAATTGTTTTCTCTCATAAAGGAATCTATGGTTGAAAATATCTTGAAAATTCGCCATTTATTTGGCTACAATGTGAAATCATTTATTATTGATGAAAAAGTTCTCAATCATAACATGTTAATTTTCAGAAATGGCGGATATAGAACTCATCGCATTCCACGCTAACAAGAATAAAAAAATAAATGAAATTGCACCAGGGGAAATAAGCATAGAACTGTTGAAGCCATCAGTCAGAGGATGGTCTTTTTTCAATCCGAATATGAGACTCAACATTGGCGATAAAATATATTATTGGGTTCATGTGCAACACAAAGTATTCGGATATAAGAAGCCTGGTCAAGAATGGGTAGTTCGTGGTAAGAAGAAAATTATATTACAAAGAAAATAATGATAATAATGAATTGACTGAGTATTTTTTTTAACATGAAAGGTATTTCCTTTGAACATTCTGGTACTGAGTACCTTCTGACATAATTTTACATTTTACCTGAACTTTATGACATATTTTATACGGGTGTCGCGAAATAATTTTATTTTAATATGAAAAACTAATAAAAGTCATATGATCAGACCGAATTATTTGAACAGGTTTATCTCTTTATATAAAGTGAAGTTGTTACATAATTTGTGAGCCTAAAATCTTATTTTGAAATTCTGCACCCCAATTCCGAAATCCCTATAGATATAATGTAAAATAAATAACGCAATGACATGGTTTAGTTACTCAGTGGTGTACATCGAATTTTCCAAAATAAACAAATACCTCTTCAGATATATCGATTGATTATTTTCAGGGCAATCATTCATACAAGAGAGTCGCATCCTTGAAAACGAATTTATTTCTGAAGAAATTCAAATTAAGCTTTTCATTTCGATACGTACTTACTGAAGCTTTTCTTGATTTGTGATTTCAGAACTGCTACCTCTAAAAGATATGAACGAAACCAACTGCAGGCGGAGTGTGACTGAAACTTTAAAACCTTCTATAATTTGCGAGAAACAACTGATATTTGATGGTTTGTTCCAAGATGAAAAAATTAATGAGAAACTTTGGAAAGTGGCCAATTTCATACCCTCGTATCCGGTGAGCTAACATTTTCTGGAAGAATGAAAATATTTGGAAGTCACTCACTTCTATTCAAAAAATAAAGAAAGGCTACAGTTGAGATCTATTCACCCAACTTTGTATTGAAATTTATTATACTCCATTTCGGTTAACTGTATCACTACTAATTCACTACGTTCACTTTTATAAAAATCAGTCGGTAGGCCTTGGAATAGGTTCATCAAGTTTTTGTAACTAGAACTGAGTCAGGTAAACAATCGTGGAATATCGTCAAGGGCAAAAAAGTTTGACTGGCAGTGCCAATTCTTACATATTCTATGGTTCAGTTCAGTTACATACGTCATTGCTACAACCTTTATGCAGAGTGGACAATGTCGCGTAGTTATCTGTGTTAAAATCACTTTTAACCATAAAATAACAAAATCCTAGAAGTTCTAACTCCCTGCTAAATCAGGGAAATAGAGTGGCCGCCATCTTTTGGGGACGTGGCGGGAAAAGCGACAGCGAATCAAATATTCGTGCAGGTACCATTATACATTCGACATATTGGAATTTTATTGTTTCCTATAAATCATAAATCAAACGAACATATTTTCTGAAAATTTATTAAGTCAAATATATCTCACATAGTCGCTACAGAATTATCATTTATTATGATTGAATCCAGAGGTTAACTACTCAGATCGGTTAATTTGTTGAAGGATCCAAAATATGATGATTAACTTCAATGAACAGTGATCAAACAGTCCATGCATGTATAAACGGAAATCTTACTACAATAACTATTGATACTAAGAATACATTTCACATGGGAATGAATCTGAAAAATTGAAACATAAAGTTATCACCAACATAGTTGTTGCGTTTCGAAATTCCCAACTAGAACTGGCCAGTAATTCTACCGTTCAAGGAAACATTATGAACATTTCTTGATACTATGAAATTTTAAAGGAGCTATCTCTCTAAGGGCCGGTATTATAAAACTTAACTTTAACTTTAACTGACAGTTTTGACGGTTGTATTAGGACATAACTGTCAAAACTGCCAATTAGAGTTAAAGTTTATTTTTATAATACCGGCCCTAACACAAGTAATCCTAATCCAATTAAATCTTGTTCGTGTGAAAATATTAGTGAAATATACAAATGATAATTAGTCTGAACATACGTCAAAGATTTCTGGTCGAACTATTCAAGTTCGATCATTATCAAACAGAGCTTCCAAACAGAAAAATGGAAACTGATTCTTGGCTACTTAGTCCATTGGATCCGATCACAATCTGAATAATCCACTGACTTGCTTATAATCTGAAATTTAATAGGATAATTAATGCTTGAAGTGAATTCACTTCATAAGCCATCATTGAACATATATTAAATGTATAAATTTTGGTTTCGTTTGAGCGAAACTAGTTTTGCCACATATCGGTATTACTGTACTGTTTTCAATTATAGGTTATTATAAGAAAGTTATGATATTTCATAGAAAAAGAGAGGCAGATATCTAACATCTCTTTCTAAATGCTGGGGTCGCCTGTTCCAAGATTAGCAAAGCAGTTTCATATCCCGCTTTAAACCAACAATTTCAAACTATACACGGTGGAATGTGTTAAACTTCTATGGCCTGCCGACTGACTTTAGTGAATAGAGAATAGCATTTTGTATATTCATTTTAGACGAGTGAAGGTTCATTAAACCCGGTACAGTATTTGTTGAATCGGGATAAAATATTTTGATTTTATGAACAATTTATTTAAACGAATCATACAACCAGTTAAAACAATCTCTAGAAGAATTTTCTTACAGGATTTCGAATTCTGTGCATATCGAAGAAGGAAGGAGAACATCTTCATAAAAGATGAGCATCTAGTGATAAAACCGATTGCTGCTAGGAGTGATGAAGAAGTAAGTGGTACATTGGATTTAAGAGAAGGGTAATTCTGTCTTTACTTCAATCTAACAAATTTAATGTATTACTCGTCATTTTAGGTGTACTAGTCATACGGAAAATGACTGTATTGTTTATAGTGATAGTGGTTTCATTTTACCACCAGCCAGTTCCGGGAAGACTAAAACTATAGAAAATTTCAAATATGGTACCATTGAGGTTAAAGCGAAATTGCCTGCTGGTGATTGGTTGTATCCTGGTGAGTTGTCATGTTTCGTGAAATGAGCGCGAACAGAGCCTTAGCAAATGTTTGAACAACGTATATTTTTATCATCACAAGTTTTACACATTCACGAATTCGACCTTCGTAATTAGGCCCCAAACCTTCTCTACAAATATCGAGTCTCTAAGTCGTTTCTTCCGGAAGTTATTGTGTTTACGGTCGGCCATCAGGGCGACATCATATTTCGGTTACACTTTTCTTCGGTAAAGAAAACTGTGTTCAGAAATATTTGAAAAGTTCAAAGATTTCGTATGATATCAATTATTTCACAGGAAAAAATATCAGAAGCTTCATTTTATGTAAGTGCTTTGTACAGTTTTGAAACTCACAAAATGAACGGTGATCTCGAACCAATTTTCAAGTTCTTCGCTCGACATTAATTATTATTTCTGTGAGATTCTAATGATCCAATTTTACAGAAATGTATCTGGAATCAAGCAAAAATCGAAGTAAGAAGATATGGATCGCCTATGCAAGAGGCAATAAAAATTTGAATGGAAATGGTGGTGATGATATAGGAGCAACTCTTCTCTTTGCTGGCCCTGTTCTTAGTCCCAACGAACCCGAGCGTAGTAAACATTTGGGTTCTACCAGATCCAGGAATCCATTCAGTGATGATTTTCATCTGTTCACGATTGTATGGAAACCTGGTATGTAAATATAATTTCTACATTGAATCCATCAAGTGCTTTACAATGAGTAACTGCAATTATACTCCATCAAAATGTATTAAGTCAGTAGGTGATTGAAATTTGACACATTCCACTCTGTAGAATAGAGAAAAGTGGGGTTGGAATAATTTTTCTATCAGATAACTAGGGAGTTTCAGTAGTGAACAGGACTTTTTCAACTGGAAAAAAGGAACTGCCAAAAATTCGATTTCTTTCTAATTCTGAAATCGTTCTGTCCTCTTGGTAACGCTGAATCTTTATACGCTGATATGATATATTTTCAGAATCAGATTCATCAATCTGGAAATTATTGGGAAACATTGTTTCCAGAAAATTGAAAATAGTCGCCTATAGGCCAATCAACCCAAGTCCATTTTTAAAGATTTCACTGGGGAGCATTATTGATGTTTCGTGATGGAGTTTGAACAAACCTTATCATTTCCGAAAGATCTAGTTATTTCACACATTAAATTTATAAAATATATATGTCTTCGAATCTATAATTGCCGAAAAGGAATTATGTTTTATTTATTTCATAATGCATGTTTTTTTTTATGTTCCATGTTGTCATTCAATGTATTTTGTATGTTTTTTTGTAATAATTGTACTGTTATATACATTTCTTTGAAATTCATGCTGTGTTGACGAGTCAAGTAATATTGATGACAATAAAATATCTATCTATCTATCCCATTTGATATTTTGGGACATGGTCGATTGGCTTCTGAGTGCAGAGAGATAATGTCATTTTCCACTTACAGAATAGCTAAACCCTGAAAAATGTAAGCAGTTTCAGTTAATTATCTTACTTTTGACAACACCGGTCGTGTCGGCGTTCCTACTTCTCTAATGGCCTGTTTCGGCTCAACTGTTAGAATCGTAGGTAAACAAACCACAGATTCCTGCCTTTATTTCTACCTCAAAATATTGCTGCTTGGTCGGCACCTGTCCTTTCCAATGTTTTCGAGTGATTTGAGCGAAAAAAACACTGAATAAGACTGCGCCTTATAGCTGAAATGATCCATCTGTTTTTCTTATATTTTCCAGATAGCATATCGGTTTCCGTAGATGGAATATTATTTGGAGAAGACAAAAATGTGGCATCCTTATTCAATGAGCCTGTAAGTACCAACAACCTACTGATGTTCACTTGAACAGACGCAATAGAACAATATAAAAATCCAAATAGAATCAGACAGTTGAATATGCGCATTTTAATTGAAGCGTTTATACCGGGCATTAGATGCAATAAGTGAAAACAATAAGAACCAAATTTAGTAATATTTTGAGATTATTTCATCTGGGAACTGAAACAATACGGAACCGTCCTTTTTCTGAATATTGATCTGTTTATAATCAACTCGCGCGACAGAGAAGAAAGAAATCGGTATCTGTATACCCAGTGTTCCTCATTTCATTTTAGTCATCTGTGTAAACCAATGTTTTCTGCCTCTGATTCTTATTTATTCTCATTTTGTTTCTCATTTCATTTTATTTGGTGTATATACCTATATACGGTTTGCCATGATTTAGGTCTATCAAGGTTTTTTACTTAAAACTGACGCAGCTTGGAACTCGTCAAATATAGGCAATGTCAAAATAATTCTCAGCGACGTTGCCAATCTCAATTTCCATATAATCATCACGCTTGGAAACCCAAAATGCCGAAGGTAGTTTTGAAGAAGCAAACCGGCTTTTTCTGATAGTAACCCTGATAATTTGGAATCAATAATTTATCACAAGCTATCCAACATTTTCGACGTATATGAGTGAAAACCCAGTTTAACGTTCACATAGATTCCCAAGAACTTTATAAATTGAGTAAGTTTTTTTTAAGGCAACACATATTTTGTAGTAATACTACATTTTCAAACTGGAGTATCCTAAGTTCTGCAAAAGGTATTTAAATGACTTTTGCAAACTTATTCCTTGAGAACTTCGAAAAGTAGGGAATTCTATAAGTTTGTCTGTTCGTTTAGAAGTTTTACTGCAGGGTTATTCCAGTACTTTTATTTTTTTTCGAATGAACTATCACAAGGTATCGGACTACTCTATCCATTATTTTTCAGTAAAATTTCAACACCTACGTAAAATATTCCCAGTATTAACAGAGAAAAAGTTTCTTCAACATTCGCCAGGTCTTTGAAATTATTGAATTCACATAATATTTTCTCAAATTCATTATTTTCCGAAAGTAAATTCACAGTTTGAAAAATACCTAATTACTACGACCTCTATGTAGAGAGGACAACGTTGTGTAGTTATTTGACAGGGAAATGACTTTAACCTAACATTTTCTTAATATACACGGTGAAATGTGTCAGAATATCATGGCCAACCGTAATAGTTTATAAAAGTGAATGGAGTACACTCCCATTCTTTCTTCAAGCCTATATGAAAACACCCTCTTGACTCTTACAAGCTTTCTGAAGGGTTTCCTAGGATAATCGGAAAATACAAATACTCTAGTGAAAAATCAGCTTCATTCCACTGTACCAAAACATTGGGAAAGGGAATTACATAACGATTATAGGATATTTTGGGAGGATTTTGCATTATTTCTCGGTTTTTTTAGATTTTTGCTTCTAGAATCTGAAGAATAATTAGTTACTATAAATTAAATAGAAATAATTATTTGTATCAATCGCTCTGGCGGATTATGGGATTTCAACTATTTGTCAAGGCCAGTTACTAGAAAAAAATTTGCCTTACAAACAAAATCAGAATAATCTTAAGTAAACGGTCTATGAAATGAATATAGCGTCCCAGAGTCTATATCTTAATCCATCAGAGAAAAAAAGCTAAACTTGCAGAGTAATTTTCTTATAATTCTTTCGTATTTCAGGAACTTTTGTTGAATTAAACACCCCAAGAATCACAGCCGCGCATATTTACTTGATATGAAAATTTTTCGATTCTTTTCCGGGTAGATTCAGCCAAATACTATTTCATTTCTATTCAACAATGGGCGAAATCATTGTTTAGATTCAGCAAAATATAGGAGAACTTTTCGATTCTTTTTTTTAAATCATCTAGCTCCGTGATCAATATTTTTGTATTACCTATTTCAATGATTCAATGATCAATTTGGTCCAAACCCGATTAAATTATAAATGTATTTTCACAGATGCACGTAGTTTTGGGTGTAGGAGTTGGTGGATTAACTGATTTCCCAGATTATTACGTGAGTTCTAATAACAAAAGGAAACCTTGGAAAGATTCAGACCGACTGACATTCAAGAATTTCTTCAGGCACCGTAGTGACTGGCTACCGACATGGTCTAGTGAAGGAAGCTGTCTTAAAGTAGAATATGTGAAAATATGGGCGCTGTGATAGTTGATGCAATATACGAAATTTTACCTAGAGTGTATATGATTATCTTTTTACACAACTTGTTGTGAATTTGATTGAAGACATTCTCCAGGCTTACTGTGATTAGAAACGATGCAAAAGTAGATTTTTTCGAGGTACATTCCATTTTCCAAAGACTAAAAACTAGAAAACTTCCAGTTTCGGGTTACAATTAAAAAAAATAAATTAAGAATGAATTCACTTTCATGTTCTTGACTAACGAGTTAGAGAACATTGGAATTTTGACGAATGTCGAATCCTGAATTGTTTAAATGAAAAACACCATTAAAATTCTAGCATTAATTTATTGATACACAACATTCCTTTTTCCCAATCATTCGAAAACAATAAAATTGGTACCAAGTAATAAATCTACAATAATAGAATAAAATCATGCAAGAACAATACTGAAGAGTATGAATTAAAGTCAAATACAGAAATAACATGGAAAATCTTTCAAATATGATATTCTTATTGTTAGAAATTCCATGGCATGAGAATGTGGTGAGTATCATCTTCTCCATTGGTATTTAGACCTTCAAGAGCTCTCATCGAAATGCAAGTCTGTAATAAAAAATACTGATAAAACAATAGTTTTCATCAACAAATTGGAACAGATGTTGCAGAGTGTAAACCTGTTATATACAGGGTGTTTCACCATAAACTGGTCAAACATATATAGCCGTATAGATGACATTGGAAAAGTCATTTTTGCCTTATGACATATACCCTGTTTTCGAAGCATAAGCGAGATACAGGGTGTTTAATGTTAACTTTGAGAAATATTCTGATAACTGTGGTGAGTTATGCGTGACCTTTGAAATAACGGTTTTTGGTCATATTTTAGTATTTTTTGGTGTTCAATTCAATTGTTCTGTAGAATTCTGAAAAAAATATTTCAAAATGGCGGAAAACCTACAAAGTTGGAATTTTTTGTTTTCGATTGCCGAATTAGATAGCTTTATTTCAATGTACTCAATTTACTAAGATTTTCCGTGAAAAAATTTTTCCAAAATTCAAACTCAACTTTTGTCTACAGTAAAAAGGAAATTACACACAAAATTGTTGAAATCTTCCAAAGTTGAAGTCACCTTCATGCTGAACACTGGGGCGAAAACAGAATGAAAAAATATCCCTTGGTTTTCATTTTATAGCCTTCCAAAGACTCCGTCCGGAGTACTCAAATAATTTTTATTTAAGAAACTGGCGGCCCTAAGGATGCCAAAATTATGCTAATAGGCCTCCAGACCTGGATAGAAATATGAATTTATCAAGAAAAAAAATATTTTCTGAAAATCTTTGGTAGGAATCGAACTCTCTCCGCATTCGGAAAATTGTATCAAATTCGATGAACTACCGTTGCCTGTTAACGTACGTCATTATAATCAGAATAAATCCAACTTATACGAGTCCCTATTTTCCGTAAGTGGAGTGAGTTCGAATCCCATCAAAGTTTTTTTGATAAAAATTTTTTCTTTTGATAAATTCATATTTCTATCCGGGTCATTCTGGGGGCCTATTAGCACAATTTTGGCCTCCGTAGGGCCACCAGTTTCTTAAATAAAAATTATTTGAGTACTCCGAGCGAAATTTTTGGAAGGCCATAAAATGAAAACCAATGGATATTTTTCATTCTGTTTTCAATCCAGTGTTCAGAATTGAGGTAAGTTCAACTCGAAAGATTTCAACAATTTTGGGTGAATTTTTTTTTCACTGTAGACATGTAAAAAAAAAAGTTGAGTTCGAATTTTGGATAAATTTTTTCACGGAGAATCTTAGAAAATTGAGTACATTGAAATAATGCTATCCAATTTGGCCATCGAAAACAAAAAAATTCCAACTTTGTAGGTTTTCCGCCATCTTGAAAATTTTTTCCAGAATTCTACACAACAATTGAATTCACCAACAAAAAATACTATGATGTTACCAAGAACCGGTATTTCAAAGGTCACGCATAACTCACCACAGTTATCTGAATATTGCTCAAAGTTGACATTAATCACCCTGTATCTCGCTTATGCTTCGAAAACGGGGTATACGGGGACTTTCCCAATGTCATCTATACGGCTATATATGTTCGACCAGTTTATGATGAAACACCCTGTATGTTCACAACAATGAACTCTATATTATATACCTGGAAGGGACCCGTTTTGAGCGACAAGTGAAGCCAATTCGTTGCTTATGCAACCCGCGAAGTGGACGGGTATCTATCTCTTTCTTCCTCATTGCAGTAAAGGGAACTTGTCGCATTTATTCTAAATATTTTTAATTTTTCGTTTCAAATTAGGAGAACCTGAATTTTTTTCTGACTAATTCGTGAATAAGGCAGGATTGAAGAAGATCGCACATGTTCAAGTGAAATTTCAACTTAGTGAGCGCTTTTTCTGGGGAACAGCGCGTTATCATCCTCCGTAAATTTGCATTTTTTTGCCGAAAATCGTTCCAAGCGACCAGGTTGGACTCATGATGAAGAGTTCAATGTCAAATTGAATTCTATTCAGCCGCCCGTTGCCACGATAACTTACTACCGAGAAAAGCTATAGCGACTTAAAAAATTCAAAATAAGTTCGTTAATGGGCAGAATTTACCTTACAATTTCGAAGTTATATTAATTTCAAATATATTATTTTATTTCCTCTATATCTCAAGAAGTACTGATGCGATCAGATTGAAACTTGCTAACTCATTGCATGAAGAATCGTTAAAAAAATATTTTTTTCGGAAACTAGCAATGAGATTTCAATGAAACTTGGCGCAGAACTTGAAGTCGAATCTGAACAGCAATGTTCGAGATTTCAGCTCGATTCGACACACATTTCCCAAAATATCGGAAAAAAGTATGTCATATTTCGCATTGGCAATGAATTTTAACCACCGCTTAAATTTTCCTGACTTCAAGTCAGTGCTTTTGGAGAAGTATTTTCCTATGTTCCTATTATTCAAATTTATTTTTATGATGATGAAACTATCGTCAATCGTCAATGCACAGCTCACACCAACATAATTCTTCACTTTTTGAACCACACGCGGTGAAGGCAGAGAAAGTAATGGCATATCAGACAAAAATAGATATTCATTTTCAAAAATATTGCTCTTTCTAAATGATGTAATACCCAAACCGCCTGAATTTCCAAGTAAAACCAAATTTGAGCCGTTAAACACCATTTACTTCAACGGGTGTGACAGGGAGAGGTTACCGTCCATAGCGCTATCTTTGTTTCGTTGCCCCTTGTTACGCTTTAAGCTTAGTTGAAGAAGGGTCGGGTCCTTTCCAGGTAGTAATATAGAGTTCTATGGTTCACAATCAACAGAAAATTTTGCTGACATTTTCTAGTATCCTGGGTTGCCTACCTTATACTCGCTACGACCATTGTATAAATTTTTATACAATGCTACGACTATTATGTGATTATAGTTATTACGTTGAGAAACAGTTATAAAAATATTGTTTTTGATGGTACTATGTTAGTG
Source organism: Myrrha octodecimguttata (assembly GCA_958510865.1). NCBI lineage: Eukaryota > Metazoa > Arthropoda > Insecta > Coleoptera > Coccinellidae > Myrrha > Myrrha octodecimguttata. Next base: position 71,864,610 of record OY294056.1, on the reverse strand, counting down.
AATAGTCTTGTGGATATGATTATTATTAATTATTAATGAAACCTTAGCTTAATGTTCAAAAAATGCGAAATTTAATATTATGCATAGTACTCGCGAATGCAAACGCATTTTGTTAATATAGAGGGTCTTTCACGAGGAACCTCACCCATATTTATACGGGAAACTACTGAACGTATTTTCATGAAATTCAGCACTTATAAGTATTTCACGATGCTGATGAAATCTAAAATATTTTCAACGCATGAGCACCTCCGGTTTTTCCGGAAATGACGTCAACTTCCGTTTTTCAAATTAGAACACCATTTTTTTATTGCAGAAATAGATTCCTTAGAAAATTTCAATTCATTTTGATGTAACATTTTTCAGTTTTGGTTGGAAAATTCTCTCTGAGCGGGAAAATTCGAAAAAAAAATCGAAAATAGAGCTCCGCTGAAACAAGAATAACTTCGAGATTTTCGGATGGAAAATTTTAATTTTTGGGATTTTTCAAGATGTAAGATTGATGTATCCATTTTAAAAATCAAAATCGCGATTCATGATACAGGGGGTGAAAAAATCGCTTTCAATGTTAGGGATGACAAAATCGTGAAAAATAAATTTTTTCAAATTAGAACCCCATTTTTTTATGGCAGATATTGAATCTACGTTAAAAAATAATGTGAGTGTATGCATCACACCCTTGCCCTAAAGTGGATATTTTCTGAGTTATTCACAAAAAACTGTTTTTCGTCTTGAATTTTCAGCTATTTCTTTTCCCTTCACGCCAAAAAGATGACATTTTCAGGAACTGTTACTTAAACCATGTTTTAGATTTTACTACCCTAATATGCAAGAGAAAAAAGTTACAGGTTGTTCCTAAATAGATGGCGAATTTGGATTCGAATTTGTATCGGAAACCTCTTTATTTCAACTAATCGGCCATCGGTTTTCTCTCCAGTGATAAATAAATAATTCCTTATGAACCATATGCAAAAACTTACCATGTTTTACATTATTTTTTTTTAATGATAGATATCATTAATTACATCTGCCAAATTCCTCTTTATTCAGTAGCATTTTGTGTTTACTATTAATTTGGTGATAATTCGTATTAAGTTATAAAATCGATCACTATGCCTAATTTTACCAATGAAGATTATTTAAATCTCATTCTACTTCATGGAGAATGTGATTAAGTTGTAGATAGAACGATTCGACTGTTCATTGAGAGGTTTCCTGACCGACCCAGACCAACGAGAGATACCATTAACAGAACCATGACAAACTTGAGAAATTTCGGATCTTTCGTTAAGAAAACTACACACAGAGAAAAAAGTGTAGTAGAAGATGAGAACAACGAAATTACAGTTCTTGCATATTTTCGTGTGAATCCTCAAAATTCTCTCAAAGATGCCGAGATTGATCTGGGATTATCTCAATCGAGTGTTTGGAGAATATTAAAAAAACATAAAATGCACCCATATAAATTCAATAGGGTACAGCATTTGAAGGAAACTGATTTCGTCAGGAGAACAGAGTTTTGCGAAGCTATGATGATTCGATTTCAAGAGAATGAAAACTTTTTGGACTGTATAATTTGGACAGATGAATCTAAATTCACAAAGAATGGTTCTTTCAATAGGCATAACAGTCATTATTGGGATGAAGAGAACAACCACCACTTCAGACAATGGAACTTTCAAGAGACCTGGAGTTTCAATGTTTTTTGCGCCATCAAAAATAATGCAATTCTCGATGTTCACATTTATGATGGGACTTTAACTGGTAAGATAGAACACTACACATGTTTGCATTATTTAAAGAATGTTCTCCCTTAGGAGATAGATATTCTGACATATTGACTCAAATAATTGAGCCGCTAGTACAGAACCATAATGACTTATGGTATCAACAAGATGGCGCGCCTCCACACAATTCACTCAATGTGTCAAATATCCTCTACAGGCTATTTGAAGATCGATGGTTGGCGAATAATGGTCCACACCTTTGGCCACCACGTTCTCCCGATTTAACTCCTTTAGACTATTATGTTTGGGGTAGGATAAAAAATATTGTCTACTCAACTCCCCTGACTGATAAAGAGGACTGCATAGAACGAGTCAGAAATGCGTTCAGGTTTGTTTAGATTCATAGTTTTGAAACTCAATTTGGTTTTTAAACACTTTTGCAGATCTCTTCCTCCCGATGAAATAAGAAGAGCAACGCACGAAGCATTCCTGAGACGTATAAATAAATGTCTAGAAATTAACGGTCAAAACTTTGAGCATCTTCTCTAGTTATAACTGCGAGAGTTTGCCATGGTTCTCCTAATAGTAACTTGAAGTCGGTTTCAAGAAGGGGTGAAAAATCTACAGCATGGTTCAAATAACAGTTCCTGAAAATTTCATCTTTTTGGCGTGAAGGGAAAAGAAATAGCTGAAAATTCAAGACGAAAAACAGTTTTTTGTGAATAACTCAGAAAATATCCACTTTAGGGCAAGGGTGTGATGCATACACTCACATTATTTTTTAACGTAGATTCAATATCTGCCATAAAAAAATGGGGTTCTAATTTGAAAAAATTGATTTTTCACGATTTTGTCATCCCTAACTTTGAAAGCGATTTTTTCACCCCCTGTATCATGAATCGCGATTTCGATTTTCAAAGTGGATACATCAATCTTACATCTTGAAAAATCCCAAAAATGAAAATTTTCCATCCAAAAACCTCGAAGTTATTCTTGTTTCAGCGGAGCTCTATTTTCGATTTTTTTTTCGAATTTTCCCGCTCAGAGAGAATTTTCCAACCAAAACTGAAAAATGTTACATCAAAATAAATTGAAATTTTCTAAGGAATCTATTTCTGCAATAAAAAAATGGTGTTCTAATTTGAAAAATGGAAGTTGACGTCATTTCCGGAAAAACCGGAGGTGCTCATGCCTTGAAAATATTTTAGATTTCATCAGCATCGTGAAATACGTATAAGTGCTGAATTTCATGAAAATACGTTCAGTAGTTTCCCGTATAAATATGGGTGAGGTTCCTCGTGAAAGACCCTGTATACGTGACAAATTACAACGTTTATCGGTTGGCACGAAGTTGCAGAGGAAGCAAGCAAACGCGTTTTCTCGGAAATATTTGGTAGAGAGACTTTCGAAAGATCGAAAGATATGTTGGTTACAATAATTGATACACAATACATACAATACATATAAAATGGTCGATGGTCGATTCTTGAAAGGAACCGCGTTCAGGGCATGTGCACGTGCATGAGCGAAAAAGAATTACCTCTGCAACGACTTGAAGTCAACCTTTTTGCGAATCTTTTTTGCTTTTCACTTAACGGACAAGTTTGAATAGATTTCTTTACGATACAGATTTCCGTCAATATCTTACTTGTCTTTCCAATGTTCCTTGTTGTTGAGGTCAAGACAGATTTTAATTTGAGACGAAAGTTACTGACATCTTGACGAACGTATGGCGCTTTGTTTTTTCAATACATCTATAAGCTGTATTTTGAACAATCGGACTGATGATGACTAATAATTATTTTGTCGAGAGACAAACACGAACCTTTTCGCAAATTCTCCTTGCAAATCAATGAATTCAACTGTTGCTTCAGATGTGCAACCTGAATATTTCAAGTCTCTAGGTCTTTTGTTTCGAAGACGGTTGGCCGCCCGGCCGACCGTCCATCCGTTCGTATGTGCTTTTACTACCTATAGAGACTTAAAGGTATCCGATTAGTTTCATAGTCCAAATATCTTGGTTAAGTGAAATGGGCTCAACAGTTTCGGAATTAGGAAATTCTGAGGTTAGTTCTTCAATATCTCAAGAATTACTGATGCGATCGATTTGAAACTTCGAAATCAGTTGAGCATTTTTGTTGAAAACCTCGGTTTTTTGGAGACTATTCATCAGATTTCGATAACATTCGGGACAGATCTTGGAATTAATATTTAACCTCCAAATTTCGGTTCGATCCGATGATTATTTCAATTGACCACCGAAAAATACTAAGATATGACCAAAAACCTTTATTTCAAAGGTCACGCATAACTCTCCACAGTTATCAGAATATTGCTCAGAGTTGACATTAAACACCCTGTATCTCGCTTATGCTTCGAAAACGGGGTACATGTCATCCCAATGTCATCTATACAGCTACATATATTTGACCAGTTTATGGTGAAACACCCCCCAAGTAATACAAACTTCCCGGCGAGATATCTGAGAAGTCCTAATCCGGCTTTCACGCGAACTCCTCAAGTGATTTGCTAAAGTGATCACAAACACTACATGATTTGGGAATTCGCAATGCGAGCTCCTAAAGTTTTCGCGTACGTATCCTGAAGTCATCTCAGATGTAACCAGAATAGGAAATTCGCAATGCGAGTTCCTGAACTCATCACAGACATAACAAGAAAGGGAAATTCGCAATGCGAGTTCCTGAAGTCATCTCAGATGGAACCAGAATAGGAAATTCGCAATGCGAGTTCCTACGGTCATCACAGACAGAACAAGAAAGGGAAATTCGCAATGCAAGTTCCTTAAGTCTTCCCAGACGTAACCAGAATAAGAAATTCGCAATGCGAGTTTCTAAAGTTATCACTGTCATAACCAGAATAGGAAATTCGCGATGCGAGCTCCAAAGATTATCCCGAGTGTAACAACAATGGAAAATTTTCTTAACGTTCCTGAAGATATCCCGAACATGAGGCAGAATTTTTTACGATATCCCTCGTGCGTAGTTCGAACAAAGAGAAATTGCAGATAATTTCATTTCGTTGTCCACCATTTATACATATAGGCAAAATATGTGTTTGATTCATAAGAACGAAATAAATAACTTCGGAGAGGCTTCCTAGAAACCAATAGTATAATCGGCAAACATTCCAAAAACAAATTAGTTAAAACATAATTCACATTGACTCTATTATATTTTGTTACTGGCTTTTACGGTGCCGGATTTTCCGGAAGGTTATGATGAAAAATTTTGTGGTACAAAATCCAGGCGTTTTTATACATTCGGTGGAGGAGTAAATGCATTTCAGGTTGAAACCTGCATTAACAAGTAATAGGTGTCTAGAAAATTTATAGTTCTGTTATTGAATGAAGACCTTCCTTGTACAATGGTTTGATACTAAAATTATAGTTATCGACTAGTTTACTAGTTGATAACGAAACGAACCTAATTGAGTAGCATTTATGACTTCATTCAGCGCAAAGAATGCTCTCTTTTTCACATTATCAGATTTCTGTATTGAAACTCACCACCAGTATCGGTTGGACAACGGCAAACTTGTAGAACATTATGCGAGTGGAAATTACGTTCTCAAATCTGAAGAATTTCGAGAATTCTCGGAAGAAAACAGAAAAGCCAAAATTTAATCGAAACTGCTTCATATTTTTCTCAGATTCGTCATAATATCGACCAATCTGAGATCCGTTGTTTTTCTTCAAGAAATCACCAACACATTTCTCATTCAAATACTGACAGGGATTCCAAATCAATATTTTGTTTCCATATACCCATCATAGTATTATGGAATATGGATATATTTTCCTAATAACCGTTAATAAATCTCCATTCTTTTTTGAAATACAAATGAATATTCATCAAAGCCATCTAACCTCCAGATGTAAGAACCGACAATCTAAGCGCTCAGATTACGATTTCGTCTGGTATATCTTATTCACGGATCTCGTTCATATCCCAAATACAAATGAAGAGTGAATATAAATTTCGACCGCGCTAAACAATACTCGAAGTCATCTAACCACCAGACGTAAGAACCGTCAGAAAGGTCAGAAACGACAATCCAAGCGCTCATGTCACTTATGTTACGATATCGCCTGGATGTTTTGATCAAGGAGCTCGCCATCTCGCGGATCCCTGGTAAAGTAGATCTGTAAATCCTTGTCTTGAGTATATTGCCTGAGGCGCTACTCGTGAGGATTTTTGATCTGTGTAGGCAAGGTGCTGTGTGTTGATGCTGCTATTTTCACAAAGCAAGTAGGCACAAAATCTATTTTATTATCAACAGGAATCTTTCCAGAAATATAATTCACAAGTTAATATCTGTACTTCCGGATATTTTCGTTCGGGGCATTTCCTGAAAATATCGCATGTCGTACTCCGAGAAATTTTGCGATGGTGTATTTGAGAATTTCTTAAACTCTTCGCCATGAGACTGTGTGAGCGAATTTCCCATAGGCCTCCCATTGTGGCAAGTTTGAGAATTTCCGCATGCGATATCTTCAGGATCTCTTCGAGAATATCGCTGTGGCGGACATTTGGAGGAAATATAGCACTCCCTGTGACTTCTTAGAGAAGTAGAAAAATTACTCTCAATGTTCTGAGAAGATATAGCCGGGATATCTTTGAAACCTCTCTGTGTCGCCTGGGCCTGTATAGGTATACAACGTGGAAGTCTGAATTTTTTAGTTCCCAGGAATAAATCCATAAGATCTGTGGTCACGTGACCAAAAAATCCGTCGCCCCTCGGATGCAATAAACGAACGCAGCAATTGATAAGATTGATTGATATATGAAACTTACTTCAGCGTTAAAATTATCATCATTTCCATTCTGCATGCAATGAGAAGACAATCCGACTCCATTGTTTGAATATAAGGAATTTGCGATCACTGAAAAACAAGATACAGTTTCGAAAAACTCTATTCACTGAAATTCGTCTCAAAACTCACATTGATAGTCGCTTCGAAACTGATCTTCCGTCATCATGTTACCTGTTTGATCCAAGAATTCTATTTCGGCGTTTTCCACAAGTTGAGCTGGATCGTACATGTTTTGACAATTGTTGTTTACCAGATCGACAGATTCCGTCATCGCTGAAAAAACGTTACCAATGATTCGAATAAGTATCAAAGGGAAAAGTGAGCAGAACAATTGTCAACCCCGAACTGAATCATTGCTGGAATATTTTCAGAAGTATGAAAATCTTCAAGGCGACAAGAGTGTGTTTGCAAATACAGGGTGAGTCCTTAAGTTGTAGATTTCTCTCATCAAATGATACACTTTTTTCATTTATCATTATTTTCCAGATTCGGCTCCAGTATATATATATATATTCTTTTGAGATGAGCATTTACATTTTTTTATATCAAACAATTTGTGTCATAACAGTATTAGCTGAGGAAATGTCAACGGGGTACCATACATTTTTACGTATGATACAAGAGCACAGATAAAAACCTCAGGAAAAACTCTGTCTCCCCGTATTAGTGTAATGAAATTGTTGTTTTTTATTGAAGGGCTTCTTTTTCATTGACAAAATTTCCTCCTTCCTATGCGATGCAGATCGAAATCTTGAAAACATACCTGAAAACAAAAAAGGAGACGAAAGAACTAATATGAACTAGTAAATGATTTAGTACTCATTAAATTAATTTGAAGTTCGCAATCCATCTCAAAAAAGAATCAGACACCGAATGAATTGCCTCGAAACCATCGTCAAATTTATATATTGGACAAGTATTTACTAAATGTTCTATTGTTTCCTCTTCTTCTCCGCACTCGCACCTTGGACTTTCGACCGAATTCCATTTGAAGAGGAAACTATTACAGCGACCATGACCGGTTCTAAGTCGATTCAAAATGCACCAAATTTTCCTAGGAAGATTGAAACCATGAACTTTTTCTGAAGGATCGCTGATCAAACCTTTGTTAAAAACATTACACGAATTCCATTCCGAACGCCAAATTTCTTTGTCACTTTTATTGGTGTAAAGAAAATCGTTGATCCATAAAGGTTTACGAGATTTCAATCTAGCAATTTTAGAATCCGGAATATAAGACATGATTGGGAATAAATTCGGAAAGGAACGATATTTATCCCAAGACTTTATCACTGCAACCTGTCTACGAATATGGGGCGGTACAATATTTGAGAGAACTGGTAACCACTGTAAAGGAGTAGATCTTATGGTCCCACTAATAATTCTCATAGCAACATTAAGCTGTACATCTATTTTACTCACATGAGCGCTATTAAACCAAACCGAACAACAATATTCAGCAGCAGAAAAAACCAAAGCTAAGGCTGCGGTACGGAGAGTTGTAGGGTCAGCCCCCCATGAAGAACCAGCTAGTTTTTGAAGAATATTATTCCTAGATTTCAACTTCATGCGTAAGTTTTCCAAATGGGCCTTGAAATTTAAAGAGGTATCCAATTTCACTCCAAGATATTTAGGAGTTAAATTATGTTTCAGAACGGCATTATTGAAAGTAACATTCAAAGTTTTAAACTTCTGTTGATTATTCAAATGAAAACAAGAAACTTCTGTTTTACTAGAATTTGGACATAAACGCCACTCAACAAAATAATTCTTCAGAATTTCTAAATCAGTATTTAGAGTGTTTTCAATGACTTTGAAATCAGAGTGAGGAAAAGCCAGAGCAATATCATCTGCATAGATGAATTTCTCTGAAGAAGTTGCTGGAATATCACATAAATATAAATTAAATAGAAGGGGAGCTAAAACTGATCCTTGTGGGAGTCCATTATTCAAAGTTTTGAACCTACTACTAACATCATCAACAAAAACACGGAGTCTTCTGTCAGATAACATATTTTCGATCAATTGAATTACTTTTCCAGTAAAAAGATACAGACTGTTTGGATTTCCAAAAAAATCAGTTTTTCTTTTGTAACTTTAATATGGTATCTCCGAATGAGATGAATTTTGGTGTGAAGTTTTCTATAGTTATGACAGATATTCTTCAGTAATCACTTTCATCCTATTTCAAACAGTTTTCGAGTTATAGACTCACTGATTCATAAAACTGTCTGAAATAAGCATGAAGAATGCAGATAAAGTTTATCTTATGTCATTATAAGAAACTTCAATCATTTTAACCTACTTAATTATTCCTTATAATTTCTCGTTAAACGCACCGTTCTGAAGATATTCAACGTCGAATGTAATAAAATCGGACAAAACTTTGAGAAATCACCATATTTTTATGGATCCGCCCCAGATCTAGTAATTGACATAAATTACCCTCCGTCCACGTTAATCCGAACCAAGGAATACACAGAAATGTTCATCAATTTCGCATAGAACTAATATACTTCGGTCTATGCTTCTTATTGATCAGACCACAGATGATATGGAGGCAATGGAATTGTCTTCATGTCTATGGATCAGACTTTCCATAGAGTTCAATTAATGTATTCAGGTTAGTTGATTGATTTCAAATAATTCATTCGTGAATATTGTGAAAATGAGGATAATTATGTAGTTTTCAATATGAGAATGTGCTAGGATGGAATTCTGTATTACCTTATAGTGGAATGAAATTGAATATTGCATAAACATCGAGTTGAAGATCAGAGTTTCAAGTCCAGGTGAAATGTGTTCCTCGCGATATCTCAAAAAGCACCAAATCATAAGAACTAAGTGAGTAAATGAGTTTTCTCAATCTTGTTTCTTTGAATTTCAAACATTGGATTGACCGTAATAGATATATGTGGTGAACTCACAAACAAAGCGCAGGAGTGTATTAGCACATTGAGAAATATTTAAATGCTAATTACTTTTTATCTGAGCCGAATTTGGAAAAATAGCAAATGAAAAAATGTTTTATTTGATGATAGGAATCTATGGTTGGAATTAATGTACAACTTAAAGACTCACCCTGTATATTTATATTCTCGAGTCAATATTTTTATGAGTTGCAGCAATATATTCATTTTTGTGACGGTTTACTTCAATCCTAAATTGAAGTTACAAACGGAAAGGGGAATTTTCAACAAAACATCAAGAGGCTATAAAGTTCAGTGAATCAACAAAGCTTCTTAAAATTTTTCAAACTAATAACATTGGCTCATCAAAAAAAAATTCTGTTGGAAAACAGGGCACAGTGTTCCAGAAAAAATCTCACCCTGTAGATTTGCAATGGAAATCGTTATGACACCTGGTGTGAACCCTACAATGCAATGTCTATACTAAATTTCAGTTGAGTATCTTGTGAAATGCAGATACTATAAAAAAAACCGTATTTTGAGCTGCCATTTCTCCAGTTACTATTTGGATTATTCTTGATGAGACACCCTGTTTATTCTTCATATCTAAAGAATCTAGCACCAGCCTCCCGACCTGACCTGAAATGCTCATCCATTCATAACTTAACTCAATTGGCCTTTAGAAATTTTCGTACTCATTCCCCTTATATATATTATATTTCACCCTGTACGAGACTCTAGAAGGGACTCCTTTCGCAGTCTCATCCTGAATATCAGCTGTATAAAGGTAAGCATCGACTAAAGGTGAAGGCGGATCGGGTCGCATTGACGGAGAAATACGCTCGCTGAGCGATCCTTCGGTTGATTCCGCCGAGCCTCGGCACTAAAACGAGGTCCTGTGAATGCATTTTGCGTTGAAATCTAAGCAAGGGGATTTCTCCGCCAGCGATCCGTCCGCCTTATGGGGCCTCATTCTTGAAATCCGATGGTATAGAACGTTCTCTATGGCACAATCTCCCGTTCGACCTTCCTCCCATTTGTCAAAACGTCAATTCCGTATTCTTGAACATCAAGGAGCGTTATTCGTGAATTCTGGGAAGAGAACTAACTTAGAAAAATGGCCGTTTCGACGCTGTTGGCAAGGGAACGCAAACATTTATGATGGAACGATAGAGAACGTTTATACCATCGCAGTCAAGATGGGGAGCAGTCCGAATGAGCGGTCATAGACGAACCATTATGCCAAATGTTCTAACCAATAAAAAAACAAGTATTTTCGACAGACTTGAAGCTAACTTCATTCATGTAGCCAACTTTATGTATAAAACATCGACATATACTATATTTCAGTGATATATTGTCATATTTCAAATTTGAAATCATACAGTTGTCATAAGAGTTGGGAGCGTATTTCGGAAAATTGTAAAATGGATAATTTTGAAAAAAAAACACTTCCAATCAACTATAAACAGAAGGAGCTGCTCACCGACTACATTAGACAAAGACCTGAAATGTACATAGGTCGACTTAATTCAGTTTATACAAGGGAGAATATGAAAAAAAAACTGGAATGAAATCACGAATATTTTAAGCAGTGTTCCGAGTTAAGTTCCCACATAATTGCACTCGCCATGTCCATCTTCGAGTGAAAACAGAAATCTTGTAGTGAAAGGTAATTGAGATTGCTATGACTTAATGCCAAACAAATCAAAGTTGTCAAAAACCCGAAACATAATAAGCGTCCTCTATGTATCGTTCCATCACAAATCGTTAGAGATACATCGCTCGCTCTCCGTAAAGCACTCATTCATTTCAAGAATACCGTTTCCCTGAAGAACTCGTAGACACGCCCCCTTTCGATCATTCGTTCTCTTCCCCGGATTCAAGAATAGGCGCCATGGACCTTAACGTGACATTTGTGGAGATCACTAATATCTACTTTTGTTGACCTACCTTGCGGGCCAGTTAACGTGGAAGTGAAAATAAAACTGTTATTTTCCGTACTGGTACATTCTTGCTTGTTTATAATTTCTCCATTGGGACCTGGACTCATAATGGACATAGAAAGACCATCCCTTCCATTCTTCTGGATGACCGTAGCAACAACTGGGATTTTTATTTGAACGGTACTTCCAGAATTACCGATTCCTGGCTTGTCTGTGAAAAAATGAACGAAACTAAGAGGAATTTAATGATGATGGGCCACATGGCATGACCTCGTGTCGACCTTCTGAAGTTAAATCCTCTAGGGCTAATCTTGAGGAATGAAATAAAATACTTCTTTCGAACAAAAGGGCTGTATCAAACAAAAATGTTTTTCCTTTGTAGCATTGATGTAATTCCGAATGAATCAAATTTCTGCTATCTATGGAACATATTTTTCAATAAACACGTCCTTCCACCGTCACAGGGTTTCCTAATTATGGGCTCACTTTCTCATGAAATTTTAAGGAATTAGCACAGCGAATGCAGATTTAGTTGATCTCAACTCATTATAAGAGTTTCTTCTGAAACGTGCACGATCTAGAGAAATTCAACTTTGAATGTTATGAAGTCTGATAAACTTGAAAATGTCACTGTTTTTCTAGATACGTTCTTAAGCTTCTGAAGGTATTGGATTGCATTGAATAAAACTCCTGAAATTTTCATCCGGGTCACAGAATAGCCAGACCTACAACTCTATCTCGTGACCCGACCACAGATTACGAAGTACTAACATCGTAATCTGTGGAGCAATATGAGAATGAGCGAGATTTTGAGATTGATGAAATTTTGAATAATCTTGTGATGAAAACAATGGGATATTGCACGAATCTGAAGTAAAAAATCAGTAGTGCAATAGTCAATTGCAGTGAAATATTTTCGTTACAATAATGGCATCAAACTAAAAAAATTGCTTGAGTAAATGAGTTTTCTCTGCCTAGTTTCTCCTGATTCCAAGCAATTGATTAGCTATTCTGCAAATATGACAATATGACAATAAGATATATTTCTGTTGAACTCGTCAACAAATTGCAGGATATTGATTTTGCACATAGAGGAATATACGGGGTGTTCCTAAATAAGTGTATCAACGGTCAACTGTTATGAAAAAATAACATTTTTTTTTTCTTTTCCATTTTTCCTCCGGGTTTTTTCAGCTCTTTTCTAATATCTCATAAAACGTTCGAATAACAGAATGGAGTTTTTGTACACACATTTTCACTAGAAATAGCTACTTCCTTGCACTTTACTCGGTTTTATTGAACGTGCCAGTGGCGGAGATATTGAATTGGCACAAAAGTTTTACTCCCCCAAATTCTACACCACTGGACAAATTTGTATTTGTACAGCAAATTCTGATACGCCAATGTGTTTCTCATAAAAAAGGTACTAGTTCATAGCTCTAAAGTGAACCGTTTTCGAGAAAACTAGAATTTTATGATCAAAAATTTAAATAAAGCAGTATGACAATTAAGACAGTTACCATTGATTATTTTTGATGGTTACACGAAGACCATTATCTATGAAACTCCTGTCTACACCGAAGAAGAGTTGACAGCTAAAGTTGAATACGCAACAGAGCAAATTGAAAATACCCCTCAGATTTATGAACAACGTTCATAGGAACATGATCCAGACGTTATTGTAATGCGTGCATTCAAGCCAACGGGTTTAATTTCGAGCAATTCTTGTGATCTTGTTAACTATGGTCGCTAAAAATAATGAACAATAACTTCGCAATTTTAAGTTAAACACCTAGTTGTTAAATTTTGGTGAAATCAATAAACTCGTTAATTATCACTACTAATTTTTCCAACTACAAGAAATTTACAATGCGTTAGCAAATCATTTTTAATCATGAAATGCCTGTTATCTCGAAAACGGTTCACCTTTTTATGTAAAGCACATTGGCGCATCAGAATTAGCTGTGCAAATGCAAATAAGCCCAGCGGTGTAAAAGTCGGGGGGAAAAACCTTTGTGCAAATTCAATATCTCCGCCACTGGCACGTTCAATGAACCGAGTAAAGTGCACGAAAGTAGCTATTATCAGTGACAATGTGTGTACAAAACCTCAATTCTGTAATTCAAACGGTTCCTGAGATATTAGCAAAAAAACCCTGTATCTCTGAAACGAAGACCCGGAGGAAAAAATGTTGATTTTCATGAGAAGTCTACAGTTGACCGTTGATACACTTATTTGGGAACACCCTGTATAAATGCTCATAACTTATTAGGTGAGCCAAACCTGGAATAATGGCGGATGAAAAACGTGTTTAATTTGATGACAGGTTGCTATGGTTGACATTAATGTGCAGCTCAAAGACTTGCTCTGTATACTCTCGCTAAATCTTCAAGGCTGAAAGCTCCTCCATATCTGTTGCCACATAGACCTCTTTTTTTTTCTAGTAAACGCTTAATACAGTTACTTACTGTTCTCCTTATCGCTAGCGTTATCGTTCAAAGTGCCAGAATCCGGATCCACCTTAGGTATGATAGAAATCTGACCGTGCTTCTTCAAGTCATCAGCAGTTGCCGGTATCAGCATTTGCTTATCGCCAGCTGGAAGTACTCTGACAAGCACTGGTATTCCTGTCAGTGGTCTCAACAGCGCAAACGGCGTTTGGTTCGATTGCATGGCCAATCTCATAGCGTCCGTTCTGATGGGGTCCACGATGATCGCGTTAGAATACCTGAAGAGAATAGCCGTAATGATGTGCTGTTGTTTCCTCATAATTTATGACTCACTTCAGTTTATCTACTTGGGAAGGATTTGAAATCAAACTCTGGTTCAACCCGTGTTGATGCTGCTCGTGGTTGCGTAGTCCGATGCGTTTGGGAAAGTCTTGGCCACAGATTCTGCAGATGTATTTCGGTTTGTCGGCACGTTGATGAGCCTGAAATGATAATGATGTGAAAGAATTGACATGGTGCGAGGCAAATGAACAGCATGTTGACAATGAATAACTCAACATTGATTATCTGTGATCTTTGTTTAGAAAAAGTAGCTTGGGATAACCTATAGAACCATCTAGTGATTGCTGTGCAAAGGTCGAAGACCTAATTAATGGCCTATCCTGAATCATTCAAATGTTCACTGATGCTGATCAACCTCAACACCAGGAAAGGAACCCTTTTTATCCATGTCTTCAACACTTACTTTCAAGTTTATTCCACGAATCACTATATTCAGGATATTACGCATGTTCACTTTTGGTCAATTCCTTTGAACAGGAACGCGAAAATCTGCTGGCTTGACGTCAGTGCTTTTCCTAGGTTTTTTTCGATAAAGTACAAGATTTCAATTCGATCAAATCTGTTTTTTTGGAAATATCGGGAAAATAAAATTTTGATTGGGTATATCTACGGAATCATTGGTTGGATTTTAACCATTTACGAATACGAACTTCGAAATTATGCCTCAAACCTAGTTTATAAATATCGAGTTTAAGTCGTTCCTTCTGGAAGTTATTGTGTTTACGGTACAGCAAAAATTTTATTTTCCCAATATTTCCGAAAAACAGATTAGATCGAATTGAAATCCAGTACTTTTTCGAAAAATGACAGTTTGAAGGTTCATACAGAATCTCATAAGGGTAATATCATATGATTACAGAATATTGAATATTAGGAAAAATAAAAATTAATTTTTCTTTTCAATTTGTTCTGATGACACGATCATCTCGAAATTTTGCACAAAGTTGTCAATCAGTATTTTCAAACAAGCTGTCAAGCTCCATCATGATTCAATCACTAAGTTTTGGGTTATTTCGAAAAAATTACGATATCGAGGAAAAAAACACGAAATTCGACACATTTTTTCCGAATATCCCCAAAAATTATGATCGGATCGAACTGATATTCGGAACAATACTGCGACATATAACGCTCAAGGCCTTAGCGTAAGTTTTCCCAAATATAATTCACAGTTTTTGAAAAAACAACTTTTATCGAAAAAATTTTGGAACATTTTTTTCTTCAGAATTTACCGACAGTAGATCTCGAAAAAAATCGCAAAAGTTGCGCGTTGTTGTACTCCAACTAACTACAAAGTTTCAATCCAACCGTTCCAGCAGTTCCCGAGGTATCACGGAAATAACCTAAAAATTTCAAAGGGCTCTAACTCCGAAACCTCAAGGCCGATTACGACCAGTATCGAATTTAACCGTCGCATTCTGGAAAGCAACCTACCCTGAAAGTTTCAGGTCGATCGGATTTTCCCTTAGATAGAGGAAAGAGAAGATACCGCATTCCCCTTTAGCCTTCACTCAATGTTTGCAGCCAACATCTCTTGTGTTTGTTGTCAAATATTTGTTTACATTTCTCCTCAGCGATCATTGGCGTACGCATCATAAGGTAGAAAGGGATCGGACTAGTTCGAAATGATAATATAATTGTATAAAGAGATTTATACAGTGATAATATTGAGCAGTTCTTTGGTGGTATTCAATCCAGAAACTTGCTTTTCTCACGCAAATTACAAAAAAATGTTTCAAGTAAGCTTCAGAATCTGATTAAGGTTAATATTTCAGACAAAACTGAGAGTCTAATGAGTTTATCTCCTAAAACCAGAATATTTTCATTGCTATGAATAAAATTCAGGAAGTGGATCGAATAAGCAACTATGTTCAGATTGCTGAATAACGTCTTGTATCAATGCATCCAAATAATTGAATGGTTTCTAGATAAATTTCAAGGTCGTATGTCGTTTATTTTTGAAAAAAGAGATAATTATATGGTTTCTTGTATTAATAGATATATATTGAATACGGAAAATCCTCTCAGCTGATATCCAAGCAATAAAGAATACTTTTAAATATTGAACTCCTTGCTCGGACAATACAATATTTAATAAAAACCAAGTGTCCAATCCACCGAGGAAGAAACTATGCTAACTATTTACTTTCAGTCTACAGATTCGGAAGAGATTCATAATATTATTGAAAAATTGTAAGGAACCTCCTCTCCTGGTGAAGATCAAGCCACAAGAATAGTTCATTATATTGGTGCTATGAGAAGATTTGCTGTATTTTTGAACAAAAGATCCAAGGACCTATTGAATAACTCATTAATAGCGCCAAATCTTACGTATATCATACCTTGTTGGGGAGACTTCCTAAACGACCTTTTGACCAAAATAAAGGAAAATAATATGCTGTTTGAGGATCATTAATAAATCTTTAAATAAATAAATATTGATATCATTTTGTATTGGATGAAATTGTATATTTCAGGAGCAGGTTCTTAAATAATGTTAACAATTTTCTATCATGTATACAGTCGTAGTAGATATAATTGTTTATTGGAAACGAATAGTACATATCAATATCACAAATATAATGCAAAAAAATCATACATAAGAGATGGTTTAGGAATAAATAGTTATATTATTGATGTCTGAATAATATCTGCATCCAAAGTATTGACGACGTACGCCAATGGCGAGGAGAGCAAAATACTAACCTATGCACGGAACCATTATTTTCCTTTTCAGCATATTTATCACACATTACATACTTTACTGGCATACTTGATACTATATAATTGTATTACACTTGAAAATATTCAACTACTTCGGTCAAAATATCACAAATAACTGAATAAACAATTTTGTTTGCCACGTTTTCTGTGTTGTTTACTTCATCTTCTCTTTCCTCTATCTACGGATTTTCCGTATGCCCGTAATTATGCAACCGAATTTTGGGAACAGGCATGTGAAAAAACTTAAGAAGTTTCCATAAATCAGTTTTAAGCTGTTCTATACGTGTCTTGTTACTTTCACAAGAGGCTTTATAAAATTTCAAGAACAGCAAAATTGTTTAATAAGATGTGCCAATTTCGCATTTATATTTATTGTACAAACGCATCAGAAACATTTACGAGAAGACAAATATTTTATAAGCTTCTGGCTATAAACGTTTCTGCAAAAGTTATAGAATATGAAATTGCTAGTTTGCCAATAACTACATAATCTGTCAAAGACTGAATGGTTTGATTCAATCGAATAAGTAATTTCTACTTACTTCATATAGACGTTCAACATCGCGTATAGCTAGGTGACAGGAAAATGAACCTAACCAAACATTTTTCAACTATACAGAGTGGAATGTGTCAAACTTCGACTGACTTTATGAAAGTGAATAAAGTATACCAAAAGGTCTTCGGGAAGTTATACCTTCAGTTTGTGGCACATCAAATTGGACATCTGATTGAACCCCTTCTCGCAAATATCGCATTTATAAGGTCTCTCGTTGGTATGGGTGAATATGTGGTTTCTCAGGTTGCCTGGAACATCCGTTATTCGTAAGAGCTTTGTCGTTTTCTTCTCGAATTCTTACCTTTCTGATGGAAAGCTTTATTGCATAGGTGGCATCTATGCGGTTTTAATCCAGTGTGAGTTTTCCTATGGGAGATAAGGGTAGATACTCGATTGAAGGTTTTTTGACAGACTCCGCAAATGAAGGGTCGCTCGGCTGAATGGATGGCTCGATGCTGGGAAAGAGTGGACATTTGGCGGAAAGCTGGAATCAAGGATTAGGTAGAGGGAGTATAGAGGTAGGAAAACTCTGAAGACTCAGTTGATCTGCTGGAAAAAGGCAAATCGCTAAGAAGATTCGATTGTCGACACTCGTGAAGTGGAGACCACATATACACGATCACGTTCTGCCTAGAACATATACACGCGATTAGATCGCGAACTTTTTCACAGTGGCTGTTAAAATCCCCATAGAAACTGTCATATTTCTCTACAACTTCATGCGATCGCTGACTGCCGCGTCTGAACGCTAACAGGCCGCAAACAGATCACGACAAGTTTGTGTTGCTTGGCAGGTTCAATGTTATTATCTGATCACCATCGCCATCGTGAACACCATGTGATCCTGATCGCGTATATGGGGCCTCCCCACCCTCCACTTTATTTTTCCTAGTGGAGGGTCTCCCAATAGGCGACTTGGGTCCAAGGTTGGCCACTGTGATAATGCGATTTAACCCCGTTCAATGTTTTTCTACCAGTCATTTTTGAGCAGAGGCCACATCATATGCACGATCACGATGACGTTCACGATGACCATCTGCCCGGAACAAATACGGTGCGGTGCGTCCAATATTTAGACCGACAAGCTTCTAGTGAATGTGACAGACGTTATCTGAGAAACTATTATCCCGAATCACATCATTCAATAATGCTTCGTTTAGGAGCTAGAGCCCTAACCCACTTTTTGTCACATCTCCGAGACGGCGTTACCTGAAGTGTTACAATTTTACACATTGGCTAGAATCCAAAATACAAGAAATAGATATTGATACATAAAGGGTTTTCCAATAAGACGTGTTATTTTGAGTTGCCCGCTATTTCCGTAGATGTCACTTTTGAAGCTGTCATTTTTTGACATTTGACAAGTAGAAACTACGCCATTAATAAAAATGGAACGATACACGGTTCAACAAGGCATTGAAATTATTAAAATTCACTATGAATATGGTGAAAATTTGGCAGAGACGGTCCGTAAAACTCGAACATTTTTGGGTCGTCGTGAAGCAACTTGTCGGACCGCAATATAGAAGTTGGTGGAAAAATTCGAGCTGTTGGGACAAGTTAGTGATGTGATGAATAAATCCCGTGCACGTCGCTCAAGAACAGCCGAGAATATTGCTGCTGTAGCCGAAAGTGTTGAATAAAACCTAGGTTTGTCCATTCCTCGTCGTTCTTTGGAATTAGGCATTCCACAAACGTCATTACTCCGTATTTTGCATAAAGATTTGGGTCTTTAGGCTTATAAGGTTCAGTTTACACAAGAACTCAAGCCGGCCGATCATCAACAACGTCGTGTCTTTGCTGATTGGGTCGTTCAATTGCATGAAAATGATCCGGAATTCCATCGAAAAATCATCATGGGTGATGAGGCCCATTTCCACCTCGGTGGCTTCGCCAACAAGCAAAATTGTCTTATCAGGGGGTCGGAAAACCCGAGAGTTATTGTTGAAAAGCCTTTCTATCCTCAACGTGTGACTGTTTGGTGCGGCTTATTGCCCGGCGGAGTCATTGGACCTTACTTTTTCGAAAATGAGACTGAAGTAACAGTTACGGTGAATGGCTTGCGCTATCGAGAGATGATTAAGATTTTTTATGGCCGGAATTGGATGGTTTTGATCTGGACAACGTTTACTTTCAACAAGACGGCGCTACGTGCCACACAAGCAACGAAACCATTAATCTTTTGCGAGAAAAGTTTCCGGACCGTGTTATCTCTCGAAAGGGTGATCACAATTGGCCACCGAGATCTTGTGATTTAACACCTTGCCACTTCTTCCTATGGGGCCACGTGAAAGAGAAGGTCTTCGCCCATAGCCCAGCGTCGATTCAAGACCTCAAAGATGGAATTCGTGAGGCTATCGAGGACATAGGGCAGCCACTTTGCGATTTGGTTCTGGAAAATTTCAGTAAAAGGATATGGTCCTGTAAGCGAGGTCGTGGTGGTCATTTGCCTGATGTTATTTTCCACTATTAACGGCATAGCTTCTTCTAAATAATGAAATGAACATCCGAAAAATGGAATTTTTCTTTGAATATGAAAATAACACCTCTTATTGGAAAACCCTTTATTCTGATTCTTTACATCACGAAGAATAAGTAGTAAACGGAGAAAAAATTTGTAATAAATTTTTCTGAAAACCATTCCAACTGATGATATCACACAAGAGCACCTTTTTTCAAGACAAAATTTCAGTTTATGGGTTTTTGTATAACTGGTGAAACGATGAAAGGTAAAAGAAGTGTTACTAAAAATACCCTTTGCGCGCCCCCCTCCCCCCAAGAGGAAACGCTTATAGTTAACATGAAAAATGCATTGAAACATGTGACAAAAAGTATTGCCTGAACATCATCTTCCGAGGACTACTTGAAGAAGCATTTTTGCATTATATGATTTGGGTGTCTAAAATGATGTGTAGAACATCCACTAGAAGATTGTCGGTCTAATTATGGGATACCCTGTATATGCGATCAGATCGTGATCGATTATCAAAGTGTCGAATAAAATATTCATAGCAACTGCCATATTTCCTTCTAACGTCATGCAATCGCTCAATATCGCGTCGGAACGCTGCCAATTCGCAAATAGAACGCGACAAGTGTGTGCTGCTCCTCTAGTCCGATGTAATTATCTGATCGCCACCGCCATCGTTATCGTGAAAGCATTTTGAAATGCAACCTACCCTGAAAGTTTCATATCGATAGGATCCTCCGTACCCCAGTAATCGTGCCTACGAACGGCCACACGGAATAGATTTTGAAACCGGATTCGTCATCAGTGAGTTCACCTAGTCGTCTGAGACCATTTTCGCCTAAACATTCTAAAATTACAGAACTTTGGAAAAAACGATAGCACAACATGCGCGCAAAAATCAGGAACATATCACCTGGAGCTTCACCAACCCGCGAGTGTTATTACTGAAAGTTGCTATCACCTAGTCCATGCACAGTTTCGAATTCTATCGATTTCTGTTATTATGCATTGCCAGATGATGTCCATCGATCGATTCAGAAAAATTCGAAGATTCTACGTACAAACAAACTAACCTTTCCCACACGTATTGCATTGAAATTTCCTCTCGTCTGTATGAGTTGGTAGGTGGCGCATGAGAGTATACTGATGGCCAAACTCCTTGCCACCTGTAACAAATATAACGATCAGGATATCGAAGAATTCGAGAAACTAATTGCTGTAACAGATATCGAAAATATTATCGGATTTTGCACCCTCCGGGTGTAGGAAATTTACTGTTGGAAACACTGACTCATGTCAATATTCATTTCAGATACACGATCGGGAAAACACTACCTTCCTCACGAAATTTTGCATACAGCTGAGCGTCAACTAATTACTATCGATCGGATCAGGATGTTTCACTTATTAAAGGCCAAAGCTCACTTATCGGCAACAGCCCAGCCCACGGCACACCGGTATTTCATTCTCTCTATATAATTGAATGGGACAGCGCGCACTTGACCGCTACTGAACACGGCAAATTAGTAGCGAAATAAGTTCCCGTTTTGCCGTGGTCCGGGCTGTAGCCGATAAGTGAGCCTTCGTCCTAAATATTTCTATCTGGAAAAAAGCAGGCGGACGGGCAGAATATCTCTACTATCCGGCCTGTCGGAAACTTCAACCAGTCGTTTTAGACCATTTCCTAGGCAACAGAGTACCCTAAAGGTTGAGACCTGAGATAACGTCATTAGTCGGTTTCGGAAACTTGATCGGATTAACACGGGTAACTTACCTGGGTCACCCAAATGACAGATAGAGCATTCAACATCTGTCATTTGAGTGATCCGGGTAAGTTACCCGTGTTAATCCGAAATCGCCTTTAGACTTCATCATTCGGTCATGTTTGTTCTCAGAATAATAAAAGACCTAAAATATGTCACAAGATTAGGCGGTTTCAGAAACTTGATCGGATTAACACGGGTAACTTACCCCGATCACTCAAATGACAGATGTTGAACGCTCTATCTGTCATTTGAGTGACCCGGGTAAGTTACCAGTGTTAATCCGAACAAGTTTCCGAAACCGCCTATTGACTCAAAATGGACGTTATAGCTCTGTTTTGGTTCCGACTTCAGAACCAATTCAGGACTGTTCGGGACGGTTCGGATATGCGCAATTCCGATTTTGAGTCCGAAAAATCGCAATCGCGCATACTCGAACCGTCCCGAACAGTTCTGAACCTGGAACCAAAACAAACCCTATATTTCTGACGTCATATAGATGTGACATTTTGTCGTCACGTCAAAGCACAGACCAGTTGATCTGTGGTCAAAGTCTGTTAGACGTCATTCAATGATATTCCATCAGTTATTTTGTGACAAAAAATGGATGTTCATGAGACGTCTCTTTGCTGCCGGTGTTTCGGTAAAAATTCGAAAAGTTTTGTACGAAAGATTTCCTCATTATTTATGTTATTATATTTCTCTCTGCACTTCACCTAATAACGACCCTCTGTGAATAATAGCACTGTAGAAATAACGACAGCAGAATGGTCCTCATACAATTATCGTTTAAGATCCTTAAACAATGATCACCGGTTGACAGTTTGTTTCGACATATCTGATCTGATTCGAGATCGACGAAAAAGATAAATTTTTAGGTTAAGTTTGAGAAGGCTTGTTTTGTTTGTTTACGGTGTCATTTCGCCATCTGCAGAAGTGCGTGATCATAAATTCGGTATGGTTAAAAATAGATAAAATGAGTATCGAAAGGATGAATTCTATATAAAACGAGTTTTTGTATAATGTCGAACCCTAAAACCATTCAAATCTGATACCAGACCAGCGAAACGATTGTACAAAAGAGGATTCGGTAATCCTTGGGTTTCGACAAGTGGAAATCAAAACAAGATGTACGCATGCACCAACAGTGTCATTTCGGGATCATCGTTGCCAGATTGTGCGGAGCCTTAGATTTGAGTGATAGCATTGTTTAAGAAGCAATGGTGATTGGGAACTTCTGCTAAGATGCCAGCGCCCTAACGGATAAATTTGGAACCTGTCCAAGCTAGTAGTTTTATGTAAACAAACCTTAGAAATGTGAAGGAGAACGAATATTTATTAAGCAGAGCTTGAATATTTAAAGAAATTATTATAATTTTGTGCAAGATTTCTTGAGAAGGAACTTCTCGTTTGGATCACGATATAAAATCGTACTTTGAATCGTTCCTGGAGGATAATTTCGGTGTTATTTTAGTGTATGTTGCTTGGTGGATCAAAATGAACCAATATCTAAGTTTACTTGAATTTCTGGAAAAATAGGCACGTCAATAAGTAATTTAAGGACTCTTATTTATGTGAAGAAGTGCTGAATGCAGGCTATATTATGTGGTAAATCTAGAATCAGTCCAAATGATATGACTTGTTCCTTGTTTACAAACGAGTGAATCAATAAAATGAAAACAGATTTTCTGCTCAAGTTCTTTTGCATCGTATTTCTGAAGAAAAGGAAACAGATTGACATATAATTGATTTCATTTTCATATTACAGCAGCTTAAGATGCACATACAAAATGAAAAATGTCACAGCTGGTTCAACCTACCTATATATAGAAATGAAAAGTATTAATGTATTTGTATGAATAACTTCAGCTATTATCAACTCTAACAGTATATATCTAGTTTTTGTCAGGTTTTCAACCAGATCACTCTTTTAGAATATGATTTTGTGTAGTATGTGAATAAGGTAGCTGCAGAGGTGCTCGGTAGTTTCTCTGCAGCATTTTTCTTCAAAATTCTCTTATTTTCATTTACACCTGAAAACATCAGGACATGAAGTTGTTTCGAAATGAATACATTGTAGGTAATTTACCTTTATGAAAATAAACATCTTCAGATAAAAGCAGTGAGCATACTTCCATGTATTTCGTGACCTGTTTTCCAATCTTCAATTTCTAAAGCTATGCCTTTCTTCTATCATTGAGTTCCCTGCCAAATGCTATTTGCAAATTAACTTCACTTTCATTCGGCTTTGGAAAAAATGAAAACTAGAGGCACTATACGATCCTTTCTTCTTTGACCATGAATAACATTGAGTTGAGGCACACAACAATAGTCATTTCAGGAGTATGCCATTTCGAATTAATACAATCAAAAATTTTAATCGGAAAGAAAGGAACCGATTGATGAATATTACAAACACTCTCGGTATACCAAAATTTCAACTCTGAGAACAACACAAAAGCTCGAAAATGAACTCCAAAAGTAAGCAAATTACGTTAGAATAACAGGCACGTCGAAAAACTACTAGCTTGGAAGTGTTCGGATTTCTATCGCCAGAGGGCGTATCGCTTAGCAGTAGTTGCGAATAGTATCTCGATTCATTTGAGATGGTTCATTCTGACTTGAAAATAATGATGCATTCTGTTGGGGGTTAGGATAAATGGTTCAATTCGGGACATTGCCAGTCCAAATCAAAATAAATAAAATTTGGGATAGTGCACTTGAATTTCGTCTTTCCATTCGTCCTAAGTTAAGTTAGTTTAATTCAGGACAGTACCAATCCAAATCGGGAAGTAAAAATAACGGTGTCCCATCATTGAAAACATACTATATCTGGTAAACCCGCAAATTTCCCCGTCGCGAAGATATCAATAAGATTCTTACATCACTGTATGCAGTTCGTTTTCCTGAACAAAAAATCTGAAGCCGAACATAGGCGGTCTCTCTTAGTTTGGAAGATATGGGCCCCCAAAGTTCCAAATTTGCACATTTTCAGCTTTCTTTTTCCACCATAAGAACAATCACTCACTTCTTCAATATAGTTCACATATCATCTTTGAACCTTCAACTAACGATTAGCGACACTTTCTCTCAAAATTAATCAATATTTCATGGAAAAAAATACAAATTATTGGACAACCACTTAACCTCTATTTCTACTGACTTCCACTCAATCGAAAAGTGAAGTTTGGCATTGCCGCCAATTTCATCGTTTGGAATCGTGCTCTCGTGCGAATTCGTCGATGACAGATGATTGTTTGCCGGCGCGAAATTCGAAATATGTTCTTTAATGCGATTCTCTAAATCAGCTGATAGTAAACATGGGACTTCGATTTTATTGAAATCTACAAGTATGAAATAGACGCATAGTAGTTAGATGTGAATATATGATGTGTAAGTATATAATTATTTAGATATACCTATATAGGTAAAGGGTGTTTTCGTGAGCTCTACAAATTTAATGTCAAACGGAATTATGCGGGGGGAAATTGGAGTGGGATTTACTCGACCCCCCCTACCTAATTTCATCCCTGATCTGATTCTGATCATCTGATCGTCAGTTGAGATAGAACGGGTTATACCAAATTTTTCATCGAATATTTAAATAAAAATAATGAAGTGGCACGAAGTATTCAACTTAATAAGAGTCTACTATGCGTCTGTTTCATACTTGTAGATTTCAATAAAATCGAAGTCCCATGTTTACTATCAGCTGATTTAGAGAATCGCATTAAAGAACATATTTCGAATTTCGCGCCGGCAAACAATCATCCGTCATCGACGAATTCGCAATTGGTGGAGAGCCAAGAAAAAATTGATTGAAGAAGCTGGCTTTATGAAAATATTGACAAATACTCTGACAAAGAATTCCAGCAGCACTTCAGAATGAGTAGAGAAGCTTTCCGCAATAGCGATTGTCCATCCTCTGAAATAATTGGTAACTTAGTATTTTCGTCAACTACCAGATTGTGGGAGTTCGTTGAAATAGCCTCCATAATGATGTATTATCAAATAATAAAATAATGACTGACTCAAACTGTTGTGATTTCGAATTGGCAAGTAAACTGCGCAGCCGCGACAAATTTTCACCAACTATTTTCTGGGTTAAAAAGTTGATCGCTCGGTGAGTTTCCACCCGAATCGTGGACGAAGATAAATTTCACCCGACGACAATTGTGAACAGTCGGATGACCTCAGGGCGTCGTCGTGCGATCGTTCGACGATAATTGTGAACGCACCCCAGAGCACGATTCCAAACGATGAAATTGGCGACAATGCCAAACTTCACTTTTCGATTGAGTGGAAGTCAGTAGAAATAGAGGTTAAGTGGTTGTCCAATAATTTGTATTTTTTTCCATGAAATATTGATTAATTTTGAGAGAAAGTGTCGCTAATCGTTAGTTGAAGGTTCAAAGATGATATGTGAACTATATTGAAGAAGTGAGTGATTGTTCTTATGGTGGAAAAAGAAAGCTGAAAATGTGCAAATTTGGAACTTTGGGGGCCCATATCTTCCAAACTAAGAGAGACCGCCTATGTTCGGCTTCAGATTTTTTGTTCAGGAAAACGAACTGCATACAGTGATGTAAGAATCTTATTGATATCTTCGCGACGGGGAAATTTGCGGGTTTACCCATACCCTATATCTCTGTTTCAAACAAAATAGGGCCATAATTGCCCTTATTTACTGATTCAAACATTCGTTTCATATGAAGTCTCCTCATCTTATATTTCATACAACTTATGATTGAAAAACATACTATATCTCTATTTCAAATAAAATAGTACAGAATTGTCCTTATTCACTTCTTCAATTACATTCCTTTGATATTCAATTTCCTAATCATATTATTTCTATACGACATATATAAATGCGAAACAGGATTTTAAATGACATGACATTCTTTTGGCATCGGATTGATTTTACAGTCTGGCAACGATGCTCCCTAAATGACTCTGTTGGAGCATGCGCACATATTGTTTTGATCTCCACTTGTCGAAACCCAAAGATTCATTGGCTCAGAAGGTGAGTTTCGAAGTTTTCATTTTGCAACGTTTGTATAAGTGATTTTCGGAGTAATATTGAATTTTCATGAGAACCATTACCATTGTATGAAGATAAGTCTTTATACAATGCCATTACCCACTGAAAGGCACCGGTAAACATAACCAATATTCAATTTAAGTTCTTCCAATTTCCCAAGAATTGAAACTTACATATGCCACAAGACCAAATTTTCACGTGTTTGCCGTCCAATATTTTATGTGTCACGAAATGAGGATTATTCTCCATCTGTAGGTTGTCTGGTTTGCACAACATTTTTGCTGCTTCAGGTTTACAATAGTTTGTGAATCCATTTTCATTCAAAAGTCCGCCAAAGTCAGGACTACCAAATGCTTCAGGGAAAACTAGAGAAGCATCATCTGAATGTTCCTGTAGTGTTGAAAATGTGTTCGAAACGGTTTGTCGAAAATGATCCAGTTGGGAGAAAAGAAGGGCATCATCATCTTTCACCTCTTCAGATTTAATCCCGCTGAAATGAAATACAATCATAGGCATCAATAAGACACTTGCGTGTAGAATTTTAAAGTTATATTTACCCCACAGATAAACTATCCTCATTAATGGTTTGAGCGAAATCTAAATCTGATATCGCAAATTCTTGGTCTAAATTCATTTTCCCCAATTAATTCACACAAAAAGTTTGTTAGTTTTTCAAATGACTTTTCCGAACAGTAATGGATACCATCAGTCGAAAAAAGGTATATTGATAAATTTGAAATAATTTTACTCACTAAATTGAAGAGTTTCCATCATTTTATGAAAAATTTCAACAATTTCCTGAATTTAGTCAGAAAAATTGCAAGGACATTATCCGTGACACCTTTCATCGCTCCTTTCACATTTTTACAAACAAATTTCAACAACCGCATTTTGTTTATAAGAAAAATTGAAGATTTTTCAATTTTCATCCTACATTGACTCAGCAAGCAATGGCTTCGTCAGAAATGTTCACAATAATCTGTGACTATGTTATGAGCAAGATTCTCATTTGGAAAAAATATTTTACTTACATAGTCATTTTCACTGGGGTATACATATTCAATAATATAATTGCCCGATTTTATGGTAAATGAAGAAGATCTGATAATTCAGCTCTTCACAGCGTTCGAAAATGATCTCATGGAATATGAAATTATATTGAAAATGAATTATATTCTATGATAACCAATATTACCAACAGAATAAGCCATTTCTGTACACTTCAATCACAGACATGACACTTGCATGTCTCGTGGTCACAGAATGGCTACAATTCAAATGTCATTTGGACCAGCGAATCGCCACATATAATACAAGGGGTAACCAAAAATATTTTTACTGTTTTTGGTGCACAACGCCAAAAGAAGGATATCAATATAGGAATAGATTGTTGTTCTTATAAAATTTTATTCATTCATATTTAAATCTTATAAAGACAAAATGTTCAAATTTTATTGATTTTGAAGATTTATTATCCAAAGCAATATTACCTCTAATTGTCGTTCACAATTAGTTGTAATATTGCTATTGATAATAAACTTTGGCGATACGTAGAACTAGCTGATAGGATTATTGGGAAAATTCATCATCTTCTTTATATATTTCTCCCAATAAATAGAAACATTAAGTCTCTCAATGACTGAATACTTAACAAATGGCTCATTCATCTCATTATTTTTATACACGTAGCACATACTCGCTATTGCATCAGAACAATGCATCTTGAGATTTTCTTCATGGAAAACATTTTGAGTCATCTGCAAAAATCGGTTGGTGTTTTCTTTCATAACAACCAGGGTAGTATATAAGGCGATCGCTGCCACTAGCGACGGCGCTAAAAACGAAAATTGTGGAAACTTCGATAAACAGTCGCACACGAAGTAACTTCCATGATATACATGCTGAAAACAAAAGAATTATGAGGAGAATAATCTGAACTATTTCGAATGGTTGAAGGCTCGTCAGGGTGAGTCTTTTTAAAGATTTACGCACTTGATTGGAGCAAAACAAATCCATCGTAAACTAGTTGATTGAAATGTACTTTATTCACTATTATGAAGTCACTCAGTAGAAAATGAAAGTTTGGCACAATTCCTTCGGTATAATTAAGAAATGCTAGGTTATATAAATTTTCCTTTCGGATGAATCGCGGTGTTGCCCATTTTACTAACCGGTCGTAGTAATTACTTCGATACTGAATCAAACCAAAGAGTCATTGATAAAAATATGGACCGTCAATTTCCCACCGATTTTGACAAAATTTCATTAGTGCCAACCGGCTCAGTTCTAGTTACAAAAACTTGATACACCTATTTCAAGGCCTATATACCGACTGACTTTATAAAAGTGAATGAAATGCACATATGTGACGATTGGTATTTATTTCGAATTGGAATATAATACGTTTCGCTACTTTGTACCTTCTTCAGATAAGACACTTGGTACAAGCCGTATTATAGCCCAGTGGCGCGTTTTCACAAAATAACGAAAATGTAATATATTTTAACCCCAGACATCCTCTCAATTACAGATTGTACAGAATTCATGAACCAGTTGTCTTATAACATCTGAAGAAGCTATAAGGTAGCGAAACGAGTAATGTTTCATTTCAAAATGAATAGAAATCAACACATATTCGTTCCATTTAACTAATTATTTTATCATAGGTACATAAGAAGCAGACATGGGTTACTAGAGATAGGCATCTTGGTAGCCTATTTTGTAAGCAATAATGTTTACAGCCGACCCACAAAAAATTCACCTTGTTGGCAAAGGATATATGGCCATGATTGGTCCATCTGTTGCAAACCTTGATGGTTGGCGATCACGTTGCTCGTATGCGAACGGCTTAAGGGTTTCATCGGAATTCGGAATTGTTGCATTCGTCGACTATTACTGCTGGCACTGATGATGAAATTGAGAGCGATCACTACCATGTGCTGTTAAATCACGGCTTCGCGGAATTCAGCAACACAGTTCAAGTTTCATTATACCTCGTCAATATCTCAAGGCCAGGCACTGCCTACGGTTTGCATGCTTTAACGTTGCCAATAGCCGCAAGAAATATTAGCATTCGGAGGAATTTCGACGGTAATATGAGAAAATGGGGTGTCGTTCTGCAGGCTTCAGTGTTTTTTTTGTGAATTAGTTAATTATTTTGTGAGGATGCCTAATGTTTGTTATTTTTCTATATTGCACTCCATAACAGTGTTTATTTTCCTGACAATTCTTGAATATGAAAGAGTGAAAACATAGCGCATTCTGACAATTTTTTTCAACCATTTGCACCCAAAAAATTTTTCGAAAAAAATGAACTCTGGCCTCGAAAAGTTTTCCGGTTGTATTCGGGGTATTTGCTCTAAATATGGTCCAAAAGATGAACATGACTGCTTCTTATGTTCTGTCGATAAATTTTGGTATAAATTGCTTTTTTTTGAGCTGATATTCTTTCATATTTTCACAACATACCTTGTGAGTCATCAATTTCAATTTCCTCATATAGTGTTCTAAAAATATCGATGGATCGGGAAGTTTGATCCTGAATTTTGTAACCATTAGGACCTTTCTTTCCATCTTGAGCATATCTTCTACTCTATATCCAAAGTTCATCGAAGGCACTAACCTTAAAGCCTGAAATCATTGTTATGTTGATCAGAGAAGAATATGATATATGTATTCTTGTATTCGTATTTTTCCGATTACCCATGATGTAAGCAAAACATGGTGGGCTCATCTGCTTATCTGTGATCCTTTTACCAATGATTACGTCACTTTTTCATTGAAACTCAAAGCACAGAATATATTTTAATCTTGCTGACGTCACTTTTTTTTCAGATGACCACACCATGTTTTGCTTACATCATGCCGATTACCCTAGTTTACACCTAGAATGCTCAAAGCTCAAATGAGTCCTGAATATATACCTATTTGTTATGTTTAGATTATGATACTGACTCCTGGATCCTGAAAGGCCACACTTGGCTTATCACTGTTATTTTTTACCGAACAGTAAATTGTGCCTCATAGATAGGTCCGATGCTATATAAACATCACACTCCTGTGTTAAATCATTGAGTATTGAACTGGTTTTATAGAGAATAGAGAAGTAAGACTTCTCCATTCTGTGACCATTGACCATGTTTTACACAAATCAGGCTCGTTCGAGCCTATGCTGCCAATCATGATGTATAATAAGCAAAACATGGTGTGCTCATCTGCTCATCAATGATGGCGACACTTTTTTCATTCAAATTCAAAGTACAGAATATAAATTTCCTTGTATTTTAATCTTGCTGACGTCACTTTTTTTCAAATGAGCACACCATGTTTTTTACATCGTGCTGCCAATGTTAGGTTTTTACGCTTTTGTTATGGGGAACACCGCGTTATTTATCCATCTGGGTGACAAAATTCTAGCGGTCGCCCCGCCATGGGTGAAAGCACAGAATGGAAAAATATTATAATTTCTCTATTCTTCTGTGGGGAAAGTAAGCATGCTTATTGACATAAAATCCAAATAACGGAGGCGGGAAATATAAAATACAGAGAATCTTTGAAATGGTAGGTTAGGTTAGGTTGTCTGTATTTCATATTTCCCGCCTCTGTTATTTGGATTTTATGTCAATACGCATGCTTACTTTCACCACAGAAGAATAGAGAAATTATCTCTGAATAAAGAACATGAGGAAGGAGCATAAGGCTTCAAATCGTGGGTCCGGGATGGAGGTTGCATATGGCCGACCTCCCTTTCACTTTGAAGAGAGAACAACTTGTACCGAGACTTCTTTGTCTGAAGAAACTAACTAACATGAGTCATACTTGGAGGTGCAATATGGGCGATTATGTCCCACTGATATACGAAGTAGAACAGCGTTATGCTACTTCCTGTTGTTCTTTATTCAAAGGAAATTATAATATTTTTCCATTCTGTGCTTTAACCCATGGCGGGGCGACCGCTAGAATCTTGTATCTGGGTGTGATGTAAAAAAAAATGAATTAATCTATTTACTTATCAATTTGTACCTTCAATATATCTTTGGGCGATATATTAATTGAATTATCCGTATATTTGTGAACGAGCCAGAGGGACGTGATGGCCAGCAAAACGCCTTCTTTCGATTCTGAGCACACTTTTGATGAAAAATCCATCAGCTTCACAGCCATGTAGTATTCGTCGTCCGGAAGTTTGAAGTATTGCTGAAAAAATTGTAATTGCATACATGTATATCTCAACGCTTAAAACAGTGAGCAATGACAAAATTGATGCAATTATCATCAATCATTTCAATCAAAACATCTTGAAAATGAGCAATATGTAGTCTTTTCGGCAATAGCACTTTTTCTTATTTGTCTTATGACGTCATAACACGATACAGATCTGCTCACGAAGGGAGTCAGTGAAAGAGCCCGGGTAGCTCAGTCGGTAGAGCATTGGACTTTTAATCCAAGGGTCCAGGGTTCAAGTCCCTGCTCGGGCGATACTTTTTTTTTCTTCAATGACTAAGAAATGTTGGTTTCAAAGGATACTATCATTTTCCTTGGAGAAAATTCATCCGAAATTATCATTTATTTAATAACTACCTGTAACTTGAGTAGAAGATTCACAACGATATATCGTGAAGATATTGTGTAACAAGTCCTCTGTAAAAAATTCCTGTCCAGAACGAAGTTCTTCTCATCACGTAGTAGAAATCTTATATAATCCTAGAAGAATAAGTTCAATTTTATGAGCAAGAAAATGTTAAGAAAATCATATTTTCCCGTAATTTTATGGTGATTATTTATTCTTCAATTTAATTTCAATAAGATTATTCGCAATCTTAATTGTAACCTACCAAAACTTAACAATAGTTTCTCACCTTTTGGTAATCATCATTGTAAAGTTGTTCTTCTAAACGAAGTGCTTCATCATCTAAAAAAATGATTTCTGAAATGGTATCCATAAAAACATATGTAAATAGATACGTATATAACTATAAGTGTGTTAGAACATGAATCCGTTTATTGAGTTATTGTCAAAATAGATGAAAAATTCTGATTCTGAATACTAATATTCACTATTCACTTCAATTTCAAGTAACTCTATTTTTCGACTTGACTCTGAACCTGTGGACAGCGAGGAAAATCTAGAAGAACACTGAAGTGAAGTCGGCAGATTGAGCGAGCATGTTCAAATTCGTGAGCGACAGAAATTTTGAAAATTCTATTGTGAAAATCAATATGTTCATTGAAGATTCACAAAAAAAAATTATAAAGTAGAATCTACTTATGTATCCATACTATACTGAAAATTATACAACCTACAAAATGATACTCACCACTGGTATATCTCTCCCTAAGTTCATGACCAAGAGAAATTCTTTTAGCGGGATTCGTTATTTTATCTGTAGAATTATTATCAGAAGAATATCTCTCCTTCAGCTTATGGATGAGAGTTGTTTTCTCCGCTGGTTGCACTATTTTTCTTTTTAAGTTTGTAGCAACATCATTTTTCACTGGTATATTGGTTGGCAAAGTATTGAGAGCAAACCTATTCTTTGTTTTTTTCGCCTCCATTGAAATATGTGGTCAATCGAAAAATATGATATTTTTGAAGAGTTTGAACCTATGAATGAAATGATAAGAAAGATTTTAAGACAGCAAAGAATGTGCTAGGCCCAAATAGAGCACTGTCAAGCACCATTACATGGTGATAAAATAAACTAAGATCATACCAAGCATTTTGGCTGAGGTGACAAAATTGTATGTGCTGTGATAATTTCCTAAATACAACACTTTCCTGAATTTGATTTTGTGTCTGATTAATTTATCGCCGTGAACAGAAAAATGATGTTGAAAAATACTTTGAAGATCTATTTCCTATTATTCATTTTAAATTTATTATATTTATACCTATTTAAATGACTAGTAATGAATAAATATTTCTAGAAATATTTATTCAGTGCTGAAGTAGACCCCAGCAATAACGTACGTATATCATATTCAAAAAGGATTCCACAGTTTTGATTCAAAATTTGACTCACACTTAATGCAAATGTCTAGAAAATGATAATTGTTTTTTCACTAGGTATGACTTCAATTACACTTCTTTCTAATTCTCTCCTTAGTCAATCTTCAAAGAATTAAATTCATATGGTTTGAGAACTCATTCTATAAGAATATTCTCTAGATATTATCTACTTTCAGGATGTATTTCAATTGAAAATGAATTCGTATTCATGACTTTCATTTCAATTCATAATACTTTTCGATCTTCTTTGAATATTTTTGGGTATGAACATTACCTTTTCATTGGGGTTATACTTTTCAATGAATTGAAGCTATGAAATACTTGAAATCACTGTTAATTATCGAAGAACAACTAAACTTTTACTATTGATGTTGGGCGAATACTAATAAATTAATATAACAAAACCTATAATAACTATTCACAACAAAACACATAAGTATTGAAAAACTAGCTGCACCTACAAAATGCTTATCGCATCACAGATAAATATAATATATAAGGAGGGGGGATCAATCAAAACAAGCATCACAAAAAAGATCGAAATTTTCAACGGGAAATTATTCTGGAAATCTTCAAGCTCAATAATAACGGTTAGATTTATTATTTTCACGATATTCCTTGTGAATCAATGCAAACATGGTTTAACCTTGGACGCATTCACCTTATAATTCAAATAAGGTGGGTTCGATTGTGTCTAAAAAATATCATTATTTATCACCAAGTACTTATGTATTGATACTTCTTCAGGTTTTTGTGTGAGACTGCTTTCAACATTTCCATGAGAATGAGGTGGAAATCACTTCGGTTTTGTAAATGAGATAATAATGAACCAAAAATGTAGAATTATCTGATTCAATTTGAATTCTGAATCATTATTTTCTAGTTCTTCTGGCGTGCCTATACTCTCAGAAAATTATATCGGAATGTGTTGTGAGAAATGCAATAATTAACATTCTTTGAAGATTGTTCATGATTCTAGAGGTTGACCATGATAATAATCCTTTATTCATTGGCAGTTATCACATTATTACACGAATATTGTATCTACTGAGAAAAAGTATTCACCCACAAAGATACAAGGAAAAAAACCTAGAAAAGCACTGCCGTGAAGGCAGCAACTTTTGCGCGCATTTTCAATGGAGATGACCGCTTTGTTAACGCGCGCAAAAGCTGCTGCCTTCACACAGTGGTTTTCTGGGTTTTTTTCGATAAAGTACTGGATTTCAATTCGATCTTATCTGTATTTTTTGAAATATTGGGAAAAAAAACTTTGAATGAGTATATCTGCGGAATCATTGGGTGGATTTTACCCATTCACCAATTCGACTTTCGTAATTAAGCCCCAAACATAGATCGAATTGAAATCCAGTACTCTATCGAAAAATGACAGTTGGAAGGTTCATACAGAATTTGATGAGGATAATATGATGAGAAGATCACAGAATATTGAATATTAAAAAAAAAATTTAAATGTTTTAAAAATTGTTCTAATAATACGATCATCACGAAATTTCGCACAAGGTTGTCTTTCAGCATCTTCAAACAAGCTGCGAAGTTGTATCATGATTGAATAAGTATTTCTTGAATTATACCGAAAAAAACAACGATATCGAGATTGAAACCATTAAGTTTGACATATATTTTCCCAATATCTCCGAAAATTTTGAGCGTATCGGACTGAAATTTCGTACACTGCCGTGAAAAATGGATTTCAACGTTGAAGGGGAATTTTTTGTTAATATAATGAACGGTTTCCGAAAAAAAAATTTTTTTCAGAAAATTTTTTTTTCTGAATTTAATGACAGTATGATTCCGACAAAATTTCGCTAAACGTTGCGCGTCGTTATACTTCACCTAAAAGTTTCAATCCAATCGCTGCTGTAGTTTCTGAAATAAAAAATAAATAACTTCAAATGGCTATTACTCCGAAACTGTCTGACCGATTTGACCCATTAACGAACTTAACCGAGGGGATTCCAATGCGTGACCTACCCTGAGAGTTTCAAGTTGCTAGCTCACTCCGTTCGACAGTTATCGTGTCCTATCGACTTGAAACTTTCAGGGTAGGTTGCATCATTGTATAAATAAATGTATACAATACGAATAAATTTATATAATGGTTGCATTTAAAAATGCTTTTTATCATTTTATGGTGAATTAAACTCAAAAATAAGATTTTAAAATGATATCAATTGAAATGTCTGCAAACTAACTGTAGCTCGTGCAATTCATACAATAATTTTGGTTTCAGCACTGATTGAAATTTTGAGCATATTTCAAAATTGGTAGTTGTGAAATTACTTGCTTTCGGATAAGAAATAAAAAGCACAAATTACTGAAAAATAACTATTTACCACATAAATCTTCAAAATTCCTTCCCCCAACTTTCTTACATAATCGTCAAAGTTTCAAAAAGTTATATTTTAATTGCCGGAAGCTACTCGAATATTTTTGTTTTATTTTTCTTTCCGCATCTGAAAGTTTTTGTCTCAATTCTGTTCCATTGTTGCTTTACGTCGCTTGCACCAGCTTTTTGTGGAATACCCAAATAAAAAAATCGGCAGGATTTAGGTCTGGCGAACGCGCAGGCCATTCCACCGGCCCTGCACGCCCAATCCATCCTAAATGTAAAATATCACTTGCTATAATTATTTTACAGGTTTTTCAATTGAAACTACTCTCGAATCACATTTTTAAGTTTGATTCACCATAAGTAGAAAAATAACTTCAATCGCGTTTCAATGATTTTTAGCCTATCTGCCTTCGAAGGCCGTTCACAACAAAAAAAGGGTTATTGAGTACTATCTTTTTCTTATGATTTTGGTAGTTAGGGACTCTGCGAAGTTTTCAACTCAACCAGAAGCTATAAAAAGTCCATTTTGTATTTTTAAATTGAAGATGAATATTTGAGTGAAACTTACTGAAAACTAAAGTTCTATCTTTCAAGCTTTTTTTGGATAAATGAGTAATTTCAGAAAGCTGATTAATTTTGTTATTGCAAAATACCTTCTACCTAAAAAGATATGAATTTTTCAAACCTCTCAGGCATAATAAATTAAAACAAAACACAAAAAACACTCGGAAACTACAAAAAAACCAAGTGACATGCATTGGAGATTTTTAGATACACCCAGGTGTAAGGAATCTAAAAAAATTATTGACGTCACTTGGACCACCCTGTACAATTAAGCTTCGAACCACATGTCGCAAAGCGACCTAGCATATCTATTTCATGAGTGTTTCAAGATATGCGTGAAAATAAATACAGGAAAATTCTAATAGGTGGTTGCCGCAGATTTCCATGTAAGAATTTTTTTTAATTTTCGATCAACAGTTTATATCATAGTTGGAATAACGCTAAATCAAGGCATCAGACGTGTGGACTGAGCTTTTTCAATTTTTAGGATATTTTTGATGTTCATTTTTTTCCATTTCAAAAGTAGCAACAACAATCAATGTATGGCGATTGATAACATACTCAGGACTGTCCTGTGTTTTGCTCCGAGAAGATACTAGAGATAACCACTTAACATGAAATGACCCTCTCAAACAAGTTATCTGTGTGTATCTTTAACCTCAACTTAAAATATATCCACTGAAATCTTCTTATGCAAATCTGTATATTTATTTCTTATTCGACTATTTTTCATTTCACAAGCCAAAGTGGGAATTCCAGTTCAACCACTTCACGATCTTTCAGTTTGCATGAACTTGAATCATTTATTCATTCATTTAATGAATCGTGTGGACGTTAGTCGTTCCACGATGTTTAATAAATGGACCTACTCTATATTAACATTATGTGTGTTTATTGTTGTTTGTTGTGATGCATATGATGTACCTGCAGCTAAAATTGAAGTCTTGAGACCTAAGGGATTCAGAGTTTCGATTCCAGGTAGGACAATGCTTCAGCTGAACGCAAAGTTGCGTGAAAATAATATATTGCGTTTCTACTATTTTTGCAAATCAGACAGTTATGATAGAAACTTGTCCTTGTATTTTACCGTGTAATTCAATTGTCAATTATATACAGGATGGTCCAAGGAAAACTTAGGATCTTGATTTTCCGACTTTAAAATGAAAATGTGGAAAATCGCTCGGACAATTTTTCCGCTTTTTCACAACCCCTCGATTTTGAATACGGATGAGGGGTGTTGCTATAACTAATTTTGAAGATCGTATCGATTACTATCTGACCCTAAAATTCCGCTTCAAAATATCCATAGATAATGAAATTACAGCGA
The DNA here is from genome assembly GCA_958510865.1 of Myrrha octodecimguttata. Taxonomy (NCBI): domain Eukaryota; kingdom Metazoa; phylum Arthropoda; class Insecta; order Coleoptera; family Coccinellidae; genus Myrrha; species Myrrha octodecimguttata. The sequence continues at coordinate 71,826,592 of OY294056.1, read as the reverse complement.
AAATAGTGAAACAGACAATGTGGAATTTATCTCGGGAATATTTATCGTATCCGACACATTTCAAACGTATTTTGTAGTTATGTTGTAAAAATTAAATACTCTTCCGTTATTATACCATTCATAAATTTTGAAGCGAAATTTCAGGATTAGATAGTATATATACTCGATCTTCGAAATGAGGTATCGCAACACCCTTCATCCCTAGTTGTCGTTGGACCATACTGTATATGAGAGATATATAATTATGATTCATTTCTTCATAGCAAAGTGTGAAACTTTTGAAATCAGTTTTTTTTCCTATTCATAATTTATCATTTCCTATGATATGATGATTTTTGACGTCGCCTGAAAATGGGAATTCATATTTCAAGATATCGATTGCGAATCCTTAAAAATTTTGGTGTTCAAAATTATGATCCATTCATTCCATTTATCCATTTCACTGACAATTCCTAATTCATTTGAAAATAAATTTATATTAATAAAAGAAGTAATATTCGAGATTGATCACGAAATCCTCTTCTTGTTTTTATTTATAATTATAACCGAAAAACTGAACTCGTCTTGTCTGTGACTTATGTTTTTGTCATAGACTTATAAAACAAAAAAAGAGTTTAATATGTCTATGGTTTTTGTCTATCTATAACCTCAAAGAAGGTAACCAACTAACATTCAAAAAGAGACGAGATGAAATAATAATATATAATAAAATAATAAATAAATATAAAATAAAAGAAAAAAATTTAATCTGCTAACCAGTAAACCACTTAACCCAAAGTCAAAGCTTAATTAAAATCTCGTTGAGTCGTTACTCATAGAATTATAATGGTTTCAACAAATTTGAATTGCTGCACCAATTCTTTGAATGCCCTAAGAGTTGGGCGAAAAATTCTTTTTTCAAGAATATTAATTGTTTTAGTACCTGGAAAGCTGAACATGGTGGAATTGTATGTATTCTCGTCTACTTGTATAGCATCAAGTTAATTAAAAAAAAACATCTGAGGATCTCCTTTTTTCGGTCGGTTAAAAATATAGGATTGATTCAATATTTGGATTACTGAATTATCAGGGATTAATGTGTAACAGTGCTTGATTTGGGACTAATTTACAAACCTTTTCTGCACAGATGAGGAAGGAATCAAATTGTTTGCCTTCCATGCCAAACTCAACGAAGAAATGAATGGACGAGAAGGTGGAACATTTTCTAGAGATATAACAAAAGCTAAAAATGGAAGATGGACCTTTTATGATCCCTATACTGTACTGAATGTGGGTGATACTTTGTATTATTGGACTTACGTTGATTACTTTGATGGAAGAAATAAATTAGGATATACAAATGATGATAATACTTTCCTTGTAACAGATGCAGGTAAATACCTCAATATTTTTTTTTAATATGTCAATAAACAGAATATTAACCACATTTTGTATTTGTTTCACAGACATTGTAGCTGGTCCCAGTACAACCACTAGGAGGCCTACATCACCAACAAATAAAGTTCCTAGACCAACTCCAGTGACCGAAATTATTGAGCAATGCGATCATTCCCTTACGACCTACAATGGTGGATTAAGACCCTGCAAGGGACAACTCATATTTTCTGATGAGTTCGATGACTTTAAGAATACATGGTGGATTCGAGAAGACAAGTTTGCTGGAACACCAGTAAGCTTCAAATATTGATTTGAGTTGATATTTCACTGCTATGATAAAAAAAGTTGAGTTTACGATGAAAGATAACTTTTGCTGGTTTGAATAGGGAGTCAAGAGAGTATTGTCTGCTAATGCTTAATCAATTACTAAATCTTAAATAATATGATTACATATTTATTCAAAGTATTGATAAGCCACAGTCTAAGCAATATTATACTTATTCGATTACTGAATGTTGATTTTTAAAATTTTTGTAGGATTTTGAGTTTGTGATCTACACTTCTTCAAACCGATGTGTGAAAGTCGTCAATGGTCATTTATTGATCAAACCTGCTTTATCCAGTGATTTATTTGGGCAAGGTTTTGAAATATCACGTGAATCTTACAATATAGGTCCAAGGTAATTGACATAAGGTTTTTTTCAGTGTTAGAATAGTGCAGTAAATAAGAAAATGATTTGTCATCAGGATTATAGGTCTCTTGCATGTATTTCTTTTATCAATAAAATAGAGTATTCTACCCTTAGCAATACTGAATAAATTAAACAGCGTCAAAAAATTCCAGTTTTCAACAAGCAAACTATAAATCAAGTTTGGTACCTAAGATTAGGTGTTATAACGCTTGGAACTTCGCGGTATTCACTCTGCATGTCAGACACACTCTCTCCTTTTGTGTACCTTTCACTCTACTTAGCGTGTGGACATTAGAAGCGTTCCACCGCATTTGAATTTGGGTATTAAATTAAAAAAAAAACTTATAGTTTTCAAGGGTCAATATCAACTGTCATTTAATTTTTGAGGTAATAAAGATTTTGGAAAATGTTTTTTACCGCATTTCATTTGTCAAGGAAAGAAGAAGGTGTAAGTAAAATCTATGGCATTATTGTTTCTATGCACAATTCTAACAAGCATGCGTATGGACTTAAACCTGCTTATTTCCGTTATTGAAGTGAAGTGTATGTAACAAAACACGTGGTGAGTTTTTGATGTATAATATAGAATAAATGCTACTGATGATTCTAAATCGAAAGATAGAAGATGAAACACTGTGTCTAGTATTGTTTTTAGGTTGTATTTCATTTTTTACACTTTTCTCAAGTTTTTTTCTTTGATCATTATATGCCAGTTGATATAATAATTTTGTCATTGAAGACGTAGTACGTCGAAGACATAAAAGTATATCGTAAGATATCAAATCAATATCGAAAGATATTATGTAAAGGTTATACAGAAAAATCTGTATTTAATTGTTGTTTGAATTTGGGTTTTGATTTTACGATTTTAATATCGAATTATTCAAAATTCATGAATTGTGAAAGTGTCTGATAACATATGTGATGATCTTGTTTTGAAATAAATTGAGAAAAACATGAAACTATATTTGATGCTACATGCAAGAGACATATTGAGTTTATAATGTTCACGAAGCAAGTGACTTGTGTGTTATTGTTTTTTGGTCACAAGAGGTTTATAGAATTTTCAAATAATTCCATTTTGTAGTTGTACAGGTAAACTTGGAACCTCTGACTGTAATCAAGAGGCTGATGCCTTTTTAATCAAACCACCAGTTGCTTCAGGACTAGTAACAACTAAGGACTACTTCAGTTTTTTGTATGGAAAGATTGAAGTTAGAGCAAAATTACCCAAAGGTGACTGGATATATCCAGGTGAGAGGATATTTTCAACTCTATAAAATCACAAATAAGAAGTGGCATTTGCACAAACAGATGGACAAAGTCATTTATTCTCATTTCAGAGTTATATTTGAATCCAAAAAATGAAGAATATGGAGATAATTATCAGTCAGGACAAATCAGAATTGCCTTTTTACCTGGAAATTCACAATTCTCTAAAGTAGTTTACGGTGGGGTTATATTGGGAGCTTCCAACGGTGGCAGGACTCATGGTTTGAAAACCATCAGGAAAACAAATGGTTGGTCAGATGATTTCAATAAATTCGTTGTAGAATGGTCAAACGGTAAGTTTTAGGGATTATCATGAAATGAAATGAACCTGCAATTAATTTTTCACGCAGAAAGAATTACCTTGAGCGTAAATGATAATATTTATGGGCATATTTATCCACCTGACGAAGGTTTCGCTTCTCTGGAGTCCCAACTTGATTTGCAGGGTACTGAAAGATGGAGGAAATCCAACTCAAAAATGGCACCTTTTGACAAAGAGGTAATAATTGAAAAGTTTTAATTCTAAACTTCCTTGCATCATCTGAACACATATGAAGGCTCTTATATACTCCTTGGAGGTGCTCCTAAATGTTCACCTTTCTTCGCCATAGCCATTGCAAACAAATAAATTTGAAATTATACTTCTGGAGTCATTCAAATATTAAATTCAAAAAAGTCTACTTGTTAAAGGCTATTGATACAACAATTAAATACAGATTTTTCTGTATTACCTTTACATAATAATATCTTTCGATATTGATTTGATATCTTACGATATACTTTTATGTCTTCGACGTACTACGTCTTCAATGACAAAATTATTATATCAACTGGCATATAATGATCAAAGTAAAAATATCGAAAGATATTATTATGTAAAGGTAATACAGAAAAATCTGTATTTAATTGTTGTATCAATAGCCTTTAACAAGTAGACTTTTTTGAATTTAATATTTGAATGAAAACTTATAGTTTTCAAAGGTCAATATCAACTGTCATTTAATTTTTGAGGTTATAAAGATTTTGGAAAATGTTTTTTACCGCATTTCATTTGTCAAGGAAAGAAGAAGGTTTAAGTAAAATCTGTGGCATTATTGTTTCTATGCACAATTCTAACAAGCATGCGTATGGACTTAAATCTGGTTATTTCCGTTGAGGTGAAGTGTAAGTGGGAAACACGTGGTGAGTTTTTGATATATAATATAGAATACATGCTACTGATGATTCTAAATCGAAAGATAGAAGATGAAACACTGTGTCTAGTATTGTTTTTAGGTTGTATTTCATTTTTTTACCCTTTTCTGAAGTTTTTTACTTTGATCATTACATGCCAGTTGATATAATAATTTTGTCATTGAAGACGTAGTACGTCGAAGACATAAAAGTATATCGTAAGATATCAAATCAATTCTGGAGTCATGTATAGAGTGGAATATTTTTCCCTTTGTATGAATGATGTTATTCTTTCCTGAATTATTTTTTATTCATTAGGGAAAGTGCTAATGAGGGTTTTTCCTGAATTGGAGATATTACTGCGAATGCAAATTTGAACATGATTATTATGAGTTTGATTCATCATTTTCCCAAATTACCTTCAGAAAGTATTCAAAATCAGATTTCAAAATTGTGGTTTGGGATTTGCCAGGCATGCACAAAGTGACAACAGTGTTTAGTAGAATAGTTTTTTCTGCTATAGAATAATGAAATATTTATTCCTTTTCTGTGGTACACACCTGTTCTTTGTCAATATAACCAAACAATTCCCGTTTGCGATTTGTCCTTTGAATAAAGAACAACAGGAGGGAGCATAACACTTTTCTACTTCTTATAAAAGTGGGGCATAGGCGCCCATATTGAACCTCCAAGTATGACTCATGTTAGTTAGTTTCTTCAGACAAAGAAGTCTCGGAACAAGTTGTTCTCTCTTCAAAGTGAAAGGAAAGTCGGCCATATGCAACATCCATCCCGGACCCACTTTGTGAGGCATTATGCTCCTTCCTTATGTTCTTTATTCAGAGGATTTGTCAGTAACTTGACAGTATGACAGCCTGTGCTCTTCTTTTTCTGTTCCTTGGTGGTTGTCTGCTACTCTAACCAGATCGAAGTATAGCTATCTCTGTTTTCCTAAGCAAAGTAACACATTTGGCGTCCTTTTCTTTCCGAGAAAGCTGAATTCGACGTTGCCATATCGTGCACTCAAGACAAATCCCTTTGAATGCAAATCCCCATTTTTATTTTTCAGTTTTAGGTGATCAAACATTTTTTTAAAAATATAATATTGAAATTATATGTTTGAAATGTGATGTTCTGAAGGTTTTTCATGAGAATTACTGCATTTTCGTTTAAAGAAAAAACGCCCCATTATAGACAGGTCTGTAGTTCTTATTGTCGTCTCTTTCCTTCTTGTAATGTAGGTATTATCTTAGCTGTTTTGAATTCACCTGGAATTTCACCTTGTCCAAATATCTCATTTATAAGCTGTACTTCAGTGCTCCCTATAATTGGAAATACATAATTTAATAATATCCTGATTTTTGATATTATATTTTCTTGGGCTACAGTTATTTTTGAAGTTTGCTGTTGTTTCCAAATATTTTTTGGTTTTCATAATTTCTTCTCATACTATTTGTTTGATTTTTCTATGATATGAATGCCTGTTTTTTTATTTCATTAGGTGCTTTTTTCAATCGTGCATACATTAGATCTGTTTTTTCATCATTCGTATACATTCTCTACTTATCCAATCATTCCCATTTTTATTTTAATGTTATATTGCTTGGTGTTCAATAGTTCTTTTTCATTGTGATATCTATTGCAGATCGAAAACTATCATTATTACATCTATATATTATCTAAAGAATTCACAGGGTTGGTTTTCCCAGGAACATAGTGAGAGGAACATATAAAAAATGTGTTTTTCTCTAAAAACAATATTGAATATTTCGATATTTCTCAAAAATAAATGGAACATCTTCAAAAATTTTCAATTTTTTGCGAAATATTGAAAAAACTGAAATTTCCAGTGAATAAGTCAATAAGTGACAATGAAACAGAAATCATTTGATATATCAAATTGATTTCAGGGCCAATTTACGCCAATTCTTCAACACTATATACTGTGTGTTTCTGAATGTCAATTGAATATCATCGACATTCATTTAACCAGAAATCTACAATATCTTTAGAACAGCCTGTATTTTATGATTACAAAAGCTTGAATAATACCTTTTCCGAACAACCAAAGGTCACCCTATGCCTAAAATCAAAAGTTAGAAAACCATCTTAGAGCACAATACTGTTAATAGCTGAAAACTGTAATTGGTTCTTTACAAAAAACATAAGTTTCATATATTCCTCTCAAATGGAATATCCTGTATATACTAAAATATTTTCAGAATTTGCAACGAACTAAACATTCTATACATGATTCCAGAACAGAATCCACAAATATCTGCTTCTGCTGGCTATGACGAAGAAACACAAATAACAATAACAATTTCATAAAAGATATCATTTCAAATGGGTTTATCTGAAAACAAATTACAAAAATATTCAATCAACCAATTTTTGCAATTAAGAGAGAAATACAGGGGTAGAAATTATACTTTTTATTGAAATAATACTTAATTTGTGAAGTGTCTTGTTTCATCATTCACATTTTTCCTCATATTCTCAACAAATGCTAACAAATAAATCTAGTTATTCATTATTATTGAAGAAACTAAAAATGAATAAATGAAATATTTTTTTCTTGAAGATGTATATTGCAATTGGAGTAGGTGTTGGTGGATATAATTTTCCAGACCAAAATCTGAAACCATGGTCCAATGATGATCCGAAAATGCAGAAGTCCTTTTATAAGAAGAAATCTCAGTGGTATAATACCTGGAATGCTGATAGTAAATTGGAGGTTGATTATGTTAAAGTTTATGCTCTCTGAGATGTTGTTTCTCGAGAACTCTACTTGTTTACAATAATTTGAGCTAATTGTTTATTTGAATGAAGACTGAATAATTTGTATGTGATCTTTCTCCATTTTGGTATGTGAAGATTCAATCAGAAATGCATGAGAATGTAATTATGTTGTTCTTCGATATAGTTTCAGTTTTCAAATCTGTTAATTGGTTTATCAATTATTTGAATAAATGAATGTCTTCTTGCTTCTATTCATGTTATAGATTCAAAACATTCTGAAATTTTCTTCTCGTGCTTCCCATTCTTACAACCAATAATAGCCCTGAAGTTTTCTAAAGAACAGAGAACAGAAGAAGTATCTTAAAGCAATATCAATGAAGGATAACCGAAAATAACAGAAATGTTCTGTATTTATCAAAGAAAGTAGTTATCTTATCTAGTAGTTAGATCTTGGAATCAGTCTGTTTAGTTTTTGTAACTAGAACCGAGTAAGGTTGGCACTTGTGAAAAGTCGTCTGGGTCAAAATAATTCGGGAGACGTTAAGTCCCACATATTTTTATCAGAGACTACAATTTGATTTGGTTACATACGTAACTATTACTAATTTTATGTAGAACATACAACGTTGCGTATTTATCTGAAAGGAAAATAAACCTAATGAAACATATTTCAATTATACAGAGTGGCATGTGTCAAACTTCCATGACCAACCAACTGACTTCTTAATAGTGAATGGAATATTTGTGAATCAATATCACATAATCAAGAAATGGTATCCAGGATGAATCCCAAAACACCATATTAATTCCAAACGGAATTCGAGAGTCATTTTTAGGAATATTTTCCATTTAATGCTACAGAGAATTTTAATATAGTCAATGAGCTATAATGCAGTCTGCTTACTTTGGAGTCGGCATGGAGACAAAATAAAAAAATTTCAAAAAGCACTGCCTTGAAGGCAGCAACTTTTGCGCGCATGTTCAATGTAGATGACCGCTTCAGCAACGAATTTGAACATGCACGCAAAAGCTGCTGCCTTCACGGCAGTACTTTTTGAAATTTTTACTGATAAATTACTGGATTTCAATTCGATCAAATCTGTATTTTTGGAAATATTGGAAAAATAAAATTTTGAATGGGTATATCTACGGAATCATTGGGCGGATTTTACCCATTCACGAATTCGACCTTCGTAATTAAGCCCCAAACCTTCTCTACAAATATCGAGTTTCTAAGTCGTTTCTTCCGGAAGTTATTGTGTTTACGGTCAGCCAAACGGCCGACTGCGTAAACACAATAACTTCCGAAAGAAACAACTTAGGAACTCGATATTTGTAGAGAAGGTTTGGACCTAAATTACGAAGGCCGAATTCGTGAATGGGTAAAATCCACCCAATGATTCCGTAGATATACCCAATCAAAATTTTATTTTTTCAATATTTCCAAAAATACAGATCAGATCGAATTGAAATCCAGTACTTCATCGAAAAATAACAGTTCGAAGTTTCATACAGAATTTAATGAGGATGATATGATAAGAAAATCATAGACATTTTTTTTTCAAATTGTTCTGATGACACGATTATCACGAAATTTCGCATAAAGTTGTCCTTCAGCCTCTCAAAAGTAGCTGTGAAGTTTTATCAGGACTGAATCAGTATTTCTCGAGTTATACCGAAAAAATAAACGATATCGAGAAGAAAACCTCGAAATATGACACATTTTTTCCGGATATCTCCGAAACTTATGATCGTATCGAACTGAAATTTGGTACACTGCTGTGAAATATGAAGTTCAAAGTGCGAGTGGACTTTTTTTTCGAATATGATAAATGGTTTCCGGAAAAAAAAATTTTTTGGAAACTGAAAATCTGATCCTGACGAAATTTGGCTCAAAGTTGCGCGTCGTTATACTCCACCCAACTGACAAGTTTGAATATAATTTCTCAAGTAGTTTCTGAAATAAAAAATAAATAACTTCAAAACTTCAACTCCGAAACTATTTGACCGATTTGGCCCATTAACGAACTTAACCGCGGCATTCTGATGCGCAACCTATCCTGAAAGTTTCAAGTTGCTAGCTTGCTTCTGTCGACAGTTAGCGTGAATCGATTTTGACACCGGATTCGTCATCAGTGAGTCCAACCTAGTCGATTGAGACCATTTTCGGCTCAATCATCCAAAATTACAGACATTTGGACAAAACGATAGCACGCTGTTCCCCTAGAACATGCGCGCAAAAACACATCATGTCTATTTCCTCATTTGATCACATGATGCATTTAAGTTTCAATAATAATTTTGATTTAATTAGTTGAAAATATTTTTTATATAAAACTTTCTGTACAGTCAATGATTTTCACAATATCTTAAATATTTTGCAAATAAAATAATACAACTAGTTAATCTTCTGTTATTCTGTTAAGTAGAGTTTGATTTTTTCATTTCAAGATCAATTTTTTCCTTCACTTTATCTTCATCATATTTAACATGTTCTTGGATATTTATGAACTGATTATTATTTTCTGGTTTGCCAAGAGTTTCAAGGTATTGTTTCCTCAAATATAAAACTGTGTCTATATGTGTCTTATGTTTCATTGCCAATTCTAGAGCCCTGGCCCAGTTGTACAGCTTTACATTGGTCCAAATGGCTTGAAAAACCATTCCGTTGTGCAACAGTATAGACTCTGCCTCTTGGTTTTTTCCACCAAGAAGAGCTAAAGCTGCTTTCTGTTGTACTGAATTCGGTATACTTTTGATGTATTTGATATAATATACTTTTTCGTAATGATTTATGTTTGCGAATGCTTCTTCAGCAATATCAATTGTCTCATTTGTCTGAATGGTTTGTGTCGACAGCACTGCCAAACAAGCCCAGAGTGTTGTATTGTTCATCGATCGGCACAGATTTAATGCTTCTGTCCATTTATTGTCTTGTAGATGTTTCAGTAGAATAGATGGAAGTGGTGAGATGAATACGTTGATCAGAGATCCATCAGCCTTTCTCACAGAAACTGAGTTCCCTACAAAATCATTGATTCGTGGACTCCTTCCTAATTCCGGGGAATCATAATAAAACGAACATAATTTCAATAACTGCGTATCGTAAGATGCCTGAGGACAATACCATACGATTAACTGTGTGTCTTGAATGGCTGCTATTAAGTTCTCTTCCGAATTCCATTGGAATGATTCTATTTTCCTGCCCAACTTGGAAAAAGTTTTATTTGTCGATTTTACAGCCACAATGTAAAGATCTTTGGCTCTGTCTAAAACGGCCATATTTCTGTTAGATGGTGGGCCCCACTGTTCTAGAGATATCTGAGAAATATTCATGACATGCTCAACTTTTTGTACATTCTCTCCACCAGCACTCCGGTTACTAAGTAGGTCAATGATGTAAATTACCTTTGGATCTCCAGAATCTCTAACGACTAAATTGTCTGAAGACAGTGAAATATGAGAGCTCTTCAAAGTTTCTAGTCTCATGTTTGGCCATCTGGGTGTTGCAATAAGTCTACCTTGGTAGTTGTAAAGGTTGATATTGTGTTTTTCTACCAGTAACATATGCTTTTCAGCTAAAAGAAGGAGAATCACTGATCCTTCCTTAAGATCGAAAATGACTGGTGTATTCCAGTTGGATGTGTTGTAAATATAACATTGTGTAGGTGTTGTTAGGACCAAATGGAAATACTTCATTGCCATTTGTATTACTCTATCCGGTATTTCCAATACTTCCAGAGCTTCATCTTGTACATCATGTACTGTAACAGTTTTTCGTTCTGTTAGGGATGCAGTGAAATTTACATAATGGACATGCCTTTCTATAACATGTGCGAAAAGAACATGACCGTTTGCACATGCAGCAGCCAGTTGTGTTCCATCAGCCGACCAGGACATATTGTAAATGCAACCGGTATTGGGTTTTTCTAAAGATCTTGACCAGCCTAAGTAGTCACAAAGTCTCAGAGTATTGTAGGATCCCACAGCAAATAAGTCTCCAGCTGGTGACCATGCCACTGATACTATATGATTGTCGTGTAATACACTAGAGAACATTTGTCGTCCACTGTTGTCCCATACTCGATATCTACAGTCTTCACCACCGGATACTATCAATTCCGAAGCACTACTCCAGGCAAGACAAAGAACAATACCTTCATGTGCTTTCCATTTTATAGGTTTAGTGTTGGGGGCCAGTTGTTTGATAACTATGCATTTCCCTTGAGTGTAAGCAATGCTTAGACTGTCCGGAGACCAGCATGCTGCATAAATTGAATTATCACTAGATACCATTGTAGATCTCAACATGCCACTTCTTGACCAGATTTTGATGATGCCATCTTCCCCACCTGTTAGTAGACCAGAGCCGTCGTTGCTCCATTGACCAACTAAAATAGCACCTTTGTGAGCTTCAATGGAACGTTCAATTCTTCCGTTCCTGTTCAGAATGTGAAATTTGCCATCTGCGGCTGTGATTAAAATTATGTCACCATGTTTTCCCAAACTTCCACTTGTTCTTGGGAGGAACTGCATGTCAGTTGGGTATAAATCTTTGTTGAATTGGGATATTTTAGATGATGTGTTATTAGATACGGACCATGATAGCAGGATATTGTCATCTGCTGCTGAATATACTTCTTCCGTGGTGCTCCATCCGACACAGGTAACAGGAGCAGTATGGGAGGGATTTTCAGCTTGTGATACTTTAAATCTCATGTTTGCTTACAATCTTTGTTTGCTTTTGCATCGAAATGTGTTGGGTGTTAAACCATTGGTCTGTGCTAAACTGTATCGATGTTTGTATAGCGGTTGCTATGGAAATGTTACCAAACCAGTGATATACAGGATGTATCTGAATAACCGAAAAAATTCAAGGGGTGATTCTGTGATGAAAATTAAGGTAGGTAATTGGTAATTGATAATTTTGTAAGAAACCTCCCTCCGGAAAAGTTACACCCCTACGAAGATAAACAAAAAAAATGTTTATCTTTTTTATTTTTCCTGTCAAATAAGCTGAAAACACGAAACTTTGTAAATATTATTTGTCAATAAAACTTTTCACATTTTGGAGGTTTTTCAACGCTGAACTATGCTTAGAAGGAGTTGGAATAGTCAACTCCCAAGATATTTTTTCTTATCACTTTTTTTTGGATGAAGATTTTCCTTCAAAAAAAACATGGCTCGAAAGCTCAATTCATTCACTAACTTTTTTGCGCGCATGTTCTGCTAGGGGAACAGCGTGCTATCGTTTTGTCCAAATGTCTGTAATTTTGGATGATTGAGCCGAAAATGGTCTCAATCGACTAGGTTGGACTCACTGATGACGAATCCGGTATCAAAATTGATTCTGTCCGGCCGGCCGTAGACACGCTAACTGTATACAGAAGCAAGCTCGCAACTTGAAACTTTCAGGATAGGTTGCGCATCAGAATGCCGCGGTTAAGTTCGTTGATGAGCCAAATCGGTCGAATAGTTTCGGAGTTATAGGCAGTTGAAGTTTTGAAGTTATTTATTTTTTATTTCAGAAACTACTCGAGAGATTAGATTCAAACTTGGCAGTTGGGTGAAGTATAACGACGCGCAACTTTGAGGCAAACTTCGTCAGGATCAGATTTTCAGTGAATTTAAAAAAAAAATTTTTTCCAAAAATTTTTTTTTTTCGGAAACCATTTATCATATTCCACTTTGAACTTCATATTTCACAACAGTGTACCATATTTCAGTTCGATACGATCATAAGTTTCGGAGATATCCGGAAAAAATGTATCAAATTTCGAGGTTTTCTTCTCGATATCGTTTATTTTTTCGGTATAACTCGAGAAATACTGATTCAGTCCTGATGAAATTTCACAGCTAGTTTTGAGATGCTGAAAGACAACTTCATGCGAAATTTCGTGATAATCGTGTCATCAGAACAATTTGAAAAAAAAAATTTCTATGATTTTTCTTATCATATAATCCTCATCAAATTCTGTATGAAACTTCGAACTGTTATTTTTCGATGAAGTACTGGATTTCAATTCGATCTGATCTGTATTTTTGGAAATATTGAAAAAAAATTTTGATTGGGTATATCTACGGAATCATTGGGTGGATTTTACCCATTCACGAATTCGGCCTTCGTAATTTAGGTCCAAACCTTCTCTACAAATATCGAGTTCCTAAGTTGTTTCTTTCGGAAGTTATTGTGTTTACGCAGTCGGCCGTTAGGCTGACCGTAAACACAGTAACTTCCGGAAGAAACGACTTAGAAACTCGATATTTGTAGAGAAGGTTTGGGGCTTAATAACGAAGGTCGAATTCGTGAATGGGTAAAATCCGCCCAATGATTCCGTAGATATACCCATTCAAAATTTTATTTTTCCAATATTTCCAAAAATACAGATTTGATCGAATTGAAATCCAGTAATTTATCAGTAAAAATTTCAAAAAGTACTGCCGTGAAGGCAGCAGCTTTTGCGTGCATGTTCAAATTCGTTACTGAAGCGGTCATCTACATTGAACATGCGCGCAAAAGTTGCTGCCTTCACGGCAGTGCTTTTTGAAATTTTGATTCTACAAGTTATTTCGAAACCTAAAGAATTTACGAAAAAAACAAAACTCATGTTAAATAGCATTTTATTCAACAACAGAATCAAATTATGACTTTACTAAGCTTAGACATTTACAAGTAAAACAATGAACAAAAAGCTGTCGAATATGGAAAATACAATTATGATAAATGTTGAAAATGACCGCCTTCAACTTCAATACAAACATTTACTCTTCTCCCCATTGAAATGCGTATGCGATGAAATATGCCTGCTGAATTCTTATCCTTTCACACCCTGCTACAATGCGGTTTCGCAGATGGTCGAGATGTTTTTCTCGTAAATGAAGTTTTCAAAAAAACTTGTAGGGATAAAAAAGTTAGTAAATGAATTGGGCTTTTCCGGCTTTTCTTAAAGGTTTACTATTTCAACCCCTTCTGAGCATACTTCTGGGTTGAAAAAATTCTAAAATATGTAGTTTTATTGATAAAAAATACCAAGTTTCGTGTCTTTAGCTCAATATACAGGCAAATTTAAAAACAAACAATTTTTTTTATTTATCTTCGGAGGGGTGTAACTGTTTCGGGGAGAGGTGTTTCAAAAAATTTAATACCGAATACCTATACTTTAATTTGCATCACAGAATCACCCCTTGAATTTTTTCGGTGTAATTCAGATACAGGGTGGGTATAAAGGCGCGTTTTTACGCGATTCTTTCAGAGAACATGACGTTATCACTCAGCCAAATGTCTGTGATTTTGGAATTCAAAATTTGTAATTTTATGTGGAGAGTCGACAATCAAACCTATGCAAAATTATTTATCTGTCCTATCGATATAAGCAGTATAAAAAAATCTGGAAAAGCACCTCCGTGAAGGCAGCAGCTTTTGCGCGCATGTTCAATGTAGATGACCGCTTCGGCAACGAATTTAAACATGCGCGCAAAAGCTGCTGCCTTCACGGCAGTGCTTTTCTAGATTTTTTTTTCGATAAATTACTGGATTTCAATTCGATCTAATCTGTACTTTCGGAAATATTGGAAAAATAAAAAATTTGAATGGGTATATCTACGGAATCATTGGGCGCATTTTGCCCATTCACGAATTCGACCTTCGTAATTAAGCCCCAAACCTACTCTACAAATATCGAGTTTCTCAGTCGTTTCCTCCGGAAGTTATTGTGTGTACGGTCGGCTTAACAGCCGACTGCGATTCAAAATTTTATTTCCCCAATATCTCCAAAAATACAGATCAGATCGAATTGAAATCCAGTACTTCATCGAGAAATTACAATTCGAAATTTTTTTTACAATTTGTTCTAATGATACGATCATCACGAAATTTTGCATAAAGTTGTCTTTCAGCATCTTCAAACTAGCTGCGAAGTTTTATCAGGATTGAATTAGTATTTCTTGAGTTATACCGGAAAAAACAACGATATCGAGAATAAAACCTCGAAATTTGAAATATTTTTTCCCAATATTTCCAAAACTTATGATCGTA
The DNA here is from genome assembly GCA_958510865.1 of Myrrha octodecimguttata. Taxonomy (NCBI): domain Eukaryota; kingdom Metazoa; phylum Arthropoda; class Insecta; order Coleoptera; family Coccinellidae; genus Myrrha; species Myrrha octodecimguttata. Next base: position 71,811,301 of record OY294056.1, on the reverse strand, counting down.
TCGAACTGAAATTTGGTACACTGCTGTGAAATATGAAGCTCAAAGTCCGAGTGGAATTCGTTTTCGAATATGATAAACGGTTTCCGAAACAAAAATTTTTTTGGAAAAAATTTTGAAAAAATTTTTTTTTCCAATTCACTGACAGTAGGATCCTGACAAAATTTGACTCAATGTTGCGCGTCGTTATACACCACTTAATTGCCAAGTTCAAATCCAATCGCTCAAGTAGGTTCTGAAATAAAAAATAAATAACTTCAAAATTTCAAGTGGGTATAACTCCGAAACCGTTCGACCGATTTGGCCCATTAACGAGCTTAACCGCGACCTACCCTTAAAGTTTCAAGTCGCTAGCTCACTCCGTTCGACAGTTATCGTGCCTATCGGACGGTCGGCCGGCCGGACAGAATCGATTGTGACACCGGATTCAGCATCAGTGAGTCCAATCTTGTCGCTTGAGACCATTTTCGGCTCAATCATCGAAAATTACAGACATTTGGACAAACCGATAGCACGCTGTTCCCCTAGAAAATGCGCGCAAAAAGAGGAGGGGTTACCTAAGCAAACCCAATACTCCTGAGAAATCTCAAGGAATCTGCATCTTTCCTTGAGCAGAAAATCTAGAGGAAGAGGTTTTCGAAATGAACAAACCAATACTGACCGTAAATAATTTTTATTCTTTACAACAAAGTGTTGGCATATAATCTCAAAGTGCCCATACCTTTACATAATCAATTTTAAAGGTTTGTTCGTCAGTATCCATCTTCCAAGTTGGCAACCAAAGATTTGAACCTTCCCAAAACTCTCCGCTAGCTCTTGGGGAATTATTCCTCCATGGTTTCCTCCCGCCACCATTAACAGCATCGTCAGGAAAGAAAGCTGTCCCTCCCACAGCCAAGTTCAAAACTATATAAAACTCTTGATCGAATGGGGCCATTTTCGATCCGCCCCTCCAAGGGTTCACCATTTTCGAGTCCTCGAAACCTCCCAGTTCCCAAAAACCTCCTTCCGGTGGTGATGAAGTACCCACCACTTCATCATCGATTCTGAAGGTGATTTTACTAGGAGTCCACTCCATTTGGTAAAGGTGCCAATTTTCATCATATCCTTCGTAACTTGACTGCTCGTGATGGGTCTTGGTATATCTATTCATTGAAGAAGTTGGTCCCCAGTGCAGTGTACTGGAGGAAAGTTTGGTTCCTATATTTTTGCCAGTGGAGTCGATCAAGTCTTTGTTGCCTCTACTTTCCATGATATCTATCTCACCGGAAGCAGGCCACCCGCCATATTGATTACTACGTGGTAGCAACCAAAGAGCTGTGAAGAATATTCTATTAGTAGCAGTTTCAAAAGTCAGTAAATGCGTATATGAGAAGAAGAAACCCGAGGAACTATTCTTCTATTGAAGGGAAAAAGACTGGTTGACTTCTTACTTATTAGGAAGAAATGTGCCATCATGTCATTCACCTTATATACTACTCAAAGCCCAAGAACAGTCACTTTCATAACTCTAAATTCTTACAAATTTTTTTTCAAAGTGACAGGCCTACTAGAAAAATCGCGATCTCTTGTGCACCTAGGGGTGCTACTTGTGTCAAATCGAAATGTAACTTTCCAGAATGGATTACCAAAATTTCTATATACAGGGTCCGGATTCAAGTTCCATACATTTTAGGGATGATTCTAGGGATAAAAATGTGAAGAAATCAGAAATCTTCGAATCAACTTGGGACCTAAATGTACCCCACTTGCGCAAGAGGCTCTTCAAAATATTGAATTCAAATGAGTCTACTTCATAGAGGCTATTAATACAATCATAACTGCCGTGAAGGCAGCAGCTTTGGTGCGCATGTTCACTTGAGATGACCACTTTGCCAACGAAATCGAACATGCGCGCAAAAGCTGCTGCCTTCACGGCAGTGCTTTTTGAGGTTTTTCCCGATAAAGTACTAGGTTTCAATACGATCTGATATGTATTTTTGGAAATATTCAAAACATCTAATTTTGAATGGGTATATCTACGGAATCCTTGGGCGGAATTAACCCCCAAACCTTCTCTACAAATATCGAGTTTCTAAGTCGATTCTTCCGGAAGTTATTCAGAAACTCGTTATTTGTAGAGGAGATATGGACCTTAATCACGAAGGCCGAATTCGTGAATGGATAAAATCCACCCAATGATTCCGCAGATATAGCCATACCCAGATAGCAGAATATCGAATAGTTGAAAAAAAATTAAAAATTTTTTTTTCAAATTGTTCTGATGACACGATCATCACGAAATTTCGTACAAAGTTGTCCTTCAGCATCTTCAAACTAGGTGAGGAGTTTTATCATGACTAAATCGGTATTTCTTGAGTTATAACGAAAAAAACAACGATATCGAGAAGAAAACCATGAAATTTTACATATTTTTTCGCAATATCTCCAAAACTAATAGCCGTATCGAATTGAAATTTGGTACACTGCTGTGAAATATGAAGCTCAAGGTATGAGGAAAATTATTTTCGGATATGGTCTATAGTTCCTGAAAAAAAATTCTTTTCACACTAAGTGACCGCATACGATAACAAAATTTTGCATAAAGTTGCGCGTCGTTATCTTTCAACTAACTGCTGAGTGTCAATCCAATCGCTCCAGTAGTTCCTGAAATATCAGGGAAATAACCTCAAAACTTCAAATGGCTATAGCTTCGAAACCATTTGGCCAATTCGGCCCATTAACGAACATTGCAGCGGCATTCCGATGCGCGAACTACCCTAAAAGTTTTAAGTCCGTAGCTTAGTTAGAAAGCATATATCATCCCAGAATTACATACTTCTCGAAAATGGGGTGCCCCATGGCGCTCTCAACGAAAGTCTTCATTTTTTTCAGGAATGTTCGAGAAGTAATTTCATGAAACCTTCCCTATTATCTCCGCCACTGTTGAAATTCAGTCAATTCAGCACTAGACGATTCACTTTACACAAATTTATGAGATTTTTGAGGCCATGATGAAGAGGCGTACATTTTAGGACATGAGTTCATATTTTGATGCCTAGAATGATCCCTTGAGGTACCTATATATATATATATATATGAAGTTTAATTTCGATACCCTGTATAGGTACCCAAACATCCAGCCGATTTTTCGAGCACTTCAAGTAGTTACCTATCCAGACAATGAAAAATATTGAGATATAAAAGAATAATGGAAACTCAGGAAGGTCTTAAAATTAGGGTAAGTTTATTGTTTCTCCTGGGCCTTTTCGTCTAGTAGAAATAGACGTTCAAGTGTAAGGGTATATGAAGACAATTAACTTTCGCACAGAGAAGTTGAATTATTGTCCATATTTTTTTCATTTTGAGTTCGAGCTCGCTTTGATTGATTGATACCTCATTAATTGGTAAAGTAAAAAACGCTGCAAATTTTACACAAGGGTTTATTATTTTCGCAGTTGAATAACCCAATATACCATTGATATCTCAAAAAACTTATATATCATGCATAACTCACTGGTTTCTCACAACACAGAAACCAATTCCATGAAATAATTCATGTGAACATGGAAATCTCAATAAATACATTTGTATAATTGAATAACATTTCCACATGCAGAACGCTAACTGAGTAGCAAAATTTAAAATAATATTTTGAATGAGAAGAGACGTTCCACAGTCGTTTCACCTCTTTGAAAATCTTACTATTTTCCACTATTATTAAATTTCGTGTCGGTATTCTACAACTGAAAATGAACTTCAAATCATATAAGGTCTGCCCTTTTTGAGATATTAGGGAGATAACCTCAATATTCAAAATGGTCACGAAATTTTTTGCCAATATCTGCACAAATAAATATCGGTCAAACTGAAATTTTAACCACTGTTTCTAAATGTTGACTCTGAAACCTGTACCAAATTTCATTGAACTTTGATGAATATGTATCCGAAAAAAAATGTTTAAAAAAAAATTCGATTTTTCCAGTACAATTCTCACTAAATTTCGCATTAAATCGAGTGTCTATATTTCACAATTAGTCATGATATTTCAATCCGAACGCGTTCGTATTTCCTGATACTGAGGAAATAAACTCAATCTTTCAAACTAACACCAATACGTAAAACAAAATTCGAGACTTTCCGCTGATATCAAATGTGTAGATGTGATTTCTACTAGGATTCAACTTTGTTGTGAAAAATATCAATGAAATGAAAAAAAACTCAACCTTCCTGTGCAATGATCTGAAAAAAAATTTTTCCACAGTGCAGATATACGATTCACTTGATTCACAAAGTATCCACCACACAAACTGAAAAACTAAAGTTATTTTCAATAACATTTCTGTCACAATTAAATATATCGTGAACCTCATCAGGTTGAATTCGAAAGAATAATTCTAGATTATAAATTTCGTTCGTTGTTATCGTTGTCAGATACACTCAACCAAGAGGGTGTCAAATCCGAAAGTCTGTTTGATGTGAAGACGTAAAATTCAAACAAGTAGTTTGCCGACAACCAGATGATGCGGAATATTTTTGTCTACGCTATATCCCTTGTCTTAGGTCACCACCCGGCACAGACCCCATTCAGAACAGGTAGATAGATCATCGGCTCCTAACTTTAGTCTAAGGCTCAAACCCTCAGTATTAGATTCTCGACAATCGACAATTGATGAGATATGCGGTTTGCTATTGATTTCTTTGCATATTATATCCCCCAATTTGATTTATCATATAAATGCTCATTATTTTTTACATTCACGCTTATTTCAAACTGTCAGTATGAAAGATATTGGATTTCGATTGAAACCAGTAACGGATATCCACATGTTGACGATAATTGTACTACGCAAACCGAAATTGATGGAAACCTCCGATCAACCGAATTTTTGGAAATCTGCATTATTTTAAATTACACTACTTAATTCGCATTCTGCATGTAAAAGTGTTATTCAGTAATAAAAGAGTATTTATTGAGAATTCAATGTTTCAAATGAATTTTTTCATGGAATTGGTTTTTGTGTTCTGAAAAAACAATGATTTATGAATAAAATAAAAGTTTTATTAAAGATATGAATGAGCTTCATGAAGAAATTTAATCTTAAATCCCGTAATCCGCTGGGTGATTTCTATAAATAATAATTTGATCCGATTTTCAGTAGTTATGTTTAAGATATTGGGAGAGAAAACCCAAAAATATTTAATCTGAACTACTTACGATTATGAAATTGTCAAGAACATCGATGGGGCATTTGCAAATTAAAATTTTTCTTTGTTGGTCCATCACTAAGGTTTTTTATTTGATTTTATCAAATAATAAACCAAAACTACAGAATGTACCTACACAACGGGACCATATCTCACTCACCCGGCCAAAGCCAATCGCCTGCTGGAATTTTCATTTTAGCCTCAAGTTTACCATATTTGAAACGAAATGAGTTCAGAGTCCTGATTCTTGCACTCTTTATTGAATTTAATACTGTTGCTCGACTTCCTGTTCTGGAACATCCGTACCAGGCAGGATTTGTGCACCTGAAAATTCAAGGTTTACGTCAGTACAATCAATTCACATCAATTTTTAATTTTTATATTTGATAGAATCAAATAATAAACCTTAGTGATCGATCAAAAAAGAAAAAAATATCCCATCTGAAAATGTTACAGCTCATAACCAAGTCAAAAAGCTTTACGTTCGAATCTCTGAAGAAAGAACATAAGGAAGGAGCATAATGCCTAACAAAGTGGGTCCGGGATGGATGTTGCATATGGCCGACTTTCCTTTCACTTTGAAGAGAGAACAACTTGTTCCGAGACTTCTTTGTCTGAAGAAACTAACTAACATGAGTCATACTTGGAGGTTCAATATGGGCGCCTATGTCCCACTTTTATACGAAGTAGAAAAGCGTTATGCTCCTTCCTGTTGTTCTTTATTCAAAGGTTTGAATCGTACTATATATTCCCCTATACTCTAGATTCATTCAATTAATAGAGAGATATTGCAGTGTCAAATTTGTGTTACGTTATTACAGCAAACGTTATTTTTGACATCTAAGCATGCGCAGATTCAGTTTCAGAATAACGCGACGTTAATAGCGTTAGCGTCCAACGTTATTTACGGAAAATTGCGAGCCGCAATTTACGTGCGCTATTCTATATCGGAAGGAATCGTTAAGCTTCGGGCTCTTTCGGCTCCGATCACTGTCATAGAAAAGCTGTTTGTTAATATGTTTTTCGGAATTAATTACACAACAAAAACGTGTAGCAATACGTTTACTTCTGGAACGACCGTTAAATCCACGTTAACCACCAAAACGTTATAGCATTGTACATTGTACTCTTTATACAATGGTTATAGATAGCGCACCGTAATAACATAACGCTTGCGCTATTCAAAAGTTGCAATATCTCTCTATTATGACACTTAAAAGTCTTTATTTAATTCCACCAGTGAAGCTTAACCTTATTAGTTGAGTTCCGATATTCCTGGCCAGTACTTGTCAGTAAATTTTGACAGTCGATTTTACTGGCACTTCTTTAGTAATTCTTCGTATCAGTACGAAGCGTTTCGAAATTACTGATACTGGCCAGTACTGATTGGGAATATCGGAACGCAACAATTGCACAGAAAAGAGAAGTATTAAAACTTCTCTATTCTGTGCTTACTGCCCTGAAAAACTTTGAGCTGCTCGATTTTGAAAGACGTTCAAACACGACGGTTTACCCCTACAGACGATTTGTTCCATCGTGATGAAAACCGAGTATTCTGAGGTAGGTTTGTGGGGCATTTCATGAAACCCAGGTTTTCTTCAGGAGTTAATCTGTTAGTGAAAAATTCTAGAAAAGCACTGACGTGAAGTCAGCAGCATTTGCGCGTACGTTCAAAGGAGTTGAACGCTTTTGCAACGAATTTGAATATGTACGCAAAAGCTGCTGACTTCACGCCAGTGCTTTTCTAGGTTTTTGTCAACTAATTTTTAGTTTTTCTGGAGAAAGGTACCCTGGAAAAAACACGAAATTCTACGAAGTTTTTCAGAATATCTCCAAACATTATAATGTATGACCTAAACTTTTTCCAAATAATAATTTAAATAATAATGATCAAATGTTCACCGAGTTATATCAAGCGGAGTTGAAATGAATATAGCTTAAGAAATATATTTGAAAAATCTGTTAAATGATATTTATATTGCTGAATGAACTCATGAAATCAGTAATTATCGTTACTCACTCGTCTGCTGGAGATCCTCCGTTGATATCGAGGGTACCAGAATATAAGAAGTTTTCCCCGAATTCGTCTGCTACCAATCTTGGTTTTATCATTAATATCTCATTATCCACATAACTGACAGTCCTATTGTTTGTATACCATTGAAATTCCCAATTCTGAAAGACGTATATTCGAAGAATCGGTCAAGAGTTCATAATAAAAGGGCCTTCCAACAAGGATAACAGATTTTTAAGTAAAAATTTCTTGGTTTCTTATAGTAATTTGTTGGGTTTATTTCCTGGTGTAAATTATATTCAGTATATTGTGCAGCTTCAGAAAGGGAAGAAGTATACAAGATCACATATTTACATTGAAAATACTAATCGAGAGAGCGAAACAAAAAGATGGGAGGATTTACATGAGTTTTGTGGACTTGGTGAATGCTTTTAACAGAGTTAAAAGAAGGAAATTATGGAGAATTCTAGAAAGTAGGGGAATGAACAAGAAAATTATAAGACTTGTTAAGAATGTTTATGAACTGAACACTAATAGAATAATCAGCCACAACCGAACATCTGGAGAATTTTGTACAAGAGTAGGTTTAAGACAGGGAGGTAGTTTGAGCCCTGTGTTGTTCACAATATTTATGGATGAAATTCTGAAAGAGTGCACGAGAAGATCGAAGAAATTCCAAGTTTGGTTCAGAAACTTAAAGAGAGTGGTGATGTCAGAATGTGCCTTTGTGGACGATATTGTCATCATAGCTGAGAGTGAGAGATCTACAGACGAATATTGACATCTGGAATGCGGTGTTGAAGAATTCGGAATGGAAATGAATAAAGAAAAAACAAAGATTATGGTGGTGGGTAACTATCAGGAAAAGGCTGATATAGAGATAGAAGGTGTAAGATTGGAGCAGGTGACATCTTTCAAATACTTAGGAGTTCAGATAGAAGAAAATGGAAAAAAAGATCTGGAGATGAACAGTAGATTGGAGAATACATTGAAACTATACCATGCCATGAATAAGAACTTCCTAAGTAGAAAAGAAAAATCAAGAAGCACTAAGATGTATGTATACAAGGCGATATATAGACCAATAATTACATTTGGGTGCGAATCGTGGGTACTCGATAGAAGACAGAAAAGCAGGATACGGGCAATGGAAATGAAATATCTTAGAAGGGTAAAGGGAATAACAAAGATGTACAGAGTGATAAATGAGCTAATCAGGGAAGACATCGGAATAAAACCTCTTCAGCATTTCATAGAGAAGACACAATTGAGTTGGTGGGGACATATCTGAATAGGATGAATCACGAAAGACCTGCTAAAAAAGTATGGGAAGCTAAGGCTACGGGAAGAAAAAAGCGCGGGAGACCGGTTACTACCTGGGACAAGCAAATGGAAGAGATAATTTGAGAAAGAGGACAGACTTGGGAAAGAGCAAAGAAGATGACAACCAACAGGAAGGAATGGTCGAAGTTCGTTTATGAAGGAAGAATTTGAAGTATTCTTTTGTTATAATACCCTACACCATTACATGGTAAAAGGGAATCGATTATAAATATATATATTGTGCAGCTTCATGATGCAACGTTGGACGCTTCCCGATCGGTTGACAGTTATGAAAAAATATCATTACACATATATAGGTATATGTGTACCTACTCAAAGTTTATTCACTCAATAATTGGGTAGAGGCATTTTCGATAAAAACCTAGAAGTGTTACAGAGGCCGCCAAGGTCATGTGATTTGATACCCCTGGATTATTTTCTTCGGAACTATTCTATATCAATGAGCTACATACTTTATATCACTTGGATGAGAATAGTCGTTGAGTTATTGACAAATTCATCCGCAATTATTGTACACAGTGATCAGAAATTGGAGCGATCAGGAATGGCAGTGTCGACGAAGCCGTATAGAATATTTGAGCAATATCTTACTTCAAACGTAACTACATTATTCAAGCTTCAAAACGGAGCAATAATTAAGTTGATGATGTGAAACCTAGGATTGTTTCATTCAACATGTCAGTGAAGAGGGAGAATACAATTAATAACAATTTAAAACGGAAATATTTTGAGTGAAGTGGTATCAAATAATTACAAAACCTTAACTGATGTAGTCTGATTATTCTCAGAAGAAATAACTTGAGGGCAATTTCATGACTGGGGAAATTCCATTGACTACAAGAATTATTCTTTTGTTTTCGTTGGTTTTCGTTCTAAAATGGTGCAAAAAATTCATTCAAATATTTGTTCTGAAACGTACCGTAAGAAAGACTCACACAACCCTTCGCAATTCAGTACCTGAAGATAGTTTTTCGCCTATAATGCAGAGTGTCGGTTTTACTAATCAATCAGATTATCGTATATAGATTGACATGAAGAAAATAAGGAAACGAAAACATTTTATAGGTTTTTTCTGGGTGTTCACTGCCAAATCTGAAACAACTATTAAAAATTAAATAAAATGTTTTTTTATTGAAAATGCCTTCGCGGATTTGCAGGATTGAACTATTTGTCAGGGGCAGTTTCTCGAAAAATTTTCATAATTATTTTCTTTTGATTTTTCGTTTTGCGAGACTTTTGTCAAATTGACCAAACTCTCTTATAGAAGAGTCAGATTTGTACACTGAAACATCACAATTCGCTTTGTTTATGGTTTGTATTGTTCCGGTATTATTCATTAGGCAAGCTGTTTTCCAAGAAACCCTCGACAAATATTCTAAACTGTGGGTGAAAACCCAGAGAAAACTTACAAAATGATGCAAAATCCTCCCAAAATAAGCTTTAATCGTTATTTAAGGAAAGGAAAGATTCGATAGTTGTTGAAAATCATCATCCATTATTTTTTGTTTTCCTGATGAGGAATTTTTAAGTTCCGAATATTTCTATAAAGTGTTGCTCTTGTTCCAATTAAATGAACCTTTTTCTAGTTATTAAAATTTAATAATTTCACTCGATTAAGAGTATTATTTAAAACGTAATCGAAGTACCGAAATAGCTATATACTTACACCACCTCCTCCCAAAGTTTGTTCGTGTTGCCATGTATCTAAATCGAACGTTTGAAAATTGTCTTCGAATATCAGGTCACCAGAGCAAATCTTCTTCTTGGGAGCATTTGTTCCACTTGCTGTGGTTGGACTTTCGATACATGGTACTGATTCTACTAGGTTACCCCTATTGATTATATCGAAAACAAGGCTCAGAATTGTTAAGAGGTGATTCATTTTTAAGCTGAACCTGCAATCATGAAAAAGGCCAAAGGTATGGGGATATATCGAAAGATTGAAAAAGAATAATAAAAATTAAAGAAATCTAGACGATTTCGGTATTTTCAAATAAAACTTATGCCATAGTCCCTTTATTTGAATAGAAGACGGACGCATTGTAAATTCGAAAACAACGCGGGCATGACAATTATAAAATTCCTACTGTTTCCGAAATTTTGATTATGCCTGTTTTCTACAAATTTTTCAATATGTCTGTGTCGATATTTTCTGCAAACCCGTAGACCGTAGGTATAGCTTTTGTACTCTGTGAACAATATCCACCCTTCTTCCACGAATTCAAATATTAAATTGAAAAGCTTTGAACATTTGTTCGCTGGTACAAAAATTGGAAACTTAAAATGTTCTTGTTTCAATGTTGAATGATGTACTCCAAAAAAGTATTCGGCTTTAGCTTGGATACACCAAATCAAAACGAGCCTATTGTGAAAATGAGTTACTTGTCGAAAAAATGATATGTATTATTGACCACAGAATTAATTATACAAAAAGAAAAAAGGAAAGTCTTATTAGTTTGAGAATTGAATCATATTGGACATTACCTTGAACGAAATGCGGAAGCATTGGAGTGTAACAACATTATGACTCTAATTGAGAAGACGTTTTAATCTAAGAAAACTGGTTTGGTAAAGGAAACCGCGAAACAATTTGATAGTGAAGATTTATGATAATTTCGGAACTTTTATATGTATGTTCTTATTCAGTTTATTTTCAACGGACTTTGAGGTTCCATTATATCATATCATTTATACATGGTGTTTCATCATAAACTGGTCAAACATATATAACCGTATAGATGACATTGGGAAAGTCATTTTTGCCTTATGACATATACCCTGTTTTCGAGGCATAAGCTAGATACAGGGTGTTCAATGTCAACTTTTAGCAATATTCTGATAACTGTGGTGAGTTATGCGTGACCTTTAAAATATCGGTTTTTGGTCATATCTTAGTATTTTTCAGTGCTCAATTCAATTGTTTGTAGAATTCGGGAAAAAATATTTCAAAATGGCGGAAAACCTACAAAGTTGGAATTTTTTGTTTTCGATTGCCCAATTGGATAGTATTATTTCAATGTACTCAATTTTCTATGATTTTCCGTGAAAAACTTTTTTTTTTACTTGTCTCCAGTGAACAAAAAATTTCACCCAAAATTGTTGATATCTTTCGAGCTTGAACTTACCTCTATTCTGAACACTGGTGAGAAAACAGAATGAAAAAATATTCATTGGTTTCAATTTTATAGCCTTCCAAAGAGTCCGCTCGGAGTATTAAAATAATTTTTTATTCGAGGAACTGGTGACCTTACGGAGGCCAAAACTGTGCTAATAGGTCCCCAGAATGACCCGAATAGAATTATGAATATATCAAAAAAAAATTCTTCAAGAAAACTCCGATGGGATTCGAACTCGCTCCACTTACGGACAATAGGGCTTTGTATAGGTTGGATTTATTATGATTATAATGACGTCCGTTACCAAGCAACGGTAGTGAATCGAATTTGACCCTATTTTCCGAATGCGGAGAGAGTTCGATTCCTACCAAGGTTTTTTTGAAAACAATTTTTTTTTTGATGAATTCATATTTCTATCCGGGTCATTCTGGGAACCCATTAGCACAATTTTGGCCTCCGTAGGGCCACCAGTTTCTCGAATAGAAATTATTCGAGTACTCCGAGCGGAATGTTTGGAAGGCTATAAAATGAAAACCAATGGATATTTTTTCATTCTGTTTTCATACCCAGTGTTCAGAATGGAGGTAAGTTCAACCTCGATAGATTCCAACAATTTTGGGTGAAATTTTTTGTTCACTGAGAACAAAAAAAAAGTTGAGTTTGAATTTTGGAAAAATGTTTTCACGGAAAATCTTAGAAAATTGAGTACATTGAAATGATGCTATCCAAATTGGCAATCGAAAACAAAAAGTTCCAACTTCGTAGATTTTCCGACATTTTGAAATATTATTTCCCGATTTCTACAATACAATTGAATTGAGCTCTAAGAAATACTAAAATGTGACCAAAAACCGTTATTTCAAAGGTCACGTATAACTCACTACAGTTATCAGAATATTGCTCAAAGTTGACATTAAACACCCTGTATCTCGCTTATGCTTCGAAAACGGGGTATATGTCATAAGGCAAAAATGACTTTCCCAATGCCATCTATACGGCTATATATGTTTGACCAGTTTATGATGAAACACCCTGTAGATGGATTCTATCTTCTCAGAAACTATACTCTCTTTCACTGAAGGAGAGCACATTCAATTCAATCAAGGATTTTGCTAATATGATACCTTGTTGGACATGCAAAGTGCACAGGCTCTGGCTGATGATACTGCAGCCGCATGATTTCTTCAAAATTATTTTTTTTCCTATAGAAACAGAAAGCAAATAATGAACCGATTCAAAACATAAATACTCACATTTTGTTCATTTGGAGTAGATGCGTAGAATTTCAGCAAATTTCATATTGAATGGAGTGAGCAATTAATTTCCTGAGTATACCTTTAGTGCATTTTCCGAATTTTATCACATTCATAATTAAATAATCTTTCAGATAAGAATATTGTTTTGATTGAAATGCTTTATCGCTTCAAGATGTTCGTTAGGTGCTATTTTGGTGTATCGATGTAATTATGGGAGATTAACCTTTCTTTCCAAACTAGAGGTCCACTTTTGATATATTCAAAGGTCGAGTTGATTTAGCAGTTATTCAATATTTTCTTTTGACAAAAAAGTTCTCAATCGTAAACTGATATTGCATCAATTCATATTTATTTTCAGATGAATCAGAACACAATTGATATATTTCTCTTGAAGTATTTCCGTATTCACGTTTATCTATTAGTTTGTTTTTCAGAGATACCCATTTTGTGTACATCGTTAGATGCCTCTTGTTCTATAATTTTTTTTCGGAACTTTTATCCCACTAAACACTATTTTCATCGATGTCTATTTCTATATTGTATTGGAAAATGCTCTATAATTGGACCACTTCTTACTTCAGTGATAAGTTTGCCTAATTAATTCAGATTCCAGCATTCTTATGAAGTTCATGAATACCGATAACAAGATACATCGTTCAGACTAAAACACAATATTATTTGGAAAATCCCTGATAATTTTTCAAGTTGTTTGTTTGAGTTATTACGTTTATATATGTTGAGAATTCGGAAAGAGGAATGAATGTGATTTCAGATATTTGCATTCCACATTTTATTCAAATCGGAAATTCTTAAAACAAGATTATGAAGTGTAAAAACCCATCCACAATAGTTTTCCCATAAAAGTAGAAAAACGTCGCGAGTTATATTTTTCGAAGGGCTGGATTTTCTTATTTTTCATTCCTACCGATTAATGTTGAGCAGAGATTAGGAAAATTTTCTGTGAGCTGATATCTTTCTAAATCTTGTTTATATGTATGTCTATTGTATATTTTTCTATAACCTTTACGCTACACATCTCATTTATATTAGGATGGTAAATTGCTTGAGTGTAATTTCTAATAGATGCGCATCTACTTAGTATTCAGTATGACTCACATATTGTTACTATATACAGGGTGCCCCGGAAACAGTCAACCATAGTTCCCTGAAATGGAATTTCTAATAGGATGTGGCTAAGCTGCGTTCAATCTTAGTGATGAAATAACTTGACAAAGAAAGGGAATTTGTTGGTTTAACATAATAATGCTTCCGCGAAAAAGAGATAAATTGAGAAGATAAGATTAGGTGTTTCATACCTGGCCATATTATAAAAACACAACGAGAAATATATATGTCAATATGATATAGTTCCTACTATTATTGACTCCTCCGAAAGCTTCATTTTATTTCCAGTTGTTGTCAGTTTTCCACAATTAAATTTTCAGATGATGGGAAAAATTTTGTATTCGATAATCATTTTACTCGAGATTTTCAATCCTATTCTTGGACAATGTACACCTTCGAGAACCAGAATAAGTGGTTCGTATACGAATGGACAGAGAGTTTGTTCAGGACAACTGCTTTTATCTGAAGACTTCAACTCACTCAATCAAAATTTATGGAATCATGAGCTAACTGTTGATGGTAATGGAGTAAGTTATATTCTATGTAAAAAATTGAATGAAATATATCATATTGTTATCATTTGGAATCACTCCCTCTGAATTACTCTGTTTCGGCTTTTAAAACATCAATTTAAAGATTAATATCTTTAACACATCGCTATTTATATGATTCATTTCTTACGCCGAAGATAATCACAGCCCTTTTGTTTTTCAGAATGGCGAATTCCAAGAATATGTTAACGATAGATCCGTGAGTTTTACAGAGAATGGGAAATTGATAATCCAGCCAAAGATTGTTGGCGATGTACCTCTGAAAAAGTGAGTACTTAATCATTTATATCTTCAAAACGTTCATCTCACAGCTTTGAATTTGTTTTGTTGTATTGAATTATTTCTGTAACTAACGGCTGATCTTAAATACAATAATATCCGAAAGGAATAACTTGGGAATTATTTTTCTATAATATTGTTTTTCTTTGTATTCGTATTGTTATTTTTATCTCTTCTATAATATTATAATTATAGAGATAGGTCTGTGGTTCATATCGTCTTCTCTTCCCTTTTGGCGCGCATTTTCTGGAGAACAGCATGCTATCGTTCTGTCCAAATGTCTGTAATTTTTTATTTTATTTCGGATTCACTAATGGCGAATCCGTTGTCAAAATCGATTTTATTGTGTTTACGGTCGGCCTGATGGCTGATCGTAAACATAATACTTTCCGAATGAAACAACTTAGTAACTCGATATTTGTAGAGTAGGTTTGGACCTCAATTACGAAGGCCGAATTCGTGAATAAATCAAATTCATCTAATGATGCCTCAGATGTATCCTTTGAACATTTTCAAATTTATTCAGTTTATTTTCCCGATATTTCCAAAAATGATAACCTCAAGGTTCATGCAGACTTTCATAAGGACTACATGAATAGGGGAAATTTTTTTTGGTCCACGAATTTTAACATTTGGGCTGCCGATTCCATGTTAGTGGAAAACTTATAGGTTTGTTTCGGTTCTGAGTTCAGAACTGATATGGAACGGTTCCGCATGCGCGATTGCGATTTTGTGTTTTGGTTCAATTCAGAACCGTTTCAGGATTTGAGTAATCCTGTTTTGGTTATTTTCAGAATCGATTCCTGTTCCAGAACTGTAAAAGGAGTTCGGACGTTAGAGTCCGAACTGCGAACTTCTTCAGAATTTGGTGGTTCGCACAAGCGTAGAGCGGCTGTCAACGATTTAAATGGTTAACCTGACTTTTTCGTGTCGTGTTGATTTGGTTTTTGATTTGATTGTTGTAGGTATTTGTTGCAGAAACGGTTAACCTTTATATTTAAATTTTTGTTATTGAGGATCATTTCTTCGCTATAACCTCCCAGGATAATGGATTTTATTTCCATTATTCACAACTGGGATGTATATTTCTTAAATAAATCTATGAATGCAAGAGTCGTCCTCTATTGAATAATAATAATGTTTCGAATGAACTTGCTACGGAAAGCACATATCTGAAATACGTTCATCATTAAATTCATTATTATATCAATCAATCATTTGTTGGTTCATCTTGAAATATAATTGAAGTAATGAAGAAAATTCAGAAAATTGATTTTTACAAAAAAAATGAATTGGACGGAGAAGTTTCCCCAAAAATATTTATATATTACCTACATAGTGCGACAAGTACTTTCACATATTTTCAATTAAACCACAGAAATATATAAGACATGATTAACATCCCTCTTTTTTGCCAACTCGGAAGTTTTTCTTCATCTAGATCCGGATGGGAACCCGAGCTTTATTCGTGTTTTGGATTCATCGCTTTTAGATCTTTTCTAGGATAGTTCAGAATCGGGCTTCAACAGCGCATCGATTCTACGCAGTTCTAGAACTATCCTAGGATAGTTCTGAATTTCGGAACCAAAACAAACCTATTATCTCGGATACTCTGTATAATATAATTTTTTCCTCACAATAGTATCTGCACCCCATATCTTCAAACATTCAGCATCCATACAGTTTTGCATCCTGATAACCGAATAATTCGTTTGACATCATATTTCTCTTGTAGGGGATATTTTAATCCTGTTCAGAGTGCCCGCATGACCACAGCTGGACGATTCGCATTCACATTTGGAATTCTGGAAACGAGAGCCAAATTGCCGGCTGGAGATTGGCTGTGGCCAGGTGAATATATGTCCCTCTTTTTAATTGCCCAGTTTCCTGATAAATAAAACTGTACGACTTTACAGAGAGGGCTCACTCGTCTCGTTACTAGAATACAAAAGCATCAGCTAGGTGGATTACCTACTCTGAGGAATATGGGAAATTATCGGTCTAAATTCAAATACATATACCTCATTCACTTTTATAAATTATCCCGGTTGGCCATGACATTCTGACACATTTCACCGTGTAAATTTTGAAAATGTTAGGTTATTGTCATTTTCCTGTCAGATAAGTACGCAACGTTGTCCTCTCTACATAGAGGTCGTAGTAATTACGTATTTTTCAAAATGTGAATTTAATGGGAAAAAAGTGAATTTGAGAAAACATTATGAGAATTCAATAATACCAAAGACCTGGCTAATGTTGAAGAAACTTTTTTCTCTGTTAACACTGCAATATTTCACGCATTTAAACATGGTAATGCTATTTTCTAGCACGGAAATTAAAAATCGAATGTTGAAATTTTAACGAAAAATAATGGTTAGAGTAGTCCGTTACTTTGTGATAGTTCATTCGGAAAAAAAAATAAAACTACTCGAATAACCCTGCAGTAAAACTTCTAAACGAACGGACAAACCTATGGAATTCCCTACTTTTCGAAATTCTCAAGAAATAAGTCTACTGAAGACATTTAAATACCTTGTTGCACAACTTGAAACACTCCAGTATGAAATGTAGTAGTAGGTTCTGAAAAACCTGTGTCACCTTGAATGAACTAACTCAATTTACGAAGTTCTTGGGAATCTATGTGAACGATACACTGGGTTTTCACTCACATATGTCGAAAATGTTTGATAGCTTGTAATAAATTATTGATTCCAAATTATCAGGGTTACTAAGAGAAAAAGCAGATTTCAATTCTACATAGCACTTCCTGATACTTTGTCTCTGCTTCTTCAAAACTACCTTCGGCATTTTTAGTTTCCAAGCGTGATGATTATGTTGATATTGAGAGTAGAAATTGGCATTGGCATTTGGCAACGTCGCTGAGAATTATTTTGACATTGCCGATATTTCACTAGTGTCAACCTGCGTCAGTTTTGAGTGAAAAAACTTGATAGACCTAAATCATAGCCAACCGGGATAGTTTATAAAAGTGAATGGAGTATATACGTATCGATAGACGAGTTTGGTCCAGGTTGCCAACCAAAATTTTCGACAAATTTACGAGCACTAGGGAAGAGCAATTTCAGAAAAAATTCTACATGATGAGGTTCGTTTTTTTTATGAATATCAGTAAACTGTGCATCGGCTTCTCAAATCAGATAATTGAATCCATGATGTAAGTTATTCACATCATGATTCCGTAGATATACCTATTCAAAATTGTATTTTCTCAATATTTCCAAAATAACAGATTAGATCGAACTAAATTCTAGTACTTTATGGAAAAAAAACCTAAAAAACCTTGGGCGCATGTTCAAATCTGTTGCAAAAGCGGTCATCTCCATTGAACACGCGCAAAGGCTGCTGCCTTCACGGCAGTGCTTTTTTTGGTTTTTCTTTCTAGATAATTCTGATCAGTGTTACGACATCTGAAGTATTTCCAGAAGGGGTCCTGTTAACTGGCGCCCTTGTTCGTGGTACTTAACGCCTCTCTATTACTTTCTATATAGATATGTACTATTTATTTTGTAGATTTATTAGAAAAGTTGTGAGAAACTAGGCTTATCGAATATACTACGTATATTTCGTAGCCGCGATGGACATATGCTAGAAATCATATTCAAAAACTGAAAGCCATGAAATTATCTACGTTATTATAATGAAAAATTCGTTTCAACACTATTTCTGTCTTGTGTTACTATTCAAACTCCCCAAAATTTGGAAAAAACACCCGTAATAAAGACTTTTTCAGGAGTTTGTACTAGATGTCGGTATGAAATATCTGAAATCCTTATCCTCAAATGGCCAGTCTGCTAGGTGGTTTGTATACAACGTTACACATATCCCACCTTGATCTGAGGTAGTCATTTTATCACCCGAAGCTTCTACGAAAAAAGTTTCTTCTAGGGCAACCAGGTTCCTAGATTTTGAGTTTCTGGAGGTCCTTCACTTCCTAACCTCATTCTAGATGCTTTAGGTGAAAAGATATGAGTTGCTCCGATCGAAGTGGGATACCATTCCATAAAACGATGCATATTCGTTCTTGTTTTTTATCATTGTTGTACTCTTTCAGCAATATGGTTACTCGCCCAGACTAGACAATATGGAGGATACCCCTATTCTGGGGAGATAGATCTCATGGAAAGCAGAGGCAACAAAAACCTATTTGCATGGACCAAAAACATTGGTCCCCAGGAAGTTGCCAGTACGGTTCATTTCGGTCAAAACTACCAACTGGTAGATCTTTCCTCTCTAGCTCACAACCAACCAGGATTCGACAACGATTTTCACACTTACAGATTAACTTGGACACCCGATTATATTGCATTTAGTGTAGATGGGAGGGAAATCGGCAGGGTTACTCCACCAGGAGGTGGATTCTATGAATTAGGGCATTTGACTGGTCAAAATCCTTTTTTGAGTGGCAGTAAAATGGCACCTTTTGACAGAGATTTTTATTTATTGATTAACGTAGCTGTTGGTGGAACCAGTGGTTATTTTCCGGACAATTCGTCGAATCCTGGTGGAAAACCATGGAAGAACACTTCAAAGCAAGCTTCAAGAGATTTTTGGAATGGAAATTGGCAGTGGAGAAAGACTTGGAATGAGGGAACTCGCCAAAGTGCTATGCAGGTGGATTATGTCAAAGTTTGGGCTTTGTAATTGAATAATTTTATTTGAAGATAATTTCTGTGGGTAACCTATGAATAAAGATATAAAATATGTTGTTGTTTTCTTGTTTCTGTGGTCACTTTTCCTTGAAAATTTTCAACCCAATTCAGTTACCTATACATTTGATTTTAGATACAACAATGTAAGGTCGATTCTGTTTGCAAATAGCAATATTGCCAGTAAAAAGATATTGCTATCATAACGAGATTGAAAGTATTGGTATTCTGATCAACGATTTTGAGCAATATGATCACTTTAACAAGAATCTTGCTATCATTAACCCCTTTCCAGCTACCGCCTGGGGCGCCTCCGATGCGCCTCGGAGGCACGCCAGCATAGAGAAGTCGTGTTCCTGTACATGGGAGCGTCAGACTCTCGTGCTTCCTACACATTTCCCCTGATGCACCACCCGAATTTGAGAGGCTTCACGCACTCACAGCTGTGAAACGCCAAACTTATCATAATTTGCCGGTTTGTTTATCGTCTCGTTCTCGAAATAGCATGGGCGTGAAGCCCCAGTGCGTCAAGCCCCAGGGGCTTCACGCACTTTACTGGAAAGCTACTAATATTGCTATCTTAGCAACCTCATAATAGTACTTGCTATGCTTGATAACAAGATAGGTTAGAAAGGGAATCTGACGAGATCCATTTGTTTCAGTATTATTTCTTCCAAGAATTCGAAAATAGACCTGAATGAATTGACGATAGAGAAGTATGTGCTAATAGAAATTTGTGCAAGATTCTCTGGAATATTGCATTTTAAGGAAAATTCTTAGACAAAAATACCGGCATAGTAAGCAACAGCTGAGATGATTATTCTTATAATCTCAACATCCATTCCTTTGAATTTGAATTGCTGCATTTGATTTATGGAAACCAATATTCCAGGAAATTGGTCAGTTTGACTTTAATTGATTTTCCTGTTTCGTAACATTTTTGAATAAGTCGATGATTATATGAGTAAAAAAAAATATATATTCTAATGGAAATGTGTTCGAGGTTCTCTAGAAGATTCAATTTCGAGGTAAACTCTTAGACGAAAATACAGGTAAAGTAGACAACAGCTGAGATGATTATTCTAATCAAATCAACAACAATAATCCCTCTGAAGTGCTAACAAAAAAGTTTATCGAATTATTAACGCCTGAATAAAATTGCTTTATTTGATTTCTGGTAACCAATATCCTATTGGTATCCAGGAAATTGCTCATAGGTCGATTTGACCCTTTCCGTTTCGTAACATTTTTTATGTCGATATTTACATGAATCATGAAAGGATGAAAGTCGTAGATAAAGGTTATGTATGAGAAATTATGAAAACAAATTCAAGTAGGGTTATTTTCTTCTTCTTGTAGCTCTAAAGTCACAAAGTACAGTGTTGTCAGCTCCAAAATCACAGATTATGGAAGTCCATGATAGCAATATTGTTATGACAAAATTCATAACAAACATTGCTATAATATTCGGAACAGAATACGTAATATCATGACCATATTGCTATAAATTAGAAAGATTGCAATATGACTAGAATAGCAAGGTTCATAGCAATACGCAAACAGAATCGACCTGAATGTACGATATTTGCCAGTCAGGATAGTTTGCGCTCGTGAATCTTTCATGTAGGTATCTGAAGAATACATAGCACATATCTGATCTAGCTGGAGTTGTGTACTGGTAACTACCAAGTTTCAATTCAAAAGATTCAATATTTTTACGTGATTGTTCTGGGCATCAATTCGATCCGATATCTAGTTCCAAAAATATCAGGGAAAACATGACAAATCTCTATGGTATTTCCTGAGTATCGCTGTTATCTCCTCGATTACTGGAAAAATACTGATTTGGCAACGAATTTTAAGAACCGAGTAAAAACTCCTGACCCAGTAGTTTTCTATGGAATTCTTTGATTGATGCAATTTGAGGTTCACAAATGCCATTACTCTAATTATATACTGAAGTTTCTTATTTTTTTTCATCATCATACAATATACAATAGAATCACTCTGTATACGATTTGAGGTTGATTTCCACTATACGTTCCATAACCTTCCCATATACCTTCCATAGATTCCGAGCTGAGGTTCAGAAAGCATATCACCAATGAAATTCGGTTGGCTTACTCAGCAATAAAGTTAATCTATGCGCAGAGAAAGTTTTTAGATGTAAACACGGAAAGAATGTTATGTGACTCACTTGTGCTGTCTCATTTTGATCATGGCGATAGTGTTTACGGCCTCTGTCTACATAGCATGAATAAAAAAACCTAGACAAATACTGACGTGAGGTCAGGAGCTTTTACGCGCTTATTCCGTTGCAAAACCGGTATATACAAGTATTGATCCTGCCAAACGCAGATTTTTTTCATATGGGCCTCACGAAATTCTGCATAAACTACTAGATTGCAATTCGATCCAAAATTTTGAATGGGTATAAGTATCTGAAGAATAATTGGCGAATTCAACCCATTCAAGCATTTGACCTTCTTAATTAAACTGAAAAACTACTACTGTGTTTACGGCCGCCTAATCAGTGATAGTGAACAAAATAACTTCCGGAAGAATCTACTCAGTAGCTTGATAATTGTAGAGTAAGTTTGGGGTTTAATTATGAATGCCGAATTGGCGAATTAGTAAAAACTATTGAATGATTCTGCAGATATACCCTTTCAAAATTTCAGTTTCCCGATATTCCCAAAAACATAGATCGAATCGCCCTTCAATGAAAAATGCCACCTTGAAGTTTCAGCCAAATAGGGTCTACAGAAGAGCCAACAAAAATTCAGGGGTCCTCCTGCATTTTGATAAATGGAGAGAATTATTTTGCTCATTGTTCTGTAGGCCTTTTTTTGTTGAAACTTCAAGGTTGCATTTTTCATTGGAGGACGATTCGATCTATGTTTTCGGGAATATCGTGAAACTGAAATTTTGAAAGGGTATATCTGCAGACTCATTCGATAGTTTTTACTAATTCGGCATTTGAAAATAAACTCCAAACTTACTCTACAATTATCAAGCTACTCAGTAGATTGTTCAAAGAAGTTATTTTGTTAACTATCAGTGGTTATGCCGACCGTAAACACATTAACTTCAGGAATAATCGGCAGGGAACATATTTGTACAGTAGGTTTTCAGTTTAATTAAGAAGGTCGAATACTTGAATAGGTTGAATTCGCCAATTATTCTCTAGATAGTTATGGCCATTCAAAATTTTGGATCGAATTGCAATCTAGTACTTGATCGAAAATTATAGCTTGAGAATACTCTCAGAACATTTTGTGAACATCAGAACGTATTTGTAGTGAGACGACATTGTCGTGAATCATACTATGTTATCACAAAATCTTCTTTTAATTATGATTAACTACCAAATAATAACGTCCGAAATAATTCAATATTTGAATGGAATTGTCTGAAAATAAAAGGAATTATTTATGGCCACACATATTTATTCCAAAATATATTTTAATATTTTACTCTGAATCTGAACAGGAATATTTTATTTCAAAACATGTTATAGGTAATAGTCCCAATCCATTCCACGAATTATATGTACATTAGCATGACTTGCCTGATGTTGTCGAAATTGATCGAGAACAAATGATGTCCAATTAGTTCGAAATGTTGAATGTTGAAGAACCTGCTACATGTCCGAATATTTTTAGAGCTTTATCCTCTAACTAGGTATGATGAAAATAAATGATGCAATTGATAAAACCACCTTTCATTTTCCTTCCTGTATCTTTCGAAATAGAGGAAAAATGAATTGCTCAATGTTGTTCAAAATGAATCGTTCAACGTTAACTCTGTCGGGAGAAACATTGTGAATATTGGGTAAGTGAAACTATGCAAATTTCACATAGGCTTAGTTCAGAATTCGAAAATGTACATATTTTATATTCAAATATTACACTATGCGTGATTACCACCAAAAGATATTTTAAAATTGTTCATAAATATTTGGAATATCTGGGAGGTTGATTCAAGTGAATAATATAATTCATACTAGAAATTCATATAACCAATAATCATCCATTATTGTTTTGGATATCTTCAGTGTAGAGTTTGGATAGTTAGTAGTTGTTATGACAATAACCAAATAGACAAAAGGATTAGATTCATATACAACCTCTAAGGAATATTTATGTCAATGATGAACTGAAACTCAATTTGGTTTCATAGGCCCTTGCTGCAAAAATAATATACACATACTATACGGGGTGAGTCTTTAAGTTGTACATTAATTTCAACCATAGATTCCTCTCATCAAATAAAACCCTTTTTCATTTGCCATTCATTTTCATTTTTCATCAGGTCAAAAGTTATAAGTATTTTAATATTTCTCAATGTGCTAATACACACCTGCGCTTTGTTTGCAAGTTCACCACAGATATACCTTACGGGGATCTCTGTTGGAGAAAAACCAATCCAAGGTTTGAAATTCAAAGAAACAAGATTGAGAAAACTCATTTACTCACTTAATACTTATGATTTGGTGCTATTTGCGATATTATCGCAAGGAAAATATTTCACTACACTGTACTTGAAACACTGATCTTCAACTCGATGTTCATGCAATATCCAATTTCATTCCTCTATAAGATTATACACAATTCCATCCTCGCCCATTTTTATATTGAAAACTTCATTATTATACTTTTTTCACGAAATTTATGGAAGAATTAGATGAAATCAATCAACTATCCTAAAAATATTCTCTATAATGTTATGGTCATGGAAAGACTAGTCCATAGACAGGGACTAAGTCTGTGGTGTTGTCACGAAATAGCATATATACCCATAGAAATTATAACTTAATGTTACATCTATGCATATAACTAATATTAGTTCTATGCGAAATAGATGAATATTTCTGTGTATTGTATGGTCCTGATAAACGTGAACCCAGCTTATTTACTTCCCTTACTAGATCAGGGGCGGATCCATAAATATGAGGAAATTTTTGGAATTTATCCGAATTTATATATTCAACGTTGTATATCTGCAAAACGGTGCGTTTAAGGAGGAATTATACAGAAAAATCAAATATTTTAAGATGATTGAAGATTCTTTTTATAAGATAAGATAATTTTTATCTGCGTTCTTCATACTAATTTCGTATAGTTTTATATGAATCGGCGACTCTGAAAAGCGGAAACAATTCGAAATAGGATGAAAGTGATTACAGAAGAATATGTGTCATAGTTAAAGAACAGTCCACACCAAAACTCACCTCATTCGGAGTTACCATATCAAAGCTACAAAAGAAAAACTATTTTTTTTCGGAAATTTAAACAGCCTGTATCTTTTTGCTGAAGCCGAATTTGGAAAAATGATAAATAAATGAATGATGATAAAATTAACACACAACTTAAAGACTCACCCTGTATAAATTCTCCAATAGGTTTTCATTCTTAGGAGGAACATGCAGTTTTTCCTGATAATATGTGTCATCTATATGGGGTTACCTCCTTCATCTGATGCTAATTGCAGACCTAGTGTGACGCAGGTCGGAGGATCACAGGTTGATCGAAATAGAAAAATCTGTTCTGGTGATCTCATTTTTGCAGAATGGTTTGACAATCTCAACGAGAATCTCTGGAATCACGAACATCAAGTTGATGGATGTGGTGTGAGTGTAACATTTAACTGAAATCCATGTCTTTTGATGCAAACGAATTCTTCCATTTCAGAATGGGGAATTTCAGCAATATGTGAATGATAGGTCAATAAGTTACACTAGTAATGGAAAGCTTTTCATACGACCCAAAGTAGTAGGCAACGTTCCTCTGAATAAGTAAGTTTGTCAATATGAAGGGGTTTTCAATAAGAGTTGTTATTTTGAATAGCCCGCTATTTCGGTAGATGTCACTTTTGAAGCTGTCATTTTTTGACATTTGACGAGTAGAAACTACGCCATTAATAAAAATGAAACGATACACGGTTCAACAAGGCATTGAAATTATTAAAATTCACTATGAAAATGGTGAAAATTTGGCAGAGACGGTTGGTAAAACTCGAACATTATTGGGTCGTAGTGAAGCACCTTGTCGGACCGCAATAAAGAAATTGGTGGAGAAATTCGAGCTGTTGGGACAAGTTAGTGATGTGAAGAATGAAACCCGTGCAAGTCGCTCAAGCCACGAATATTGCTGCTGTAGCCAAAAGTGTTGAAGAAAGCCCAGGTTTGTCCATTCCTCGTCGTTCTTTGGAATCAGGCATTCCACAAACGTCATTACACCGTATTTTGCATAGAGATTTGGGCCTTAAGGCTCATTAAGTTCTGTTAACACAAGAACTCAAGCCGGCCGATCATCAACAACGTCGTGTCTTTGCTGATTGGGTCGTTGAAATGCATGAAAATGATCCGGAATTTCATCGAAAAATCATCTTGGGCGATGAGGCCCATTTCCACCTCGGTGGCTTCGTCAACAAGCAAAATTGTCGCATCTGGGGCTTGGAAAACCCGAGAGTTATTGTTGAAAAGCCTCTCTATCCTCAACGTGTGACTGGTGCGGTTAATGGTCCGGCGGAGTCATTGGACCTTACTTTTTCGAAAATGAGGCTGGAGCAACAGTTACGGTGAATGTATTGCGCTATCGAGAGATGATTAATGATTTTTTATAGCCGGAATTGGATGGTATTGATATGGACAACGTTAACTTTCAACAAGACGGCGCTACGTGCCACACAAGAAACGAAACAATTGAACTTTTGCGGGAAAAATTTCCGGACATTGTTATCTCTCGAAGACGTGCTCACAATTGGCCACCCAGATCTTGTGATTTAACACCTTGCGACTTCTTCCTTTGAGGCCACGTGAAAGAGAAGGTCTACGCCAATAGCCCAGCTTCGATTCAAGACCTCAAAGATGGAATTCGTGAGGCTATCGAGGACACAGGGCAGCGAGTTGGTTATGGAAAATTTCATTAAAAGGATATGGTCCTGTAAGCGTGGTCGTGGTGGTCATTTGTCTGATGTTATTTTCCACTATTAACGGCATAGCTTCTTCTTTATAATGAAAAAACATCCGATCATTTATATTGAAAAATGGCATTTTTCTTTGAATATCAAAATAATACCTCTTATTGGAAAACCCTTTAATTTCAGATATGGAATGATGCGGACACTCACTGACATATTTTGGGCCCGAAATGAGGCCCAGCAGATGTCGAAATACGTCTTCATTGTGCTACAGTTTCCGCCGATAAATATCGGCATCGAGAAACCCGCCATATAAAATCTTCTAGTGGGTGTATTCTCGTTTTCGTTTCGTTTCGTTCTCGTCTCTATTAACTGAAATATGTGATTTGTATGGCTAACGATGCAAAATCATAGAAAATGTTTTTTACGCTATCAAAGGCAGGTAATAACCAATTGTTGTTTGGATGGTCCGCATCAAAATCAAGAATGTTTCATTTCAGAAAACCTGTTTAAAAGCACTTTTTGCTAGAAGATTGTTTTCGATGCATAGATTTTTGGAATACAACAGTGGCACCAACTAGCGATGAGCTATCTTAGTATTGTGTGTACCATATACAGTACGCGTCAAAATTATGGAACAAATTAATTTTTTCAGGAGAAAAATATTTGCCAACAAAATCCTGAAACGGGTCAATTTTTGTTTCACTTTTACCAAATTTTATGCATTTTTGATGCACCCTGTGCCATCCCCATCAACCCTCTAAGTGTTTTGAATTGGGAAAGTGGGTCATGTGGTACTTTTTTGACAAGGTCTTTGTATCTTCTTCACAGGTGTGCAGAAATTATCAAGAAAAAAATTTTTTTTTTGAGAAATTAGTTACTTTAAAGATTCAGTATGTGCACTTTGTCATGGCTCATGTACTTTGAGACGATTGTACTTCATGAAATTTGTCGCCGGAAGGAAGTCGACCATTACAGTTTAGTTGATGCACAACTTTCAACCCCTACGAAATCTTTAATGGAGAAAAAACAATTTTTCACGTGAGGAGGTTGAAAGGGGTTGAAAGTTGTGCATGAACAAAACTGTAATGGTCTACTTTCATTCGGTGACAAATTTCATCAGGTACCATCGTCTCAAAGTAAAAGAGCCATGACAAAGTGCACATACTGAAAACCTTTTTGAACAAATTTCTCAAAAAAAAATTTTTTTCTTGAAAATTTCTACACACCTGTTAAGAAGATACAAAGACCTTGCCAAAAAAGTACCACATGACCTACTTTCCCAATTCAAAAAATTTAGAGGGCTGATGGAGATGGCATAGGGTGCAACAAAAATCCATCAAAACTGCATATTCATTTGGTGAAAGTGAAACAAAAATTGACCTGTCTCAGGATTTTGTTGCCAAATATTTTTCTTCTGACAAAATGAATTTGTTCCATAATTCTGACGCGCACTGTATATTCTTTTGAGAATGAGCAGTACATTTTTTTATATCAAACAATATGTGTTATCACAGTATTGGCAGAGAAAATGTAAACGGGCTACCATACATTTTTACGTATAATACAAAAGCACAGATAAGAACCTCAGGAAAAATTGTGCCTCCCCGTATAGGTGTAGTGAAATTGATGTTTGTTATGGAAAGGGTGCTTTTTCAACAACGAAACAAAATTTCTTCTTTCCTCGCGATGCAGATTGATATCTCGAAATCACACCTGAACACAGAAAAAGGGGACGAAAAAACCAATATGAACTGGTAAATGTTTCATTATTGAGGACATTGATTTGAAGTTCACGATCCATCTCAAAAAAGAATCAGCGTACTGCCACTAAAATATAGGGAATTGTTTATTCAAAAAATTTCAAAAAGCACTGCCGTGAAGGCAGCAACTTTTGCGCGCATGTTCAATGTAGATGACCGCTTCAGCAACGAATTTGAACGTGCGCGCGTACCAAATTTCAGTTCGATACGATCATAAGTTCTGGAGATATCGGGAAAAAATATGTCAAATTTCGAGGTTTTCTTCTCGATATCGTTGATTTTTTCGGTATTACTCGAGAAATACTGATTCAGTCCTGATTAAACTTCACAGCTAGTTTTAAGATGCTGAACGACAACTTTATGCAAAATTTCGTGATAATCGTGTTATTAGAACAATTTGAAAAAAAAAATTTATATGATTTTCTCATCATATCATCCTCATTAAATTCTGTATGAAACTTCGAACTGTTATTTTCGATGAAGTACTGAATTTCAATTCGATCTGATCTGTATTTTTGGAAACATTGGAAAAATAAAATTTTGATTGGGTATATCTACGGAATCATTGGGCGGATTTTACCCATTCACGAATTCGACCTTCGTAATTAAGCCCCAAACCTACTCTACAAATATCGAGTTTCTAAGTCGTTTCTTCCGAAAGTTATTGTGTTTACGGTCAGCCTAACGGCCGACTGCGTAAACACAATAACTTCCGAAAGAAACAACTTAGAAACTCGATATTTGTAGAGAAGGTTTGGACCTTAATTACGAAGGCCGAATTCGTGAATGGGTAAAATCCACCCAATGATTCCGTAGATATACCCAATCAAAATTTTATTCTTCCAATATTTCCAAAAATACAGACCAGATCGAATTGAAATCCAGTACTTCATCGAAAATAACAGTTCGAAGTTTCATACAGAATTTAATGAGGATGATATGATGAGAAAATCATAGAAATTTTTTTTTTCAAATTGTTCTAATAACACGATTATCACGAAATTTTGCATAAAGTTGTCTTTCAGCGTCTTAAAACTAGCTGTGAAGTTTAATCAGGACTGAATCTGTATTTCTCGAGTTATACCGAAAAAATCAACGATATCGAGAAGAAAACCTCGAAATTTGACATATTTTTTCCCGATATCTCCAAAACTTATGATCGTATCGAACTGAAATTTGGTACATTGCTGTGAAATTAGAAGGTCAAAGCGTGAGTATAATTTTTCTTGGATATGATGAATGGTTTCCGAAAAAAAAATTTTTTTGGAAAAAAATTTCGAAAAAAAGTTTTTTTTAAAATTACCGACAATATAATCCTGACGAACTTTAGCTCAAAGTTGCGCGTCGTTGTACTTCACCTAACTGCCAAGTTTGAATCCAATCGCTCGAGTAGTTTCTGAAATAAAAAATAAATAACTTCAAAACTTCAAATGCCTATAACTCCGAAACTATTCGATCGATTTGGCCCATTAACGAACTTAACCGCGGCATTCCAATGCGCGACCTACCCTGAAAGTTTCAAGTCGCTAGCTCACTTCGTTCGACAGTTATCGTGTCTACGGCCGGCCGGCCGGCCGGACAGAATCGATTTTGACACCGGATTCGTCATCAGTGAGTCCAACCTAGTCGATTGAGACCATTTTCGGCTCAATCATCCAAAATTACAGACATTTGATCAAAACGATAGCACGCTGTTCCCCTAGAACATGCGCGCAAAAAGCCAGTTCGAAGTAATTTCCGAAATTCTTTAGGTCTTTGATTTGGCACGAACTTCCATATTACATTCCGATACGGAATTTGATCTTTGTTTGTCATTAAGTTCGTTCAAAGTTCTCAATTCAATTGAACCGATAAATTCGTCATTCTGTAGTTTTTTTTCTGTACTGTGTGTATTTTAATTTCTCCTGAAAAGAAGTCTACACTGAAATTCAATATATCGAGAAGCGTTTCGAGATATTCAGTCTTACCGTCTGTGAAATGAGCGCTTGCATACCTACATATTTCAATAGTTTCTTAGATAAGTGCAATGAAAGCGTACAAACGAATTTGGAAAATTGAATCCATTAAGAGCAAACAATACCACGTGGTCGTGAATTAAGACTAGGCAACACAGCCACATTCAAGTTTCATTAAACCTCCTTAATATCTCAAGGTCAGGGACCTGCACGCGGTCCACATGCTTTAACGTTGCCAATAGCCGCGTGAAATATTAGAATTCGTAGAAATTTCGACGTCCATAGGAGAATACGAGGTGTCGTTCTGCAGGCTTCAGTGAGTATTTTTTGAAAATTTTTTCTTGGAATGTACTTGTTTTGTGAGAATGTTAGTTATTTTATCATTATTTTATTCCATTTCAGTTCTTATTATCCCGAAAATTCTGAATATAAAGAGTGGCAATATTGCGCATTCCTACGATTTTTTTCAACCATTTGCAACAGGAAAGTTTTTTGAAAAAAACGAACTCTGGCTTCCAAATGTCTGCCCGTTATATTCGTGGTATTGCTTTCTCCTAAGTGTAGAAGGTAGTCGAGTTCGAAATATTCTAAATAAGTTTAAGGAAAATTGTATGAAAATCTAACCATTTCTACTTTTTGCAGTGGATATTTCAATCCTGTCAAAAGTGCTCGAATGACGACGGCAGGAAAATTCACTTTCAGATATGGAAAACTGGAGGCAAGAGCAAAAATTCCCGCTGGAGATTGGCTTTGGCCAGGTAATTCAATCTTTCATTCCATTCATTTTACCCAATTTCTCAATGGATCCTGTTGGAGACAAAAAATATTAGCAACAACTAACATAAACACAAGTCGATAAGTCGACAACTATTCCACCTTGATCTGAGCTGATCGTCCAATCAACAAAACAACTACATCAGATAAGCAGAGTTTAAAGAGTATGGTTACTGGAGTTACTAGGTTGTTACTGATCTTCAGACCACCTTACCTTGAACACCGCAGTATAGGACTCTAGATGCTTATGACTTGTTAGACGAAACACTTCAGTATTAACAACAAAGAGCGCGCCATCTCTCAGGAGCTCTTTGCGAATGATAACCTCCGAGGGCAGAATACTTTGATCAATGTGCATGAAGTTCATCTTATTGCCGTTTCGGGTCGCTTTATCTGCAATATTTCAGTTTGTACAGCATCCGGCACGACTTGGAAATAATCAGTCCATGTGCTTTCTCACAAGACGGTAACGTTCAATATCTAAGAAAGATAGGAATGGGTTTACGGAAAAGAAACAGCCCCAGTTATTACTGGGGCTACACTAACATAATAATAAGGACGAATATCTGTCGATAAGTCAATAAATATGATAAAGCCATGACAGATGCTGTACAAACTGCAATATTGCAAATACAGCGGCCTGAAAGAACAATAGGATGAATGTCATTCACACCGATCAAAGTAATCGAGGATTAAGATTAGCAAGATGCTCCTAAGAGATGGCGCGCTGTATGTTGTTAATACTGCAGTGTTACGTCTAACAGGACATATGTTTATAGAGTCCTATTCTGCGGTTTACAAGGATAGGTGGTCGGAAGATGATTTGAAACTGTGAAACAACTGTAACCATACTCGTTGGACAACGCTTCTTTGGTGTTGAAGTTCCGATTGATTGGATGGAGCTCTTTTTTCTCCATGAACCAATCCTGATCTTCCTGAAGTAGCAACAACTTTCATTATAATCCTGAAATTTCCAACTGAAAGTCATATTATCTAGCTAAAATGTAACCTTAAGCACCCTTACACATAAAGTCATTTGGATTCAAACCTCATTTGACTGAACATCAATTATTATTTTTCAGCGATCTGGTTATTGCCTCAAGATTTCCGGTATGGCGGTTGGCCCGTATCAGGGGAAATAGACATCATGGAGAGCAGGGGAAATAAAAATTTTAATGCATGGGGAGGTCCTATTGGTACCCAGTTAGTGTTCAGTACCTTACACTGGGGAAGAAGCCCTAGAGAAAACCTCTTCCAAAAGACCCACTGGGAGAAACGATGGGGCCAAGGTTTTGATTCCGATTTTCACAATTACTTCGTTGAATGGACACCAGATTACATCGCTTTCAGGGTAGACAATCAAGAAATAGGAAGGATAACGCCCCCGTCAGGTGGTTTCTATCAACTTGGTGGGCTCTCCGGATATAACCCATGGGCTTCTGGAAGCAAAATGGCTCCTTTCGATCAGCAGTTCTACATCATTGTTAATCTTGCCGTTGGTGGAACCAATGGGTACTTTCCCGATGGGGGAAGCAATCCAGGTGGTAAGCCTTGGAAAAATTGGTCGCCTCAAGCTTCGAGAGACTTTTGGAATGGTAATTGGCAATGGAGACCCACCTGGAATGAGCAGTCAAGGCCTACACAGAGGGCGCTCGAAGTGGACTACATCAGAATTTGGGCACTATGAAATAAGAAATTATTATCAACTGCTTATTTGGAATCTTAATTCCTATGAAATTTTAATTCTAGGAAATTATATGTTATAATTTGAAATTTTATGGAATATAACGGAAAAATTACACTTTGTTTCAATGTTAACTTTGGTGTGCATTGCTTTCAGGGTAGACAATCAAGAAATTGAAAAAACAATACCTCCGACAGGTGGTTTCTATCAACTTGGTGGGCTGTATTACCATAATCCATTGGCATTTGCTAGCGTAATGACTCCTCGGCTTATAGTTTATAGTTAGTAAGGGGTTACATTCCACTGCGACCTTAAGGTCTATTGTGCCCCCTTGTCGGAGCTGTTTTTGCAACCTACAGCTCGCCCTCCAGCTCTAGGGCTCTGATGAATTCTAATATCTGTGAGGGCTTCAAGGAGGCTAAGTTCTCATTCCTCCTATAATGCTCCTGTCCGAGATATCTTTTGCGCAGGCTCACAATGGCGAGGCATTCTGTGATCAGGTGAACAGGAGTTTCCTCCTCCTCCACAGAAAATCTGCACTCGTCAGTTTCTGATAAGCCCATTCTCATCATGTGCTTCCTCTTATTCTTACTGAGATCCAAATGATTTTTGGATCTAGCAATTTCAAAGTTCCAAAGGAACTTTTTAGAGTGTTCCATTCCTGGAGAATTCCTCCAGAGTGCTCCTCTTTCTTTTTCTTCTTTCTTCAAAAACTCTTTCTTATAGGTACATTTGCCTATACCACAGAATGGCTCTGGGCCAGTAGGTAGCGTTTGTGCTCCCTTTCTGGCTAGAGTGTTGGCCTCTTCATTTCCTTTGATTCCTGAGTGCCCAGGAACCCAGACTAAGGAGACCTTGTTATTCTTGCCTACTTCATTGAGTTTCCTTCGGCACTCCCATATCAGCTTTGAGTCGATGACATAGGAGTTCAGTGCTTTAATAGCAGCCTGACTATCAGAATGGATCACTATGTCACACCCTTGATAGTTTCTTTCTAGGTTTATGTCTATGCATCTTTCGATAGCAAGTATTTCTGCCTGAAAAACACTCGAGTAGGAGCCTAGCGATAGTGTACACTTAGTTCTAGGCCCGTATACTCCAGCGCCGGCCGTCGTCGCGGTTTCAGAACCATCTGTATACCATTTAACGGTATTTGCTTTGAAGTTTTGGGAAGTGTATTTCTTTTCCCATTCTTCCCTTTTACATAGCATTGAGTCAAAGTTCTTCTCAATGCTTACTTTTTCAATCATAACATCACTAGGTAGGTTCGCTAATGAGATGTACTTGTTCAGAGAGGACCAGGCTCTCTGACTTTTAATTCTCTCATTACCTGTACCTTCCCCAGAGATTCTAAGGATAGCTTCATGGGCTACCCTACTGATCACTAGATGTAGAGGACTGAGATCTATGATGACCTCAAGTGCTCTAGTCGGGCATGTTCTCATAGCCCCAGTGATGCAAATACAGGCAAGCACTCCTCGGCTTCAAGTAGATAGAAGAAGAAGGCAGCGGATGACCTATCTCACATCTCTCTCTCCCTATCTCCCATTTATGGGGAAATTTCTCTCTCTCTCTCTCTCTCTAGTGGGAACTTACTTCTTTGCGACATCCATTGCTCTCTGCCAATGGCAGCAACTTAAATTACAGAGAAATTTAATATCTGTAATAGATGACTTCGAATTTGAAGTAGTGAATAAGGTACGCTCGACATCTTTGATGAAATCACCACTGAACGAAACAAATTAAATTACCTATTTTCGAATAAGGGCCGGTATTATAAAACTTATTTGGTCCACAAAGAGCAGTTAACTCTCATTTTTACGCGCTTGTTTTGTGGAACAGCGCCTTATTGAACCAGATTTTATGAGTTTTTATTCTTATGATTCGAGTGTTTCATTAGGTTTGTTCCAACACCCAGTTCTGTTACTGTCTTGAACTCATTCAGAATTGAATCAATTCACACGTATGAGCTCATCCTAGTTCGGGACTAATACTGAATAGTTAGTTCGAAAATGTTGGAAACGAATCATTCTCAGAAATTCCCTTGTTATAGCCTATGGGTAGTTTGTCACCCGAAAAATGCAGCCCGTCTCTGCCAGATGTGGTTTTATTGCCCCTTGCTGCATTCGAATGGCATGTAACAGCTGTTTCAATTCGTCCATCTCAATTCTTGCCTATAACCAAGAACTGAATTCACCGTTCTAGAACCGTTCTGACCAACGTCAGAACACTTGGTTCGGAATTCCAGAATCAGTTCGAACGTTGTTGGAACGCTAATATCGATATGCGCACACTCCGCCTTATTCAGAACTGGTTCCAGAGTGTGTAGGAACAAACTTATTGTGTTAATGCGTAAAAAAATTATTTTATTTTTTGTTTGCTATCTTTAATTTTGCATTGAATGGAATATCTCGCAGAACTCATATAAGATTTACAATTACACGGATCAATAACAACTACTCTCCATTTTGACGAGGCTTTAATTCTCCCAGTTCTTATATCTTCAACATTTTGATAAAGACGCGTAGAATTCTAGTTTTCATGGAAATTTTACCCTCATAGCCAATAAAAATTACTAGAATATTTGGAGTACGTGATTAGGTACGATTAATGTATTATAAAAAGAGTTTTTCATATCATACTATCCGCGACAACAATTGAATATTCACTAAAATGAAACTGCAGACATAAATGAGAGTTGGTGAAGAGAAATGGAAATGTTGAATTGAGTTATTCCTTGTCATGGGTGAATTATAAAGAAAGATTCATTTTTGTAGATGATGAATCTGAAAAAATATATTTTATGTTCATTGACCTATCCCTGGTATTATTTGATACTGTTGTAAAAAAAATTCTAATTGAACCTGAAGTGTATGTATTGAGATTTCAAGTATTCTCTTTATCTTCGATAATGATTGGTTTCATCAATTCTTGATTCCACTGATTACGTACACGTAACTATTTATTCAATTTGATAGTAAAGTTAATATCCTTTTCATCCATCTGCATCATTCATTCTGAACCTAATCCAGTGTTTAGTTCCACATGACAGAATGAGAAGCATTATCTTATTTTACATCTTTTACTTCGTCTACACTGATCCTGCTGGTGCTCAGTGTAAACCAAGTCTTACGAAAGTAGGCGGATCATTTCCGAAACTGAACACAGGTCAAATTTGTTCTGGTGATTTGATATTTGCCGAATGGTTCGACGACCTCAAAGAAGATCTTTGGAATCATGAACACCAAGTAGATGGGTGTGGGGTTTGTGATGAGTCTGTTAAGTTTCTGGGAAGCATTTCAATTGGATTTTTGTTTCAGAATGGTGAATTTGAGCAGTATGTGAACGATAGATCGATAAGCTATGTGGAAAACGGCAAATTATTCATTCTTCCGAAAGTAATTGGTGATGGACCCCTACACGAGTGAGTATGATTTCATGAATGGAATAGGTTTATGTGATTTCACCGCTATATCGATAAGAATATGAGACCAATGCTTATCAAGCAACTAGATAGCCCTACATTGAGTCCTTGTAGACAATTCTGGCTCAATATGTCACAATAATATAAGTTCCTTCAATAAGTTTTCGAATAGAGCAGATTATCTTATAGTTATAGTTGGTAAGGGGTTACATTCCACTGCGACCTTAAGGTCTATTGAGCCCCCTTGTCGGAGATGTTTCCGCAACCTACAGCTCGCCCTCCAGCTCTAGAGCTCTGATGAATTCTAATATCTGTGAGGGCTTCAAGGAGGCTAAGTTCTCATTCCTCCTATAATGCTCCTGTCAGTCCTGTCCAAGATATTTCTTGCGCAGGCTCACAATGGCGAGGCATTTTGTGATCAGGTGAACATGAGTTTCCTCCTCCTCCCCACAGAATCTTCACTCGTCAGTTTCTGATAAGCCCATTCTCATCATGTGCTTCCTCAGGCGACAGTGTCCTGTGAGGAAACCAGCGAGGAGGCGTAACTTATTCTTACTGAGATCCAAATGATTTTTGGAGATTATCTTACTACAGGATTGTTCTATTCACTTTTGAATCTATAGTCACCAAATATCACGAATCAGATAACTTTTAGTGCTGGGCATTTTTCTACTTCGTTCTTGGCTGTTCTTTCTTTTAAGTTTGGTATTCATTTATCATTACCAAGCCGGCTGATTCTTCTATATTTATGAGTCTTCCGTCAACTCGTCAGAAAGCTAACAAGACTGTATATTTTTGGTTTGTCCAATACTTTTAGTCGATCACTAAGGTTTGGTTCGGCTCTCAATAAACATAATAAGATCTGCTTCTTCATACTTACAAATTTTGAATTTTTTTTCATAGGTAGATAGGTTATAGTGGAGAACCACCAAATTCCTGGTCTCTAGACCAATTAAAAATACAATCGTTATTGATAGTATTATCAGCCAGCACCTATGTGGACTCACAAGAAAATACCCTCACACTTATTAAAAGAATATTTGAATTCATGGAACACAAGGTTGACATGATCTTTCTATTCGTATGAGAGCTAAAATAAACGAGAAAATTTCAAAAAGCACTGCCGTGAAGGCAGCAACTTTTGCGCGCATGTTCAATGTAGATGACCGCTTCAGCACCGAATTTGAACATGCACGCAAAAGCTGTTTCCTTCACGGCAGTGCTTTTTGAAATTTTTACTGATAAATTACTGCATTTCAATTTGATCAAATCTGTATTTTTGGAAACATTGGGAAAATAAAATAAACGTAAACACAATAGGAACTCGATATTTGTCGAGAAGGTTTGGACCTTAATTACGAAGGCCGAATTCGTGAATGGGTAAAATCCAGCCATAATGATTCCGTAGATATACCCAATCGAAATTTTATTTTTCCAATATTTCCAAAAATACAGATCAGATTGACTTGAAATCCAGTACTTTACAGTAATTTGACATATTTTTTCCCGATATCTCCGAAACTTATGATCGTATCGAACTGAAATTTGGTAAACTGCTGTGAAATATGAAGCTCAAAGTGTGAGAGGAATTTTTTTGGATATAATAAATGGTTTCCGAAAAAAAAAATTTTTTGGAAAAAAATTTCGAAAAAAATTTTTTTTAAATTTACTGACGATATGATCCTGACGAAATTTGGCTCAAAGTTGCGCGTCATTATACTCCACCTAACTGCCAAGTTTGAATCCAATCGCCCAAGTAGTTTCTGAAATAAAAAATAAATAACTTCAAAACTTCAAGTGCCTATAACTCCGAAACTATTCGACCGATTTGCCCCATTAACGAACTTAACAGTTGCATTTTGATGCACAACCTATCCTGAAAGTTTCAAGTGACTAGCTTGCTTCTGTCGACAGTTAGCGTGTCTACGGCCGGACGGAAGGCCGGCCGGACAGAATCGATTTTGACACCGGATTCGTCATCAGTGAGTCCAACCTAGTCGATTGAGACCATTTTCGGCTCAATCATCCAAAATTACAGACATTTGGACAAAACGATAGCACGCTGTTCACCAAGAACATGCGCGCAAAAATTCCTGGAATATTAAATCTTGGATAATAATGAATGTAAATCTGGAATAAGCAGAAATTTGACCGGATTTTCACATATACCATATAATATAAAATATTGAGGATTTTTTGCGCTTCTGAATTTATTTTGTTTATTGATCTATATTTTTTGCCATATGAGATCAGATTTACATTTATTGAATTTCTAGTGGCTATTTCAATCCAGTTCAGAGTGCGAGAATGACTACAGCAGGATTTTCACATATATATAATATAAAATATTGAGGATTTTTTGCGCTTCTGAATTTATTTTGTTTATTGATCTATATTTTTTGCCATATGAGATCAGATTTACATTTATTGAATTTCTAGTGGCTATTTCAATCCAGTTCAGAGTGCGAGAATGACTACAGCAGGAAAATTCCAATTCAAATATGGAAAACTGGAAACAAGAGCGAAAATTCCCACTGGCGATTGGCTGTGGCCAGGTAGATACATGGAAACTGTATTTTTAATTCAAAAACTATAAAAAAAATGGAACAGCGGTGCGGAAAAATATCATGCACCCTGTCGATTTTCATCGACTAGAGAAGACTTCGGCCCAAGTTGCCAACCTACAATTTTCTTCACAAATTCACTATCACTGGGGAACGGGAATTTCAGGACAAATTCGACGTGATGAGGTTCGCTTTATTTATAAATAGCCGTAAAAATGCCTCGGCTTCTCAAACAAGATAATTCCTTCCAAATAAAGGGTTTTGTTAAATTCATCTCTGATTGGCTGAAATTCAAGTTGGGATTCCTGATTTCATGTTAATAGTGTCAAATTTATGTAGGATATGTTCCGCAAATCAACTTGGTTATTTCGGTTGCCGGTTTTCCATTCCGTAAATATCAAACATTCGGTTAGTTCCTGAAAAACAAGTTAATTACGGAATTTGATTGGTGAGAAAACGTTCTTTCTGTCACCAGAACGACAGTCGATGTTCTATGGTAACATATCCATAGCATCGAACAATCTTTATTTACTTTATGATCCATAGAATATAGAAAAGACAACCATCAACAATGGAAAAACAACTAGGTATGGTTTATGGATCATAAGGTAAATAAATATTGTTCTATGCTATCGATATGTTACCATAAAACATTGATTGTCGTTCTGGTGCATAGACTTAATATGTCTATGTTCTGGTGACAGGAAGATTGCTTTTTCATCAATTAAATTCCGTAATTAACTTTTTTTTTCAGGAACCAACCGAATATTTCATATTTATGGAATGGAAAACCGGCAACCGTTTATTTGCGGAACATTTCCTTTATAAACCTGACACTTTTAATATGAAATCAGGAATCCCAACTTAAATTTCAGCCTAACAAAAACCTATATTTGAAAGGAATTATCTTGTTTGAGGAGCCGAGGCACCTTTTACGGATATTTATAAGTAACGCGAACCTTATAATGTCGAATTTGTCGTGAAATTCCCGTTCACCAGTGATAGTAAATTTGTGAAGATAATTGTGGGTTGGCAACTTGTCACAACACGGATGTTTATTTCGAAGTGCAATGTGTATTATTTATGCCAAATTCAAACTGAATATTCTGAGAGAAGCAGAAGCATTTTGTTGTATTTTTTAAAGGTTTCAATAGGTTTACAGGAAATCCCTCAAAGCTTATAACTTGTCTGCGTTAGGATACCGGGTGTGTTCTCTATATCTCTAGAATAAAGCGTTTGCAGACTGATGATTTTAAACTTCAGTTTTTGAGTATCAAGTTATTAACCTTCTTCATTTGATCCAGAATTCAGGGTATAAGACGGTTGTACTGACCTAGCAAAAAATCGAATATCGATCAGTCCTTTCAACAGACTTCTCGTTTGAATATCTGATGTGCAAGCTTAAAAATTTCAGCTATTTGGATGCTGCCCCAGAATTCCAAGTATGGAGGTTGGCCAAGATCAGGTGAAATAGATATCCTCGAAAGCAGGGGAAATCGAAACTTGGTCGCAGGAGGTAGCAATATCGGTACTCAATCAATGGGCAGCACCCTCCACTGGGGTAAAAGTCCTGGCGAAAACCAATACCAGAGGACACATTTCGAAAAAAGAAATGGTGCTGGTTTTGATTCAGACTACCACAACTACGTTGTCGAATGGACACCCGAGTACATCGCATTCAGCGTCGATGATCAGGAAATTGGAAGGATTACCCCACCAGCTGGTGGCTTCTACGAGTTGGGTCATCTATCTGGGGACAACCCTTGGGCAGGTGGAAGCAAGATGGCACCTTTCGATAAAGAGTTCTTTTTGATAATCAACGTGGCCGTTGGTGGAACGAGCGGTTATTTCCCGGATGATGCTCAAAATCCTGGAGGTAAACCCTGGAAAAATTGGTCACCACAACCTGCAAGAGATTTCTGGAATGGAAATGGACAGTGGAGATCTACCTGGAATGAACAAACAAGGCAAAGAGCCCTTGAAGTAGACTACATTAGAATTTGGGCGATTTGAATTATTGAATATTTTTGTTGGTTTGAAATTTCATATATTTATATTTTAATTAAAAAATTACAGATCTAACTGTGTAACACCATTTGATGAGTGAATCATGCCTTCTCCATCCAAATTCTGAGTGGTCATAGTGGTTAATTAAAAGCACCACAGGGTTTCTCTTGAGCATTTGAAAAAATAATATTTCAGTTTTACATTGAAGACTTAGATGTATTAGATTCAATGGAATATAGCCTATTGCTTTAGTGGATATTTCATTCACTCAATTAATCAATCATGAACGAAACTGACAGTTATAATCTAATATACAGTTATGGTTTCAAAATGTTATTCTTAAAAAATCTAGAAAAGCACTGCCGTGAAGGCAGCAGCTTTTGCGCGCATGTTCAATCTAGATGACCGCTTCGGCAACGAATATAAATACAAATATCGAGTTTCTAAGTCGTTTCTTCCGGAAGTAATTGTGTTTACGGTCAGCATAACGTCCGATTGCGTAAATACAATAACTTCCGAAAGAAACAACTTAGAAACTCAATATTTCTAGAGAAGGTTTGGATCTTAATTACGGAGGCCGAATTTGTGAATGGGTAAAATCTACCCAATGATTCCGCAGATATACCCATTTAAAATTTTATTATCCAATATTTCCAAAAATACAGATCAGATCGAATTGAAATCCAGAAAAATTATAGTTCGAAGGTTCATACAGAAATTAATGAGGATGCTATGATAAGAAAATCACAGAATTTTTTTTTTCAAATTGTTCTAATGACACGATCATCACGAAATTTTGCATAAAGTTGTCTTGCAGCATCTTCAAACTAGCTGCAAAGTTTTATCAGGATTGAATCAGCATTTTTCGAGTTATACCGAAAAAAGCAACGATATCGAGAAAAAATCCTCGAAAATTGACATATTTTCTCCCGATAACTCCAAAACTTATAATCATATCGAACTGAAATTTGGTACACTGCTGTGAAATATGAAGCTTTTGAAAAAAATGGTTGAAAAAAATTTTTTTTTAATTTACTGACAGTATGATCCTGACAAATTTTTTGTAGGGAAAGGAACTTCACAACAGCAGATCTTGACAAAATTTAGCTCAAATTTCCGCGTTGTTAAACTCCACCTAATTGTTAAGTTTGAACTCAATCGCTCAAGTAGTTTCTGAAATAAAAAATAAATAACTCCAAAATTTCATGTGGCTATAACTCCCAAACTATTCAACCGATTTGACCCATTAACGAACTCAACCGCGGCATTCCAATGCGCGACCTACCCTGAAAGTTTCAAATTGTTAGCTCACTTGATCGACAGTTATCGTGTCCATGGCCTGCCGGTCAGAATCGATTTTGACAATCTAGGCGTTTGAGACCATTTTCGGCTCAATTATCGAAAGTTACAGACATTTGGACAGAACGATAGCATGCTGTTCCCCTAGAACATGCGCGCAAAAATACAGATAAACTAGAATTGAAATCTGATACTCTATTGAAAAATGACAACCTGAATGTCCATGCAGAATTTCGTGAGGAAAATATAAAAGTAGACCGCAGAATATAGTATATTTGAAAAGAAAAGTAAGCAGTTATTTTGTGATTTTGCGAAGAGTTGTTCATCAGATATTCGAACTAGGTACCAAGTTTCATCACATAATCGGGTACTAAGTATTGTTTTAATTATTCCGGAAACAAGAACGATACTGAGGATAACACTACAAAATTTGAAAATTCTTTCAAATATCTCCGGAACTTCAGATCAGATCAAACTGAAATTTGGTGCACTGATGTGAAATAACTGATGAATACTTTTCGAAAAAAATTTCAATTTTACCCATACGACCTCAACAAACTTTCTCAAAAAGTTGCGCGACGTTATACAGTACAATCGCGTTAATATGGACATAAAAATTCTGGCTTGTTCATATTATAGGAACTGTCCGTATTTCTGAAGGTCAAGAAAAATTATTTCTTAACATGTTTTCAGTCAGAAATACAACCTAATGTATTTCTGACTGAGTATATGATTTTCATTGATATTGATACACCCCAAGTAACAAAAAGTTTTTTGAATGCGAAAAGTCATCACATATTCAAAAAAATTAATGTAAATCATAATGACTGATCTTTTGTGGAGAAAAATTATGTTATTTTAGACTGATTCTCCTTCGCAGTTAATTTCGCTCTTTTCATGTTTATTTTTCAGGGTAAATATCTCCCTGTTTTATCAGCGTTATAGATTTGATGTTCGTTGGATTCATGGTCTTGAATGACTCTCTTCAATTCTTCTTCAAAAGAGGCAATGAGGCCAGGTAACACTAAGTCCTTTATTGATGTCTTCTAGAACTTGAGCTTTCTCATGAAGAGTAAACTTCTTTATTTTTCACTCAGCATTTTCTTGGTTTTAGTAAACTCGTTAAATAGCAATGCGAGGCAACTTGTGAAAGGGCGAACCGGTTATGGATAACTGACGATAAATCGTGAAAACAATTTTATTTCTTTGAATAAAATGGACAAGTTACAACATGTTCATACCGGTGAGATTCTACTTTGTTCATATTACAGAGAAGTCAATACAAAAAATTCGGTGTTCATATTACGGAGTGATTCATATTAACGCGATTCTACTGCACTTCAACTAACTGCGAAATTCATTCCAATGGCTCGAGTTATGCCTGTAATATTAGAAATATAACTTCAAAATTTCATATGACTATAACTCATTTTGAAATGCAACCTACTCTGGTAGTTTCAAGCCGATAGGAAATTAATGTAGTGCAGCCCTATCTTTTGAGACCAATTACGGCACAAAATACTGCAGACATTTTGTCGATAAGATAGCACGCCTTTTCCCAGAACAAGCTCTGACAAATTTGAATTGGAAATAAAGAGCATGAACTAAATTTTTCAAGTATGCCTTGTCTTGGATAATGATTGGTGTCAGCCATTCTCGAATTCACTGATAAAATACACAAGGCTCTTCATACAATTTGATAGTGGAGTAAGTATCCTCAACAACCAATATCATTTTATCTGAACCTAATTCAGTGTTTAGTTTCACATGACAAAATGAGAACCGTTACCTTATTTTACATCTTTTACCTCGTCTATACTGACCCTGCAGATGCTCAGTGTGTACCAAGTCCTACGATAGTAGGTGGGTCATTCCCGAAACCAGGTCAGATTTGTTCTGGTGATTTGATCTTAGCAGAATCGTTCGACGACTTGAATGAAGAACTCTGGAACCATCAGCTGAGAGTAGATGGATGTGGGGTTTGTGATGACTCCGATAATTTTTTGAGACGTGTCTCAATTCTATTTGTGTTTCAGAATGGGGAATTCGAACAGTATGTGAACGATAGGTCGGTTAGCTTTGTGGAAAATGGTGAATTGATCATTCTACCAAAAGTAATTGGAGATGGACCTCTACACGAGTGAGTATGTTTTGATGAGAAGTGAAGGTTAGGATACTATAAGTTCGAGAGCCCATGACAGTTATGACACATTTTTCATGTAATATTTGATTCAAGTTGAAATTTTTACATGATGGTTTATACAAGGGCAAGCTCTCAAATGTTATATTTTATACATTGACATTCATTCATATTCATTTCAAACAGTGAATTTTCATTATTTATAGACACACAAACATATAACTATCACCCTAAAATTCACACAAAATTTGTTTTTGCTTTCCACAGAATTAAAGAATTCAATTGATATTCTCAGGTCAATTCAGTGATTTCATACAATTCATCTATAAATTTGATGAAAATTGGGATTATGAAATTTTCAATATAAGAATGGGCAAGAATGAAATGGTGAAAAATCTCATGGTGGAAACAACTGGATATTGCATGAATATGAAGTGAAATATTATTTGTGTTTCCATGATAAGTGTAGTGAAATTTTTCCCACTTCAATATCGCCAAGTATTGATCTTACGAGTTCCAAATCGTAAGATTTCAGTGGATACATGAGTTTTTCCAAAAATTTTCTTTGAATTCCAAGCAATGGATTGATAATTTCTCACAACAAATCATCGTAAGAGATATCTATGCTGAAATTGCAAACAAAGCGCAGGAAAGTATTAGCACATTGAGAAATATTAAAATGCTTATAACTTTTTACCTGAGCCGAACCTGGAAAAATGGTTAATGAAAAAAGCATTTTATTTGATGAGCGGCATTTCACCCTGTATAGGGTAGATGAGTATGTAATCGAGTGTTTTT
This sequence comes from Myrrha octodecimguttata, assembly GCA_958510865.1. Taxonomy (NCBI): domain Eukaryota; kingdom Metazoa; phylum Arthropoda; class Insecta; order Coleoptera; family Coccinellidae; genus Myrrha; species Myrrha octodecimguttata. The sequence continues at coordinate 71,766,433 of OY294056.1, read as the reverse complement.
CGGACCTACCTGGGTACACCAAATACTTAGCAAAAAAGTTAAGAAAAAAAGTTGGGCAAACCAAGAATTATTCGACAATTTAATTTCCGTAAGGAAAAAACTTCAAAGGGAAACACCATGTTGGAAGAGGTACTAATAAACAGAATTAGCCCAAATCACAATTTTCAGCAGACAAAATAAGTGTTTTATTCAGGACCAAACAAAATTAATCGTACAATTCACTCGTCATAGAGTTGAGAAATTATTATTAATTGCATCGGGCTGGTTTGATAACTTCATGGGTTACCGATTCGACTTGAAACCCATTATTAGTATGAAGTGAAGCTCACTTCAGATATCATTTGTGATTTACCTGTTGTGTATCAATAAATTTTTTGTACCTCTTTATCTTATGAAGTTTATTGATTAATTTAATTCATTTCATTGATTCCCTAGTGGTTATTTCAATCCGGTCCAGAGTGCCAAGATGACTACAGCAGGAAAATTCCAATTCAGATATGGAAAACTGGAAGCAAGGGCAAAAATTCCATCTGGCGATTGGCTTTGGCCAGGTAAATATAAAAACTTTCATTCGAATTCGGAAATTCTAGATTATAAAACGGACATCGTTCCAGAAAAAATACCACTATGCAGATTTTCACTGTCAATTGACATGTCTCATGGTTTAACCTCTGAAATGCCATAAAGTTGCCCAACTCTAGCAGACTGTTATAAAAAAATTCAAATGCCAGTGGTATTTTGAAAAATTCAAACTTCAGCAACCTCGAGATAAAAGCACTTGAAGGGTGTTGTTTGAGAGCATGAGATTTTTAAATACTAATACAATACAGAAATACTGTTTGAATTACATTTCCATCATAATATTCTAGTTAATTATCTTATGGCATTTATTTTTTGAATCATCATCGAACAGAGCTTCCTAACAACAAAAGAAAACTGATTTTTGGCAACTTAGTCCATTGGATCCGATCACAATCTGAATAAGCCACTGACTTGCTTATAATCTGGAATTTCATAGAACAATTAATGCTTGAAGTGAATTCTCTTCCTCATAGACCATCCTTCAACCTAAATTTTGGTTTCGTGTAGGCGAAATGTCTCTTTCCACATTTCGGATATTTTGGTACAGTTTTCAGATAGGTTTGGAATGTTATGATGACATTCGTAGAAAAATAAAGGCAAGCATCTATTTTCTCCCTCTAAACGCTGGGGTCGCCTGTTTCCGAGATTGACACTATTGGCGAATGAAGATAAGCGTTACTCCCTCTGGTGGCTATACGAGTAACCCGAGGTACAGACATTATTATTGACAAGTTAAAAGAAATGTTAAGAAAATAGGAAATTTTATGCATTTTTCTTTCGTTTGTGTGATTTTACAAGTGCTTCTACTGAGGAAAAGCAAACTCAAATGTCCCTTCCCATAGATTTCCACAGCCCGGTGAAAAATTTCGAGTTAGGGTGAAAGAAACTTCCTTTAACAAGTCGGGCCTGAAAGTATTGAAGAATCGATAAAAATCAACAAACAAGATTTATGAGAGTCTGTTACCTACATTTCACCGATGATGATCATTTTTATAGAGGTAAGCACTAATTGCTCATGAAATATTAGATCACATTCATGAAGACAATTTTTTTCCAGGCCCCTAATTCAAGCAGAGAAATTTACTTAAGAGAAATGCCCTGCCTTCCAGAAATCTGCCTGTTGATTTAAGGATCAACGTAAATGTTTCAGTGATAGAACTGACTATTGAAAAAAAAGAGTCTCAATAAGGAAATATCTGGTGATGAATACTCTTCGCTCAAAGTGCTTCTGCCGATGAAAGCAAAGTTGTACAAGGCTTATTTATTACAGCTTTTTCAAGACCAATCATATGAGTGTTGGAAAATTTATTTGTCAATCCATAATAATAAGACTTACGATACAAGTAGAATTAGTTTTAAGTGAATGTATTCATTTTATTTCATTCACAATATATTGAGTATTTAGTCCTTCGCTATAAAAATAGTAAAGTTATGAGTATTTGTCTATTATTCCAAAAAGTATGTTTTACAATACTATCTGTTTTTCAACTTTCAAGACAGCCTAAGAAATCCACCAAAGTCAATATTGCCATTTGGATCTGAAAATAAATAATATTGAAATACTGTCTAACCTTGGAGATATCCCCGTAATTTTAGAGTTTCTACAGTCAATAAGATTGAAGAATGATACATACCCACTTTATAAGAATGGAATATGTACTCTTAGTAATACTCTCGTCAACTATAAAAGTCTAAAAAATCTTTGAATGAATCGTGAAATCAAAAATTATCAAAACAACCACTAACAAACAGTACAAAATCGACTATCAAAACAAAATCTATGTCTGTATCTAAGGTTCTAAAACTGGCCACCATGGCGCTGCAATCTTAAATTCAGATGCCAATGGACGACTTCGGCGCAAGTTGCCAACCCACAATTTTCTTCACAAATTTACTATCACTGGGGAACGAGAATTTCAGGACAAATTCGACATAATAAGGTTCGCGTTGTTTATAAATGTCTGAAAAAGATGCCTCGGCTCCTGAAACAAGATAATTCCTTCCAAATATAGGTTTTTGTTATGCTGAAATTTAAGTTGGGATTCCCGATTTCATGTTGATAGTGTCAAGTTTATAAAGGATATGTTCCGCAAATCAACTTGGTTATTTCGGTTGCCGGTTTTCCGTTCTGTAAATATGAAATATTCGGTTAGTTCTTAAAAAAAAGTTAATTACGGAAGTTGATTGATGAAAAAGCAATCTTTCTGTCACCAGAACATAGACATATTAAGTCTATGCACAAGAACGACAATTAATATTTTATGGTAACATATCCATAGCATAGAACAATCTTTATTTACCTTATGATCCATAGACCATACCTAGTAATTTTTCCATCATTGATTATTGTCTTTTCTATGTTCTTTGAATCAAAAAGTAAATAAAGATTGTTCTAACTGCCCCCAACTGCCACGGTGGTGCAGTGGGTTGATTACCTGCTTGTAAAACCAGAGGTACTGGGTTCGAATCCCGGCGAGGTTATGGATGTTGTATAGAGTTTGTGGTGAAGGTAAATGTTTGTGTGTCTATAAATGAAAGGTCTCTAGTTGGTATGAATCTGAATGAATGTAGGTGTATAAATGTAAAAAATTGAAAGCTTCTCTAAAGCTACCTTTTGTGCTAGGGAGATTCGGGTATTAGGGTAATCGGAGATTCTTTCCAATTGGCCGACGACGATCACGTGAACGTCATTAGCCAATAGGGTGAATCTCTCGACCAGTAGGGTGAATCTCCGATTACCCAAATACCCGAATACCCCTCGCACAAAAGGCCCCTTAAATGGCCATAGTAGCCGAGGATACTTGAATGAATGAATGAATAAATGAATGAATGAATGAAAAGATTGTTCTGTGCTATGGATATGTTACCATAGAACATTGACTGTCCTTCTGGTGACAGAAAGAACGTTTCATCAATCAAATTCCGTAATTAACTTTTTTCAGGGACCAACCAGATATTCCATATTTACGGAATGGAAAATCGGCAACTGAAATAACCAAGCTGATTTGCGGAACATATCCGTTATAAATCTGACACTATTAACATGAAATCAGGAATCCCAACTTAAATTCCAACCAATCAGAGATGATCTTAACAAAACTCTATATTTGGAAGGAATTATCTTATTCGAAGAGCCGAGGCATCTTTCACGGTATTTATAATTAACGGAAACCTTATCATGTCGAATTTGTCTTGAAATTTCGGTCGTCTATTGGAGTGAACCCAGGTACCCCAACTTAAATTTCAGCCAGTCAGAGATGTTCTTAACAAATACCCTTATTTGAATTCTATAATCTGGTTTGAGAAGCCGATTTACAATTATTCAGATATTAGTAAATAAAGCAAACCTCATGAAGTTTGTTCTGAAATTATTCTAATCCCAGTGCTTTGACGAAATTTCTTGAGGTGAACTCTTAACCTTAAACGGACTTCTCGTTTTGATGAACTTAGGCTGGTCGTCCACTGCAAGCGATTTCGAGAGGCGCGATAGGAGCGTAAACGAACGAATTTGCGCGACAGATCCAAATGAATGGAATTCTAGGTACCCTCGTCGACTGGCAGCGACTTCATACGGGCGACTTCGAGAGAATTCGAGCGGCGCAATCGTATTCCGATCACTTTGGATCTGCCGCGTCTATACGCTCGAAAAGAGGAGCTATCCGTCGGAAAGTGGAATGTATGGTTTGTGAACGGAATATTTGTTGAAGGTCGTTGTTTATTGTTGGTGAATTTTATATGGATCAGATTGAAAGGTTAATGAATGTTGTCTTTTTTCTTACATTAAACACACATCCAGAAGTTCTGTAGGTGTATAGTAGCCTATCTGAAGTTGGACTCTTTGGCAATAATCGGCTGTATAGCATTCCAAATATAATTAATCCAGCGTGTTTCGCCATTGCCTCGGGTTTTATAGCTTTTATCATCTCAATATCTATTATCAATTTGTTTTTTTAGCCTCCGACCAATTTTATTCCGAACATTTTTCTATATGCTCAAGTGTTTTTGGCCCATACGTACTGTAATGATTCAATTACGTTTCATATGCAGAACCACCTTTTCGATCACAAAATAAACATAGTTTTTTCTTTATAAAAACGCTACGGATTTTTACTAGTGACCTGTTTTCTAAAATACGCATGCACTTCTGCAAAATTTTAAGAATTTCTGAATATCTGTGTCACCATAATTTCTTTCGATGTTTGCAGTTTTTAAAGTTTTGAAGTCACGTTCTAGATACATTAATAACATATTTACCTTCTGAAGCTGACTTTCACGAATAAAATTCAAATCAGCCATAATTTCGACGTTCCACATCGTTTGTTTTCGAAGTACCCAGGCCATCAACATTCACACTTCAACTTCCATTCCAGTATTATAAATGAGTATACGATAATAATCATTCATTATCAAGATGGTGAATTTTTTTCCGATAATTTCATTTTTTCTAAATTTGAATCTACCTCAGCTCAAAAATTTTCCCCATTCCGTAGCTAACATATGCCTGATCAAGTGAGATTTATCCTTGAAATGAATTATTAATTCTAAATCCATTCCGTATCACAATTTCTTCAATAAACACGGAAATCTAAAGTAAAAATCATCTGCTACGCAAGAACAAGAACGAACCGAAACCTCGCGAACTATCTGCCAGTGGACGACCCCGAAGCCTGAGGCCGCTTCGGTCGTAAAAGCTCCTCGGCGCTCGTAAAACGCGTAGCTCATAAAAGCCCCAAATCGCTTCCAGTGGACGGCCAGGCTTACTAATAATGCATATTTAAAATTTCAGCAATTTGGATGGATCCTCAAGATTTAGAGTATGGAGCTTGGCCTTTATCAGGTGAAATAGATATTCTCGAAAGCAGAGGAAATAAGAACTTGGTCTCAGGAGGTAGCAATATCGGTCCTCAGTTAATGGGCAGCACCCTCCACTGGGGAAGAAATCGAGCTGAAAATCAATACCGAAAGACCCACTTCGAAAAAAGAAACGGTACTGGTTTTGACTCTGACTACCACAAATACGTGATTGAATGGACACCTGAGTACATCGCATTTAGCATAGATGATGAGGAAATTGGAAGGACTACCCCACCAGATGGCGGTTTCTATGAGTTGGGTCATTTATCTGGGGATAACCCTTGGGCAGGGGGAAGCAAGATGGCGCCTTTCGACAAAGAGTTCTATTTGATCATAAACGTAGCCGTTGGTGGAACAAGTGGTTATTTCCCGGATACTGCTCAAAATCCTGGTGGTAAGCCCTGGAAGAATTGGTCAACGCAAGCTGCAAGAGACTTCTGGAATGGGAATGAACAGTGGAGATCTACCTGGAATGAACAAACGAATCAGAGAGCCCTGAAAGTAGACTACATTAGAATTTGGGCGATTTAAATTTAAATAGTTGAAAAATAATGTATGTTTGAAATTACATATATATACAGGGTGATTCATTAAGGGTGGCCACCGGCCGTATCTCGGAAACCGTTTATCCTATAACTTCCGGAAAAAAATTCTAATGACAAAATCGGCTCCCAGAAAATGATTAAAAATATTTTCAAGTTTATAGTTCCTCACTAGAGGGCGCAATCTATCACTTGTAAAATATAATCTCATTTTTTACGAAATATTCTCCAGCTAACAGTAGTAAAAAATAATAAAATAAAAAAATGCTCTTCCTATTCAACAACTTTTGTTTCAGTAATTTTTCTATATTTCCTTTTTTTTAGTGATGGGATGGAAAAACTCTTCTTCACAAAAAAAACACTCTTACTTCTGTATGCGTGAACCGATTTTTACGAGATTTGATTTCATTCGAAGGCCATTAAAAGCAGATCACAGAAAAATATGACAACAACATACCGGGTGGTCCAATTAAAAACTACAGGCTGTTTTATGTCACTTCACCCTATTTGCGCGTTTTACTGGAGAATCTCAAATGCGATGCTATGATTCTAACCGACTGAGAATAAGCTAAGCATTATTACCTATTGACTTGTTAAAACCGCAGACAGATATCTCCGGTCATCCCCAAGATATTAACATACATATGATATTTTGTAGATTTTGATAAGTGTTGATCGACCCTGTGAGCTTGAAAAACATGGAAGTGACTTTATTCGTCATGATAACAAAGCAAAATTATTAACACACATTAAATAACAATAATACGATAAAATGAAACAAAAATTAGCAACAACGAAAATATTTGAACAAAAAACAACCCTTATATTAATAATAATACATAATCATTTCAAATATTCAAAATGTCTACCATTTTTTTCTATACATAAATTTAGTCTTTCTTTAGTTGATACTGGTCGCAATTCCAGTATGAGAAAAAGTTTCAGCTGCCTGTCGAAATATATTTTTCATATCCTCACTTGTTGATACCACATATCTATTCTTTCTTGAATAGCAATATCATCTAAAAGAATTCGAAAATTTTCCGTTAAAATTTCAAGCACCTTTGTCCCGTTAAGATACTATCCAAGAAAAATGGTCAGATAACTGTCCCATCAAAAATTCCGCACCACACGTAAACACTCCAGCGATTCTGATTATTGACTTATTTTTGCCAATATGGGTCGTTAGATGATCAGTAGTGGCTGTTGTGTAAATTTACTTTACCATTGCTAGAAAAAGTAGCCTCGTCAGTCCATAACATTCTATGAAGTAAGTTAGGTTCGCCGTTCAGCATTCGTCTCAACCAATTGCATAAGTCCTCTCGACTCTTTCAATTCTTGGTGCAAGACAACATTATACGGATGCGGTTTATGGTCCTTTAGTATCCTTAGAACTAGCGAATAATTCGATCCCAAATCACTTGCCAATTTTCGGATGCTTGAATGTGATTCAGCATAAACGCAAGCCAAAACTTTTATGATATTATCCTCATTACGGCTTCTACGTTTTCTATTTTTTCTTCCAACATATTGAACCTTCCAAGTTTGTCGCACTCTTCGTGTCAATCTTTTGAATACTTTTCTCGAATGACAACGTCTTTCAGGATATCGTATCGGGTATTCCCTTTCAGCTACTGCATTTTCTAAACATTCAGCATAAACATTAAGCATATCATAAGCTTCTCCGTTTGAATAATGAGGCCCATAAAATAGTAGTTTGCAATCGACCTAAATCAATTTTACAGCTATAGAAACAGAAAATAAACAGTAACGCCAAAGCTTAATGGATCTAGATCAGCTTGTTTTGTGAGTGGCATACATTTTTGATAAGTTTTTTCTTTCATTTGATTGTTTAGCTGATGAAATAACTCAATTCCTCCTGAATTTCACAGGGTTGATCAACACAAATCTGCAAAAATGTTAATATCTTCGGAATGACCGGAGATATCTGTCTGCGGTTTTAACAAGTCAATAGGTAATAATGCTTAGCTTATTCTCAGTCAGTTAGAATCATAGCATCGCATTTGAGATTCTCCAGTAAAACGCGCAAATAGGGTGAAGTGACATAAAACAGCCTGTAGATTTTAATTGGACCACCCGGTATGTTGTTGTCATATTTTTCTGTGATCTGCTTTTAATGGCCTTCGAATGAAATCAAATTTCGTAAAAATCGGTTCACGCATACAGAAGTAAGAGTGTTTTTTTTGTGAAGAAGAGTTTTTCCATCCCATCATTAAAAAAAAGGAAATATAGAAAAATTACTGAAACAAAAGTTGTTGAATAGGAAGAGTATTTTCTTATTTTATTACTCTTTACCACTGTTAGCTAGAGAATATTTCGTAAAAAATGAGATTATATTTTACAAGTGATAGATTGCGCCCTCTAGTGGGGAACTACGAACTTGAAAATATTTTTAATCATTTTCTAGGGGCCAATTTTGTCATTAGAATTTTTTTCCGGAAGTTATAGGATGAACGGTATCCGAGATACGGCCGGTGGCCACCCTTAATGAATCACCCTGTATATATAAATAAATACTGTGATAAGATTTTACTTATACTTATATCGACATTCCAAACATAGACCATGCCTTCACTATACTGCTCATAAGGGGTTATAAAGCTTCGTTCAAATCAACACAAAGTTCCTTTGGAGCATTCGTTATTCAGTTGGAAACGAATCTACATGATCCTCGATGAAATATAGCCTGTGGCTTTAGTCAATAATTCATATTTTCATCAGTAGCAGAATTTCCAGAATAATTATGCCAGTTATGGCAATATACAAATGAAAGACGTTTGCCATTGAAGATATTCACAAAAAGTAAATGATTTCAATGCCCCCGGAAGTAAATGTTAAATATGCATCCTGAAAAAACTTATATACAAAGAGTTTCATGGAGAATGGTGAAGCTATAGTTCATAGTCTAGGTAAATCGAAAATCTAAAAGACTGCCTTCCAGCGTTTCAACACTTCTTATCGTGGGGAGTGAAAAATGACTGCATGAAGAGTCTTGGTTCTTGACGTAATTTTGGCACATATTCTTCAAGTATCACTTTTTCTCACTTCTTCTGGTGACATTATGAACTCACGATTCATAAAAGTATAAGAAATCAGCATAATCTTTAGTCATTTTTCAGAAGTCGATCTATTATCTCCATTTCACCTGAAAAGAATTATTTTGCGATTTTCAGGGTCGTATGTCACGTATTTTCATAAAAATCAAGAAATTGCAGTACTTTTCCGAACTCGCCCCTGGACTAAAACAGGTCTTGAATGAAGCTATGGCCACGAACACGTGATTGCACTTGCTTATGTTTCACCATCAAAAGTATATGGGGTTCTCAGAAACTTACCTGATCATTAAACCGGGTTAGTTTGAATTGACAGATAAAGCGTTCAATAATTAACATTTCAGTAACCCAGATAAGTCGCCCGATCAGTTTCCGAAACCTCCAAAGACAAATCTACAATTGACATATACCAAATCTTGGGAACCGCGTTAAAACGCCGGCATAGACAATCACTTGTAGACTGCGCAACAATAATGTGACGAGTACGGCCCTGTCTGTGCTAGAGTCTTCTAGAAAACTCCGGATTTCCTTGCTTCATCCGTCTGACTAGAAGCTTCTGGCAATCGTTAGAAGTTCCACGAGTGATATAAGGACAGGTGCGGAGCAGCACATGGAGAAATTCAACGGAAGTATTCGAAGCGGGAAGTGATCAGTGAAAATAAATATTGTGGAAATAAATTCTGTACAGCCTTCGATAAAATTAGTCGTTAAGTTATTTGTTATTAGTGTGAATAAGTGTAAATAAATAGTTTAATTATTTTGAATGTTTCGATAAACCAAGAAAACGTTACAAAAATAGCTTTCAACCTGAGCTGAATCTGAAAAAATCACAAATGAAAAAAGTTTTTTTGGTTGGAAAGTAAAAACAATCATTCGAATTCCTGTAACATTTTGAAGATTCATCCTGTACAAACCAATCTTCCATAAAGCTTCATTACGAAGTGATTTAGTAAGATAATGAATAATACTTTCAGCAAATGGAAAACGTCAGTTCAAAGTAAGTACTACAACAAAAGTGTACAATTGACTCGACGTGATTAAAAAAAATAACTTAAATTTCTCAGAAACAATTTCAACTATTCGAAATAATATTCTATTCTTGAATGAACCTTGAAAATCCTCTATTGGGTTATCAGTACCTCGAAGTTCTGATGATATATTGCATAAAATAGTTTTTCACGAAACTAAAATTGCATTCTTTTCCGATTCATTTCATGAATCGTATCGTGGCTTGTGTATAAAGAGCTACTACTAAGGTTTTCTTTTAGTCACTATTTAAGCTAATACTGAAAGTGATCAGGTGAGGTTCAAAAGAAACTCTGGGATTCTCATTAGAAAATTAATTGAAAGTATGATTCAAATACTTTTAACTCTCTGCATACATTTCAATACATTTAAAGAAAAAATTCAGAGAGAACAAAAAGTTTTCAAATAAAATAATTTTTATCCTATTTTTCTCACTATACCATCAGTGGCGCAGGGTGGAAATGTTCTGGGAAAATAGGGAACGTTGATTCAAGAGGAATAAGCTTGAATATTTTACGGGGCATGCCATTTTATCTAAACCTCAAGGTGCACATCTTTTACAAATCTCAGCACATATTTCTCGAGATTCTCTTTACAGAATGAGATCCCTGATTATTCTATTCCTGTTTCATCAATACTTCACTGATCCTGCAGATGCTCAGTGCAAGCAAAGCCCAACAACCGTTGGAGGATCATTCCCAAAATTGAAAAAAGGTCAGATTTGTTCAGGTGATCTAATTTTTGAAGAAAAGTTCGACACTCTCAATGAAGGTCTCTGGAATCATGAAAACACAGTGAACGGCGCAGGGGTTCGTATCTTGAATGATTTTCTTATTACTTTCTTACTTGGTATTTCATTTTAGAATGGGGAGTTTGAACAATATGTTAATGATAGATCAATAAGCTATGCAAAAGATGGACAACTCTTCATTCAACCGAAAGTAGTCGGCGATGCTCCTTTAAACGGGTAAGTTTCACTTTTTGCTTGACTAGAAAACAGTCCAGTTGTTTACACCCTGAGATTCTAGACAATTTCATTCCTACCCATTCTTATATTAAAAATTACATAGTTATCTTTTTTTCCATCAAATTTATAGATGAATCATATGAAATCACTCATAGACATATTATAGGTTTTTAAGTCTATGAAATCACTCAACTAACCTGAAAATATTGATTGGACTCTAGAATTCTATGGAAAGTCCGGTCCAACAACATGAACTATGTTTGTGTTCTGGTCACGAAATCATAGACATAGTATTTGGTCTATGCGAAACAGATAAATATTTCTCTGCATTCTGTGTTCCGGGTAAACGTGTGCGGCGATTAATTCACGGCATTTACGAGCTCAGGAGTAGATCCAAAAAATAGGGAATTTTCTTGAATATTTTCCGATTTTATAATAAATAAATAAATAATAACTTTATTTCAAGGAATCCTCATGATAACAAAAATCGAATGAAATAGACGTCAAAAAAATACAACTACAAGAGTTTAATAGCTTCAAGTATTCGCTCAGCGAATATGGCTCAATATTTATAAAACAGTTTTTCAGTCTTTTTTTGAACAAATTCAGGTTAAATAAAATTCTTAAATAGACGACTTCGGCCCATGTTGCCAACCCACAATTTTCTTCACAAATTTACTATCATTGCGGAACGGGAATTTCTGGACAAATTCGACATCATAAGGTTCGCGTTATTTATAAATATCCGTAAAAGATGCCTCGGCTCCTCAAACAAGATAATTCCTTCCAAATATAGGATTTTGTTGAGATCATCTCTGATTAGCTGGAATTTAAGTTGGGATTCCTGATTTCATGTTAATAGTGTCAAATTTATTTAGGATATGTTCCGCAAAGCCACCTGGTTATTTCGGTTGCCGGTTTCCCATTCCGTTAATATGAAATATTCGGTTGGTTCCTGAAAAGAAGGTTAATTATGGAATTTCATTGATGAAAAAACGTTCTTTCTGTCCAGAACGACAGTCAATGTTCTATGGTAACATATCCATAACATAGAACAATCTTTATTCACTTTATGATCCATAAAACATAGAAGAGACAACAATCAAAAAATAAGTAGGTATTGTCTATGGATCATAAGGTGAATAAAGATTGTTCTATGCTATGGATATGTTAACATAAAACATCGATTGTCGTTCTGGTGCATAGATTTACGTCTATGTTCCGGTGACAGAAAGATTGCTTTTTCATCAATCAAATTCCGTAATTTACCTTTTTTTTCAAGAACCAACCGAATATTTCATATTTACAGAACGTAAAACCAGCAACCGAAATAACCAAGTTGATTTGCGGAATATATCCTTCATAAACTTGACACTATTAACATGAAATCAGGAATCCCAGCCTAAATTTCAGCCTAACAAAAACCTATATTTGGAAGGAATTATCTTGTTTGAGGAGCCGAGGCATCTTTTACGGATATTTATAAATAACGCGAACCTTATGATGTCGAATTTGTCCAGAAATTCCCGTTCCCCAGTGATAGTAAATTTGTGAAAAAAATTGTGGGTTGGCAACTTGGGCCGAAGTCGTTTATTGTATTGCATCGAACAATTCTATGCACATGTAAGATGTTTTTCCGTCACTGATAATCTGTGAATTGGATTGTGTAGATTTTCTGATCTGGTTCCATAATTATGATGAGTTGTATGTACTTCAGACTCTTCTCTATGTTTGAAAAAAAATACTAAACACTCGTTTATATATAAAGTGTACCGAGTTAAAAGTCCGTTCTTTTTGAACATGTTGAATATCTCGGAAACGGTTTGTTTATGGAGAAATAATGAAGTATTAATAAGTGTACTAAACTTTTTCCAACATGAAATTTTCAGTGGATTCTTCAATCCAGTTCAGAGTGCTAGAATGACAACTGCAGGGAAATTTACCTTCAAATATGGAAAACTCGAAGCCAGGGCTCAAATACCAGCCGGTGATTGGCTGTGGCCAGGTGAGTTTGAAAATAACATTTGAGTTCTCGACAGAACGAAAGAAGTGAACTCTGACAGTACATCCCTTATTGTTAATTTTATTCGATGCCTATGGAACATAGCTTGAACTGCGATCATGATGTGGGCAAAACATGGTGTGCTCATCTGCTTTTCTGTGATCATATTTACCAATGATGACGTCACTTTTTCCATTCAAATTCAAGGAAATATATATTTTTTGGTTTGAATTTGAATGAAAAATGTGACGTGATCATTGGTAAATACGATCACAGAAAAGCAGATGAGCACACCATGTTTTACTTACATCATGACTGCGATCTATTCCCCCATTTGGGAAAGATAATAAATCCCATCGCACCCCATTTAAACTCTAGGCGTCAGTCAGGCGCTAGTTCATATATGCAGACTAAAAAAATCTAGCATAACAAAATTAAATAAATTAACGAAACAGTTGCATTGTACGCATCAGTGAATGCTCAATAAAGTTATTCAGTGTTAACGTGGGTTAATTTCAAATCCTACAAAACTACGATCACGCTGATCTTCGAAATGAGGAAATCTTTGAGCTTTCTCTGCGATTTTGCAAAGACGACTAATGGATGTACGTCATGTGCATCCCTGGAATTTTTCCATAGCGCTAGTGGAATCTTTTCGGGAAACTCACATCCAAAAAGGCATAATCACCTAAAAGTTTTTCGGTACTAGAACAAGGTGAGTTGTGCTGACGATCGGTAAATCGTTCCTCGGACGAAACTTCCTCAGTAGACGTTTTGGTTGGTAGCTCCGATCAAGGTCGATCTGCTCAGATCATCAAGGTCGACCAGTTGTTGAATTGATGTATATTCGTGCTTGAGTTCATGTTTATTCATTCGCTGGAGCTCTACATCTCCGTGAACCCTCTCATCTGTTTGATGGGGGTTTTTCCTTCGAACGAAAATGCAGTAATTTTCATGAAAAACTTTAGAACATCACATTTCAAACATATAATTTCAATATTATATTTTTAAAAAAATGTTTGATCACCTAAAACTGAAAAATAAAAATGGGTATTTGCATTTAAAGGGATTTCTCATGAGGCACGATATGGCAACGTCGAATTCAGCTTTCTCGGAAAGTAAAGGACGTCAAATGTGTTACTTTGCTTAGGAAAACAGAGATAGCTATACTTCGATCTGGTTAGGGTAGAAGACAACGACCAAAGAATAGAAAAAGAAGAACACATACTGTCATATTACTGACAATTCGCGAACGGAAATTGTTTGGTTATATTGACAAAGAACACGTGTGTACCACAGAATATCATTATTCTATAGCAGGAAAAGCTATTCTACTGAACACCGTTGTCACTTCGTGCATGCCTGGCAAATCCAAACCCCAATTTCGAAATCTGATTTTGAATACTTAGGTAATTTGGGAAAATGATGAATCAAACCCATAATAATCATATTCAAATTTGCATTTGCAGTAATAACCCAAATTCAGGAAAAACCCCCATTATTCATGAAAATATCATTTCAGCGATCTGGTTGTTGCCTGGTAATTCCAAATACGGGGGATGGCCGAGATCTGGTGAAATAGATATTCTCGAGAGCAGAGGAAATAAGAATTTGGTCCAAGGAGGAAACAACATCGGCACCCAATTAGTATTCAGCACTCTGCATTGGGGAAAGAGCGGTGGTGAGAATCAATTCCAAAAGACTCATTGGGAGAAGCGAAACGGTGCCGGCTATGACACAGGCTACCACAGCTACTTGGTTGAATGGACACCAGATCATATTGCTTTCAGTGTCGATGGCCAGGAAATTGGTAGAGTTTCTCCTCCACAAGGTGGTTTCTATGAATTCGCTCATTTATCTGGGGATAATCCTTGGGCTGGTGGAAGCAAGATGGCACCCTTCGATGATGAATTCTTTTTGATTATCAATGTAGCTATTGGTGCCACAAATGGATATTTCCCTGAGGATGCTCAGAATCCAGGTGGAAAACCTTGGAAGAATAATTCACCTCAAGCAGCTAGAGACTTCTGGAATGGAAATGGGAAATGGAGACCTACCTGGAACGAGCAAACGGCACAGAGGGCTCTCAAGGTTGATTACATAAAGATTTGGGCTATTTAATTTGCTCAACACTAATGAGTTGATAAATATTCAAAAATAGGTTGCATTTACATAACGAAAAAAGAACAACCAGCATTTGTCATATTCACAATATAAATTTCCTATTCAAGAGCTGCATCTCTAATCTTCAGTGATCGGGGAATATCCCCCACGAAGGCCCTGGAATAGTTGTGAAGTTGTTATAACAAGAACTGAAACAGGTTGGCACTTGTGAAATGTCGTCAAAGTAAAAATAATCCAACGGATGTTGTCAATCCTTACACACTTTTACAATGACACTATGGTTTAGCTTAGTACCATGGAGTTGAAGAAAGCGGCGGGAGTATATCCTATAATTTTCCTTGTATCAAAAAAGTCATATGAAATCCACCATATTTATATGAGTACCTTAGTTGTGGCAGGAATTTGGTATATTTGAATGTTTCAATCCTTCTTTATTGGAGTATGTAAAAAAAATAACACACTATTGTTTCACAAAGGAAAATATTATTTCAGCGACCGATTTCGGCTATATGCCATCTTCAGGTTGTTAACAAAGAAATACGTTGTGAAAATCTCATCCAGTTACATGCAATAAAAACTATATCCTTATAGGTGAAAACAATATTCAACTTTAGAGGAAAATCTTGTCGGTCAACTGTGACAACTGACTGAATTTCATCTCAAATAAGCTCTTATTATCAGACCACCTGACCCAAATCTCATGGATTATTTTCTTTGTGCTAACAACTTGTATATGCTTCTGAAGTGACAACTCGAAATTAAGAGAGATTTGAAAATGCTTGTAACAATTTGCGTAATGATAAACATATTTTAGGAAACTCCACGAACCATTGCGGTCATCATTTTGAACAGTTACTGTGAGTGAATTTGTTTTGTTTTGAATGTTTGCTGTTGTTATTGTTACTGTTTGTTTTTATTTTTATGTCTACTACAAACTGAAAAAAAATGTTTTTCAATATCAATAACTCAGCAATTTTTTACATGGGGAAATAGTGAATAGCGCTGAATCCCTTGTACATTCCCTTGATTTCGAGTCTATTCAACTGTACATCGAATAAAATGTCTGTACAACGTAAATTCCCCATAAAAAGTTAATTATCCTCATGACTCACAGAATCGCATTAGATTGATCAATTCAATTCAAATCTTATCATAACTTTTTCCGCGTTGGTGTGCCGAATTTTAAGGAACTCCAGAATCCGGATAGTAATAAAATGTTCAAAACCCTACACAGAGTTAATCTGGAATTAATGAATGACCAAACTGAAATTTGTTATATGCAAATATTTAACGCTTTCAAGTGACACCTCCAAAATTATCCAAAAACGTATTTTGTTCAATACCATAACGAATTTGATAACCTTTATAATTTTGTTATTATTATTTGTACCTGAACATATACCCTGTAGCATGTGTTGAGTTCAGATGTCTGAAATTTAATGATCGTTTGAAAGTGCAGTAACGAAATGTAAACATTACATGATATGAATATCAAAGAATTTGTTTGTAGTAAATCACATGAACCAGTTTTAATCATTCTAGAATAGTCAGCTGATCTTTTCCACTTTTATGCCTAATTTTACGAATGATGGATTTCTCTACTAACTACTCATCAGCAGTCCTGAATAAATTGATATTTATGAGTAGTACCGAATACTTATGGATACAGGAATATCCAACTATTCACTGAATACTTATCTGTTAAAATATTCTGTGAATATTCTATTATTAATGAAAGAAAAATTTTTAACCGAATAATCAACTCTTCATTTAATAGTCAACCATTAATGAATAGTCAACTATTCATGAATAGTAAACTATTCATTGAATATTCATGAATAAAAACTATTCATTGGTCAATGATCATGAATAAGAATTCATTGAATATTCATGAATAAAAACTATCCATTGAATGATTAATACGCTTGAATGAATTATTGGAATAATCGAATAAATTTTTGAATTAATATTCGAATACAAAAAAGCGAAAAAGTTCCAGCCCTATTTCCAAACGGTAGGACCCCCTCTACTCTTTTTCATACTTCCATGCTTAGTACATACGTAATTACAACAACTTTCGTGTAGATATCTGACAGGAAAATAACTACAACAGTATAACATAACCCACCAACTGGAGTATATAATATTTTTAATATTTGGACGACTCATTCATTTGCCTATTATTATTAATATTTCTTGATCTCACACCGAAGATGAGAAATACAGCTCCCGAAATATATATCTTTATGAATAGTCAATGTAATAAATTCTGATTGTTCCGTGATGATGACACTGGGTATATGCACCCTATTTTGAAATGTTAACTCCACACTAGAATATTTCACCTAATCAGGAAAACAATCCTCCCAAATGAATGCGAATAAAATTCAACTAAAAAAACCCTTTTAAAGCTGTAAATGTATGTTTTTGGTGTTGGTACTTTATATTATCCAAAAATAAACCTTACTGTTAACAACAAAGCCTCTGAATTATTTACAATATCCATTCCAATTTCCTACATTCCAATCATTAGAAAAAATATCGGATTTACACAAGAATTAAGTACATAAGTCCTATTTATATACCAATTGTGTCACTCAATCCGCAAAGTTTTACAAGTAGTTTCATGAAACTTGTTGGATAACACTACGAGCTATCTGGCACCTAGAATCTTGAAATTTTGAGTGTATGCTCGGAGTCTGAAAATCTCGGCTGAGTTCGAGTCAAACATATTCTTGAAAAAGTAGATAGTCTAGAAATTTCAGAGTAGGTTTGTTAACTGGATTTTGGGAGGAATCCACAAATAAATATTTCAGTTAGGGATCCTTCCTGAAAGGTCATCATAAATATTTTATTCCAAAATATTCAACATTTTGTGACTGAAATAGAAGATATGGGGGTTACATGAATAAAAGAACCGACTGCGAGATAATGATATATTTATAAGGCATCAAAGTCAAAAAACTCATGTTCGTAGTATATTTTAAATTGAATTAAAAACATTGTTTTTGATGACAGATATTTCAATGGCTTCTTTCGGAGTTATCCTGAAAACATTTTCCATTTTTTCGTACATGATCGCTCAAGACGGATTTTTCTTCGAAACAATAATTCTCGTGAAATTCGAGGAAAATATAAAATTCTGTGATAACCAGTGTTTAGCGAGTGAACACAGTAAACTGATTCGAAGCAAGAGAAATAGTATTACAAATGGTAATAAACTTAATATAAAACTAATCTGATGACGAATAATTCAACACATTTTATCGAAATTATCTTAAAAACATTTCTTATTTTTTCGTGCGCATTTTGGATGCGTACGCGTGAACATGGTCGTATTACAGAATTGTACAGGAAGCAATAATTTTTGAGTATTTCTGCGGCAAATTTTCAATTTTGCTATCACAGTCAACTGATTTCATGTAAGAGATTAAGTATTCTTATGATACTAATTAGTAGTAAATGAACTAAATATGAAACTCTCAGGATCAATAATTCAACATGAACATTCGAAATTATCCAGAAATTTTTTTTCTTGCATACCTAATCTCCTAAGTTTTAGATGCATGACATTATATATTTTTTTTTATTTTATGGAAGATAGTAATAACAAACGGATGTTTCAACCCACAAACAGTATTCACAAATTACAATGAAACAGTCATACAATCAGAATACAAACAATATTAACAATAGTTTACCAGGATACGAAATTAAAATTCACATCACATAAAAAAACACTCATGAGAAAACATCATGTAATAACTTTCGTTTCGGACATTTTTCAAATTGCGGAAGAGACGTACTAAAGGGATCAGTATCACTGAACTCCGGAAGAACGTCGTCAGAAATCTTCAGATTGGCGAATTTTGAGTTACATTCCAACATCGAAAATGTCCAGCAAAAGTTTTATTTGATCTTAATCTTCTCTCGAAACTCTTTAGGAGAAACTGCAAAATTAAGGGGACCAAAAGGATGCCGTTCAGAACTTTAAATAGAAAACTCATGTCATTGATTTTTCTGCGGTTTTCCGAACTAATCTAATGTGAATTGTTTGTCCTTCAAAATTATACACACAGCAATAATTATCGTGAGTTTTTGTCGCAAACATTCACAATTGTTATCACTGATGTCTAGTCCGAGAGCCTATCTTCTCTGAAGTCAATCAACTAATTCCGAGTAAGAGGTGAGTCATATACCTAAATGGTAACAAAACTAATATAAAACATACTTCATGATAAATATCTAGTTCGACAAATTCCTTCGACATTATCCTGAAAACATTTATTGTTTTTTCTTGCATAATCTCTCAAGTTTTGGATGCCAGGGGGGGCCGTTCAAATATTTTTGGGAAGGAATTCAAATTGACGTTTGCAATTTCGGACTTGAGCTTTGACTAGAGAGATGACTCCCTGTAAATTTTTTTGGATTCGCGAGACTTCCGGTTTCACCGGTAGTGACAGCAACTTTCGTTTTCCAAATGGAAAGCCCCAAATTTTATAATGACAATAGATTCCTTACTGAATTCTGACTCGTTTCAATGTCAAATTTTTGAATTTCCGATAGAAATTTCTTTTTTAAAGTGAAATTGCGAAAAAAAATTGAAAAAGGCCCTCTGTTGAAACATGGATATCTTCAAGGTTTTTCATTGGAAGAATATCGTTTTTAGAATTCCGCAAAAAGTAACAATAGTGCTTCTTTCACAATAGTCAGAATTGAAAATCATAATACAGGAGGTCACAAAAGCGTTATTGAAGTTGGAATTTCGAAATTGTGAAAACTCAAATGAGAACCCCACTTTTTTATAGCCATGAAGGAATCTACGTTGAAAAATAATGTAGGTGTGGAAATAACACCAATGCCCTAAAATTCATATTTTCTGAGATATGCAGTCGCGATAACATTTCTAAAATCCATATTCTCAAATATAGAAACAAACTGGAAATCAAGTATTTCTATGGGTACAATCTGAAATAAATGTTTAATATGTCCTCCATTCTCTTCGAGGCAGTATTTTTTTTCTGAGAAGAATTAAACTCGAAATGTGATCGCGTAGATTGTTTTTTACGAATATCTCCAGAAAATATGAATTTTGGGGCATTGGTTTTGTTTCCACACCTATATTATTTTTCAACGTAGATTCCTTTATGGCTATACAAAAATGAGGTTCTAATTTGAAAAAATTTTTTCGAAATTTCCAACTTCAACAACGCTTTTGTGACCTCCTGTTTTATGATTTTCAATTCTGACTATTGTGAAAGAAGAGTTATTGTTACTTCTTGCAGAATCCTGAAAACGACATTTTTTCATTGAAAAACCTTGAAGATATCTATGTTTCAGCAAAGCGCCATTTTCCATTTTTTTTCGCAATTTCACGTCAAAAAAGAAATTTCTATCGGAAATTCAACAATTTTTCATTGAAAGTCATAATTCAGGAAGGAATCTATTTTCATCATAAAATTTGGGCCTTCCTATTCGAAAAAGTTGGTGTCACTTCCGGTGAAACCGGAAGTCTCACGAATAGCAAAAAATTTACAGGGAGTCATCTGTCTAGTCAAAGCTCAAGTCCGAAATTGCAAACGTGAATTTCAATTCCTTCCCAAAAATATTCTAACGAACGGTATTCGTGAGACACCCGGTATATTGTAATATTAGAACTTATTAAGCACTATCATGGCGAATTTTTCACGTTGCACAGCATTAAATTTTATATACATATATATATTGCCACTAAATATATATATTTATTTATATATATCAGGGGTCACGGCCCCCCCTGGAAACTGAGGCTAGATACGCCAGTGCAATTTTGTTATCACTGATTTCCAAAATGCAAGCAAATTATTCCGTGGGCCAATCCCCTCTTAATTTAGTCAAGTGATTCAGCGCAAGATATAGAATATCATAAATGGTAATTAATTCATTAAACTTAGGTAATATCAAGCCAATTCGATGATGAACAGTTCAACAAGTTCCTTCGAAATTATCCACAAAACATTTATTATTTTTCCTGGCATAATCTCTTAAGTTTTGGATGCATGAACATGTAAATGGATTGTCATTCAAAGTTGTACAGACTCCAACAATTTTCGTGAAATTTTGCGGCAAACATTTAATTTTGTTATCACTTAAATTTACACTGTAAACAAATTTTCCAGAGAACCACTCCTCTCGGAATTCAGTGAACTGATTCGAAGCAAGAGATAAAGCGTTGACAGCTTGGGCCCCCTTAAAAGTATCGTTGGAAAGACTTTTGATACGGTTATAGGCGAAGTTCAGTGTTATAGGCGGTACATTGGGAAATGCAAAGGCAGAATCTGGTAATTCTTCTATAAAATTATGGTCGAAATAAATGAAAGCCAACCAGCCTGTAACGAACCAATCAGGATTCCACTCTTTTATGCGATTATTGGATAGACTAATCAACTGTAGGAAGGGCATATTAGCAAAGGCGTCCTTGTGGATGAATTCTATGAAATTCCGTCTAATGTAGAGAGAATTCATGACTGGATGGCCTGTGAAGACTCCATATTCAATCCTTGTTATATTATTGTCATCCAAGGAAACCGTCCTGTAGGCCAAATGCTCGAATGCTCCTGGCTCTAATATAGAAATGCTGCAATTTTCTATATAGATATACCGAATCAACTCAATTTCAACGAGATATCCCTTACGAAGAACTGGAATCGAATTATTAGATATATCGATGACTTCAAATTCTCGAGTTACATTTTCAGCCGCACTTCTTATGGAATCGGTCTTGTAACATACTTTAGGAGAAAACTTGTGGTGCAAGCATACCTTGAATTCTTCTTTGTCTTTCTCATTGTCTATTTCACTATTCACTAGAAGAAACAATGATACAACTACATAAAAGATGCAAGTTTGTTGAGCCATCTTCAGGCTGTGTAGTTCACGACGAGTTTGTGCGAAATTATAATTGTTTTTTCCAGAAGGCGATTCATTCAGAAACCCGTTTTTCTGATTCGTTATTGGAATATCCGAACTCGCTGCTAGTTAAGGAATTCTGGTGAATTATATTTTCAGGCGCAGTTTATGCCTTCAATTCAGTAGCGTTACTAATGAATTTGATACGGGATTTTTGCAATATTTGAATGCTAACCTCTGCCAAAAATATTTTTTGTTTTTATCTGGAAGTCTTGCCGCTTTGAGCAAAGTCATGAGATGAATAGGTAACCACTATGTTTCTGAAGTTGAAAGCAAACAAACTTCCGGACTTCACTTTCAGTGCTTTTACCGAAATATTCTGGGGGAGATAATATCCTCCAACTATCATCAGAGCCGGATCTAGGGCGTGGCGAGGGAGGCATTTGCCACGGGCGCCAACCAACTAGGGGCGCAAAATTATGATTTTTTTTCTTGAAATGATGATTTTTCACTTCAAAGTCCATTCATATCTTAGAGCGGTGCTAAAGTGCATGCACATGTTGTACAATATGCGGCGACAAGTAGTTACCAATAAAATAACAGATGATAAATTTACTTGTCGGTCGCCCTACGACTCCCGATCGCGTCCAGATGTTTGTTTTTCGAATACTGAAGACCTCAATTAGCGGCAAGTTCAGAGGGAGTTTAATGGTTCGAGTTAGAGGCGGTAGCGGCGGTCAGTTTCTTGACGGCATGACAAAGAGATTCAGACCGTCCACATTATTCGCCGAATCGTTCATCACACCGGCTTTGATAAGGGTAATGTATTTCGAAGACGTTTACGACCGATAGGCTTGATGAAATCACCCCAGTCTTATCAATACTACTTTTTTTCTCGCATGTGGGGTACTTCCAGGCAGTGGCGCAGTTGATGGCATCAATAAGAAAAATATGAACCAGGAACTTATCATTATATTTTATATTATGTGCAATATCGCAAATAACGTGATCGTGCAAGCGGGCCGGGAAATTATTCGTGCTGGAAAAAGTTGAAAAATTTCAATCAGGTATGTTTGAATAATTCAATTTTGAGTTAAGGATTTTTGGGCGCTCGATCAAATTATATTCTGTCCGTGCACACGAGAGTCAATCATTTTCGAAAGATATAACTTAGAGACTGCGAAATTGATAAGGTTATGTTTGGGTTGGGAATATGTCGGCGATATTATCGTTCGAATTTTATTTGCGAGATCCCAAAGTATACCGATTCAATTAAAATTGCGTTGTACCATAATTAAACGAGTTTTCATATGTATAAGAAGAAGTTACAGAAAAAAAATCAAAATGTTGAGAAGAATACTATAAATTTATTGTATTTCTAGTATTTTATTCAGCAGCTTCTTAGCTATGGGTACTACAGAAAGATGATCAAATGTCGATCAAATGAATAGTATGATTCTTGAGTTTCACTGAAACATGAAACCTTTTTCTGTCCTCCCGACATCTGTCGACCATTGATACAATATCTCAAGTTACTTTAAGAACGATACGGGTATTGTGTCGCCAAAACGTGGTTCCACTAGCGAAGCCCATCATGTAGCGGAATTTCCTTCTACTTCTTCAAGTACCGAACCTATCGTAAGAAAGAATTCCATTTCGGATAATTCGGACAAGGAAAATTCTTTTGACGAGGAATCAGGACTTACTGAAGTTAAACCTGAACCAGTGGATTTTAATGACCCTACATCATGGCGAATTACAAAAAGTAATATTAAAATGTTCGTTATGACCTTTATTAGCATGTGTGTTCTCTAACGTATTTCAGTTTTTCATTTACACTTTCATTTATTGTTTATTTGAAGCTTTGAATGCTTATATATTAGTTTGAGAACAAATTATTCTATTCGCTTTCTTTTTGTTTTCTTCGTAACCTCATCGTCTAGTAATACGTTTGTGAGTTCTCTTCACTACCTTATAAGATACATGGGAGATTATAGTAATTTCTATAGACATATTGTTCGATATACCTACGAATCTAATGCTCGTTCTCAAAAGAATATAATAATGGTATAATGTCTTAGGAATAGAATAAATACTATCATTCATGAAAAAGTATGTAGTCATTAAAAAAAAAATTTGAAAAGGGCGCATTTCGATAACTTGCCACGGGCGCTGAAATCCTTGATCCGGCTCTGACTATCATTACGCGCTTGTTTCAGAAATCAAGAGCATTTAAATTCTTCCCAAACGTTTGTGATATTCGAATGTCGCTCCTCAAATTGTGTTGGAGAACTAGTCCTGAAATTTGAAAGGCAGGTTTGGAAACTGATTTTCTCAAAGTCCGTTAATTGCCAAAATTAGCCCAACTCAAAAACTACTGATCCAATCGAATCCAAACTTTATGATAGGTTGTAAAATTCTGAGCTCCGAACGCAGGTAAAATGTCACGCAGATCGAATGTTTCATTAAAAAAATATAAAATAATATAAATAATGAATGTTATTCTCGAATCTATTTGACTGATTTTGTATAGCCTTCACATCATCATTTCACAACCGAGTACGTTATTTCTGCTTTATCAGAAATCCGATTTTGGAATTATGATGAGAATCAAAACCGAAAGAATCTACCTGCGCAGGACACCCATGTTCAAAAACATAGCAATCCGAACACAGAGAAAGTTTGTTAATTATTTACATATTTTACATTTAATTTATTTATCATTAAAAATTGCGCACAACTGGTAGGCCGGATTTTGCTGAAATTTCGCAAGAACTTTCAGCTCACATTGCTTGAAAATTTCTGCTAGCCTGTAAAGAAGATACAAAGACCTTGCCAAAAAAGTACCACATGACCTACTTCCCCAATACAAAAAATGTAGAGGGTTGATGGGGATGACACAAGGTGCAACAAAAATTCATATACATTTGGTAAAAGTGAAACAAAAGTTGACCTGTTTCAGGATTTTGTTGCCAAATATTTTTCATCTGAGAAAATGAATTTGTTTCATAATTTATCCAAAAATATAGATTCAATCTCTACTGAAAGGTAATACGTGATTGAGAAATTATGCCTTTAAGGTTCAGGCATAGTTTGTTGAAGATCATCAATCAATCATAAAACTGCAAAGTTTAGCTGGTAACGTGACTGCTCCGGTTTAAGATTGGACGAATCTTGTAAAAGCTCCTGATTTCACGGTATTGCATTTTCAGAATTTTTTGCGCGCATGTTCAAGGGAAACAGCGTGCTATACTTTTGTCCAAATGTCTGTAATTTCCGAATTTTGAGCCGAAATTGGTCTTAAACCACTGATCACGAATCCGTTGTCAAAAACGATTCTGTCCAGCCGTCCGTCCGTCCTTCACCATGATTACGGGCTTACGGAGGATTCTATCGACTTGAATATTCAGGGAAGGTTGCATTTGAACATGCGAGATTAAGTTAGTTAGGGGGCAAAACCGGTCGAATGGTTTCGGAGTTATAGCTTGATTTGAAGTTTTGAGGTTATTTCCCTGATATTTCGAGAACTACTGAAGCGATTGGATTGAAACTTGGCAGATAGTTAGACCAAAGGACTCGCAACTTTTCACGGAATTTTGTTTGGATCGTGCTGTTAGTGAATTAAAAAAAAATTTGGTTCGGAATTTTTTTCGAAATTTTTTTTTTCGGAAACTTTCAATTGTATTCGGAAAAAACTTCAGCTTAGACCTTGAGCTTCATATTTGCAGTAGTGTACCAAATTTTGGTTCGAGTCGATAGTAGGTTTTGGAGACATTCCAAAAAATCCAAATGTCCAATTTCGTGTTTTTTCCTGGATATCTTTGTTTTTCACGGAAATTATCGATTCAATCATAATGAAACTTGGCAGCTAGTTTGAAAATGCTAATTGACATTTTCATGCGAAATTTCGTGGTGATCATATGATTAAAACATTCTGAAAAAAAATTCAAATTCTTTTTTCCAAATATCCATTATTTTGTTATCTTCTGATCCTATTATACTCATGAAATTCTTTATGAACTTCTGAACAGCCATTTTTCGACGAAGTATTGGATTTTAATTCGATCTGATATGTATTTTTAGAAAAATTGGGAAAATAGAATTTTGAGTGGGTATATCTGCGGAATTATTGGGAGGATTTTAGCCATTCACGAATTAGGCCTTCGTAATTAAGGTCCAAACCTACTCTACAAATATCGAGTTTCTGAGTTGTTTCTTTCGGTTATGGTGTTCACGGTCGTTAGGCCGACCGCAAACACAATAAATTCCGGAAGAAAACTTCCATGAAGGTGTCAAGTTGCTAGCTTGTTCCACTCGGAAGTATTTGTGGTAACGGACGACCGGTGGTCAGACATAATCGAATATGACATTGGATTCCTTATCGGTCCAACCTAGACCATTTTCGGATTTCAATTACACACATTTGTGCCGAATAAGAACCTGTTTCAGAGAAGAAGGGCATCAATACCAACCTTTCTTTGTTGTAACTTCATAACTCTATTATGCGCTTTTAGTTTATGAAAAACTTTTTTTCTCATTGAAACTGGATCTTCTTTCGAAGGATCCCTCTGTTACCTACCATTCGATTCAAATTGAACCCTGCACTAATCACTCAATTCATCAGATTCAGCGAAGGGGTTACAGCTTTATGCGAATGAATACAACCATTAAGAATCGAATTCCCAGATTGAATGTTGCAATTGGATCCGGAATGAGAATTTCGTTCGCTGACGTACAATATCCTCTTATATTTCATCTGGCTGTGTCTTTACTGGTAGGAAGCATCCTGTTAAACCTCTTGACATCTTCTTTTCAGCTGGGCTTGAAATTCAAAGGGCTGTAGAGGGTAAAAGAGGCAATATCCATTGACGGTCGATATTTGAAGATTTGATAAGATTCCTTTTCTGCGGGTTCATGATACTTCTTTGATATTTTTTTCCTGTTTTATTTTAAGTATGCTGTTCGTTTTCAAGTTTTCTTTTTTGCGTGTATTTGATGTGTGCTACATGACGGATTTATTTTTATTCATCATGTGTGGTCTTCCTTTCATATTAAAGCTCTCAATTTGGCTTGCATGGAGGAACATCCATTCAAATGTGAATGATGAAGAGAACCTTCAATTCTAATAATTTAAAATTTATGGGTAAGAATATGCCAGATATTGATTTTACAATTCAGCTGAGGTTTGATGGCAGATATTTAAAGGTACTTGTGCTGATTTTCCTTTGATGATTTTGTAAAATGTGATACATATGAGTAAATTAAAAATAAAATTTAGGTGTCTCGAGAATTAATGCAGATATTGTGGAGAGTGCCTGAAATAGTTCCAGCAAAACTAGAATCTGGGGTTTTAATCTGTCGAGGCCATTTCTTTGAGTCGTAATACAAGTTGTTGGAAAAGGTTAGTTAGAATCAAATGAAAAAATTTAAGAAGGCTCTTTTTGATTTTTTATTTGGAGACAACAAACTAAAAATTTTTTTCGGAAACTCTTTATCATATTTGGAAAAAAAGTCCACTTGAAATTTAAGCGTCATAAACCTTCGGAGAGATACGAGAAAATATGTCAAATTTCGAGGTTTTTCCTCAGTATCGTTGTTTTTCCCGGAAAAACTCAAAATATACTTATTCAATCAAGACGAAACACGACAGCTAGTTTGAAAATGCTATTGAACAACTTTGGTCAAAATGTTGTGATGATTGTGTAATTAGAAATTTTTTAAATTTTTTTTCAAATACTCAATACTCTGTGATCTTCTGATCATATTATCCTCATGCCTTGTATGAGCCTTCGAACTGTCATTTTTCGGTAAAGTTCAAGATTTCAATTCGATCTAATCTGTATTTTCGAAAACCTTGGGAGGATAAAATTTTGGATGACTATACCTGCGGAATCATTGGGTGGATTTTACCTATTCACGAATTCGGCCTTCTTGATTGAGGTCCAAACCTACACTACAAATATCGAATTTGTAAGTCATTTCTTCCGGAAGTAATCGTTTCCAAAAATACAGATTAGATCGTATTGGAATCCAGTACTTTATCGAAAAAACCCTAGAAAAGGACTGACGTAGTCACCAGCTTTTGCACGCATGCGCAAAAAATATCACCAAAAGTGAAC
The DNA here is from genome assembly GCA_958510865.1 of Myrrha octodecimguttata. NCBI lineage: Eukaryota > Metazoa > Arthropoda > Insecta > Coleoptera > Coccinellidae > Myrrha > Myrrha octodecimguttata. The sequence continues at coordinate 71,738,255 of OY294056.1, read as the reverse complement.
ATAGGCTCAAGAGCAGCTGACTTCACGTGAGTGCCTTTCTAGGTTATTTTATTTTGATTCAGCCATTGGGAGATAATTCCCTGAATAACATTCAAGGACGATTCAGTGACATCTGTCAGAAGACTGCAATGGGGGTTTTTCTTGAATTTGGGTTATTACTGCGAATGCAAATTAACATAATTATTATGGGTTTCATTCATCATTTTCCCAAATAACCTCCAGAAAGTATTCAAAATCAGATTTCAAAATTGGGGTTTGGGATTTGCCAGGCATGCACGAAGTGACAACGGTTTTTAGTAGAATAGCTTTTTCTGCTATAGAATAATGAAATATTTATTCCTGTTCTGTGGTACACACGTGTTCTTTGTCCATAGAATCAAACAATTTCCGTTTGAAATTTGTCTGTATTATGACGGTATGTGCTCTTCTTTTTCTATTCCTTGGTCGTTGTCTTCTACTCTATTCAGATCGAAGTATAGCTATCTCTGTTTTCCTAAGCAAAGTAACATATTTGACGTCCTCTTCTTTCCGAGAAAGCTGAATTCGACGTTGCTTTATCGTGCACTCAATACATATCCCTTTAAATGCAAATCCCCATTTTTATTTTTCAGTTTTAGGGGATCAACCATTTTTTTAAAAATATGATATTGAAATTATATGTTTGAAATGTTATGTTCCAAAGGTTTTTCATAAAAATAACTACATTTTCGTTCAAAGGAAAAACCCCCATTATCTATCGGAAGTCAAGCTACATTCGACCTGAAGAAATGAACGCTCTTTCTATGAATTTCAACAAGCTCACAAAAGCTCCTTCACGTTAATCCTTTACTGGATTTTTCGATTTCACCCGACTGAGTCAGTATAAAATTGCGACAAGATCGACACACAGGATAGGGCATCTCAGGAATTCCAATCGAAAAGAATTCGTTAAATCGAGACGAAAATTACAAAGGCACGCCAGTCTAATAAAGAGGACTGTGATGAATCTTTTCAATATGCACCTGAAGAAAGTAATCGAATACCTCTCCAGTTGCAAATCCGGAATTTCCATTCAATACGTTGTCGAACTGCTGCTTTTCATTATTCGACTCTTCATATCGCGAAAGACGATTGGATTTCTGTTCCGATAATGCTGAATCGAAGGAATTAATTCTTTTGTACTATCGAGCTCCCGACCTATTTTTGCACGTATGTTTTTGGAATGTTATGCTTGAATCAAATGATGATGCCCACTGATATTTTTTGAATTGCCACAATGAAATAATTTTATACGAATACTTACTGAATAAGGTATGAATCGTGAAGATCTTGAACTATAAATGGAAAAAACTCGGACGAAACTTCTTTGGAAGGAAGTAAGAAAATAGAGCAAAAAAGTGAATCAAATAACGTGATCTATTGAGTATTCCAGGTATTTTCAAATAATTATCAAAATCGACACAGTAGATTATTTGACGGATCGGAGCCAATTTGTTGAGGTGATCTCTACTAGATCTGAGTCTATGTCGGTGAAATCTGCTGTTCCACAGGGCTCAGTGCTGGGGCCAGTTTTGTTTTCTATATATATTTCGGATTTCCACCTCCATGGAAAATTTTGTATTATTCATCATTTTGCTGACGATACCCAAATTTATATTTCGTTCTTGCTAGGGCAATTACGAATGGCTGTTGCCAAGCATCAGGAAGATCTGTTGGCATTGTTTAATGTCTCTTCTGCGCACAGCCTGATTCTGAATCCGGCGAAGTCTGTAGTTATGTTGTTCGGTCCCAGGGGTAAGCGTGGTCTCATCGCTGAGAGTTTCAGTATCAATTTGGCAGGTTGCAACCTCCAGATTGTTCACGAGGCTATAAACCTAGGTTTGTGGTTTGACGCGGAGTTGCGCTTCTCTGGACATGTCTCACATCTTTGCCAGTCATCCTACGGCATTCTGAGGCAGCTCTATCCCAGTGGTGATATACTGCCGACTGGACTTAAGTTGGAGTTGTGCCGGGCGCTGGTTATGTCTAGGTTGGCATATTGCGATTGTGTTTATGGACCGGCACTCCTGCGAGCTGATGCGCTCCGCTTGCAGAAAATCCAGAATTCCTGTATAAGATTCTCTTATGGTATACGCAAGTACGATCATATGAGTGCGAAATATGTCGAGTCTGGTTGGCTCAGACTAGATAGTTTTAGAAGGCTCCACCTACTTACACAGACCCATAAAATTCTGAAGACCAATGTTCCATCTTACTTGCGGAATCGATTGGCCCTATATCGTTTCTTCAACCGGGTTAATACACGGAAAAAGATCTTGTTAGTGACTCCTAGACACTGCACGGTACTATTCCAGCGTAGTTTTTCCTTCTGTGCTGCTAAACATTACAACTCGCTCCCAGCCCAGTTTTGGGAGTATGCATTGCTTAATTTCAAACAAAGATTGAAGGATATGCTCCGCTCTCTCTACTTTGATAATTTTACACCCGACTAGTTTCGTTCTTGGATTTTTCTCTACATGTTTCAGTGCGATGATTGTATTTGATTTTATATGAGTGTTTTTATTTAGGTTAAGTTTAAAATCAGCTCAGCTGTAACTTCGCCTTTTCGTCTTACTTTTTTTCTCTGTTATGAGTGTATTTCTTTAAGTGACGAATAAAAATCTTCATTATTATTATTATTATTATTAATTCGGCTTCTACGCCATTTTGCAGGTTTTTAGCACTCAAATCAAATCAAATCGTCTCAAAATAGGTTTTTATCCCGCTAGGTTTGATAGTCTTCACTATTTGTATGGCTTGAATAATTAAAACTTCAGTAATATTTGGGTTTCGACAAATGGAAATGAAATGAAGATGTGCTCATGCGCCAATAGTGTCATTTAGGGATCATCGTTGCCAGATTGTGCGGAAGCCTAATATTAGATTTGAGTGATAGTATCTTGATTCGTCCGAGGTGGTTAATTCTGACTTGAGAATGAGTACATACAACTAGTATAGGCCATATAATTTCCTTAGAGATAGACTCGCCTATTTCTAAATGTCAGAGACAGCATTTGTAAAAGAACTAGCGGTTAGATTCTCTATATAGCAAAATGGAGAATGCACACCGTATTATAGTATATAATAATAATCGGGTACCTAAGGTAATGAATTCTGTCGTGGGTTTGGTTAGTTTTGTTCAACTCAGGACATTGCCAGTACAAATCAGAAGAAATACAATTTGGGATAGTGTACTTGAATTCCGTCTTTTCAGCTGTTCTAAGTTGGGTTAATTTAATTCAGGACAGTACCAATTCAAATCGGAAAATGAAAATAAGGGCGTTTCATCATTGAAAACTATCGAAAACATACTATATCTCTGTTTCAAATAAAAAAATAGTGCAGAATTATTTACTTATTCAAACACATACCTTTCATAGTCAATTTCCTCCTCTATACGACTTATATGGAAGAAACAGAATTTAAATGACATGACATTCTTGTTGCATCGGATCTATTACACAGCCTGGCAACGATGCTCCCAAAATCTCCACTTGTAGAAATTCAAAGATTACCTTCGAATATTTACCTACTCCCAGAAGGATTGAACTTAATCATGAATAATTTGTAGTCAAAATCAATTCTTTCCATCTAGCTGGGCGTTAAACACTGTAACTTCCGAAGGAAAAGATCTACGGTTTCGAAACCTGAATATTTCGATCCATTTCGATAATAGGCAAAATTCGGCCAACAGTTGAGTTTTAGATGTTCATTCGTTATTAACTTATATATTCTATATTCGATTGACTTTCAACTTGGCAACTGGAAGTTAAATAGCGAAGCGAATGTTTGTGCTCAACAGCAACAGGTGGCGCCAGTGGTGACCCATCATCACTGCAATTCGCAAGTAGGAACATATCGATTTAATGTATTCCATTATTTGAATCTAATATCACAGACCTGGTCTGTGCTAATTGTGTTATAGTTCCTGATTTCAAATCGAGGCAATGGTTTAATATCATTTATCTCATTTCTTTCAATTTCCATATAGTGCGTTGTTCTTTCACAACGTCTTCTCTAGTTTTCCAATTTTCTAAGTTTAAATTATATAACTACCTTCTATATTCCATGTAGCATCTGTGATCCCACTTTCCCACTCTCTCTCTCTCACGGTCTTGTCATGTAAGATATCATGATCAATTCAGTAGAATTCTCGTGAATATATATTTTTCAATAGACGACATCGGCCCAAGTTGCCAACCCACAATTTTCTTCACAAATTAACTGTCACTGGGGAACGGGAATTCCAGGACAAATTCGACATGATAAGGTGCGCGTTATTTATAAATATCCGTAAAGATGCCTCGGCTCCTCAAACAAGATAATTCCTTCCAAATATAGGTTTTTGTTAGGCTGAAATTTAAGTTGAGATTCCTGATTTCATGTCGATAGTCAAGTTTATAAAGGATATGTTCCGCAAATCAACTTGGTTATTTCGGTTGTCGGTTTTCCGTTCTGTAAATATGAAATATTCGGTTGGTTCCTGAAAAAAAAGGTTAATTACGGAATTTGATTGATGAAAAAGCAATCTTTCTGTCACCAGAACATAGACATATTATGTCTATGCACCAGAACGACAATCAATGTTTAATGGTAACATATCCATGGCGTAGAACAATCTTTATTCACCTTATCCAAAAACCATACCTAGTAATTTTGCATTGTTGATTGTTGTCTCTTCTATGTTCTTGGGATCATAAAGTAAATAAAGATTGTTCTATGCTATGGATATGTTACCATAGAATATTGACTGTCGTTCTGGTGACAGAGAGAACGTTTTCTTTATCAATCAAATTCCGTAACCAACCTTTTTTTCAGGAACCAACCGAATATTTCATATTCCGGCAACCGAAATAACCAAGTTGATTTGTGGAACATATCCTATATAAATTTGACACTATTAACATGAAATCAGGAATCCCAACTTAAATTTTAGCCAATCAGAGATGATCTTAACAAAGCCCTATATTTGGAAGGAATTATCTTGTTTGAGAAGCCGGGGCTTCTTTTACGAATATTTATAAATAACGCGAACCTTATCATGTCGAATTTGTCCTGAAATTCTCGTTCTCCAGTAACAGTAAATTTGCGAAGAAAATTGTGGGTTGGCAACTTGGACCGAAGTCATATATTCAAACTCAACCAGTGCACGAATTAATTAATTAGAGTTGGAAATAATAGAGTTTTTTGTTGTGAATTCATGATTGAGAAGAATAAAGCTGCCTTTCGTGCGAGTGAGATTCGGGTATTTGAGTAATCGGAGATTTTTTCCTATTGGCCGACGACGATCGCGCGACCGTCGTCAACCAATAGGGTGAATCTCTCGACCATTAGGGTGAATCTCCGATCCCCCAAATACCCGAATCTCCCTATCACAAAAGTCCCCTTTAGAGCTTGATTTGGAAATGAGAAACATCTGGGTGATGATTCAAAGCTTTTAATCATACATTGAAGTATTTCTTAAGGCAAAAAAAAGCACCACATATGTACCCAAACTTTGAGGGTGAACCTCAATCTATTTCTCGTATTTCGTGTTCATGATAAAAGAGAAAATAAGTGGAACTCATGAATCCAACTTATATATCCATTAATCTGAATTTAGTTCCGCAACATGACGCAAAAGTTCCTAATTCTAGCTCGTATTTATCACTGGCCACCGGCGAACCCGGCGACATTAGGGACTTGATTGGTTGCCCGGTGGCGAAACATGACTTGTTAATTAATGTGTCCTTGCACCTGCAATTTCATCAGTCGGCCATGTTCGATTTCCCCTCTGGAGTCCCGACAGAACCCAGTGTTACTGTGGTCTGGAAACTTTCTGTGTAACACCAGTTGCATTTCGTTTGGCTATTTTCGAAAAACCATTCAAGTATTGATCCCGCCAAACGTACCTTTATACTCCATTCACTTTTATGAAGTATCCCGGTTGGCCATGATTTAGGTCTATCATATTTTTGTAACTAAAACCAAGCCAGGTTGGCGCTCCTGAAATATCGACAATGTCAAAATAATTCGACGCTAGGTTGCCAATTTCTACTCTCTTTCAATAACAAATAACAATTCAGCTTCAGCCATAATAAACTAATAAATTAACATTTCGCTTTGATTGTATTGTATTGAGCCTTAAGTAGGTAGTCCTGTTTGAATTGAACAAATTCCTTAACGAATAATTTCAAAAGTTATATATTTCGTGGAATTGTTTCGATAGGAAGTAGTACATTGAAAATGAACTTGGTACATCCTATGTTGGCAGAACATTGAATTTTTATGCACGAAAATAACATGAATTATACAATATCTCATTCAATGCTATTTTTTCTAATATTTTAGGAATTGCTTTTTTCTGGGAATTGAATATTTGAGTTGACTTCAAAGTATGTCCATAAAACATAATTCCATATCTTGCTTTTGACTCGAGTACTGCATGATAGGTAGTTTTCATGGAGGATATATCCAGATATCTTGTCATTACACCCAAAGATAACAGACTGAAGCTAAGCTGCATCCAAGTTTAGAAATATGTTGATCCCAATCCAGTGTATGTATCATTCACGTAGATTCCCAAGACCTTTATTGTAAATGGAGTTAGTTCTTTTGAGGTTAACTGTGACACAGGTTTCGAAGTACTACTACATTTTCATACTGGAATATTTCAAGTTGTGTAACAAGGTATTCAAATGACTTCTGTAGGCTTATTTCTTGAGAATTTAGAAAAGTAGGGATTTCGAAGTAACAGACTACTCTGTCCATCATTTTCAGTAAAATTCCAAAACACTCGATTCTTGATTTCCGTACAAGAAAAAAGCATTACTGAATCTTCCAACCATTTTTAAAAACGTGAAATATTTCCAATATTAACAGAGAAAAAAGTTTCTTCAACATTCGCCAGGTCTTTGGAATTATTGAATTCACATAATATTTTCTTAAATTCATTACTTTCCAAATATAGACATTTCGCAAAATAAGTAATTACTACGACCTCTTTGTAGAGAGGACAACGTTGTGTAGTTATCTGACAGGAAAATGACTATAACCTAACATTTTCAAAATATACACGGTGAAATCTGTCAGGATGTCATGGCAAACCGGGATACTTTATAAAAGTGAATGGAGTATACTTCCTGATGGAATCATTTGTGACCTTATCATATTATGATGCATATAATTTTGTTGAGAAGTAAAAGAACAGTGTTGAGATCAAAAACCCATTCTTCACATAATGCGGACTAGTTTCAACTTTATTCTTAATGTCGTCTTCAGGGATTTGGAAAAGGAACAGTTGCTCATAAAATACATTTTTTGGCTGTTACAATTATATAAAATTACACAAAGTACAAAAAATTCCAACACAGCAAACTGTTGAAAACATTTTTCTCTTTTTTTTTAATTATCTTTCTCAAGACACAAAGCAATCCAAAAAAAAATAAAGGAGGGAACTTGGAAAAAGTATCAACACTGACAATTTATGATATTTGGTATTTTTTGTCGTTTTAAGTCAGAAAAGACCATAGAATAACAAAATCCTTAGAGTCGTAACTCCCTACTAATTCAAAGCAACAGTGTGGCCGCCATCTTTTGGGTTCGTGGCGGGAAAAATGTCAGCGATTCAAATATTCGTGCAGGTACCTTTATACATTCGAAATATTGGAATTTTTATTGTCTCCTATAAATTATTTGAAAATTTATTAAGTCTAATATATCTCACATATTCGCTACAGAATGATCATTTATTATGATTGAATCCAGTGATTAACTACTCAGATAGGTTAATTTGTTGAAGGATTCGCATTGATCCAAAATATAATAATTTACTTCAATGAAAAGTGATTGAACAGTCCGTGTATATACGGAAATCTTACTACAATAACTATTGATATTAAGAAAACATTTTACATGGAAATGAATCTGAAAAATTGAAACATTCAGTTATCACAAACATATTTGTTGCGTTTCGAAATTCCCTACTAGAACTGGACAGTAATTCGACCCGTTCAAGGAAACATTATAAACATTGATAGGAATTGGTTTCTCGGAGAAGAACAGAGCTCCAGCAATAATATGTAACATAAACTCTCTGCGGATTATCCAAGTTAAGTTGACCTGACGATCAATAACAATTGTGAAACAGCTGTAGTCATTCTACTTGGATCCGCTTCTTCGGTGTAGGTGTTTTGGTTGATTGGATGATTAGCTCTGATCAAGGGGAAATATTTGTTGATTTATCGACGGATATTCGTCCTTGTGATTATGTTACATATTATTGCTGGAGCTCTGTTTTGCTCCGAGAAACCAATTCCTATCTTTGTTAGATGTTGGACGTTTTCGTCTTGTGGTGGGAATCCACATGAACCGAGTGTTTCCAATGTCGTGTCGGTTTTTTGTAAAGCTGCAATATCACAGTTACAGCGACCTGATGCGACAAAAGGATGAACGTCATACACATCGATCAAAGTATTCTGTACTTGAAGGCGAGACTCGCAAGATGCTCCTGGCAGATGGCGCGCTGTATGTTGTTATACTGCAGCGGTCCTTCTGAAAGGTAACAAGTATCGAGAGAACTCTCTGCGGTTTATCCAAGTTAAGTTGACCTGACGATCAATACCATTTGTGAAACTGTGTAGTCATTCTACTTGGATCCGCTTCTTCAGTGTAGGTGTTTTGGTTGATTGGATGATTAGCTCTGATCAAGGGGGAATATTTGTTGATTTATCGACGGATATACGTCCTTGTGATTATGTTACATATTATAAACATTTCTTGATGCTATGAAATTTTAAAGGAGCTCTCTAACACAAATAAATTTAACCCAATTAAATCTTGTTCGTGTAAAAATATTAGTGAAATATACAAATGATAATTTGTCTCAACATACGGATTTCTAGTCTGAATTATATTTTTCCAATATTGTCAAAAATATATATCGGATCGAATTGAAATCTAATATGTGTTGGAAAAATTATTACTTGAGGTGAATGCGGTCAATACTGAACATGGTTTCGAGTGATAAGCGCGTAAAAGCTCCTGACCTCACGTCAGTTTTTTTCCAGATTTGTTATAAATTTGAATCTATTAACAATGCGATAGGGCAGTAAGAAATATGGGCCATAACAGAGTATACCTCCAATATAGCAAATAGTACTGCAGGAAGCGTAACAGATGAAGATAAACCCTAAATCAACGATATCTCCCATTGGTGTGGCTAGAGAATGCGAACAGCTGCAGGAATGGCACCTCATATTGAATTAGATGTTTCTCGTGTGATGATTAACTTCGACAGCAACTCCCATGATAATGTGCGTCTATATTCGTACGTCAGTGTAAATTAGCCTGAAATATAATTTGAAGCGTCTCTTGAACTTGAGTTATAGGGTATTCCAAAATGCATTTGATGTGGTGGTGTAAATGGAATAAATTGATTTTTGCATTTTACCGAGAATAAAAGTATGAAAAACAAAATGGTCTGAAGTTGGCTCTTTTCGAATTATTTTTTGGAAATCTACATTTCTGATTATTTTCAACTGAATTTCGTCATACACCAAATGACATGTCATTTTCCGCACAGAGTGATATTTGGTCTTTTTGCGCGCATGCTCCAGGGGAACAGCGTGCTATCGTTTTGTCCAAATGTCTGTAATTTTCGAATTTTGAGCCAAAAATAGTCCCGAACGACTAGGATGGACTCACTGATGACGAATCTGGTGTTGAAATCGATTCTGTCCGGCCGGCCGACCGTGGACACGATAACTGTCAAACAGAGTCAGCTAGCGACTTGAAACTAGTAGGATTGCTTGCGCATTGGAATGCCGCGGCTAAATTCTTTAATGGGCAAAATCGGCCAAAAAGTTTGGGAGTTATAGCCAATTGAAATTTTGAGGTTATTTCCCTCATATTTCAGAAACCACTTGGGCGATTGGATTGAAACTTGTCAGTTAGTTGACGCATAACGACGCGCAACTTTGTGCAGAATTTCGTTGGAATCGTATGATCACTCAATTAGAAAAAAAATTTAAAAATTTTTTGCTAAAAATTTTTTTTTCCGCGAACTAATGTTTATATTCGAGAAAAATTTCAGGTATACCTTGAACTTCATATTTCACAGCAGTGTACCAAATTTCAATTCCATACGGCTATTAGTTTCGGAGATATTGGGAATAAGTATGTAGTATTTCGTGGTTTTCTTCTCGATATCGTTGTTTTTTTCGGAATAACTCAAGAAATGCTCATTCAATCGTGATGAAACTTTCGCAGCTAGTTCGAAGATGTTTAAGGACAATATTGTGTGAAATTTCGTGTTGATCGTGTCTTAGAACAATCTGAAACAAAAAATTCAAATATTTTTTTCAACTATTCAATATTCTGTGATCTTCGCATCATATTATCCTCATTCATTTCTGTATGAACCTTCAAACTGTAATTTTTCGATAGAGTACTGGATTTCAATTCGATCTAATCTATATTTTTGGAAATGTTGGAAAAATAAAATTTTGAATGATCTGCGGAATCATCGGATGGATTTCACCCATTCACGAATTCGGCCTTCGTAATTAAGGTCCAAACCTTCTCTACAAATATCGAGTTTCTAAGTTGTTTCTTTCGGAAGTTATAACAACTTCCAAAAGAAACGAAAGTTATAATAACTTCCGAAAGAAACGACTTAGAAGCTCGATATTTATAGAGAAGATTTGGGGCTTAATTACGAAGGTCGAATTCGTGGATCGGTAAAATCCGCCCAATGACTCCGTAGATATCCCCATTCAAAATTTTATTTTCTCAATATTTTCAAAAATACAGATTAGATCGAATTGAAATCCAGTACCAATTTCAGCTCAAAATTCTAAAATTACGGACATCGTGACGAAATGATAACGCGCTATTTCCCAGAACAAGCACGTAAAAAGTGTTTTATTTCATGAGAGGAATCAAGGGTTAAAATTTATGTACAACTTGAAGACTCGCCCTGTATATCGAGTAAAATAAAATTCCCTGTTCAAATACCTATTATGTCAAAATGCGTTCGCGTTTTTCCCCAAATATCAAAGACCTCAGTCATAAGTCACGCCCAAATATGTAAAGTACCTTTATCCACCGCATTAAGCATACTGAAATTCCGTAAAATACATTATCAAATCAGGAAACCAATTATGGGACACGTTAAATTCGTTTTTCTCTGGCATCAGCCTCCTATTGTGCTGACTCTGTTATGGACTCCAGCATTTATTCTATTTGGTTTGAATATTCAAACCATTTTTAAATCTGATTATATTGTGTGTACAAACTTGAACTGCGACAGTGTATTCACCACCCTCATTCATATTCAGAGATAATTCTGAATACTGTCGCATTGTTTTATCTTGTATTTCTCTTAGTTCCTTTCGAACAAAGATATATCTTGGCCGAGGTGAATATGAATGTTAGGTTACTTCAAGTAAGTCCTCATTTAGCTCAAAATCATTTTACGCGCTTGCTCTAGGTATCAGGAGCACTTTGCACAAATGCGAATGGATTGCTCAAATGGAATGTATACCATTAAATAGTCTTAAACGACTAGGTGGGACTCTCATTCAATTATGTCTGTTTGGTCAGCTTTAAACATTGTAACTGCTGAAGACAAGGACTTAGTTCATTGAAAGTTTCACATGTGTGTAGTCTGTATTTATGAGTTAGACCCATCTGCAATATTGTTGATATTTTCCCAATGAATCAGAAAGACTACTTGGAACATGTTTTTTTTTTGCTCCGAAAATTGTATGTTCCAGAAAGTATCCTTTAGTATGAGGAGCACTTTGGGACAGGAGTTTATTTGAAAAAATCATGATTGTTGAGTCAATATATTTATAAGTTGAAAAATAGATCAATTTCGTGTGACGATATATTCGTTTTTGTTTATAAACATTTATTTTATACCTCACATAATCTAGTTATGAGTTTGCAGTGGCAATCGTATGAAAATGTGAGTCCCATATTTGATCTACAAATATGGAATTTCTAAGTTGTTTATTTCAGAAGATACACGTACAATATTTTCCGAAAAAAATGATTTCACCATTAGGAATTTGGAGATGGGGCTTTATAAGGAAGGTCTCAAAATGAGGAATATGTAAAATCCATCCGATGGATCAATGTAATTTTTTTTTCCAATATTTCGAAAATTACGCAGAAAAAATGTGAAGAAAGCGGCAATTAATCTTCAGAAATGAGGAATATCACTCATTTATATAAGGAGTATTGTTTTAAGCTACCTGTCAAAGCTGGACGTGAGCTTTTTTCTCATTGAGTTTTTTTTTGCTCATGTTCAGTTTCAATAAATACTTTTTTTTCTTACTTGAGTGAATTTAATATGTATGTAATTTTTAGATATATTTTGTTATGAAGCGGTTTGTAATTGTTCCCATTCTATAATTGGCTTCGGCTGTTGAATGGTGTATGAATTAAATAAATAAATAACGTTTAAAGAACCTCAACACTAAATACCCACGTTTGAAATATTTAACTACGCTCATGAAGTTGACGTGAAAAAAAATAAACCAATTCACAATATGAGCATAATGAGAGTCAACCACGAAAACAAAATGAGTAATATATTTATATTTGTTGAATTCATTTTTCCATACAATTTTCATTTTAATTCAATCTATACAATTTTCATTTCGTCATTCAGTTTGTCAGATATTAATGGAAAGTTATTATCGATTCGACATCTATCAAATGTATTATTGAGTTTCATATACATCGACTCATTCAATTAAAGTACAATTCGTTTCATCTTTGCTAACAATTTCCCTGGAAAATGTTCGAAAATATTTTCATTCTAGGTAATACAATAGAAGCTGAAGACCTCCTTTGTTCCGGCTTTCCTGTAAAACGTGAAAGACTTTTCGATTTTGAACGATTTCACTTCGTAAGACAAACGAGAAGAGAAATATTTTTGTTGATGCATAGCATTAGTATTTTCACGGAGCTGGCTAGAACAATCAATTTTAGGAAGAAAATATTTTCAGACAGTGCCATATTTTCGCTATGCCCTTTTTTGCCTTTTTCTGGTCCCTAGTAATGGGATCGTGTAAAATATTCGACATCACGGGGAAGTTTCAATATGTTGCTCGTATATTTTTGCTGGCTTCTTGCTGAATTTATTCAAATTCGGGAAATTCGATAGCATATGCGGTAAATATTTTTACTGTTTAGGAAATTTGATATATTTCGAATCATAAGAAGTCGAAGTTGGAATGATAATACTTCAACAGATTCATATGAATATGGATTTGATTATAGTGGTAAATCGATAACAGCACAATCTTAACGAATGACCAAAAAGAAGAGCTATTAGAAAGGTATAAACGAACCCAATAAAAGTAGTGAGTAGAAAAAAATGCATGGAAATTTGTCGCTTACATAAGTGGGTGAAGATAAATATCACTTCAAATTTCAGTTCTGTATATGATCCAATTAAAATTGTCTAAAAATAAGAATATAGAAAATCGCTAGGACCAATCTATACAGTGCGTGTCAAAATTATGGAACAAATTTATTTTCTCAGAAGAAAAATATTTGGCAACAAAACAGGTCAATTTTGTTAAACTTTTACCAAATTTATATGCATTTTTGAAGGATTTTTGTTGTACTCTGTGCCATCCCCATCAACCCTCTAAATTTCTTTATTAAGGAAATTCGGTCATGTGGTACTTTTTTTGGCAAGGTCTTTGTATCTTCTTTACAGGAGTGCAGAAATTTTCAAGAAAAAAATTTTTTTTTGAAAAATCAGTTAGGTATTTCATAGAGGTTTTAAGTATATTCACTTTGTCTTAGCTTTAAGACGACGGTACCTGATGAAATTTGTCACCGAATACAAGTCAACCATTACAGTTTTGTTCATGCACAACTTTCAACCCCCTCACGTGAAAAATTAGATGGTGTGAAACACTGCGCTTCAGTTATCATCTTAAGTAGGTATGTTATTAGTAAATTTCTAGATATTTCATCAGGTACCATCGTCTCAAAGTAAATGAACCGTGACAAAGTGCACATACTGAAAACCTTTTTGAACTAACGAATTTAAAAAAAAAAATTTTTTTCTTGAAAACTTCTGTACGCCTGTAAAGAAGATACAAAGACCTTGCCAAAAAAGTACCCCCATGATCTACTTTCCCAATTCAAAAAATTTTGAGGGTTGATGGGGATGGCACAGGGTGCAACAAAAACCATTCAAAAATGCATATAAATTTGGTAAAAGTGAAACAAAAATTGACCTGTTTCAGGATTTTGTTGCCAAATATTTTTCTTCTGAGAAAATGAATTTGTTCCATAATTTTGACGCGCACTGTATTTATCATAGTTCGTTACTGTAGAATGGTAACTGTCTTGTTCCATCCCAGAAGTAATTAAAATTCTAAAAATTAATGGTTTTATCGACCCAGACTGATGATGTGTGATAAAGTCTCTCAGAGCCAACTAATATTCGCAACTAACTGAAATTTACTGCTGAATTTTCACAGAATACCCATAAAACAACCATCATCCATCATACTTACTTCTTGCATGTTGTTATATCGCGTAAATGCATATTGCAGAAGAGCATTTGCCGACATTATTATTTATCAGCACTTTCTGCCTGAAAGGTTGGCAGATCGATTGGCCTCCCGCAGGACTGCCAACAACTCCTTGAATTGCGCATCGCCACATTTGAGGCGAGGAACCCGAACTTGAAACCCGACGAAATTTATGAAATATCTGGTTTTATGACTTCGACGCTTTAAGGTTTCTGGCTTCATGAGCATTTCGCCTCGAGGAAGCGACAGAGCTCATCAGAGGAAATAAAAATGATGATCTTGGTGTATACATCGTTTGAGGTGTTCGAAACCTCTATATTTCACTATAAAACTTCTAGGTGGCCGATCAATTCCAAATGGTCGGAAATTCCAAGTCTGTGAAATATCGAAGGAAGTCCTTTTGGATATTTACGTGAATCCAAATATATTGCCAGACACTTGTTAGAAGTGAAGGCAGCACAGACCTGGTTCAAGACAATCAGGTCGATTCTGTTTGGGTATTGCTATGAAACTTGCTATTTTAGTCATATTGCTATCTTTCTAATTCATAGCAATATGGCCAGATGTTACGTATTCTGTTCCGAGTGCTATAGCAATGTTTGTTATCAATTTTGTCATAGTAATATTGTTATCATCGATTTCCATAATCGGTGATTTTAGAGCTGACAACACTGTATTTTGTATCTTTAAAGCTACATGGAAGAAGAAAATAACCCTACTCTATCTACAGCTTTCCTTATCTATGTAAACATCGACATGAAAAATGTTAGAAAACAAAAAGAATTAAAATGACCAACAATCAATTTCCTGGATACCAAAAGAATATTGATTACCAAAAATCAAATGCAGCAATTTTACTCAGGCGTTAATAATTCGAAATTCGATCAACTTCGTTGGCACCTCAAAGGGATTGCTGTTGTTGAGATGATTAGAATAATCATTTCAGCTGTGGTCTACTATGCCTGTATTTTAGTCTATGAATTTTCCTTGAAATTAAATATTCTGGAGAACCTTGAACACATTTCCATTAGCACATACTTTTTTTATTCATTTGAACATCGACTTATTCGAAAATGTTACGAAATAGAAAAACCAATTAAAGATTGCCGATTTCCTGGATACCAATAGAATATTGGTTTCCAGAAATCAAATGCAGCAATTTTATGCAGGCGTTAATTATTCGAAATTCGATGAACTTCTCTATTGGGGATGGGTCATAGACCTATTATCCTTTTGATACCTCCATGGGATGGCTGTATAGTTGAGATCATTAGAATTATCATCTCAGCTGTTGCTTACTATGCCGATAGTTTAGTCTAAGAATTTTCCTTAAAATTAATAATTCTAGAGAACTTTGAACAAATTTCTTATAGCATATTATTTCCTATATTCAATATTTTCGAATTCTTGGGAGAAATGATACTGAAACAAATCCATCTCCGTAAGATTGCCTTTCTTACCTATCTTGTTATCGAGCATAGCAAGTACTAATTTGAGATTGCTAAGATAGTAAGATTCTTGTTAAAGTGACAGATCATATTGCTCAAAATCGTCGATCAGAATACCAATAATTCCAATCTTGCTATGACAGCAATATTTTTTTCCTATCAATATTGCTATTTTCAAACAGAATCGACCTGAATATAACTTTTCCTGAGCCGAATCTGGAGAAATGGCAGAATAAAATTGTGTTTTATTTGATGAGAATAATCTATACTCCATTCATACTTTTATAAAGTATCCCGGTTTGCCATGACATCCTGACAGATTTCACCCTGTATATGTTGAAAATGTTAGGTTATAGTCATTTTCCTGTCAGATAATTACACAACGTTGTCCTCTCTACAAAGAGGTCGTAGTAATTACTTATTTTTCAAAATGTCAAACTACATTTGGAAAGTAATGAATTTGAGAAAATATTATGTGAATTCAATAATTCCAGAGACCTGGCGAATGTTGAAGAAACTTTTTTCTCAGTTAATACTGGAAATATTTCAGGTAAATAAACATGGTTAGAAGATTCAGTAATGCTTTTTTCTTGTACGGAAATCAAGAATCGAGTGTTTTGGAATTTTACTGAAAAATGATGGATAGAGTAGTCCGTTACTTCGAATTCCCTACTTTTCTAAATTCTCAAGAAATAAGCCTACATATGTCATTCAAATACCTTGTTGCAAAACTTGAAATATTCCAGTATGAAAATGTAGTAGTACTACGAAATCTGTGTCACAGTTAACCTCGAAAGAACTAACTCCATTTACAATTACAAAGGTCTTGTGAATCTACGTGAATGATACATACACTGGATTGGGATCAACATATTTCTAAACTGCAGCTTAGCTCCAGTTTGTTATCTTTGGGTGTAATGACAAGATATCTGAATAAATTCTCCATGAAAACTACCTATCATGCATTATTCGAGTCAAAAGCAAGATATGGAATTATGTTTTATGGACATACTTTGAAGTCAACTCAAATATTCAATTCCCAGAAAAAAGCAATTCCTAAAATATTAGAAAAAATAAAATAATATTGTATTATATAATTCATGTTATTTTCGGACATAAAATTGTTATTTGTTATTGAAAGAGAGTAGAAATTGGCAACGTCGCGTTGAATTATTTTGACATTGTCGATATTTCAAGAGCGCCAACCTGCCTTTGTTTTAGTTACAAAAACCTGATAGATCTAAATCATGGCCAACCGGGATACTTTATAAAAGTGAATGGAGTAAGTATATGGTTCGAACGAATGAACAATTTATACCGTGAACACTCTCTCGATATTATTTTTATTCTTTTCAGGATTCGCATCAGCTTTAAGATCATCTATTCTTCATTTAAAGTACTGCAGTTCGAATTTGGCTTTCCTCCCAAGTGTATTTAATACTCGTATTTCTAGTTTCTCAAACGGTTGTATTCCTGAAACACGACTTCGGCTTAGGCGGAGAGAAGTTTCCTTTGCTTTATTATTTCTAAAGTTAGAATTGTAAATTAATTTGGGTTTGCTTATTCCGACATTAGTATTTCAGCGTGTTGGAAATATATGGGCGAATGTTTGTGAAACGGGAAATTAGGGATTTATACCTTGTCTGTTCCAGGAGAAACTGTAATAGGCTAATTAAACATCAGACCAGCACTGACTATAATGGAATACGTATATAGGCTCTGATTGAGGTCTTGAAAGGGACCGATACGAACTGAATGAATAAGATTGTTGATTGGCAGGGAGTTCGAAATGAGGTTTCCGGAAGTATAAAATGAAGGATGGGTAAGGGTTTTCTTTGTTGGAGAATTTTCAGTGAATTAATCATTTTGATTGGCGGTTTAATAATATCAACTATGTACCTCGAACAAAGGGTTTTCGTTTTTTTCGCTCTTGTTTTGGGGAACTTCGCACTATCATTGTGCCCAACCTCAACCAGAGGATGGGTCGGCGGGTTCCCTTCAGAATGGTCAACAAGATATGTCCTACCTCAAGTTTTTACGCGCTTGTTCTTGGAAACAGTGAGTTATCGTTTCCTCATAAATGTCTGTAATTTTCGAAATTTGAGCTGAAATTGGTCTCAAACGAATAGGTTGGACTCACTGATGAAGAATCTGTGGTCAAATTTGATTCTCTCCGTACGGCTGGCCATCCGTGTGTGGTCTTACCCTCGAAAGAAAGAACCCTTGAAGTCTTGAAAGGATAGGTTTCGATCTTGAATATCTCGGTTAAGTTCGTTAGTGGGCATAATCGGCCAAACAATTTCGGAGTTATGCCTGTATGAAATTATGAGGTTAATTCCTCGATATCTCATGGAGTACTTATTCGATTGGATTAAAACTTTGTAATTAGTTCTTGCATACCAACAAGCAACTCAATGAGCAATTTCATATGGATCCCGTTGTTAGAAAATTCAAAAAAATTAATATTCGAAAATTTTTGTTGAAAAATTTTTTTTTCACGGAAAGTGTTGATCAGATTCAACGAAATTTGGCACATGCCTTAGAATCACTCCTCAAAAACAATGTTTCAAGTTTCAATTCGATACGATATTTAGTTTCGGAGAAACAAATATGTAAAATTTAGTTGTTTTTCGAAATTTTGACGTTATGTCCTCAATATCTCAAGAAGTACAAATGCGATCCCGAAACTTCATAATTATCTGGAAAACACGAAGGCAAAACTTATTGCCGAATTTCGTGTGGTGGATCTAATAGCTAGGAAATTTGAGAAATTGTTTATTCCAAAATGTTGGAAGTTTTTTTGCAAAATTTCTTTTCTATCGGAAAATGTTGAACAGATTTCAACGCAATTTGGTGCAGACTTAAAATCAATATTCGACAGCGATGTTTCTCATATTCACTTCCGGGGATATATAACAGAATTAATATCAAATTTCGTTGTTTGGAATTTTGAGGTTAGTTCCTCAATATCTAAAAGCGTATAAATGCGATCACGTCGAAACTTTGGATAATATCAACTCGCAACTTCGAAAAATTTTTTTTTCGGAAATTATCTACATCTTTATCGAAAACAATAGTTTTCCTGATTTATTGACCAGATTTCGATGAAATTCGGCACAGACCTTGCAGATAATATTCGACAACAGTTTTTCAAATTTCAATTTGATCTGATGTTCATTTCCGGAGTTATAAGGAAAAAATATGTCGTATTATCCAGAATAACATCCGAAAAAACGACTATAAGAGACTCCATATTTTCATAGCAGGTTTGGGGGTTAATTGAGAAGGTCGAATTCGTGAAAACTTAAAATCCCCTCAATAATTTCGTAGATATATCCATTCGAAATTTCATTTCCTTATATTACCAATAATGCAGATATGATCGAATCGAAATTCTGCACTTGGTTGAAAAATGACGGTGTAAAAGTTCATGCAAAATGTCTCGATGAAATGGCTTCGAATGTGAACAAGCGCAGGAAAGCTCCTGACCTCACGTCAGTGCTTTTCTAGGTTTTTTTTTGTAGGTACACTTATGCCACATAATGTGCTTCTAGAAAAGAGAGAATTTGATCATTTGTAAGATTGACTTTGACCACGGATTCTTCTTCAGAGAGTCCAACCTGATCGTTTAAGACTATTTTCGGCTCGAAATTCTAAAATTACAGACATTGTAACGAAATGATAACGCGCTGTTCCCCAGAACGAGCCCTAAAAACCCAGAATCGATTCAAAAGAAGTAGCTATTTGCGTAAAGTGTTCATCTAACAGACCCTCATCTGGCGTTGGAGAATCCTCATTCCAAGGAAATCTTGGCCAATTCTCAAGGGTACAGTTTCGAAAAATAAATTCGATGGAGCTTCTTGCAGAAGATCGTTTTTGTGACACATCAATTTTCCAACACATTTTTTATTTCGGGTCCTTCACGATTTCCTATTTTTTTCAGAAAAGAGAATGTGTCAATCATAAATAAGAAAAGCTTCTATTCCATAGATAGGTATTGGCGTCTGAATTTAAGATTGCAGCGCCACGGTGGCCAGTTTTAGAACCTTACATACAGACATAGATTTTGTTTTGATAGTCGTTTTTGTACTTTTTGTTAGTGTTTGGTTTGATAATTTTTGATTTCACGATTTATTCAAAGACTTTTTAGACTTTTATAGTTGACGAGAGTAATACTGAGAGTACATATTCCATTCTTATAAAGTAGGTGGGTATCATCATTCAATCTAATTAAGTGTAGCAACTCCAAAATTACGGGGATATCTCCAAGGTTAGACAGTATTTTAATATTATTTATTTTCAGATCCAAATGGCAAGAATGACTTTGGTGGATTTCTTAGGCTGTCTTGAAAGTTGAAAAACAGATAGTATTGTAAAACATGCTTTTTGAATAATAGACAAATACTCATATTTTCACTATTTTTATAGGGAAGGAGTAAATACTCATTATATTGTAAATAAAATTAATATACATTCACATGAAACTTATGCTACTTGTACCGTAAGCCTTATTCATTATGAATTGAGAAATAAATTTTCCAACACTCATATGATTGGTCTTGAAAAAGCTGTAATAAATAAGCCTTGTACAACTTTGCTTTCATCGGCAGAAGCACTTTGAGCGAAGAGTATTCATCACCAGATATTTCCTTGTTGAGACTCTTTTTTCAATAGTCAGTTCTATCACTAGAACATTTACGTTTTTTCTTAATGATCAGTTCAACAGGCAGATTTCTGGAACGCATAGCATTCCTCTTGAGTAAATTTCTCTGCTTGGATTATGGGCCTGGAAAAAATTGTTTTCATGAATGTGATCTAATATTTCATGAGCAATTCGTGCTTACCTCTATAAAAATGATGATCATCGGTAAAATGTAGGTAACAGACTCTCATAAATCTTGATTGTTGGTTTCATCGATTCTTCAACACTTGACATTTGAGTTTGCTTTTCCTCAGTAGAAGCATTTGTAAAATCACACAAACGCCAAGAAAAATGCCTAAACTTTCTCATTTTCTTAACATTTCTTTTAACTTGTCAATGATATTGTCTGTACCTCGGATTACTCGGAGAGCCACCAGAGGGAGTAGCGCTTATCTTCATTCACCAATTAATCAGTTCTCGATAATTGCATACAATATTTTTTGGAGCATGTTCTGGGGAACAGCTGGCTATCGTTTCATCCTAATGTCTGTAATTTTCGATTCTTTTATCCAAAATTATCTCATACGACTGGGTTGGACTCACTGATGACGAACCGGTGTCAAAATCGATTTTGTCCTACCGAGAACACGATAACTATCGAACGGAGCAAGCTAGCTACTTGCAACTTCCAGGGTAGGTCGTGCATTAGAATGCCGCGGTTAAGTTCTTTAATTGGCAAAATCGGCCTAACGGTTTCCGAGTTATCGCTATTTGAAATGTCAAAATTATTTCCCTGACATTTTAAAAACTACTGAAGTGATTGGATTGGTACTTTACAGTTAGTTGAAGCCTAACGATCAACTTTTTGCAAATTCTTGTCAATATCGTACTGTCAGTGAATTTGAAAAAAAATTTTCCGAAAATAATCACGAACATTTTTTTTTCGGAAACTATTTATCATATTTTGAAATATTTTTTCTGGCCTTGAGCCTCATATATTCCATATCCGTGTACCAAATTTCAGTTCGATACGATTAAAATAACTATATTAGGAAAAAAATATGTAAAATTTCGAGATTCATTGTTCTGTGAAATAATTTGAGAAATGCTGATTTAATCATGATGAAACTTGGTTGTTTGTTTGAAAATACTGATGAAAAACTTCGTGCGGAACAATTAGAAAAAGAAATTTTCGAAATATCGAATATTTTGCAATCTTCTTATCATATTAACCCCACAAAATTTTGTATGTACCTTCAAGCTGTCATTTTTCAATCGAGTACCGGATTTCAATTCGTTTTCATCTGTATTTTTGGAAATATTGGGAAAATAAAATTTTAAATGGGTATATCTGCGGAATCATTGGGTGGATATTACCCATTCTCGAATTCGTTCTTCGTGATTGAGGTACAAACCTACTCGATGAATATCCATTTGTTTCTTACGGCCGATCGTAAACACAATAACTTCCGGAGGAAAAGACTTAGAAACTCGATATTTGTAGAGTACGTTCACGATTTAATTACGAAGGTCGAATTCGTGAATGGGTGAAATCCATCGAATGATTGCGTAGATATACCGATTCAAAATTTTATATTTCCAATATTTTCAAAAATACAAATAAAATCGAATTGAAATGCAGTTCTCGATTGAAAAATGACAGCCCGAAGGTTCATACAGTATTTCGTGGGGATAATATGATTAGGAAATCGCCAAATCTTTTCCTCACAAAGTAAAAGTGCGTTTCGTAGGATCCATGCGTGAAAAGATTACTTCTTTGGAAACGAATTTAAACATTCGCGAAAAAGCTGCTCCTTTTCTAGTTTCATTTTAATTTCTGTACAAATATTCTTTCTAAATATTTCGAAAGGGGTACTTAGAGACATGAAAAATAATGAATATGCAGATGAAGCTGTTTCATTGGCAATTGGCATTGGCACTCAATTAGTTTAGAAATTTGCTAATCTAGTGATGATTTTAAAACACTTAAACGATCACACAACTCGTGAGGACCCCATATGATGGCTATATATGACAAATTAATGTCTTGAAGTTCGTTTTTTAAAAAAAATTTTTGGGTGCAAATTGTTGAAAAAATTTCAAGAATGCGCAGTTTTGCAACTTTTTATATTCAAGAATTTTCGGAAACTAAAAACTGAATTGGAAAAATAACCAACATTGCGTATTCTCACAAAAGAATTAGCTACATCCCAAAAAAAAATGGTCAAAAAATAATCATTGAAGCCATCATTATATATTTTTAATTTATATTTTGAAATGGACCTTTCAAAACATTCGATGTGACATTTGGTTCAGCTCTCCAAACCCAAATTAGATTCTTAATACTCCATCGTATTCAGCTTGAAGAACATTTATAAATATGCAGAAAGTGTTCGATAAAAATGGACAATTATTCGTTGACTATATGGATATTTAAAAAAACCCAAAAATTTTGAGATATTTTCCAAATCTTAGGAAAATTCAAAAGACAATTCCTTTGGTTTAGCCTTCGAAATACTCAATGACAAAAATGAGAGCGACAGATACATAAAATAAACTTTATTCAGTCGTAGCTTCACAGTATTTATTAAAATTTTGGTATATACACACACCTTTTTCTCGTTGATATTTATACATCCTATCGAAGCACTTACAACTGATCGGATTGAATTTAACGGAAGTACACTGAGCTCTGAAGATATTATCCAATTTTTCTGGCAAGCACTCGATCTTATTTTTACTGATATCGAAGTAAGTGGCATTGGTATATTTCATCACAGTCTCCCCTACCTCACGTATTTCGTTCGAAGAAAAATATAAGTAATTCACCTTGGGCAAATCCTCAAATATATTATTCGTAAGGGCCTTCAATCGATTATTCCTGATACTGATTTTATGTACGGTTCTGCCATGAATCTTTCCAAATTTGAATGAAGCATTCGGCAATATTTCTATGAGGTTATACGAGGCATCCAGATACATCAGAGAAGTCCCGTTGAACCAGTCAGCATTCCAATTTTTCAAACGGTTGTGGGATAGATTAATCTCCCTCAAATTCGTCATGTTTACGAAGGCTTCTTTGTGGATGAATTCAATCGAATTATGCACGAGAGAGATGGAGAGTATCTCGCTGATATTAGTGAATACTCCATATTCAATTCTCCTGATTTTATTCTCGTTTAGGGAAAGTGAGACGTAAGATAAATTTTTGAAAGCACCTGGTTGTACAATAGATATATTACTTTTCACAAGCCAGATTTCCTGGATTCCACTGATGTCCGTCAGGAATTCTTTCGGGATTGTTTGAATGTCGTTGTTTGATATTTCCAGTAGCATGTATTTTTCATCAGTTATGTTCTTCTTTATATCTTCTATTGACACTTTTTCGAAACACTCTTTCTTATTAGATGTCTTATATAAACACACACTTAGGTTTTGTTCTTTCTCATTTTTACAATTCACTAAAATTAACATTGAAAGTAGAACAAAAACAAGATTGTTATTCATTATGTTTGTACAGTATGAGTAAAGATCACTTTTGGAATATTATTTATCGATGTAATTTGACCTGCGGTCATGAGAGTTATTTATAATAATGCATAATTCATGAATAAAAGCAATTATTCATAATTCGCACTTGCACATTTATTGATTAATGTGAATACCAAGCGGTTTTCTAAGTATTCCTAACTTCGATAAGAATTTTTATTTATTCGAGAGCATATTCTTAGGAATACCGTATTCATATTTTCAGCAACAAGTGGTAGAATCGCTTTAATTGGATTCAATCACAAATGATTATTGGTCAAATTGAAATCTGGGGGCAAATTCTTGAATCCCGTTCAAGAATTGAAGGTATGACAATTGTCATATGTTTATGTCGATTTTTATGTTCGATTCGCCATTCAGACAAGGTTTCAAGTAAATATTCAATAAATTAGCTGAATGCAAGATATCGGGAAATTTCAAATCCGAATATAAACATGACCTTATCACCGTTTCCTTCGACTTAGCAACGAGGGGTATGGAGTATAGGAGATATATCATTCGATTGACATTCGGTTCCATGCGCAGGTCATGTCTACTAAATATCATATTCATATTTAACTAAGAAAATCGACGTGAACATATGGCAATGGGGGTTTTTTCCTGAATTTGGGTTATTACTGCAAATGCAAATTTGAACATAATTATTATGGGTTTGATTCATCATTTTCCCAAATTACCTTCAGAAAGAATTCAAAATCAGGTTTCAAAATTGGGGTTTGGGATTTGTCATGCATGCACGAAGTGACAACGGTGTTTAATAGAATTGCTTTTTCTACTATAGAATAATGAAATATTTATTGCTATTCTGTGGTAAACACGATTTCTTTGTCAATATAACCAAACAATTTCGGTTTGCGATTTGTCAGTAATATATATGACAGTATGACAGTCCGTGCTCTTCTTTTTCTATTCCTTGGTCGTTGTCTTCTACTCTATCCAGATCGAAGTATAGCTATCTCTGTTTTCTTAAGCAAAGTAACACATTTGATGTCCTTTTCTTTCCGAGAAAGCTGAATTCGACGTTGCCATATCGTGCACTCAAGACAAATCCCTTTAAATGCAAATCCCCATTTTTATTTTTTAGTTTTAGGTGATCAAAAATTTTTTTAAAAATATAATATTGAAATTATTTGTTTGAAATGTGATGTTCTAAGGGGTTTCCATGAAAATTACTGCATTTTCGTTTGAAGGAAAACACCCCATTGTCATAATTTTCAATTCTTGATCGAGATTCAAGAATTGACCCCCTGTTCGTCCAGTTGCCGGTTGTAAACACTGTAACATTCATAATAAAGCACCAATCATAATAGCATGCATACTATTTCTGGAAATTGGGCAACTCCTGTGCCATCATTAACTCCTCTTCTAACAAATTTAATGAAAGATTCAAAAAGTTCTCATTGCAACACATTTGAAGAGTGCCCCGCAAAGCTGCCAGATAACATCAACGTCAAATCCGTATCACCATCAAGAAAGTTTTCGTCGGAATACTCAACTTCACCATAAATCAAGTGTACTCTGACAGGTAGCAACCACCCACATATTTCTCTCTTTCGGAAACTGCAGAGATGAACATCAGATGAGATTCGAGCGAGTGAAGTTGTTAAACTCAATAAATAACTTTCCAAATGAATGAGAAATCATGCCCTTTTTACTCTGCAAAGTTCAGCGAGATTTATTGAATTTTTAGGACATTTCAGTTGAATTTTCTATGTAGGCATCTACTTCAACAGATGTAGGTCACGTTATCGCAAATGCGACTGTCTGTGTTTTCGTCCATGTCCATGATTAAGAGCAAACAATACTTCGAAAGAAACGGGGTGACTGGAGGCCAGATTTCTATTTTTCAAAAAAATTTTTTGGTGCAAATGGTTGAAAAAAATTGTAGGAATGCGCAATGTTGCCACGTTTTTATATTCAAGAATTCTCGGGAAAATAAAACTCAAATGGAGTGAAAATGGAAATATATCTAACATTGCGTATTCTCGCTAAACAATTAAGTACATCCCAAGATAAAATTCTCAAAAAATACTCACTGAAGCCTGCAGAACGACACCCCGATTTCTCCTATAAACGTCAAAATTTCTCCGAATTCTAATATTTCACGCGCCTATAGGCAATGAAGACTGGGTCCAGCGGCCTGACCTTGAGATATAAGGCTCGTACTCATGGACGCGTCGAAAAATAAAAATCGCGCGATTTTTTTGCCCAATGTCAGTAATTTGTGGCTGACATCTGTCATTACGAAATCGCGCGATTGTTCATTAAATGTCACATTTCAAATTGTATGAATTTATTCAACGTGGATCTGGTTCTTCAACAAGTATGGTCATAGGTTTTATACCGATATTTTTCGAAGGATTGCATTAATAGACTCTTTTGATTCCTCGGATATGCATAGCTATCGATAAAAAAGTTTTTGCTAGAATCAGTTTGTTCTGTGGAAATAATTATGTGAGGTAGATAGCTAAATCAATACAATGATGTATCATAAGTGAAAAAAGACATTTTATTTTCGCCTTAGTGTTAAAAGACATTATATTACATGCAACCTTCAAATTGCTACATATCGTCACTATATGATTGCGGTACATAAATAATAATAATAATTCTTCCGAGACAATAGTTGAAAAAATAGTCCATACTTTTAATTCCTCATCCATTGTACTTAAACTCTAATGACTAATTACTTATTTTTTACAAGTGCCTATAATCGTGACAGACGAATATGAACAATCTCTTGAGTGTTTTGAATATCCCGCCATTTTCTTAAAGTTGAAATTATTCAACTACAAAAAAAGATTCGCGCGATTTTGGCGGGAGAGCATCTGACAACTCAAATGTCATCGCTTGAGCGACAAACGCGTCCATCAGTTTGCGCCTATAAGCGAGGTTTGATGACATTTGAATGTGGCTCTGTTGCCTAGCTGAAATTTACTACCACGTGGTATTGCTTCCTCTTGAGGGAACAGCGTGCTATCGTTTTGCAGACCTATCTGAAATTCTCGAATCTTTTCCAAAAATGGTTGGGTTTGCAGGATCCGATATCGGAATCTATTTTGGTCGGCCGGCTGGCCGTTGCCACGAACACTTGAGAACAGAAAGAGCTAGTGCCTTAAAACTTTAGGCCATATTGCGTATCAAAATTGAATGAGTAAGGTAATGGGTCGAATGGACCAGACCGTTTTTGAGTAATAATCATTTCCATTCTTGAAGTTATTTAATATCTCGAGATACAGTTAAGCAATCTAATAGAAACTTTTAAGTAAATGAATAACATGAATCAAATAAATATAACTGGTAGAAAAATAAATAAACTCAATGACTCTCGAAACAACCTGAAAACTCGATACTCGTGCAGTAGGATTGGACATTAAGAACGAGGATCCAATTCGTTAATTGGTCAAATCCATCCAATGATTCCGCAGATATTCCCATTCAAAATTTCTTTTCTGACATTTTCAAAAATACTGATTAGATCGAATTGAAATCCAGTACTTTGTTGAAAAATGTCAGCGTGAAGGCTCGAATTTCGTGAGGATAATTTTACCAGAAAGTCGCAGAATATTGAATATTTGAAAAAAAAGTATTTCCGCAAAAATAACGATATAGAGGAAAAAACACGAAATTTGATAAATTTTTTTCCAAATCTCTAAAAGTAATAATCGTATACAACTGAAATTTGGTACACTACTGAAAAATATGGAGTTCAAGTAGAACTATTTTCAAATCGGATGAACCAAATTCGAAAAAACATTCTCCGAACAAATTTCTGAAAAATCTTATTTCAATTCACTAACAGTTGCGCTTTGTTATGCCTTAACTAACTGACAAGTTTCAGCCCAATCGTTCGAAAATTTTCTGAAATATCAGGCAAATATATACTCCATTCACTTCTATAAAGTATCCTGGTTGGCCATGATTTAGATCTATCAAGTCTTTTTACTCAAAACTGACGCATGTTGGCACTAGTGAAAAATCGGCAATGTCAAAATAGTTCTCAGCGACGTTGCCAAATGCCAACGCCAATTTCTTCTCTCAATCTCAACATAATCATCCGCTTGGAAACTAAAAATGCCGAAGGTGGTTGTGAAGGAGCAGAGACAAAGTATCAGGAAGTGCTATGTAGAATTGAAATCTGCTTTTTCTGATAGTAACTCTGATAATGTGAAATCAATAATTTATCTCAAGCTATCCAACATTTTCGAAGTATGTGAAAGAAAACCCAGTGTATCGTTTACATAGATTCCCAAGAACTTAGTAAATTCAGTTAGTTCTTTCAAGGTGACACAGGTCTTGTAGTACTACCACAATTTCATACTGGCGTATTTCAAGTTGCACAACAAGGTATTCAAATGTCTTCTGCAGACTTATTTCTTGAGAATTTCGATAAGTAGTGAATTCCATAGGTTTGCCTGTTCGTTTAGTAGTTTTACTGCAGGGTTATTCGAGTACTTTTATTTTTTTTTCGAATGAACTATCACAAAGTAACGGACTATTCTATGCATTATTTTTCAGTGAAATTTCAACACTCGATTCTTGATATCCGTACAAGAAAATAGCATAACCGAATCTTCCAACCCTTTCCATATACGTGAAATATTTCCAGTGTTAAAAGAGGAAAAAGTTTTTTCAACATTCGTCATCATCAGCGAGTGCAACCTAGTAGTTTGAGACCAATGTCGGCTCAAATTCGAAAATTACAGACATTTGGACAAAACGATAGCACACCGTTCCTTGCGCGTAAAAAGCTAGAAAAATACACGTATGTCCCTCAGGTTCAGAATGAGATGACAAGACCAGCACACAAAAGAGAAATATCTGTACAAAATGGGCAAACTGTAGATCATGCAGTTAGCTAATCTTTCTCGGACAGAATGTGATGACAAAGGGGAAAGTTCTGAGAAACAAACATTGGAAAGGCACCTCCCAAAGCTGCCAGATAATGTCATCGTCAAATCCGTATCAACACCAAGAAAGTTTTGTCCGAATCCTCAACTTTCTCATAAATCAAGTCACCCTGACGGGTAGCAACCACCCTAAGTTTTCTCCCTATCGGGTAATCCGGATCTCGAATCCACAAATAAAATCCGAGGAAGTGGAGTTGTTGAACTTGATTGATATTAAATTAATATTGTTTAGTAATCCTGTGGTACTGGGTGATATGAAAATTATACCATCAAATTTCAGAAGTAGATCCTTTGGCCAAATGTGAAATCTATACATTTTTGCGCACATGTTCTAGGGGAACAGCGTGTTATCGTTTTGTCCAAATGTCTGTAATTTGCGATGATTGAGCCGAAAATGGCCTCAGTCGACTAGGTTGGACTCACTGATGACGAATCTGTCTGGCCGGCCGGCGATAAGATAACTGTCGAACGGAGCCAGCTAACGACTTGAAACTTCTAGGGTATTTCGCGCGTTGGAATGCCGTGGTTAAGTTCGTTAATTGGCCAAATCGACTGAATTGTTTCGGCGTTATAGCCATTTGAAATTTTGCGGTTATTTCCCTCATATTCCAGAAGCTACTGAAGCGATTGGAATGAAACTTGGCAGCTAGTTGAAGCAAAACGACGCGCAACTTTGAGAAGAATTTTGTTGAAATCGTATAATCACTCAATTTTGAAAAAAAAATTTTCAAAATTTTTTTCCAAAAAATTTTTTTTCTGAAACTATCATTTATATTTGGGAAGAATTTGAGTTATAACTTGAAATTCAAATTTCACAGCAGTGTACCAAATTTCAATTTGACACGGCTTTAAGTTTTGGAGATATTGGAAAAAATTGTAGAATTTCGTGGGTTTCTTCTCGATATCGTTTTTTTCGGTATGAATCAAGAAATACTGATTCAGTCGTGACAAAACTTTGCAGCTAGTTCAAACATGCTGAAGTACAACTTTGTGCAAAATTTCGTGATGATCGTGTCATTAGAACAATTCGAAAAAATTTTTTTTTCAAATATTCAATATTCTCTGATCCTCTCCTCATATAATCTTCATTAAATTCCATATGAACCTTCAAACTGTCATTTTCCGAAAAAGTACTGGATTTCAGTCTGTATTTCTGGGAATATTGGGAAAATAAATTTGGAATGGGTATATCTACGGAATCATTGGGTGGATTCTACCCATTCACGAATTCAGCCTTCGTCGTTAAGGTCTAAACTTTCTTTACAAATATCGAGTTTCTGAGTTGTTTCTTTCGGAAGTTATTGTGTTTACGGTCGGCCCTTGGGCGTCGTTGGAAATTTAAAGATTATTGGATCAAAATCTTGTTTGTTGTAGCATGCTGATGCGCCATTGTCTGCTTAAAGTATGGCTGAGATCGTATGGTGAGGAATTGAAAAAAAAAAATAATATTTTTCGAAATTTTACTTGAAATTTTTGGTTTCAAAAATCTTCCATCAGATTTCGATGAATTTCTGCACAGTCCTTAAAACCATTGTTTCACATCATTTTTTAGGTTTTTTATGGGTTTTCACTCCCAATATCTGGAACAAAACTATTGAAAATTAAATAAAAATTGTGTTTTCATTTAAGACGCCCTTGTGGATTGAAGTATCAAACTTTTTATCAAGGGCAGTTTCTTGCAGAACAGACTGCCTAATGAACAATACAGGAACAATACAAACGATAAAGAAAGCGAACTGTGATGTTTCAGAGTACTAATCTCACTCTTTCATCAGACAAAGCAGAAAATTTCAAGACTCTTTCTCTAAACAAATCAAAACTGAACTGAACTAATAAAAAAAATTCGTCCGTCCACCGTCCGTTGTCCGGGGTTTTTCTCTGAAAGAACTCAACCGAAATCCGTGGAACTACGTCACTTAGGTTTATTGTTTGATTTAACAAATAATGAACCTAAACTATGTAAAATTTCGTCCTTTTTTCCTGGTTTTCGTTGATATTTCCTCAATAACTCAGGAAACACCGCTGTGACAACGAATTTAAACAAACGCGTGCAAGCTCCTTCCTAAATTTTTTCCTGCAGGATCGTATACAAAGATTTCAGGTATTTTTCTTCTAAATATAGGGATTTTATTTTTTTTTAAATCAGGGCCAATTGCACCGTTTTCGTCTTAAGCTACAGTTAGTTAAGCGACGATAAACTTATTAAACTCTGCTTTAAATATTCGGCTTGCACCGAGGCTGAATGTAACTAGATTAAAATTAATCTACAAATCTGGTTACTTTCTCATGAATTGGTACTTGTGACTAGCTTCATGTTGTTTATTTTAACCCTAATTGAAGAAATATTTTAATTCAAAAGATGAAACCCATTATTATGGGTTACTACTACCATATTTCCATAAATTATGAAAAATCAAGATGCATCTATTGAAAATCCCAACGAAAAAATATATATGACAGACTTTATAGCTTCCATAAAAATATTGCATGTAATGTTCCTGACTTGTTTATTATCATTAAGACTAGGGATCTCTTACCACAGACCTGTGCTCTTACTTCTGCATCAGGCTTTAAACATTATTCAAATTTATAGTCATATACTCAAGTAAACTTATATTTTGTAATATCTTAAGATTTAGGCTTCTGCATGGAATGACAATCGTGGCGTTTGTAAGATGAATAAATAAATAGTATTGATTTATCCGAAACAATTTTCCGATAAGGAACGGCTCACCTAAGAGTAGACTTTCTATTAAATTATTTTGTTTGTAATAAGTATATTATGAATTGAGTTAATTTTTGGTCGAAGATAATGAAAACTCTGATGTGGATCCGCAGAATAAAAAGTATTCTATATAAATATTGAAGTATCATGGATGGATTGACAAAGGTGTACGTTTGAAGACTGTCTTACACGAGAATGCAATTTCTTTCACATTAATTCGTTTGTAGTTATATTTTGAGTCCAGTTAATATATAATAGAGGATAATGATAGCACAGAGACAGGACCTGCACAATAATGAAGTAGTATATGATAGCTTTCCACGTAATACATCACTGAATGAAATAGTACTGAAGAATCTTGAAACTATGTTTTTTCATTCCAAATATGTCTTCGATTTCATTCTGCTATTTGCTCTTGGAAATAAATGAGCATATCATTGTAACTTTTTCATTTCAAATAGTTGAAGGCTTATAGAAATACCATTAAGTGTACGAACTCAATGGAAATACTAGTGTTAATTCTTCATGCTTTAAAACATACGAATCAATGCCTACTGATGCCAGTTTCTCCCTATATCATTTTTCATAAATATCATCTGAAATTCAACTACTTAATCAAAATTTGATTATCAACTCGTAGGAGTTCTCCATCAATGTCCAATGTAAACAAAAAAAAACGTAAACAAACTGGAGGTTACGTCCAGAAAAATGTCAAACTTGTACGAAATCGCTCGAAAGTAGGGTTAGATTCCGAAGCTTACCATTAATCCTTCTTTCAAACCCCCAAATTCCTGGGCTTAAATTTAACAGTCAGTTAAGGCTATTAAACGAGGATTTCGTGACGGTGCAAGATAATTTTTTACCTAAACCTTGGTTATGGTCTTAATCTATGGTTTTGTAATACGGTGCAATTGGCCCTCAGACAATCGTTTCTTAATTTCGCGCGAACATTCAAGCAGTAGTTCCATATTCAACTACATGATTTCCACTCGACTGGTTTTTATTTTTGAAAAATTGGTTTTTATATAATATTGAAAAAAATACAACTGCAATGAATTTTTGCCTTTTAAGTTTCATTAAATTTTATCGTTATGAACATTGACTCATTAAAACGGAGTTCAGAGAAAAACACACTTATTGGTTCAAGGTTCAGAGTCCACCAAACGCTTGAATACAACAACTATTCTTTCGTTCCATATCGTCTACAAATGCAATTTCTACGGAATTCATTTTCCCCAACAGATGCTTACGACATGAATTGCTGAAGTATAAGATCAATTTTTTCCATTTAAACTTTTCCTGTATGATTTCACAAGAGCCCATGAGGAAACAAAAATTGCATACATTAAAACTTTTCCTTGGCAAGAAAATGACACAAAGCCATATTTCGGTAAGTTTCGGCCAAAGTGGAAAGTATGAGAATGAAACGCTTGGAAGCCAAGAAACTGAAATGCTGCACGATCGCAGTTTCAGTTCAGTTGATACATTTCAGCGATCAAGTTATCGCATTATTCAACAGGGTAGTTTTGAGAGTAGTATTTCGACAAAAGCAGGGACAGATGTTTAAAGAATGATTAATGAATTCTAGTGTTTTGACACAATACTATTGGCCGATTGTAAACACAATATCATCCGAAAGAAACAACTCAGACACTCGATATTTGTACAGTAGATTTGGACCTCAATAACGAAGGCCGAATTTGCGAATGAGTAAAATCTAACCAATGATTCCGCAGATAAACCCATTCAAATTTCATTTTCCCAATATATCTAAAAAGACAGATTAAATTGAACTGATATCGAATAGTCAATTCCAAAAGGATAGCTTCAAGGTTCCTACAGAATTTCGTGAGAATGATACGAAGATCACAAAATCTTCCCATTAAGAAGTAAAGGTGCGTTTGGAAGAGTCTATACCTGAAAAGGTGACCGCTGTGGCAACGAATTTGAACATGCTCGCAATTGTTGCTGACTTCACGACAGTGCTTTCATAACAGTTTTTCCCGGATACAATGCATAAAATTTCAATGAAATCTGATACATGTCTTGGAGTCAATATTTAATAGAGGTGCTTCAAATTTCAGTTTGATCTGATGTTTATTATTGGAGATATTGGAAAAATATTATGTGTATTTCGTGGCTATCTGAAATTTTGATATAATTTCTCAATATCTCAAAAACAACTGAAGCTATCAAAATCAATTCTCACCGTGCATTGTGGAATACTAACAGCCGATCGTAAACACAATTACTTTCGAAAGAAACAACTTAGAAACTCGATATTTGTAGAATATGTTCGGAACTTAATTACAAATGTTGAATTCTTGAATGGGTAAAATTCACTTATTGATTCCGCAAATATACCCATCCAAAATTTCATTTTCCTAATGTTTTCATGGGAACAGATTAGATCTAATTGAAATTCAGTACAATATATTGATGTTTCATGCAGAATTTCATGAGACAATAGGATCAGAAGATCGATGAATAGTGAATATTTGAATAAAAAAATTAAATATTCTAATAACACGATCATCACGAAATTTTGCTCAAGGTTGTATCTCAGCATTTTCGAACTCGCTGCTGAGTAATTAATAATAATTGAATCAGTATCTTTTGAGTTATTTCAGGGAACAACAATATCGAGGAAAAATATGAAATTTGACATATTATTTCTTGATATCTCCAGAAATTATAATTGTATAGAACTGAAATTTGATACACAGCTGTTCATTATGGAGTTCAAGTTATGAGCAAATTTCTGCCAAGTATAATAGATTGTTTCCGAAACAAAATTTTTTTTTCGAAAAATTTACTCAGAATGCACTGTCAGTACGATCTTTACAAAATTCTTTCAGAAGCCGCGCGTAGTTATGATCGAACTAACTGCCAAGTCTCGATTCAGGAGTTCCTACGATATCAGGAAAATAATATCGAAAGTTTAAGCTACTATAACTCCGAAACCATTTGGCAGATTTGCCCCTTTAACGAACTCAACCGCTGCATTCCGATGCGAAACCTTCCCTGAAACTTTCAAGTTGCTAGCTTGCTCCGTTCTACAGATATCGTGTCGTTGAGTGGCATTCAGGGCCATTTTCACCGCATTACAAAACCATAGATTAAGACCATAACCAAGGTTTAGGTAAAAAATTATCTTGCACCGTCACGTAATCCACGTTTAATGGCCTTAACTGGCTATTAAATTTGAACCCTGGAATTTGGGGCCTTAAAAGAAGGATTAATGGTAAGCTTCGAAATCTAAACCTACTTTCGAGCGATTTCGTACAAGTTTGACATTTTTCTGGACGTAACCTCCAGTTTTTTTACATTTTTTTTTGTTTACATTGGACATTCATGAAGAACTCGTACGAGTTAATGGATTTGATAATCAAATTTTGATTGAAAGTTATTTAATTTCAGATGATATTCATGAAAAATGATATAGAGAGATAATGACATCAGTAGGCATTGATTCGTATCTTTTAAAGCATGAAGAATTAACATCAGTATTTCCATTGAGTTCGAAAACTCAATGGTATTTCTTATAAGCCTTCAACTATTTGAAATGATAAAGTTACAATGATGTGCTTATTTATTTCCAAGAGCGAACAGCAGAAAGAGATCGAAGACATATTTGGAGCATAGTTTCATGAAGATTCTTCTGTACTATTTTATTAAGTGTTTTATTACGTAGAAAGCTATCATATACTACTTTATTATTGTGCAGGTGCTGTCTCTGTGCTATCATTCTCCTCGATTATATATTAACTGGACTCAAAATATAACTACAAACGAATTAATGTAAAAGAAATTGCACCTTCGTCAATCCATCCATACATGATACTTCAATATTTATATAGAATACTTTTTATTCTGCGGATCTCACATTAGAGTTTTCATTATTCGACCAAAAGTTAACTCTATTCATAATATACTTATTACAAACAAAATAATTCAATAGAAAGTCTATCCATGGGTAAGCCGTTATCCGAAAGCTTTTCGGATAAATCAATACTATTTATTTATTCATTTTACAAACGCCAGGATTGTAATTCCATGCAGAAGCTCAAATCTTATGATATTACAAAATATAAGTTTACTTGAGTATATAACTATAAATTTGAATAATGTTTAAAGCCTAATACAGAAATAAGAGCACAGGTCTGTAGTAAGAGATCCCTAGTCTTAATGATAATAAACAAGTCGGGAACGTTACATGCAATATTTTTATGGAAGCTATAAAGTCTGTCAGATATATTTTTTCGGTGGGTTTTTCAAAAGATGCATATTGATTTTTCATATCTTATGGAAATATGGTAGAACCCTTAAAATCAGTTTCATCTTTTGAATTAAAATATTTCATCAATTAGGGTTAAAATAAACAACATGAAGCTAGTCACAAGTACCAATTATGAAAAAGTAACCAGATTTGTAGATTAACTTTAATCTAGTTACATTCAGCCTCGGTGCAAGCCGAATATTTAAATCAGAGTTTAATAAGTTTATCGTCGCTTAACTAACTGAAGCTTAAGACGAAAACGGTGCAATTAGCCCTTAAGGCATTTTCCGGAAAAAAATCGAAAATTACAAACATGAGGACAAAACGATAGCACGCTGCTTACCACAATATGCGGGCAAAAAAAATCCCTTTACATAGAGATACCTAATGAATCTTTTTGTGAAATTAGCCGGGTGTGGTTAGCCATAAACAAGGCCTAGATAAATATCTACAGCCATATGAGCAAAAACGGATAGTTTCCCTCCTATAATCTCACTGCTGCTGAAATTCATGAGGTATTAGACACATCATAAATATCCGAGAATCGTTGATAATCTTCCTTCAGAGAAGTAGTTAACTCAAGGTCGATACACATTACAGAACCCTATCTCCTCTGTTTATTATGAAGACCGAATTTTCTGCGCAGACAAGCGGAAAATTCAGGAAAATTTCTTACATGAAGTATTTTTATTGAAGTCGGTCTTCGCTTGATGCGTAGCAAAATAATACAGAGTTACAGTTACAGAAAAGCATTTTGGTTAGCTCGAATTGTTAGTTTATTAAGAATATTTCCAAAAATTTCCCGAAAATTTGTTGACGTTGTTAATACTGGACTAACTGAAAATATTTATATTTTATTCAATGATCACACAATGACTGCTATCATTATTATTCACGTGGGTGAAGTTTGCGACACAAGCCGCAGGAGAGTGTCACCCAAGTGAATTATAGCAATTATATGCGAGTTGAACATTATACTTTGTCCACGACTTGATTGAAGAAATTTGAATAATAATAATAATAATAATAATAGTGCCTTTATTGAAACAGAAGAAGAAAAAAAAAATTATATATAATTCAAACATTTGGGGCGGAGTCTAGCTTCAGCTACTCCACTCAACCCCAAAAACAAAAGGAATACTAATCTAAAGAAAAAAAAAACATATAAACGGGTAATACAACTTCAAGTGAATTAATGAATTGAAAAGAGGAACTAAACTATGACCCAAATTAAAACAATTTTCAGTTTATGACTGGTTCATAAACAGCCTCTTTTTCAGTTCCCTACGCAATGAGCCCAAAGAAATCCCCTCACACCCTATCAGGAACTCATTGTGTAAATTCACCGCATTGAAAGTAAAAGAGCGCCGAAACATAGCTGAAACAAATCTTGGCAACATAAGCCTTTGCCCGTGCCTTATAGCCACACAATGAACATCACGACGGTGTACCAGCTTGGCTCTCAAATATGGAGGACTGCCAGTACTCAAAATCCGATGCACAACAGTCGTCATGTGAAGCCGGAAAATATTTTCGACCCTAAGCCACTCTAATCTTTTTATCCCATCACTGATTCCCCTATTGTACTTTCTCATACCCAAAATGTATCGGCAGCAAGAATTCTGCAATTTCTGCAACCTGTATCTCTCGACCGAGTCGAGACAAGGATAAAAAATTGTTAAACCGTAGCTCAGTTTGGACAGCACAAGGGTTTCACAGAGATACTTACGTGAGTGAAAATCCAAAAAATGTCTATGACGATACAAATGGCGCAGTGCCAGAAAAGAATTCCTCAACAGCTAAGAGACATGCTCTCTGAATCTTAGCCGGCAATCGAAAAGGATCCCAAGGTTTCTGCAGCAGGTAGAAGATGGAATTTTCTCGCCACCCATCTCAATTTCAACATCAGTTTGAAAAGTTCTTGGGAAGAAGGGTATATAGAAACATTTTTTCACGTTTATTCTCAGGTTGTTTCTTTCACAATAGTCCAACATTCTGGACAAATCCTCATTAAGCTGTTCGACTGCTTGAGAAATAGCGGACGGATGAAAAGAGAGGCGAACCTGTGTATCATCGCAATAAAAATAGAGGACGACATACCTAACCACCCTATACATATCCGCTATATATATAAGGAATAGCAAAGGACCAAGAATGGAACCCTGGGGCACACCTGACGTTATTAGGCAGTACTCAGAAAATGCATCACGCAATTTAACGCACTGATATCTGCCAAAGATATAAGACCTGAAAAATCTCAGAGCAGATTCATCAAAACCGAAATATCTTAACTTAGCACAGAGTAACTCATGGTCCAGGGTATCAAACGCCTTTGCAAAATCTAATAGGGTAAGAATGGACGCATGGCCCTCATCCAGAGAACGCAGAATGTCATCTGTTACATCTAAGAGAAGAGTGGTAGTGCTGTAACCTTTTCTGAAACCCGACTGCTGAGTAGAAATGATTCCGCCGACGGTGACGTAGTCATAAATCTGAACGAACAATACTCTCTCAAGAACCTTAGACATGGCCGGTAACACACTTATCGGTCGAAAATCGGATAGTTCTTTAGGATCAGGAATCTTGGGTAGAGGATTCACAATTGAGCACTTCCAAACATCTGGAAAATACCCAGACTCAATGCAAGAATTAACGATATGTGTTATGAAGGGCAAAGTAACATTAATCGACAATTTCAGCATTCTGGCAGATATACCATCGATTCTGAATGATTCTGCGTTTTCAACAACCCATAATAGAGTTGTCAGAATGGTCAACTTCATTCTCTGTGATTGCTGGAAGTTGTGAGGCTCACGAGAAACTGGCTGTCATTCTCGTTCAACAAAAGCCATCGAAATATACAGGGTGAGCTTTCAAATTGAACATTAATTTCAACCATAGATTCCTCTATTCAAATAACACACTTTTTTCATTTGACATTTTTCCAGATTCGGTTCAGGTGAAAAGTTATAAGCATTTAAATATTTCTTAATGTGCTAATACACTCCTGCGCTTTTGTTTGCAAGTTCACCACATAATATATGTGATCTCTTTTGGAAAATAACAAATGTAAGGTTTGAACTCCAGAGAAACAAGATTGAGAAAACTCACTTACTCACTAAATTCT
This sequence comes from Myrrha octodecimguttata, assembly GCA_958510865.1. Classification (NCBI taxonomy): domain Eukaryota; kingdom Metazoa; phylum Arthropoda; class Insecta; order Coleoptera; family Coccinellidae; genus Myrrha; species Myrrha octodecimguttata. The sequence goes on along the minus strand of OY294056.1, from coordinate 71,699,011 downwards.
TATGATTTGGTGCTTTTCGCGATATTATCGCAAGGAAAACATTTCACTTCACTGAACTTGAAACACTGGTCTTCAACTTGATTTTCATGCAATATCCAATTTCATTCCACTATAAAATTCTACACAATTCCATCCTAGCCCATGCTCTTATTGAAAACACCATAATAATACTTTTTCAAGAAATTTATGGAATGAATTATATGAAATCAATCAACTTACCTAAAAACATTCTCTAGAATGTTATGGTTATGGAAAGTCTAGTCCATAGACAGGGACTGTATTTGTGGTGTAGTCACGAAATAGCATATACCCATGGAAATTTTAACTTAATGTTAAATCTACGCATATAAATAATATTAGTTCTAAGCAAAATAGATGAATATTTCAGTGTATTCTGTGGTCCTGATAAACGTGAACCCAGCTTAATTTACTTCTTTCACTAGATCAGGGGCGGATTCATAAATATAAGGAAAATTTTCGAATTTTATTCGATTTTATACCATTCAACTTTCAATATCTGCAAAACGGTGCGTTTAAGGAGTAATTATAATGAATAATCAATTATTTTAAAATGATTTAAGATTCTTATGATGACATAAGAAAAACTGTATATGCATTCTTCATGCTAATTTTGTATAGTTTTATGAATCCGCGAGTCTATAACTAGGAAACTGTTTGAAATAGAATGGAAGTGAATACTGAAGACTATGTGTCATACTTATAGAAAATTTCACACCAAAATTCATCTCATTCGGAGTTACCATATCAAAGCTACAAAAGAAAAATCGATTTTTTTTTTAAATTCAAACAGCCTGTATCTTACTGCTGGAGCCGCATCTGGAAAAATGATAATTGAAAAAGTGTTTCATTTGATAAGAGGAATCTATGTTTAAAATTAATGTACAACTTAAAGACTCACCCTTTATACGTTATTCAACGGTCGTGGACAAAGGTACATTAAAATTTGAATTTTCTGAAGTGGATGTGAATTTGGCATCTTATCGAGTCAATAATGATATGTCCGCTATGGATTAAGAATACTGCGAAAAATAAAATGACAGTCTCCGAAATATTTTGAAAATAATGTGGATATAACTGTTTTCTAATCAGCTACTGACAGGTTGATATATTCTAATTTCTGTTAGAAAACGACAAATCTGATAAACCGTATAGCTATTCTACGTTGATGTTTGCAATGAAAACATGCTTCTGATATTCGCAATATGTGGAATATTTCAAAGTTTCTAGCTGCGCAACTTTAGATAGATCCTACAATTGGAATAGCTACCTAGAAATCCTAATAACCTTTGTCTGCAATTTTCCAGAGAAATGCACCAACATGAAACGTGAGGGTCCAATTGTAGATATAGTTGGAAATTAAAACGCTTTTCAATTAGAGAATATACCCATTCCTGATAACAGGGAAGTTCAAATGAAAGGGTGGTCGATATCAAAGCTGTTTCTACTTGTGTGGTGTCAAGAGGTATATTCGTGTATTTTCATTCAATATAAAACGTTACCAGTTCGACCATAGAATACAGGACAAAGACGTCTAACATAAAAGGTACCTATTCTCACTGATTTTGCTTTATCTTTCGACGAAACCATCTTTTCAACGCCAATGCACATTGATCATCCATGAAAAATACCACATTCAGATTTGTACTCTGAAATGTCACAGTTCGCTTTGTTTATCGTTTGTATTGTTTCTGTATTGTTCATTAGGCAATCTGTTTTCCAAGAAACTGCCCTTGACAAATAGTTTAATCCGGCAACCATCAAGGACGTTTTTCATGAAAAATCAATTTTCATTTGATTCTTAATAATTCTGTTTCAGATTGGGAGTGAAATCCCAAGAAAAAAATATCCTTTAATAAATAATCAACAAAATTTATTATTGATTTTATAATTTATACAAATATTCAGTGTCATATATCGATATGTTTCTGATTTTTTTCCTTCTCTTGAAATTCTCAGTTCTCATTCAACCTTATCGCTTCAAATGAGGAGCCACAAATCAACGAAGACATGACTCCCAAATTAAATTCTACAACATCCATATCTACCTTTGTACGTTTGCTCCTGTTGGGTTAGGTGAGGTCAAAATTCATTATTGATTTCATAATATATACAAATATTTGATGTCATATATCGACATATTTCTGATGGTTCTGTTTTTAACTCCCTCAGCTTTTCCTTCTCTCGAAATTCTCACTTCTTAATCCACTTTATTGCTTTGCCAAATTAAATTCTACAACGTCCATATCTACCTTTATACGTTCGCACCTGTTAGGTTCCTTTTGAATCTGGAAGGTGATTTCAATTATGAATTCATTTTATCATGCCTATGTTTTGAAGAATACCAACGAAATTCATTATTGACTGCATGGTATGTACAGATATTCGATGTGATGTCGGTATCTTTCTGTTGGTTCTGTGTCATCCTAATTCCCTTGGCTTTTCTTTCTTTCTAGTACTTCTCTCGAGTTCCTCACTTCTTTCTGTTCTATTTCACTGTCTCCTCAACTAATTATTCTAATTCAACCTTTTCGTGTGAAATGGGGCGCCTCAAAACTACAGAGATATGACATATGACATTGGACTTCGGTCCAACTTGCCTACTCACAAATTTCTTCCAAAATTATTATACTATTACTGGGGAAGGGGAATTTCAGAATAAATTCGACATGATAAGGTTCGCGTTATTTATAAATATCCGTAAAAGATGCCTCGGCTCCTCAAACAAGATAATTCCTTCCAAATTTAGGTTTTTCGTGAGATCATCTCGGATTGGCTGAAATTTAAGCTGAGATTCCTGATTTCATGTTAATGGTGTCCAATTTATATAGGATATGTTTCGCAAATCAACTTGGTTATTTCGAATGTAGGTTTTGCGTTCTGGAAATATGAATTATTCAGTTGGATCCTGAATAAAAGGTTAATTACGGAATTTGTCGTTCTCGACAGAAAAAATTTCAAAAAGCACTGCCTTGAAGGCAGCAACTTTTTTTCGCATGTTCAATGTAGATGACCGCTTCAGCAACGAATTTGAAGATGCACGCAAAAGCTGCGGCCTTCACGGCAGTGCTTTTGGAAATTTTTTACTGATAAATCACTGGATTTCAATACGATCAAATCTGCATATTTGGAAATATTGGAAAAATAAAATTTTGAATGGGTATATCTACGGAATCATTGGGCGGATTTCACTCATTCACGAATTCGACCTTCGTAATTAAGCCCCAAACCTACTCTACAAATATCGAGTTTCTAAGTCGTTTGTTCCGGAAGTTATTGTGTTTACGGTCAGCCTAACGGCCGACTGCGTAAACACAATAACTTCCGAAAAAAACAACTTAGAAACTCGATATTTGTAGAGAAGGTTTGGACCTTAATTACGAAGGCCGAATTCGTGAATGGGTTAAATCCACCCAATGATTCCGTAGATATACCCAATCAAAATTTTATTTTTCCAATATTTCCAAAAATACAGATTAGATCGAATTGAAATCCAGTACTTCATCGAAAAATAACAGTTCGAAGTTTCATACAAAATTTAATGAGGATGATATGATAAGAAAATCATAGAAATTTTTTTTTTCAAATTGTTCTAATGATACGATTATCACGAAATTTCGCATAAAGTTGTCTTTTAGCATCTAAAAACTAGCTGTGAAGTTTTATCAGGACTGAATCAGTATTTCTCGAGTTATACCGAAAAAATCAACGATATCGAGAAGAAAACTTCGAAATTTGACATATTTTTTCCCGATATCTCCAAAACTTATGATCGTATCGAACTGAAATTTGATACACTGCTGTGGAATATGAAGCTCAAAGTATGAGTGGAATTTTTTTCTGGATATGATGAATGGATGAACTTAACCGCGGCATTCTGATGCGCAACCTATCCTGAAAGTTTCAAGTTGCTAGCTTGCTTCTGTCGACAGTTATCGTGTCTACGGCCGGACGGCCGGCCGGACAGAATCGATTTTGACACCAGATTCGTCATCAGTGAGTCCAACCTAGTCGATTGAGACCATTTTCGGCTCAATCATCCAAAATTACAGGCATTTGGACAAAACGATAGCACGCTGTTCCCCTAGAACATGCGCGCAAAATCGTGTTTTCATCAATCAAATTCCGTAATTTACCTTTTATTCAGGAACCAACCGAATATTTCATATTTACGGATCGGAAAACCGGCAACCGAAATAGCCAAGTTGATTTGCGGAACATATCCTACATTAACTTGACACTATTAACATGAAATCAGGAATCCCAACTTGAATTTCAGCCGATCAGAGATGATCTCAACAAAAACCTTTATTTGGAAGGAATTATCTTGTTTGAGGAGCCGAGGCCCTTATGAATATTTAAAATTAGCGCGAACCTTTTCATGTCGAAGTTTTCCCCAGTGATAGTAAATTTGGAAAAAGTTTGTGAGTTGGCAACTTGAATCGAAGTCGTCTATTCGATGATAATAATTAATTTATTTCTTCATGCTTATGTTGTTGGAAATATTAAAAAAATTCTTCATTGATTTCTTGTTAGGTACAAATATTCGATGTCATGCGTCAACATGTTTTTCTGATGGATCTGTTCTTAACTCTCTTGGCTTTTCCTTCTTTGATACCTTCTCTCGATATCCTCACTTCTTCCTGATTCATTTTATTCACTCCTTAATTGATTCTGCTTATTCAATCTAACCGCGTGAAATGAGGCGCCGCAAAACTATGAAGATATGACTCCCAAATTCAATTTATACAACGCCAATATCTACCATTGTCCGCATGAACAGCTCCTCTTCGGCTTCTTTTCAAACCGGAAATTGTTCGTTGCTAGAAGATCCGTCCTCCTCTTTTCCTTCAACGCGGTGAACTGACAGCGGAAAATAAGAGGCACGGATTTCCCTGTTTCGTCCTGACATAAATCGTTCGAATATCTAATGTCTCGTGCCTCGCGTTTTCGGTAATGCATAAACATGAATCACCCCAAATTCAGCGTTCGACGTATTTTTACGGATCTAATTTTCCTTGCCGCACAAACGATTTTCACTACCCCGCAAAGCTTTGTATCCCTATAGTGGGTGGGTTCCAGAGTTCGAACTTTGTGTTTTTACATGTGGGGACTTTACATAGTGAATCAGAACGGAATGTTGTAGCGTTGAATTCCGATATCGACTTTGAATGTGAGAGTTAAGTTTATATTTATTCATTTATATATTACTCTTTGTATAATATACTTAGACATTTAGTTTTTTTTACGACCTTATTTTTGCTTAACTTTGTGATATTATAAGCTTTGTTTTGGTTTCGAGTCCCTTACTGTTTGGGATGGTTCGAACGTACGCGTTTGCGATTATGTGGCTAAAAAATCGAAGTCTCACACACTCGAACCATCGAATAGAGAAGTATTATAGAAATAACACTCCTAGACATTTCTATTGTTTTCGATGTTCCCAAATTTCGTGACCTTGAAACACCATAAAAGATTGGTAATAAAACCTGGCCTCAAAAATCATATTCTTAACACAAAATAGTCAGTATTATACAGTGCGCTTCAAAAGTATGGAACAAATTCATTTTCTCAGAAGAAAAATATTTGGCAACAAAATCCTGAAACAGGTTGATTTTGTTTCACTTTTACCAAATTTTTAAGCATTTTTGAAGCATTTGTCTTGCAGCCTGTGCCATCCCCATCAACCCTCTAAATTGTTTGAATAGGGAAAGTGGGTCATGAGGTATTTTTTTGTCCAGGTATCTTCTTAACAGGCGTGCAGAAATTTCCAAGAAAAAAAAATTTTTTTTCGAAAAATTAGTTAGTTCAATGAGGATATCAGTATGTACACTTTGTCATGGCTCCTTTACTTTGAGACGATGGTACCTGATGAAATTTGTCACCGAATGAAATCCGACCATTACAGTTTTGTTCATGCGCCACTTTCAACCCTTTAATACAGAAAAAAAAAATTTCACATGAAGGGGTTGAAAGTTGTGCATAAACGAAACTGTAATGGTCGACTACCATTCGGTGACGAATTTCATCAGGTACCATCGTCTCAAAGTAAATGAGCCATAACAAAGTACACATACTGAAAACCTATTTGAAGTAACTGATTTTTCAAGAAAAAAAAAATTTCTTGAAAATTTCTGCACGCCTGTGAAGAAGATACAAAGACCTTGCCAAAAAAGTACCACATGACCTACTTTCCCTATTCGAAAAATTTAGGGGGTTGATAGGGATGTCACAGGGTACAACAAAAATCCTTCAAAAATCCAAATAAAATTGGTAAAAGTGAAACGAAAATTGACCTGTTTCAGGATTTTGTTGCCAAATATTTTTCTTCTGAGAAAATGAATTTGTTCCATAATTTTGACGTGCACTGTATATATTATTCTATATCTATTCTATGGATGAATATTATATTAGAACGAATCAAACTACGAAATCGAAATAGTCACTGTATAAAGAACCAAAAGTAAAATGAAATCGAAAACGTGGAAGTAAACCAACGCACGTTGACGTATACCACAGAATAGGGAAGTTTTAATTCTATTCTTTGTCTGTGTGCTGACAAAAAAAACCTATAACAAAACGGCAAATTGAAGCATGTGCATGTGAATTTGGGACATTTGAAAAGGGAGAGTGTCGCCTCTGTAATATTTCTGTATTCCGAGCTTAAACCATCCAAAACAGTTCTAAACTAGGAACCAAAACAAAGACGTTACAACCTCTACGAAGTTCTTGCTTGGTAAACCTTTCTTGAAATCTTCACAGGGTTGTACAGAAAACAACTTTCACATTCAACACCGGATAATAGAATTAGGGGTCACTACCCTGACCATCTCACTAACAAACTTTTTCGTGTTCGTGCTTGCAGGTATAAAACAAAAAAAAAACGAACAAACCAGGTAGCATTAGCTTGTTAGTCGACTTTATTTATCTTTGGAAACCAGAAACAGATTTCCAGAAGAGAATAGAAATCTGGTTGTTGCACTGTTCCACAAAAAATATTTGCAGTGTAGCCTTTTGTCCTAAGGTCCGAAATTTTATAATATTCTTACCTATGAATTCAGGGCATCATTCAACGTGAAATCTAGGTTATGTGGGAATAGTCTTCAGCCATACATCAAGTGTAATTCCAGGCTATTCTTTCTGCATAATCTGTGTTTCTTTTTTGGAATTTGGTTGTTTTTCATCGGTTCATTCTCGATTTATGTTTCGATATCATGTAACAGATAAAAAAAGAAAAGAAAATATTTTTCTCTGCATAAGATTTTAGAAGATAAAAAAGGAAGTAAATATTTCAGTCCTCAGAAAACTTTTTTGTGTCCTATAATTTATAAAAATCTCTAAGGAAATGACGTTTCGAATAGATATATGCACGGAATCATTGGACGGATTTCATACATTCGTGAATTCGATCTTTGAAGTTGAGCCAAGAATTTACTAATCAAATATAGATTAATCTTAGTCGTTTATTTCGAACGTTATTGTGTTTACGTTCGTTCTAATAGGCGATCGTATTCACAAATTCGGCCTTCATAATTGAGGTCCGAATTCGGACCTCAATAACGAAGGCCGAATTCTTTAATTTTTTCGATATTTCCAAAAACACAGGTGGGATAGAATTGAAATTCAGTAGGTTATTGATTGTGAAAAGATTCCTGCAGAATTTGGATAATATGATTAGAAGATCGCAAAATACAGAATATTCACAAAATTTTGATTTTTTTCAAACTGTTCTGGATACACAGTTACCAAAAATTTTCAAATTAAACTTCGTGCATCAGTATTTGCCAACTAGTAACCAAATCTGATCATGATTGGATCAGGATTTTTTGAGTTGTTTCAGAAATTTAGTACACTGTTGTGAAATATTGACTTCATGGTCTGTGGAAATTACGATAAAAACAGAGTAATGGTTTCCGAAAAAAAACTTCAATAAAAATTTTTTCTTAAAATAATCAACCATATACTATCCGAACAATCATCGAGTTCTTGAGTTAACAAGGAAGTAATCTCAAAAATTCAAATGAGTATAACTTCAAAATTCTTAGGGCAGTTTTACCTATAAACGAATCTAACCGCTCCATTCTGATACCAGGGCTGGGCAAAGTACATGCTTGGATTAATTGAAATACAAATTACAAAATACTTTCTCGCAGGTATTTGAAATACAAAATACAAAATACTTTCAAGTCGGGTATTTGAAATATAAAATACAAAATACAGTATTTTAACTATTTGTATTTGAAATACAAATTACAAAATACATTTAGGTGTTACGTAAAATGTGAAAAGAGTACAACTAATTCAGCTCAGCTATTTTATGGCTAAATAAAGAATTTCCCTTCAGAAACACAAGATTTTTTAATGCAGTATCAGATAAACAGCCTCTTGTTGGGGAATGAATAAATCCTGCTAAAGAAAACAATCTTTCTACAGGTCCTGATGGGCAGAAACTTGTGTTATATTGTATGAACACAATTTTTCATGTTAGGATAGTGCTAAAGGATGGTAAGCTCTTTGCCCTTATCGTTCTTAGAAGTTGACTAACTCTAACTCCATGATGAAATGACCATTGCGCAGGACCTTTTCTTCCTTTCCACTGCCCAGCCCTGTCTGATACGCAACCCACCCTAAAAGTTTTGAAGCCACTAGCCCTTTTCATTTCTAAGATACCATCTTAATATATCATCGGACGAACGGCCGGCTGGACAAAATTGATTTTGGCTTACGGATTCGCCATCACTAAATGCAATCTAGTTTTTTGATAACATTTTCGGAAAAATTCTGGAAATACAGATGTTTGGACAAAATGATAGCATGCTGTTCCCTAGGCATGCGCGCAAAGACTTCAAACTTCAATAAAAGTATCATTCCATTTCTAAGTTTGATACTTTAGCTTCATTCGAATTCCAATTTCCGGACTATCCCAGGATTGTTCTCGAACTGCATTGAACCGATGAGCAGACGAGTTCTAGAATTACTCTTGGATATTATGAAAACGGTTCTAGGACTGTCCGAGGATAATTCTGAGGAATTCCGACCGCGAATGAAGTCGGTTCTGAAACAGTTCAACAAAACGTCAAATGTGTTACTTTGCTTAGGAAAACAGAGATAGCAGTACTTCAATCTGGTTAGAGTAGAAGACAACGACCAAGGAAGAGAAAAAGAAGAACACATACTGTAATACTGTCATATTACTGACAAATCGCAAACGGAAATTGTTTGGTTATATGGACAAAGAACACGTGTGTACCACAGAATAGGAATAAATATTTCATTATTCTATAGCAGAAAAAGCTATTCTACTAGACACCGTTGTCATTTCGTGCATGCCTGGCAAATCCCAAACCCCAATTTTGAAACCAGATTTTGAATACTTTCTGAAGGTAATTTGGGAAAATGATGAATCAAACCCATAATAATTATGTTCAAATTTGAATTTTCAGTAATAACCCAAATTCAGGAAAAACCCCCATTGTTGAAACCCAAATGAAGCTCTTACGTGACTGTCAAATTGACGAACCAATAGCTTCCTAGGTAAGAAATATCCTTCTCGTCTTTTTCATAAAATACTTCCCTGAAACGATTCTCAAAGAAAAAGGTTTTTGCTAGTGTCTGCATCGCTTTGACGACAAAAGAACAACACCCCAATTTTTCAGCTCAAGTTTCTCCCATAAGGTGGAAAAAATCGAAACTATTCAGAATTCCGATTCGCGCGTATCTCAAAGTGTCAGATTGCAAAGAACGGGAGCTCTGATTCTCCTCTACTCCAGGGTTTATCAGAATGATGGAAACCTAATGGAAGAAAAACGTATCTGCCTCCGGTAAAGAAAACATTACCAAATGTTCCACCTGGCCTCAAGTGATGGGGCTCTTACTGCACAAATATCGTAAACGTCTGAGGAGAATATACGAACATCTTTAGCCTGACGTGGATTTCTTTTCAACCTGGATTTTTTTAACGGGATGTGTTTTATGTTTATTTAACGAATGTGATTTCGGAGGATATTTTTTTAATTAAATCACATTTTTCTAATGGCAGAGTTTTGATTTTGAGTGTATTTAAATCTTGTTTTATCATTTCGTTATTATAAAATAAATGAAAATTTGAGATTCGAACATAGATTTGTGAAACATGAAAATTTCTCATCGAAACCCATAAAAAATTGGAATTTTTTGAATTGTTGTAATAACTATAACTATATAACTGAAATTTTTTCTTATTATTTTCCCAGTTGAATAACCCATTACCATTAATATCTTAAATAAAACTTATATATTATTCATAATCCATTGGTTTTTCACAACACAAAACCAATTCCATAAAAAATAATTCATGTGAAACATTGAAATCACAATGAAAACTCTTGTATAATTTAATAACATTTCCACATGCAGAACGCTAATTGAGTAGCATAATTAAAAATAATATTTTGAATGAGAAGGCGCTCCACAGTCGTTTCACCTCTAAAAAATCATTTCCACACTTCCGAAGAGGTAGAGTAAAAGGCACGTTTTTTTTTGAGGTGGTTTTGCCTACAGGCAAACAGCCTACAGGCCTACAGGCCCAATCCACATTGAGGTCTCGTATTGAAATGAAAACTTCCAGAAAATTTGGTCGATTGGGGGTTTCCAAGAATTCTGGTTTGCGTAGAACACCAATCGTCAAAATGCGAATATGTTTTACTGGATTAAATCGATATCTAATAGTTTTTTACAGAGACTTTGAAATAGGGGTGGATATAAAAAATAATGGACATGAATGACAAAATATGACGCTATAAATACTAACATTAAAATTGAAGGATAAATTCAAAAAAACAAGAACATACCGGAAAACTCATCAAATGAATTTGTTCATGGAATTGGTTTTTTTGTGTTGTGAAAAACCAATGATTTAAGAATAATACTAAGTTTTATTTAAAATATTAATGAGCTTCAGGAAGGAATTTAATCTTGAATCCCGTAACCCGCAGGGTGATTTCTATAAATAATAATTTTTATCCGATTTTTAGTAGTTATGTTAGTGTTTATGATGGAAGAGAAAACCCAAAGATATTTAATTTGAACTACTTACGATTATGGACTTGTTATGAATATAGATTGAGCATTCGCACATTGTGTTTATAAAATAATAAACGAATCCGTTAAAAATGTCTCGATGTGTGTTGAAAACTTGGTAATCAATCTTTTCATTTACCTACTTTTAGATATACGATTCTGGATGAAAAGTTAACCGATTATTCCACTGAATTCCAATCTTAAACCGAATGTGATGATTCAAAACATTGTTTCCACGAAAAATTTCGAAGAATTTTTTTCACAATTGTTATAATGAAAAGATCATCACGAAATTTCGCATGAACTTATTTTCTTAATATTCTAACAATATAATCCCAACAAAATTGCAAACAACCCCCTAGTCGGTATGCTACAAAGTTTAAATCCGATCGCTCTAGTATTTCCTGAAATATTGCGCTCAGCAATTTGCGGAAATATCCTCATAAATTCAAAATTGTTGCGGAGTTATAAATTTCAGGAACAATTTGGCAGGTGTTCTGTACAAAGACAAATTTACCCCTATAGTGAGATTATTTTATCTATCGGACTATTGCGCTCGTGCTTTTTTAAAGCACTTAATTATTTTTTGTTGTCTTGCGATTGATCAGAGAAATCATATTTTTTTCCGAGGGGTTTTTTCAAGTGTGGAAGAAATATTCCTTGAGTGTGAGGTAAAAACTGTTTTGAATCCAAAAAATGCAGTACGGAAAGAAATAATTTTATTCGAAGATATATTTTATAAATTTCAAATGATGAATTTTTGATTGAATTTCACTAAGGAATCTGTTTTATTGGTAAAACTTGAACCAATTCACATTTCACACACGCTTTCTTGATCATAAAATTGAAAATAATATGCTTGAAGAATGAACCAAAAGTTGTTAGTCATTTTACATAGGTAATTTTTGCAATAAATTAAATTTTTCGCGCTGGTCGGGAACTGTTGCCCTCGGAAATGATAATAAATAATAAATTTGATCGTGAAAGTTTAATTTCTTGAAATCCTTAACAGAAAAATTTAACCCCACATATTACGATTTCAACTGATACGTTTCATTGTAGCGAAAAATCGTAGATTTCGAACGTGTGTGGCTCAGATGGATTTGATAATTTTCGGCTGAGAATTCTAAAGTTACGGTCATTTTGACCTAGACAAGCGAGCAAGAAATCTGCCAAACCTGATTCTACTTATTCTTTTTCATTTATGGCCGCTATTATAAAACATATTTCTACCACAGAGCAGTGAACTGTCATTTTTGAACCAGATTTCACAAGTTAACTCACTATTAAAATACTTTTATAATACTCTCGCTTTGTGTTATCTTCCATACAATGAACCTCTGTCCTTTTTTTTGTTGTTCCAGATGGGAGCACCGAATTTCACAACTATGTGAATATTTCAGATGAATATCCCAAGAAACAAAGAAAAGTGAGGACGGTTTACCATGTGCAAAGCACTTGTTTGCATTTAGAGAGATATTCCACTTGTATCTCCCTACTAACACCACCACACTTATGAATGGAAGAAGGTCGCACTTGACAACCAAGAGGATTTATGACCATGAGATCGAGAGATATGTTTGGGATGACCCTGGACCTAAGTGAAAATTAGTTTGAAGGGAGTGTAATTTATACTATGGTTCACCAATAGATTTTTGTTTTTCAATTATACAAACTTTGTGACTATTAAGAGTTTTTAATTTTCAATAACAAATCTTGAGACGAAAATCATCTTCGAATGAAAAAATTTCGCATGACATCGTCTTTCTGAAAGTGGAGAAATTATACGCCCTTATTTCTTAATGTTTCTATCGCATATGTGATAAAATGTATCATTCGTTGCATAGCTCTGATAACAAAATAAGCAATTTATTAGATTATATCAGAAGAGAGGACATATCGTGGTAATTCTGTGATTCTTGCGAGGAACTGGTAGGTCATTCACAGATTGTAAAAATTGTATGCAAGATCGCCATTTTGCACGTATGTTCTAGGAAACATCGTGATATCGTTTTGTCAATAGTCTGCAATTTTAACGCGCTTGTTCTGGGAAATAGCGCGTTATCATTTCGTCACGATGTCTGTAATTTTCGAATTTTGAGCCGAAATTGGTCTCAAACGACTAGGTTGGACTCACTGATGAAGAATCCGTGGTCAAAATTGATTCTGTCCGTCCGGCCGTGTGCGCTGTAACTTTCAAATGGAAGGACCTAAAGTGTTAAAATTTTCAGGTTAGGTTGAGATCCTGAATATTTCGGTTAAGTTCGTTAATGGGCAAAATCTGCCGAATGGTTTTTGTGCTACAGCCATTTGAAATTTCGATTTTTCAATAACTCGAAAAAATTTTATCTGATCGAGATGAAACTTGGTAGGAATATAAACAGTGTCAATAAGAAAAATTATCCATGAAAAATTTCAAAAAAAAATTATTTTTTTCTGAAAATTTTTTCTGGAAATTTTTATATTTCATTGAAACTGAAATTTCCAAGTCACCATTTCGCAATGTGAACAAGCGCGTAAAAGCTGTTGACTTCACGTCAGTGCTTTTCTAGATTTTTGAACCGGAAATTGTATCAAACGACTAGGTTGGGCTCATATTGAAAAATACGATGTTGATGTCAATTTTATCTTGCCCTAACCACGATATAAGTGGAGAGCGGAAAGATCTATAGCAACTCGAAACTGGAAGAGGAAGTCAACCAGATTCTCCAGAATGTTGATTATGTCCTGCAATTTTCTCATTTTACTCGTACTTGTATCACTTTGGATGGATTCACTGTCTCTCCGATCCAAATTATATAACAAATAAGGTATTCAAATCGAAAGAAGTGTTGAGAAAACTTTTTCTGTATATTGTGCTCTAAAAATCATGAATAATTTCGGGAAATTCTCAGCTTTTCCAAACTGAAACTGAAGTAAATTCTGCTAATCTGCAAAAATGCGACGTAATACGATAGTCATCTAGCTTAAAATCTTGCACCAACTGTATATTTTATTTTTATGTGTTTTTCTGGCGCTGAATGATTCTTGAAGAATGGGGTTTTTCCTGAATTTGGGTTATTACTGCAAATGCATATTTGAACATAATTATTATGGCTTTAATTCATCCTTTTCCCAAATCACCTTCAGAAAGTATTCAAAATCAGATTTCAAAATTGGGGTTTGGGATTTGCCAGGCATGCACAAAGTGACAACGGTGTTTAGTAGAATAGTTTTTTCTGCTATAGAATAATGAAATATTTATTCCTATTTTGTGGTACACACGTGGTCTTTGTCAATATAACCAAACAATTTCCGTTTGCGATTTGTCAGTAATATGACAGTATGAGACTCTGTGCTCTTCTTTTTCCATTCCTTGGTCGTTGTCTTCTACTCTAACCAGATCGAAGTATAGCTATCTCTGTTTTCCTAAGCAAAGTAACACATTTGACCTCCTTGTCTTTCCTAGAAAGCTGAATTCGACGTTGCCATATCGTGCACTCAAGACAAATCCCTTTAAATCCAAATCCCCATGTTTTATTTTTCAGTTTTAGGTGATCAAACATTTTTTTTTAAATATAATGTTGAAATTATATGTTTGAAATGTGATGTTCTGGTTTTTCATGAAAATTACTGCATTTTCGTTCAAAGGAAAAACCCCCATTGTCAGACCTCACTGAACTGAAAAGTCAACACAATTTGACATCCTCAACTTTCAAACCATCACAAAACAACGAAGGAAACTTCTCGAGAAACTGAAAAATCACCGATTATTTTGGTTTCAATAGATAAACTGCACACTCCCAATAAGGAGGAAATCAATCAGATTCTTCTGGATGTTCATATTGTGCTGCAATGCTGAATTTTGCGTGTTTTTATTCATTCGGGTAGATCCACAGTCTCTCCAATTCAGAACAGGAAAGATGGGTTGAGGAATACAAATTTCCATATTTTCTTCTTTTTACGCGCTTGTTCTTGGGAACAGCGCGTTATCATTTCATCACGATGTTTATAATTTTCGAATTTTTAGCCGAAATTGATCTAAAACGACTAGGTTGGACTCACTGATGAAGAATCCGTGGTCAAAATTGATTCTGTCCGTCCGGCCGGCCGTGTGCGCTGTAACTTTCGAAGGGAAGGACCTAGAGTCTTGAAATTTTCAGGTTAGGTTAAGATCCTGAATATCTCGGTTAAGTTCGTTAATGGGCCAAATCTAACGAATGGTTTTTGTGCTACAGCCAGTTGAAATGAAACTCGAAAAATATTTATCTGATCGAAATGAAACTTGGTTGGAAGATGAACAGTGTCAATAAGAAAAATTATCCATGGAAAAATTCGAAAAATTAAATTTTTTTCTGAAAATTTTTATATTTCATTAAAATTTCACTGAAATTTCCAAGTCACCATTTCACAATGTGAACGAGCGCGTAAAAGCTGCACACTTCACGTCAGTGCTTTTCTAGATTTTTATAAATCCAAACTAACTAGCGGACCCTATCGACAAAATCTCACAAAGTGAAAGTGGAAATCCATAACCGTATGTTTCCTCTCCAAGGCAGCTGTTCCTCATTTGTTTACAACATATCAAGTAGCCGGTAAACAAATGTCAGGACTCTTTTGTGTTTTATCGCGGGAATGGCTCACTTCGTCTGGAAACAGTACAACAAACTCAACTTTCCAGGTCTGTATCCGAAAGAACGTTGTGCAAAGCAAGCGTTGCTCTGTTGAACCCCCGCCCGTCAAGCTGCTGCTCTGCTGCCATCGTAGTCGGCTGTGCAGTAATCAATAGGACCTCTCTTCTCTTCGGCGCTCGCTGATCTCAGTGTTCTGCTCTACTCCTTTCAGACTCGTCGGTAGGCCGTTTTGCGCTCGCTGCTTTACCCTAGTCGTGTCGTGACAGTGCCACATATCACCTGCACCCTCGGCGAATTTTCTTTTGGGATCCCATTCACGAAATATCAACAGAAAAGGTGAGTTTGGGTTTATCTGATTATTTTATTGAGGTACAAAGTTTTGCGTATCGGTGTGAGGATTTTTTTTTTTTGATGAATTGATGTGCAAGATAATTGTTGTTATTTGAAGATATGGTGAGAGCCTTGAGGAAATTACTAGATTACGAGGTGCAGAGGTGCATGATGGAACATTATCGAGAAGTGTGGTTTGAAATATTTATGAATTCAAACGAGTCTACTTGTTGAAGGACTTCAATACAATAATACCATACATGATATCATTCGATATTAATATCTTACGATATACTTTATTGTCCTCCAAAGTATCAAGTCTTGTTTGTCAAAAATTTAATTTTTGTCATCGTAAGATATCAATATCGAGAGATATTATGCGGAGGCGTTGCAGAAAATTATTTCATGATTTGTGATTTCATACTGGAAGTATCAATTCAGAAATTGTGTATGAATTCATAAAAAATTGTCAATTCATAAAAAAGATGGTCGTCTATCGTGTCTGCATAAATGCAAATATTTTGGGAATTGTACAATTGATTTTCATGAATCTTCCAATATTATGGTTATCATATCGGACAAAGTTGGTGACCTGAAAATTAAGTTATCAATAGAGTAAAATGTGAAAGATTGTTAAGAGATCTTTTATGTCTTTATTGGTTGAAAACGGATTTATGAATTCATACGGGAAATATGAATTCATCAAATTCTATATGACTTTATAAAAATCAGTCACTTCATACAGAACAGATTTCTGTCATCCATACAAAAATGTGAAAATTCATTGGAAAATGTTATGACTCATAAAAAAAAATGTTTAAATCATAGTCTATCGTCCATGGTGTAAGCATGAATGCCATATTTTTGGGAATTGTACAATTGGTTTTCATGATTTTTCCAATATGATGGTTATCATATAGTTGAAATTTAAGTTACCAATATAATAGAATGTAAAAGATTGTTGAGAGCTCCCTTATGTCTCTTTCGATTAAAAACGGATTTATGAATTTGTACTGGAAGTATGAATTCATGAAATTCTGTATGAATTTATAAAATCTGTTACTCCATAAAGAATCCATTTCAGTCATGCATACATAAATGTAAGAATTCATTGGAAAATGTTAGGCTTCATACCAGAAAAACTGATATCCTAGTCTATCGTGTATGCATGAATGCGATATTTTGGGGAGTTGAACAATTGATTTTCATGATTCTTCGAATGTGATGATCACCTTGGACGAAGGTCTAGACCTGAAATTTAAGTTACCAATAAAAGAGAATTAGATCGATTCTCATGAAATCTCCTATGTTCCTATCGATTGAAAACGGATTTATGAATTTACACTGAAAGACCGGATTCATAAAATAATTTATGAATTCATGAAAAATCTATCAATTCATAAAAGAGATGGTTTAGTCAACCATACAAAAATGTGAGAATTCATCGAAAAATGTTATGAGTCATACGAAAAATTTTGATATCGTAGTCTATAGTAATTCATGTGGGCATAAATAAAAGTTACAGTTTTGGGAACTGATATTGATTTTCATGTTTCTTCCAATATGATGGTCATCACTCCGGACGAAGTTCTTGATCGGAAATGTAAGTTACCAATAGAAGAGAATTAGGAAGATTGTTATGAAATCTCTAATATCTCTATCGATTGAGAACGGATTTCTCGAAGTGATATTTTAATTTTGGAAATTGAAAAAGACAGCAGGTGTCTTTAATAACATTTATTGAGTTTTCTGCCAGAAATTCGTGCACATTAAGCGTTTTGAGAAGGTGCCATGTCAAGGTTCAAATGGACTTTTCCTTCCGCAAAATGTTTTTCACCGACAGATTTTCATCTCAAATTGTGGTATGATGCTCAGATAATATTTTTTATAGTGCACACCAGCGGATATCTGTTAGAATCGCGTCCAGATTTGATTCACTTCAAGTTCTTTCCCCTCAGTTTGTAGAAAGTCGCTGGTTGAAATCCAACTAATTATTTCACAGATATATCCATATTTCTGATTTTTCAGTCACTGCACGATTTCTGGATGAAACTCCATTTGAGACTGGATTTCCAATTCTTCATTCACAAATTATATATCTTTTCTCTATTCTTCATGAGCCAGCCTTCAGCTCTCTCTAGTGAAAAATGGACACCGACTTCAACTATCGAGAGAACCTTCCGTAATTTCATCAGGAGCTCTAACCCTCCTGAGTATATCTGAATCGCAGTATTATCTTGGGTAATAAGTGAATTGAATTCACTAGGAAAGTGACCCTTCCAATCCACAAAGAAAAGCGAGCATTTGAATTTGAAATTACATTGGCCTTTGTCCCCATTATGCAGAATCTAGCTACCAAATTGCAGTTGAGATTAGGAATTTACATATTGTGTGGATGAATCTTAGCGATACTATTGATGGTTTATATTGATACGACGGTGAATGAATTTATTCTCAGGAATTATTGTGATATGTCCAACTGATGTGCTTTTACGCCCTTGCTCGAATTCTCATCTAGAGCGAGAGACCATCCATTTGATTTTGCAATCTTTCATGGCCGGTATTATAAAACTTTGTTGACAGATATAACAAGAAGTTAACTTGTGAAATCTGGTTCAAAATGAGAGCTTGCCGCTCACTTTGGTCAAAATAAGTTTTTTCAAATTTTGGTGTATATAGTGACACTTTTGAGAACTGATTGACGTTATGAAACGTCTTACTTTGTGTAACTAGTTGCATAAAGTGAAATATTATGCAACTGGTGACGAAAAATGGGTTTAAAAGTTCGTGATAAAAAATTCCATTTATTTAACTGTTATAATACAAGATGAGAACATGAATTATAAAATGATTATTATAGATATTGATAACACAATGGGGGTTTTTCCTGAATTTGGGTTATTACTGCAAATGCAAATTTGAACATAATTATTATGGGTTTGATTAATCATTTTCCCAAATTATCCTCAAAAAGTTTTCAAAATCAGATTTCAAAATTGGGGTTTGCGATTTGCCAGGCATGCAAGAAGTGACAACGGTGTTTAGTAGAATAGCTTTTTCTGCTATAGAATAATGAAATATTTATTCCTATTCTGTGGTACACACGTGTTCTTTGTCAATATAACCAAACAATTTCCGTTTGCGATTTGTCAGTAAAATGACAGTATGACAGTCTATGCTCTTCTTTTTCTATTCCTTGGTCGTTGTCTTCTACTCTAACCAGATCGAAGTATAGCTATCTCTGTTTTCCTAAGCAAAGTAACCCATTTGACGTCCTTTTCTTTCCTAGAAAGCTGAATTCGACGTTGCCATATCGTGCACTCAAGACAAATTCCTTTAAATGCAAATCCCCATTTTTATTTTTCAGTTTTAGGTGATCAAACATATTTTTAAGAATATAATATTGAAATTATATGTTTGAAATGTGATGTTTCAAAGGTTTTTCATGAAAATTACTGCATTTTCGTTCGAAGGAAAAACCCCCATTATTACAATTGTTTAAATTAATTCCCGACGACAAACTTGTTTTATGCCTCGCACTGGCTGTTATTTGGGAAGTGGGGGATACTGCATTAGATGTTTCACCAAGTATATTCTGTGCAATAGTTTTTATATTTCCTATGGAATTCTCGACATATCCTTCCGTAACAGTGCTCGATTTCCAACCAAAGTGTCTCTTCAATTTTAAAATATCAGCTAATAAAGTGCCAGAGCTTCTTTTGAAGCAGTGGTTGAGATTTTTTAGTCCAAAAAATTGTGCAATAACTCTTAGCAGACTGCTGAACGTGTTAATTCCCACAGGATTCCTGGTACATGTTCCATCTACATATTTAAAATCTCTTGTGTTTAGGGTTTTGAGGACGCAACCCAATATATTTTCTCAATAATTCAACAAAATTCATATTTTTAAAGTCACCAGTGGTAATTGCAAACTGTCATATAACTTTTGTTCTTGACGGAGGGATATCAACACGAAAATGGCTTCCTTTCTCTATAACATTTTCAAATGGAATAAATGTTAACTCTGGCTTTCTGCAACCTCCTGCCGTTCCACTGCATTCATTCCGCAAAAATCTCAGGCGTTACACGAAATTAGGCATTTCGTAACTGATTATATAAAAAGCTATTGTAATAACGCTCCTAAATCTGCATGAACCTTCGAGTGGTCATTCCTTCTAGATTTCAATCCGATCGTATCTGTATTTTTGGAAATATTGGAAAAACAACATTTGGAATGGTTACCTTTGTACAGGCTGGCCCTAAATTGGAAGTGCAAACGAAGATGAAAGTATCCTTGCATGATTTTAAGATAAAAATTCCCATAAAGATGGGGCCGCAAACGTTTCATTTTCGAGATACAGGATGTTGAAATTTGATTTTTTCTCATAGAATTGGCACTTTACTACACGAGCGCATGGAATCGTTATAAATCATGAGGTTTGTTCGTTGTACTTTCATGAACATGATGTAAGTAAATCATGTGTGCTCATCTGTGATCGTAAGCACAAATGATGACGTATAAAACTATAGTCCGTTTCAGAATGATTGACATCTCGGGTGGCTGTGGAAACTCGAAATTATGTTGGTAATAGACCAGTCAGTAACATTTGTCTTGCAGGATTCATGTTAGTATTGAAAATAATACTGGCTTATGACATTTTCAAGTTCGAGTTAACTTAATGAAAATATTTGGAATTTATTTCTGATTGTGTATATTCTTGATTCAATCGACAAATAAGTTTTGGATTTAAGTATTTCTTAAACGTTACCGAATTGAAAATGGCTGGAATTCATCAAGATACTTCTCGCCTAACTACAAGAGAACGTGGGGCAGTGTACCGGTGTTACTGAGAGTTTTTCCGGGATTCATCAGATATTTCTGCTAGTATTAATCACGTTTAGCTAGTTTTTCAGGGAATCCATCATTTACCTATTCAAGGTGTTTTCTGATAAATAAATATGTCTCAAAATTTTAGATTTCTCCAAGTACTGTTGAAAGAATTTTGAAGAAAAAAGATGGCAAGTTAGTACGACCATGAGTTAACAGTGGAAGGAAACCTATTCCACATGATTATACCTTTAAAGAGACGTTAAACGACGTTATTCTTTGAAAATCAAAAGCAATGAATATATCAGTTTGGATATAGTTTTTATTTTATTCTTTTCCTTCCTAAATTCTGAGTAAAAAATAGCACAGGGCTAGAACTTGGATAAATTTCTAATAGTCATCAAGAATACAAAGATTGCTGAAGAGTGAAATCTTCATTGAGAAGGAACTTCAAGTGATCTTTGATTACCTAAGTTTTCATTATTTAATCAATGATATCTCAAAATCGGAGTTTCTCGAAAGCCTGAATGATTTTATGTTGAAGCATTCCACGCTATTTTCATCATCAATCCTGAATTTCCATGATTGATCTGCAGTGAAATAATGTGGCTGTGTATTTTCAGTCGTCAGTTGAGCTGTATGCCTTTTGGCAATTGAAACTAAGTCTGAAAATTTGTCAATGCAACAATGATGAAAATAATATACTGCCGCTGTTCAGGTTTAGAGCATCAGAGTATTATAAATATTCTCAACAATTTCAAATCAAATTTGCCCTGAAAATAATTTTATAGGTTATATTTGTATATTTTAATCTATGATCAACCCACAGAAATTCTTAGTTACTTTTTGTAACTAGAAATAAAGCCGTGACTAAATTTTCATGGCCTACTCTGATGTCAATAATTTTGAAATGAGCTATACATGCAATTTCAAAGCACAGAATATATATTTACTTTTATTTTAATCTTGGTGACGTCACTTTTTTTGCAGATGAGCACACCTTGTTTTTACATCATGTGCATGAACTACACTAACTACACCAACTCCACTGACTCAGTTCAGCTGAGTGTAGTCACAGATAACAGAATGTGGAGTGAGTGTAGTTCAGTCTGTTCTATGATTCTCACAGAGGATAAATATGTAATACATGATTTCACGCAGATCCAAGATGACAGAATTCTATGCTTCATTTGCTTTCGCTGTCATTTCGAGGTGATGTTGATTTGTCGTAAAGTTTTTCTAAAGTCGTCACGGAAAAAAAAATTCCATTTCAAATATCGATATGATGAAAAATCGTTTCGTCCAAAAATAACCACACATACAGAACACAACACGTCCAACCAGGAACCAGAGACAACAACACAATATGTCGATGATTATTAATTATATTTACTCATAAGACTCACAGAAGATAACCTCACTGTATAGGTAAAAGGAACAAACCAAGTGCTACAAATCAGGAAAATATCCATAAACACCAATACTGAATTTATTCACCGCAGCTGATAAGGTGGATTCTCATGACAGTTTGGATGTTTTTTTTCGGAATCGGTAATAGATACGATAAAATTATAAGGGGCCATGAAGTTCAGTTGAACAAAGCTTGAAATGTACTATCTATTCCAAATTTCAGTTGAATATCTTGTGAATTGCAGATACTATGAGAAACACCAGTTAATCATTATGCGGAATCATTACGCAGCCTTTACAAATTCACGCATTTGAGCATTTTCATAAAGAACCGAATATCAGAAAGATAGGCTACGATTTGTTAGACGACATTTGATTTTTGGTCAGATGATTCGTAATGATTGTAAGTATGCCTGTTATTTTCCAAAAATGGTCTCAAACGGCTGAATTGGACTCACTGATACAGAATCCGATGTCCAAATCTATTCTGCCGAAGGTTTGATGGCGTGAGAATGAAACACCCTCTCGAACATTGTCGTGAAGGACTAACTGATGAAGAATCCTTAAATTAAATTCTGTCCGGCAGGCCATTTCCAAAATAACATGGAACGGGAATGAGCCAGCGATGTCAAATATAAAATTATGGCGCACCGATGCCAGAATTACGGGATTCCAGGCAAAATAATGGTACAAATTCAGAACGTTACATTCACTACAAATAAAACATTAATTCGGATTCACTTTGTTGATAAGATTTATTTGAAACGTGAAACACGAACAAAATTAAAAATATATAGAAAAATTTATGGTATACTTATTGATAAGATTACATTATATTTCTTTTCAAAATCAACAAAAAATTCAACTTGAGTAATTCATATTAAAATAATCACGTAATTATGGTACGTGCAGCATACCTGGACTGAGCCAACGAATTCAAACTTTCAGGGTAGGTTGTATTTCAAAATGCGACAATTGAGTTCGCTAACGAGCTAAAACGGTAATTTGAATTTTCGAGGTTATTTCCTCAACATCTCAAGAACTACTTGAACGATCGGATTCGTAAGTTGTTACGTTCTGACGCGCAAATGCTTGGTAGAAGTTTATCGGGCTCGTAAGGTTGGTAAGATCCTGGGTGAAGTCAGAAAAAAAATTCGAAATTTTTCTTCCAAAAACCTTTTTTGAAAACAATGTATCAGATTTCAAAGCAATCTTGCACATACCTTGAACCACATATTTCACAACAGTGTACCGAATTTCAATTGGATCTGATTTCAATTTCCGGAGATATTGGGAACAAATTTATCAACTTCGGTCGATATTTCGAGATGATCGTGTAATACTTTTGTTTCAGAGATTCTTCATTCTGAATTCTCCAAATCCTATTATCCTCGCGAAATTCTAAATGAACCTTCAAGCTGTCATTTTTCAATTAGGTACTGCATTTCAGTTCGATGCAATCTGTATTTTTGGAAATGTTTAATGGGGCAACCTGCACAGAATCTTCCAAAATTGACAACTTAAAAACTCGATGTTTTGTAGGGTAGGATTTCGGCTCGATTACGAAGGTCATATTCGTAATAGGCAAAATCCACCCTAGAATATATCCACTCAAAATTTTATTTTCTAATCTTTCCAAAAATACAGATTGGATCGAATTGAAATCTAATACTTATTTGGAGAATGATACTGTAGGAAAAATATTAAACACAACCTAATATATAATATTCTGTAGTCATCATGTTTCATAGTAACCACATAATTCTGTTAATTGAGTTAGCTATGAAACAGAATAGTTGAACGTGTGTCATTTTGTGTGCAATATACGTTTTTCATTAATCAATTCTATTTTCTTGGTGTATTTAATTTCCTCAGGTTATGGGCCGTCCCATACACCAAGCTTAGAACCGTGATTGATATAATATTGCAGACGAAATAAAAAGTGAACCGTAAAAAAATTTTCACCATGAGTATGTCTAATCTACAAATTTCAAAGCTCGCCGGTAGAGAAAACTATACGACCTGGAAGTTTGCAGTCAGATCATACTTGGAGCACGAAGAATTGTGGGATTGTGTTGATCCTGGAGGTCAAGATGTGAAGAAAGACTTAAAAGCCAAGACCAAGATAATTTTGCTGGTAGAACCAATCAACTTTGTTCATATTGAAAATGCATCGACATCTCGAGAAGTTTGGCTAAACTTGCAAAATGCTTTCGAGGACTCAGGGCTGTCAAGAAAAGTCGGCTTGCTGAAGGACCTAATCAACACAACTTTAGATAATTGTACCAGTGTCGAGGAATACGTGAACAAAATTATGAGCACAGCTTATAAGTTACGTAACATTGGTTTTGAAGTCGGAGACGAGTGGCTTGGAACTCTCATGTTGGCAGGCTTACCGGATAATTACAAGCCAATGATAATGGGCTTAGAAAGTTCAAGCATTAAAATTTCGTCAGATTTTGTTAAGACAAAATTGTTACAAGAGGTTAAAGTGTCAGAATCCACAGCATTTCTCACAAAACACAGAAAAAACGACACAAACTCACAAAACAGCAAATCGAAAGGAAAAGGCCCACGTTGCTATGGTTGCAATAAATATGGACATTATAAAAGTCAATGTCGAAAGAATAATAATCAAAATAATTTTGCAGCTATTTTTTCAGCTTACAGCTCATTGAATTCAGATGATTGGTATATAGACTCAGGGGCAACAATGCATATGACAAAACGCTCAGACTGGATGTACGATTTAGAGTCACCTCCGATTCAGAAGATAATGGTGGCGAATAACAGTGCAGTCTCCGTGCAGAACATGGGTAAAGTAAACATTCAGACCAATGTATGTAAGGATGCACATCAAATCCAGGTGAGGAATGTTTTGTTTATTCCTGAGCTAAGTGCAAACCTGTTATCGGTCAGTCAGTTGACAAAGAATGGATGTAATCTGGAATTCACTGATGAGGGTTGTAACATTTATAATGCCAATAGAGTACTTATTGCAACTGCAAAACTGTCTGATAACATATACAAACTCAATATAGCAACTGGTAACGCATATGTTACTACTGTTGAAAGTAAGACAGACTTGATTACATGGCATAAAAGAATGGGTCACTTAAATATTGCTGATGTCAAGAGGTTAGAGTCATGTGCTGAAGGTGTAAAAATAAGTAGCAAGGAAATTGATTCTGTATGTTTACCATGTTGCGAAGCGAAACAAACCAGATTTCCATTTCCACCGTCAAATTCAAGAGCAAATGCATTGCTAGAGATAATTCACACTGATCTTTGTGGTCCGATGGAGACATCTTCCGCTGGAGGTGGGAAGTACTTCATAACCTTTGTAGATGATTTTTCTAGAAAAGTGTATGTGTATTTTCTAAAAAATAAGATGGATATTAAATCTGTGTTTATAAAGTTCAAAGAAGAGGTAGAAAATGAACTAGAAAAGAAAATTAAGATTTTAAGGAGCGATAACGGAAAAGAATTTTGTAATAAAGAATTTTCTGATTTTCTAGCGGCCTCTGGAATCAAGCATCAAACCAGCACTCCATACACGCCTGAGCAAAATGGGCTAGCGGAACGGATGAACAGAACGTTGGTCGAGCGTGCTAAATGTATGCTGTTTGAAGCTGATCTGAAGAAAACGTATTGGGCTGAGGCGGTTGCTACAGCAGCTTATATCATTAACCGATCACCATCACGTGTTTTGAATGAGGTAACACCATATGAAAAATGGACTGGTAAGAAACCGAACCTTTCACATTTGAAGATTTTTGGCTGTAAGGCCATGGTACATGTTCCTAAGCATAATCGTTCAAAATGGGACCGTAAATCACGTGGATTAATTTTTTTGGGTTACTGCGAAAATACAAAGGGATACAGATTATTTGACCCAGTTGGTAAAAAGATTATAATTAGCAGGGATGTAATTTTCATTGAGAAAACTGAGATAGCGAAAAATATATCAGAGCCACCCCTTGCTTCAATCACTCTTAGTTCCAACCGTAGTACATTGGAACGCGAAGATGTTTCACAAGATAGCACTATGGCAACCACTAGTCATGAATCTTTTGCCAGCAGTATTGGGACTGACGATCCTACATATTATCGAACTACAAGTGATCATGATAGCGATGTTGATGATTTCCAGAGAGATTATAATTTGAGTTCACAACAAAGGAATAATATGGAGGGCAATAATTTTATGTGTATTACACAGTTTTCAGATCCATTGAGTGAGAAAGAAGCTTTATCAAGCACTAGTGCTAAAGAATGGAAAGAAGCAATGGATGAAGAGTATAAGTGTTTATTAGAAAATGATACGTGGGAGTTGACTAATCTCCCATCAAATAAACATCCAATACCATGCAAATGGGTTTTTAAAACTAAAACAGATGAAAATGGTCAGATAATTAAGTACAAAGCAAGGCTTGTGATAAAAGGATGTTCACAAAAATTTGGAATTGACTATAAGGAGGTTGTGACAACTACCACGCCAGGACCAAACACATAGATGTGAGGCACCATTTTTTTCGTGACAGAGTACTTGGAGGGGCCATTGATGTTCGCTACATACAGACGGATGCGATGGTTGCTGATGCACTCACTAAAGTCACCTCACACCCTAAATTGGTTTATTGTTCTTCGAAGATGGGGTTATGTTTAAGGGAGGATGTAGGAAAAATATTAAACACAACCTAATATATAATATTCTGTAGTCATCATGTTTCATAGTAACCACATAATTCTGTTAATTGAGTTAGCTATGAAACAGAATAGTTGAACGTGTGTCATTTTGTGTGCAATATACGTTTTTCATTAATCAATTCTATTTTCTTGGTGTATTTAATTTCCTCAGATACCTTGAAGGTTCATGCAGAATTTCATGATGAAGAGATTCCAAAACTTCAAAATATACAGAATATTCCAATAGAAATAAAACTGTTAGGCATATTTTTCCATTGTAACCAAAAGTGCTGCTTTATCTTCAATGTTTCTGAAGGCTGTGTTTTTGACAGTGGCGCAAATACCAAGTTTCAAACTACTAAGTATTGAAATTACGATCGAGGGACTTCCCGGTGGGACATCCTGTATATGATCCAATAGACGATTTCGGCCGAAGTTGTCAACCCACAATTTTCTCCACAAATTTACTATCACTGGGGAACGGAAATTTCAGGACAAATCAGACATGATAAGGTTCGCGTTATTTATAAATATCCGCAAAAGATGCCTCGGCTCCTCTTACAAGATGATTCCTTCCAAATATAGGTTTTTGTTAGGCTGAAATTTAAGTTGGGATTCCTGATTTGACGTTAATGGTGTCGAGTTTATAAAGGATATGTTCCGCAAATCAACTTGGTTATTTCGGTTGCCGGTTTTCCGTTCTGTAAATATGAAATATTGGGTTGGTTCCTGAAAAAAAGATTAATTACGGAATTTGATTGATGAAAAAGCAATCTTCCTGTCACCAGAACATAGACATAGTAAGTCTATGCACCGGAACGACAATCAATGTTCTATGGTAACATACCCATAGCATAGAACAATCTTTATTTACCATATGATCCATAGACCATACCTAGTAATTTTTCCATTGTTGATTGTTGTCTCTTCTATGTTCTATGGATCATAAAGTAAATAAAGATTGTTCTGGGCTATGGATATGTTACCATAGAACATTGACTGTCGTTCTGGTGACAGAAAGAACGCTTTTTCATCAATCAAATTCCGTGATTAACCGTTTTTTCAGGAACCAACCGTCTATTTCATATTTACGAAATGAAAAACTGGCAACCGAAATAACCAAGTTGATTTGCGGAACATATCCTATATAAATTTGACACTATTAACATGAAATCAGGAATCCCAACTTGAATTTCGGCCAATCAGAGATGATCTTAACATAACCATATATTTGGAAGGAATTATCTTGTTTCAGGAGCCGAGGCGTCTTCTACGGATATTTATGAATAACACAAACCTTATCATGTCGAATTTATCCTGAAATTCCCGTTCCCCAGTGAAAGTAAATTTGTGAAGAAAATTGTGGGTTGTTGGGCCGAAGATATTCATAAATTTTATTTCTGCGAGTTTCATAAATCACCAGACATATGGTCTTTCGGGTCTTGCTCCAGATGATGTTTATGTTGTAAATATCCTCGGTGCATTCAGCTTCAGGTACTAACGAACTCACAAATTGCCTGGAGAGGGTTTTTAAATAGCATCCATTTTCAAGTGCCAGATGTGCGAGAGTAATTGACGTTGACGAGTTGAAATTTGAGATGTTAACTCAACTCATTAGTTTGAAAAAACTAATGGGTATATTTATGCTGAAGATGAGTGATTTCACTCATCAGATGAATTATGGAGATTGAGTTGGAAGTCAAATAAAACGATAATATTCTCACAATTGGAATGGAAAGAACAATTAATCTCAGATTCACCACTATTAGTTCTGTATGTAATGGAGGTATAGAATATGGCTATTTGAATAAATAATCTGTTGGTACCCAAGTGAATTCGAATAAAATATAAAATAAGTAATCATTAAAAATATGGATTTATCTGTAATATCTTTACATAATATTTTTCGAAATTCATCCCTATTCAAAAAATTTAAAGTGTTGATGGGGATGGCACAGGGTGCAACAAAAATCCTTCAAAATTGCATATAAATTTCGTAAAAGTGAAACAAAAATTGACCTGTTTCAGGATTTAGTTGCCAAATATTTTTCTTCTGAGAAAATGAATTTGTTCCATAATTTTGACGCGCACTGTATATTATGGAAACAATATCTTTTTCCTGGCAATATTGCTATTTTCAAACAGAATAGGCTTGATTGTATCAACCTCACCTTGGCAACAAATTCAAACATGATCGCAAAAGCTGATGACTTCACGTCGGAGCTTTTCTAGGTTTTTTTTTTTCTGAGTCTATCCATATACCTCTTCCCGAGACAGCTAGACGGTTTGATATTCAAAGTTGTTATCTGTATTCATTCACATCACTTGCAGCAGTGGTAGTTACACAGAAATAACGATGCCTACTCGTCTTCCGTAACAGTTACTAGCAAACTTCTACATGTTGAGGACTCATTATTATGTCCTATATCTGTTTGTACTCATTCTTCATGAAGAAGCTGCAAACTCATCTCGAATTTCTTATAGAGTTCTCAGCACGACGAAACTTCATGTAATTGGATATTTCTATAATATTTCAACTTTTGTTCGGGAACGGTGATACTCCACTCAGAAAGAGTTCAGAAAGTTTTAAGTGAAGCTTCTTCTATTGAAGCTTTCTTATCCGGAAATGAAGGAATACTAAGTTGATGGGTGAGGTAAAAATCTTATTTGTACTTTCAAGTCTAAGTTTGGTGAATTCAACAGATGAAGAAAATCACTACCTAGAATCTTTCAACGAATAAGTTCTAGTCGATCAGAAAATAAATTGAATTTTGATCGAAAAAAGTTCTGGAATTACTATGTCGAACTACAAAACTTGAGGAATATCACATTTCACTTGTTTCGATATACATTTTTGTACCCTAGAATACAGGAAGTATAGGAATCTGGATGTTGTATTTGTTTTGTTTCCTGTTTTCCCAATTTTTACGCGCATGTTCTAGGGAACAGCGTGTCATCATTCAGCCTAATTTTTTCTCATTTTCGAAATTTTTCACTAGGGTGGACTCACTGGAGTGGAATCCGATGTCAAAATAGATTCTGTCCGGCCAGCTTACCTGTCATGGCCTCTTTATCTTCAGAACGAATGAAGCTAGCGACTTGAAACTGTATGTAACGTATGGAAATGCTCTAGATAAGTTCTTTCATGGGCTTAATTGGCAAAACTGTTTCGAATTTGTGAGGATATTTCCTGAATGTTTTAGGAACTACTTATACGATCGAATTGAAATTTAGTTATTAGTTGTAAAATACTGCTGCGTAAATGCTTGAAAAATTCAGTTGAGCGTATCGCCCGTAATTGTAATTCTCGGAGATATTGGAGAATATAAGTGAAATTTCTTGTTTTGGTTTATGATTCGATAAAACCAAATAATAAACCTTAGTGATCGACCAAAAAAAACCAGTTTACATTTTGAAGTATGAAGATTTGAATGAACTAATAAAAAAAATCCGTTCTTCCGCCGTCCATTGTTTAGGGCTTATTTTCTCTGAAAGTACTGAACTGAAATCCGTGAAACTTGGTAGAAAAAACGTGTGTCGCTCGAGATCGCTCCTCCTAGCTTTTCAGCAGAATCGATTTACCCTATAGGGGCTCAAAATTGGGTGCTGGCGAAAAACAATTGATTCTCAAAAACTTACAACCAAATTTTTATGAAACTCTCAACTTTGATTACTGTTGCATAACTCAACCTAAAAATTTTCACCCGGATGATTTCCGACCTGTGGTCCCTGAGTTATAAAGAAAAACGTTGCAAATTTCCAATAACCCCGAAAATGAACCATCGCATTCGGTTCTAAGATTGGAATTCAGTTGTATAATCGATTAACTTTTCATCTAGAATCATATATCTAAAGAAGATGACAAGATTGATCACCAAATTTTCAACACATATCGAGTTTTTGTGTTTTTGATAGAAACTAATGAGTTATGAATATCGATGATATTGGGTTATTTAACTGAGAAAATAATAAACCATTGTATAAAATTTGCAGCGTTTTTCCTTGGTATCATTGTCAATTAAAAAATATTGATCATAATGCAAGTCCATAGAACAATTAAAAAAATCCAAAATCTCGTGGATGCGCGCAAAAGCTCCCGACTTCAGGTCCTTTCTTTTCTATATGTTTTATATTGATAATGGCTGCCAACTCATACAAAAATTCTAACATGACGTAGTCATGGAAAGGGACGAACTTTCCGATACCTTCAATTACTCCAAATTTCATATATGACGGAATAAAACATAGAAGAAGAATATGAATCCATGAATCAACAACATTTTTTTGAGTTTTTAGAAAAATCCAATTTCGCCCTCCTAGGAGCAATAGCATTTTCATCACGACGAAACGTGGATTTCAATTCAACGAAAACGACTGTCTGGATGAATATCGAATAGATAATAATAATTGATATATTCAAGAAATTAATCTACAAAAACTGGAAAATACTGAAATAAGGAGCTTTTACGCGCTTGTCTAGAATTCGTTGCATTTTTATTGGAATACGAATACGTATCGGTGTGAAATTTGATACATTGTGAACTGATATTGACTTCATGGTTTGCACCGAATTTCATAGAAAACTGGTGAATAATTTCTGGAGAAAAAATTCGATTGAAATTCGGGTAAATTTCGAAAAAACAATGTTTTCAGAATTTTTTAGTGATGCGATTTCCCCAAAATTTCGATCTACATCCAAGTCCAAATCATTCAAGACTTTTTCCGTTAGATAATGTGGTGTTCCCCTAGAACAAAATATTAAGTTTATTGTTTGTACTTTCGAGTAAATTCATTACTAAAGATAAAAAATCTATTAACTTTCAATTCAAAGCGCTTTAAAAGGGTTCTTTTTCTGAAATTTCCAATATTCTGTCGACAGAAGTCGGATTTAAGTGATTTGAATCCCAGAATTCGCATTACCTGTCGAAGTGGACTTCAGCTGATACATCGATCAGCAAATAATAGCTTCATCTCATGTTGTCGACAAAGGTACCTATTCAAATAACATTCAACAAATAACATGCGCTTCGATTGGTAAGATCGGTAATGAAATTGCAACAATGCATTTCACATAAATAATGGGGAACTATCAATTAAGGAGAACAGACAATCTCAAGTTCTGACCATACATACTATCCTGTTGGGAATCAATTTGAATCAAATATTATTTGGAGGTCCTCAATACGAGTTATAGATTAAATTCTATGCTGGAATTTTCAACAGGAAAACTCTAAATGCAGGGGAATGATTGGCATGCTTGGTTAGTTTCTTTTCCTTTGATGATACCAGTCGAATTCTTTGTGGAGTGCCGGCAAAGTCTACTTAAGTATTAAACATAACATTATAAAATTTTTCATGTCGTCAAATTTCCAATCTTTCCAAAGTATCTATGACCTAATTATTGACATTAGTGTGCAAAACTTTCTTCGGTATTAAAATGGGGGCGTTTTTATTTTCATCTAAATGTTTAATCGATTAATCTCTATCTTTCTCTTCTTTGGTGAAGAACAAAAAAAGAGAGAGAGGGAGATACACCGATTAATCAGTTCGATAAAAATGAAAACGCACCCTATCATGTTGACTTTCATATAAAAGATTACTAAAATGTGAGTCGTTGTAACTATCTCCTAGTCTTAAGATTCTCATGTGTTCCCTGATTCTTTGTTTGAACGTCCTTGTAGTTTTTCCTATGTGGTATACTACATGAGACACAGTATATATATTCTTCTGAGA
Organism: Myrrha octodecimguttata; assembly: GCA_958510865.1. Taxonomy (NCBI): domain Eukaryota; kingdom Metazoa; phylum Arthropoda; class Insecta; order Coleoptera; family Coccinellidae; genus Myrrha; species Myrrha octodecimguttata. Next base: position 71,666,332 of record OY294056.1, on the reverse strand, counting down.
ACGAGCATTACATTCTTAGGTATATCACAGTGTTAGCAGAGGAAATATAAACGGGTTACCATACATTTTTCCGTATGATTCAAGAGCTTAGATAATAACCTCAGTAAAATCTCTGTCTCCACATATAAGTGCTGAAATTTGTTTGAAGAACATGGATGCCATCTTTTTCATTGGAAAATAATTTTTACGTCATCTTGAATTAACTTTGACCAAATATCTTGGTATAATATCTGAAACAGAAAGAAGGACAGAAAACCAGAAAAAAGCAGTAAATAAAATTACCTACATCTGCTCTCTGATCGGGAGAGTCTTTCGACCAGGTCCGGTCCTCCAAATGATGATATTTCAGATCCTCAGATAAACGAAGAACGCTACAGGCCCCTTATATTGGGGAATCATCTCTCATAGATCCATAATTGGATATTTTACACTAGAAATCTAACAAAATATCGGGTATAAATTGAAAAACTTGTGACATATATTAGGTCAGGATGACGAATATAATAATATAGGACACAGTGACCAGATTGAACTACATTGCACTATATACTCAACTGCACTCATCTGCACGGACAAGGTCGAGTCAGTGGAGTGTAGTCGAAACTTCATAATATGTGACTTATGCACTTCAGCATTTCAGCAACGAACAGAGTGTAAGGTTAGAACCAAAATCACAGAAAACGTCTGATAACGATCAGTACTACACTATCTACACTGGTGTACTGTATGGTAGTTCATGTGGACACAACAAGCTAACCTTACATTTATACACAACCCTGTTTCCAAAAAAGGTATGATTCATTCAAAGACAATGAATTGAGAATTTGTTCAGAAAAAATAATGAGGACTACATGCCAACCTTCAACCTGCCAGCATCCTTCTATTTATCCGCAAAAAAAATAGCCAAAAGGACTGAGATCAGAACTCCTGGAGTCCTTTGGCGTTTCTCGTGAGTTCGTGCCACCTGAAGGACGCGCTCTTAGGGAAAGTTGATTCGTCCCGGTGCCAGTCGTGGACTCACCAGATAGGCTGAATCCTCTGGCACCTGCCTATGGCAACCTCTCCATTATTCCATCTATAAATTCTAGCCGTTTTTTCGCAGACAATGTTCTTCAGTTCAGGAATCCGCTGGACATAAGGTTATTTGGGAAATAAACTTTCCTTAAATTTAACCGGTTTCAATTTAATGCTTGACTTTGTCAACTGGTGCATTGCAAATATGTTCTCAACGATACAAACGCTGCTCGTTTGATAAAATCACTGTTCTGGCCTCTTGGTACACCCTGTACAATTAAATCAAGAATGAAATTGCAACAATACATTTTCCCATAAATAATCGAAAAGAGAGGAGAGCAGACAATTCCAAGTTCAGACAATGGTGCCACTCTAAAGGGAATCGTTTTCAATCAAATGTCAATTGGAGGTCCTCAACACGCGGTTGATTGAATTCTGCGTCAGAATGTTCAACAGGAAAACTCCAAATGTAAGGGAATGATTGGCACGCTTGGTTAGTTACTCTTTCTTTGATGTACGAGACGCATTCTGTGTGGAATTCCGGCGAAGTTAATTTTAATGAAACTGTTGTGGAAAAAAATTTATTTCAACGCTTGATTGGGGTAGATGTTCACTTGGGGTGCTGTGATGGATAATTCTATCCTACCGATAGAACAGTGTTTTCAATTAGCATCATCTCAAAGTTTATATTATTCTGTGAAATACTGCGAACTCAGGTTGGTGTGAATTATTTTGTACTGGAATTATGTTGGTTAGTCTTTCCTTCATTCAATTTAACATTCGCCATTGTGAGACTGGGACTTTGCCACAGAATATTTCTTTTGATTGGCGTTTGATAAGATACTTATTCATTGTTGATGCGAGTCGAATTCTGAGTAGGAGAAGTTAATTAGGATGCAACTGTTGTGGAAAAAATAATCTGCTAGCTCAGCTTAGTGGTAAATCATGTTGTGCTGATAATATGGTGGTTTCTCCTTCTATTTAATTCAATTTTCTTCATTGCGGACGAAGAAGTCTCATTTCATAATACAATTTTCAGATAAAATATTACCTGAGGAATATTGTTCATATTAACTAACGACAAGAACGAATTTCTGTCGTTTAATCAACAAATATTCCACTTAGATCAGAGCTAATCAACCAAAACATCTACACCGAAGTAGCGGCATCCAAGGAGAATGGGTATAGCTGTTTCACAGTTTTTACTGATCGTCAGACCCACTTACCTTGGATGAACCACAGAAAAGGAATCTACATATTATCACCTGTCAGATGGAATTTTGCAGTATAACTACGTATACGTCATGCATAATAAATCTTGGTTGAGTTCGCTAATGGGCAAAATTTCTTGAAGATCACGAAAAAATTTTTCAAAATGTTCTATATTTCAGAGACTATTTACCACATTTTGTTGAAATTTTGTGTCTTCGTAGTAGACATCTATAAGATAAGTTTCATGAAAAGCTGTTTCAGTGAAATCAAAATTACCTCCTTCTGATTCGATGAGTCTTCAAACCACTCAAGGACATCGAGTAAAAATTTTGTGGGAGGGTTCATTGCGGATATGCCGGTAATGATCAGAGAAACCCTAAGATGTGAATGGATAGAGAAAATCCATTCCTGCCTCATACATTGCGACGAAAAGTAATGTATATTTTTCAAAAATAAGGCGTAGTGCTGTATACAATTCTCATAAAGTGATTATAGGACGGAAAACTCGGAAATGGAATTAATAATTCCACTTGAAAGTACAAAATAAATCGAAATTTCAACAATAAAGTTTGTTGTGTTTCCAGTACTTTGAAGGCCGATCAACTCGTTGATTGAGGTTCGTATTCGATGGTTGGGCTGAAAATCAACTGGAATCGAGTACAGAATTCTCTGTTAATAATGTCAAATTTATGAAGGATATGTTCCGCAAATCAACTCTGTTATTTCGGTTGTCGGTTTTCCGTTCTGTAAATATGAAATATTCGGTTGGTTCCTGAAAAAAAAGGTTAATTACGGAATTTGATTGATGAAAAAGCAATCTTTCTGTCACCAGAACATAGACATATTAAGTCTATGCACCAGAACGACATATCCATAGCATAGAACAATTTTTATTCGCCTTATGATCCATAGACCATACCCAGTAATTTTTCCATGGTTGATTGTTTTCTCTTCTATGTTCTATGGATCATGAAGTAAATGAAAATTGTTCTATGCTATGGATATGATACCATAGAACATTGCCTGTCGTTCTAGTGTCAGAAAGAACGTTTTTCTATCAATCAAATTCCGTAATTAACCTTTTTTTTCAGGAACCAACCGAATATTTCATATTTACGGAATGGAAAACCGGCACCTGAAATAACCAAGTTGATTTGTGGAACATATCCTATATAAATTTGACACTATTAACATGTAATCAGGAATCCCAACTTGAATTTCAGCCAATCAGAGATGCTCTTAACAAAACCCTATATCTGGAAGGAATTATCTTGTTTGAAGAGCCGAGACATCTTTTACGGATATTTAGAAATAACGCGAACCTTATCATGTCGAATTTGTCCTTAAATTCCCGTTCCCCAGGGATAGTAAATTTGTGAAGAAAATTGTGGGTTGGCAACTTGGGCCGAAGTCGTCTATTGACAATCAGTACCTCGATCGGGCAATCAAAGTTTTGTGAAACTGACCGCAGTTCTATCTGTTATCGCTGACTTGAAATTGTTCACCTTCTTCCTGCGTTTAGTTTTGCTTTATTCGAACGATTAGAATTTCTTCTGTGGTTACTTGAGAATCAGTAAAACCACATAACCTGTTACCTATATGAGCTTAACCTCAAAATGGCATCGAAAAATATAAGCATAATATTCTGTGATCTTGGATTTGCGTAGAATATTATTACAGATTCAGCAACACTGACCATACCCTTTCTGTTTTCTCTGACTACTAAGAAGTAGGTGGAGTGAGGTATAGTGTACAATAACTTTTTCATGCAGGTACAACGAAAAAACCTTTCGTATGACCCAAATGAAGTCATCCTGCTGCCAAAAATGCAGTTGAAGAAATAATGCATTCGATTATTCGTAAACTCTCCTCTTCTTGTCCTCAGTGATCGGAGATTAACCAGGAAATTCGGATATGACCTAAAGAAAATAAATTATTAATCAATTCAACTCCCCAAAGTTTAATTCGATTAAGCAATCTCATCGAGGAAAACGAATTCGATTTTCAATCCGACGGAGTAATTTACATTTCTTGTTTTAACAGGGTTATTAAACCTCTCCCAGGCTATCCCGAATCCGCTTTTAGTATTCCAGTCACCATCGGAGTTAAACTCGGATCGTATTAGGTAATGGCACTACTTCCATAATTCCATACCATCTTGAGTTAACTGCGTCAGTTTGACGTTTTGAAGTTAACTTTGGTGGAAATGATTACAGGTTGTCTATATAGGGTAGCAGGGTTTCATTTTCGTGTTTACGATGTAAAAAGGTGGTGCGTCGGTCTCAGTATGGGTAGCTTCTTCATGAATATTCAGTAGCAATCAAAAATTGAAGAATGAATCTTTTGTAGCAATCGGGTTGTTTCGTCGTTCATGTTGGGCTTTGTGCTTGCAAGTTTATTAGCGTAAGGGTGATTTTTTTCAGCGCTCGGGCGGAATATTATGTTCATAATGCACCAACACCAGCAAAGCGGTAAGTTTCATTACAAAATAATTCGGATAAAAATTATAGATTGTAAAGATAATTATCTATGAAAATCTCAATTCTTTTTTTTCCCATGAGCCAAAATTTTTGAGATAAAGGGTGTTTCAGTAAGCGTGCAAGATTTGAATTGCGCGCCATGTTTGACTGTCATAATGTCACATATTATATCATCCTGACATAATATATGTCACAAGTTTTTCAATTTATTTCCGATATTTCATTAGATTTCTAGAGTGAAATAACCAATGTTGGATCTATGAGAGTTGATTCCCCAATATGAGGGGTCTGTAGCGTTCTTCGTTCATCTGAGAATCTGAAATATCATCACTTGGAAGACCGGATCGGGTCGAAATACCCTCGCGGCCAGGGAGCGAATGTAGGTAATATTATTTACTGCTTCCTGTTGCTTTTCTGTCCCTCTTTCTGTTTCAGATATTAAGTCACTATATTTTGTAAAAATTAATTCAAGATGATAAAAAAAATTTCCAATGAAAAAGATGCCATCCACGTTCTTTGAACAAATTTCTACACTTATACGGGGAGACAGAGTTTTTGCTGAGGTCTTAATCTGTGCTCTTGTATCATATTTAAAAATGTATGGTACCCCCTTCACATTTCCTCTGCCAACACTGTGGTATACCAAAGAATGTAATGCTCCTTCTCGAAAGAATATATATAATGTCACCTTATTATGACGTGAGAGATCGAAAGTTGACAGATAGGTGTTAGTAAACATGGAGAATCACATGATAGAAGAATGCTTCCTGATTGTCAAAAATCATTTTCAGAATGGAGAATTTAATTTATTGCCACTAATCGTGAAGTGCGTCCAATTTTCGGACGAAATAATCGATTGTGAAATGAATCATCGAAAAATTCGAAATTACTGGTTCGGTTGGTGATGCGAAACACAGGATACGAGCTCGGAGATGTCGTTCAGAACAAAATATCAGGTCAGTTCGCGAGAGTGTGACAGAAAGGCAAGAGACTGCCAGAAGAGTGCAACCAAACAACAAAATCATTTTCAGTGATTAGCCCATTTTCACCTCGATGGCTCCGTTAATAATAAATGTCTGCTATTTTCGAGCCAAAAATGATCAACACTTGTTTGAACTCACTGAGGATAAATCCGGTGAGAAAATCGATTGTGGCCGGCCATAGGCACGATCACTGGCGTACGGAGCATCCTATCGACTCGAAATTTTCCTTGTAGGTTGCATTTCAAAATCCGATACATATTAAATTCGTTAATGGGCGAAATCGGCCAACCGATTTAGGAGATATAACCATTTGAAAATTTGAGGTTATTTTCCTGATATTTTAGAAACCATCTAAGCGCAAAGTATTCATTATATTTGAAAAATATTCTGACCAGAACTTGAACTTCATATTCCACAACAGTGTACCCAATTTCTGTTCGATACGATTATAATTTTGCTATTAGAAAAAAATTCATCAAATTTCGTGAAAAGCAATTGAATTTTGTTTTTCAACTATTCAATAGTCTGCGATTTTCTGTTCATATTATACTCACCAAATTCTGTATGAACCTTCAAAGTATCATCTTTCAATCGAGTAGTCCAAGAGTACAAACCTATTCTGCAATTATCGACTTTTTGGAGTTCCTTCAGATGTTATTGTGTTTAGAGTCTGCCAAACCTCCGATGGTAAACAAAATAACTACTGTGAGTAATGGATTTCAATCCATTCTGAATTTTTGAGAATATCGGGGTAATTAAATTTTGAATGCGTATATCTGCGGAATTATTGGGTAGATTTTACCCATTCAAGAATTTGACCTTCGTAAGGTCCAAACCAATTCTATAAGTAATGAGTTTTTAAGTTGTTTATTTCGGAAGACATTGTATTTACATTCGCCGTGTGGATGACCGTGAAAACAATAGCTTCTGAGAAAAATTATTTAGATACTCAATATTTGTAGAGTACGTTTGGGACTGAATAACGAAAGTCAAATACGTTAATGGGTGAAATCCGCCCCATGATTCAATAAATATACTCACTCAAATTTTGATCTCTTCAATATTTCCAAGAATAACTACCGATTTATCGAATGGGAATCCGGTACTTGATTGAGAAATGACAGATTGACGGTTTTGTGTAATTTAGTGTAGTAATATGATATGATGAATTTTTCCAGAAAATTAGACAAAAGTCACTATGTGTTAACTTTCAAGGAAGTTTGAATACGGATTTGCGCAGAAAAAATTGTTGATTCCCAAAAATAATGATATTCCATACTATAAAGACCTTTCGCGGCTAAAAAATTGGCTTCAAGGAAATAACAGAGGTCCCGAAAAATATCAGCATGTGTTTCAAAGCCGGAACTTTTCCTCGACTCAAATTCGTTGAAAAGCAACTTTCCACGGAACATCAAATACTCTACCAATTTCAGTGAAGTGGCCGAAGTGGCGCCATCTACCCAATAACACACATGCCACAATTAACACACGATCTAACTGATTATACTTTCGTGATTTCAAGTATCCTGTTACAGTCCCGTTCAAAGTACCCAAGTGGTGCATTAGGGAAATTGAAAACCCTCCTTTTTCGAATTAGATCCAGAGAACGCTTACAAAAGTGTGTGTTTTAATTTAGGGCTGAAGGATTGCTTTCGTGGGAGTAACTCATGGCCTCATTAGCTTTTGTTTTAAAAGCGTATTCATGTACCGGATACGTTAAAAATAACCGAGGAAGAGACCAGACAGCCGTCCGAAACTCCTAACTGGGATATTTCTCTTTCGAGAAAAGAACGACAGTCAAAAATTACATTTGTAACTTTCAGTTTCGTGGGGATCTTGCCAGGCGATGGATTACCGAGAATTAAAAGTTTTAGAGACTTTGGGAGTATTTTTCAATGTCTGGAATAATTCGTCCTCTGAAAATTATTCGTGAAAGGTTTCACAAAAGTTCCAGATATAAATATCAATTATCTTGAAAGGATTTTGCATTGTGATTCAGGTTTTTTTTTGGTTTTCACTCTCAATCTTTGAAAAGGACTATTAACAAATAGATCAAAATTATTATTTATAGAAACTCCCTTGTTGATTGCGAGATTCGAACTATTTGTCAAGGTCTGTTTCGAAAACCTAAAAATGCACTGACGTGAAGTCAGCAGCTTTTGAACGCATGCTCATTTTTCCTGATATCCTTTAGACATGCGCGCAAAAGCTGCTGCACGTAGGTGCATTACTAGGTTATTTCGATAAATTACTGGATTTAAATTCGATCTAATCTGTATTTTTGGAAATATTGCGAAAATCAAATTTTTAATAAGTATATCTACGGAATCATTGAGCGGATTTTACCCATTCACGAATTCGACCTTCGTTATTGAGCCCCAAACCTACTCTACAAATATCGAGTTCTGTGTCGTTTTTTTTTAAGTTATTGTGTTTACGGTAAGCCATTAGGTCGACCGTAAACTCAATAACTTCCGAAAGAAACACTTTAGGAACTCGATATTTATAGAAGTAGGTTTGCACCTTGATAACGAAGGCTGAATTAGTGCATGGGTAAAATCCACCTAATGATTCCAGAGATACCCATTCATAATTTTATTTTCCCAATATTTCCATAAATACAGATAAGATCGAATTGGAATCCAGTACTTTATCGAAAAAAAATAGTTCGAGGATTCATACAGAATTGAATGGGGATAATATGATGAGAAGATCACAGAATATTGAATATTCGAAAAAAAAAATTGAGATTTTTTATAATTGTTCAAGTGACACGACTGTCACAAAATTCTGCACGGAATTGTCCGTCAGCATCTTCAAACTAGCTGCGAAGTTCCATCATGATTGAAACATTATTTCTTGAGTTATGCAGAAGAAAACAACGATATCGAGAAGAAAACAACGATATCGAGAAGAAAACAACGATATCGAGAAGAAAACCACGAAATTGTACATATTTTTTTCGAATATCTCCGAAATAGATAGCCGTATCGAATTAAAATTTGCTACACTGCAGTGGTCGTTCAATTTCGCTATTCCCATTCCTATTTCTTGAGTTATAAAGGAAATAATGGCATTAATAAAATAGTAACGAAATTCTTAAATTTTTTCCCCAATATTCCCGTATATAAATATTGAATCTAGCTGAAATTCGGTACACTCCTGGTGGATATCGAATTCAAGGTATGTTATATTTTTCAAAAAAACATGAAAAAGTCTTGAGTTTCTTTCCCACAATTTCACATCAAGATTCGCGTAGATATTATAAAACTGATTACGTAGTTTCAATCGAGGTTTCAATACGATAGCATCAGTTTTTTTTGAGACATTGAGGAAGCAACCCCAAATTTTGAAATGATTACTCCGAAACCGTTTTTCCGAGTTTTCCTCCACTAACAAACATAAATGAGAGGCTTCAACCCTACCCCAAATATTTCTACATACATCAAATATTTAGAATGTTAAAGTACATTACGTACGGATGGAAGGTCCACCAGCTAAAGAATTGAATTTGGCAGCAGATTCTTCATCAGTGATACCAACCTAGTAGATGATTTCCGAAGAAACAGTCGATAACTAATGACTTTTTGCAAAATGATGACGCGATCTTTTCCAGAACAAGCGCGTTAAAATAAAAATAAAAACCTGTTGATTCTATATAAAACATTTGAACACAATTCGTAATTATTACGAGTATTTCATGTGCACTGCTTCACATAACGAAACCATGCATAATGCATAAATGTTACGATTTTCCAATTATTGTGATTCCGGACAAAATTTGAATCATTTATATTATGAACCATAAAATATGAATTTGTCCCAGTTAACTGATTTGAAAAACTGTTGCACTGTGGTTCTGGTCCGATTAACGAAATGAAATGGTACGATTCATTCCTTCTCATTTGATACTGTAGTGAATAGTACTAATTTATTTTTTTCACACTGAAAAAACAAAACAAATTCCTCCAGAATATTCAAGTTCAGCCTGATTACGACAGTTACTAAACATAAAACTGTCGAAACGAAAATTTGGAGCTTAAAGGCTTGAAGGCTCACTATATGTTCCTTAACCTTCCAGTATCCTGCCCTTAAAATATTATAAGGTGTAAATCATGATGTGAAAAACATGGTGTGCTCATTTGAAAAATGAGTGACTTCAGCAAGATTAAATTACATACGGCCGGTTTCACAAAACTTTGATTGCCAGATCAAGGGCTTGATTGTCAGTTAACAGTAAACTCTGTGCTCGATTTCAGTTAATTTTAAACCCAACCATCGAATGCAAGCCTTAATCAACGATTTGATCAGAAGTCAAAAATTTTGTGAAACCGACGGTAAGAGTTGTATATTCTGTGCTTTGAATTTGCATGTTGATTCAAAGCACAGAATATACAACTCTTTGTATTTTAATCTTGCTGACCTCACTCATTTTTCAGATGAGCACACCATGTTTTTTACATCATGGTGTAAATGAATTGATGTATGCATACTATACGTTCCGTTTACGTTCCGTCAACATGAAATTTTTGCCTACTAAATTTTGACTTAAATCATACGGAAGGGATACTGGAAGTTAACGGAACGTATAGTGAGAATCAACCTTAATTCTGGAGGCTGAATCACAGTTCATGTTCCCTAATCTTATGGATATGTTATGTAGACTAATCTTTGCTATACGAGGTTTGTCCGGAAAATACGTCTACAAAATTCGGGGCGTCCTGTCAAGGCGTTGGGTCCCCTCTCACAAGACTCTAGCGGTCGCCCTCCCATGGGTGAACACGCATTAACTGACCTAACCGAGTACTTTAACAACTCAGAACACGAAATTCAAGGCACAATCCTGAATTAAATTTCCGTTTCTGATTCAAACTGTCGCTGTCCTAAATTAAACTAACCTAACCTAACCAGACAACAAAATTAAACTTAACCATACTCTATTTTATGGACAGTGTCCGATTTTTATCGGTTTTCACCCATGGCAGGGGGCGACCGCTACAATTTTCAGTCCCCTCTCCCTATACAATCCCCTCAATGCTCAGTTCGAGCCGTGGCGCTCTGCGGGTAAGTAGGATTTAAGTGTGGTTGTTGAAAGTAACCCCTTTTTCACCTGCCGTCGGCATGGAGCTCTCTCTGATTGAAGAACAGCGCATCAACATCAAGTTTCTTGCAAAGCTATGTGAGAATGGTCGAGAGATTTTTGAGTGTTCGTAACGAAATTACGGAGACAATTCTCTGAAGAACCAACCGTCAACAAGTGGTTGAAAAGGTTTCGGAAAGGCAGAGAAGATGTGAAAGATGACCAACGCTAAGTATTTTTCGGACAAACCTCATACTACTGATTGAATCAGAAATATACTGTCGAATTCCAGGAGCAGATTCTTTTTTCGTTTTTTTTCTCAGAATTGTTCTAATGATATCATGAAATTTTGCGCAATCCATCAGCATTTACCAATAGATTACCAAGTTTGTTACATCATGATCAGATCAGTACTCATTGAAGTTATTCCAGAAATATCACTGACACCGAGGAAAAAACTACAAAATTTGACATATTTTTTCCGCCATATCTCCGAAAATTTGAATTGTATCGAACTGAAATCAGGTGGTATGTTGTTGAAAATTAGCTTCAGAGTATATGCAAATTTTCATTCAACTGTGATGAATGATTATCAATTTTCCAGAAAAATTTAGAAGTTTTCCTCAATTCATCAAATGTACCTACAATCCCCAAGATTTTTGCAAGTAGTTGCATGTTGGTATTCTACAGATTACCTTCAAGCGTCAATTTGATCACATGAGTAGTTCCTGAAGTATTGAGGAAATAACCTCCAAGACTGGAGCTTCAAGGAGGCCAAGCCTTCATTCCTCCTTTAATTCTCCTGTCCAAGATATTCGTTGACGAGGCATTCTGTAATCAGTTGAATAGAAGGTTTCTCCTCCCAGCCACATAATGAACACTGAACACTCGTCAGTTTCTGATGAGCCCACTCTCATCGTATTCTTGTTTAGGCGACAATGTCTTGTATAGCCTGTGTGGAGGCACAACCTATTCTTTCTGATATCCAAATATTCTTTGGACCTTGCAATTTTGAGGTTCCAAAGGAACTTCTTGTAATTATTAATTCCTGAGAGATTCCTCCAGAGTGCTTCTCTTTCAGTTTCTTCCTACCCCCAAAACTCTTTCTTATAGGTGCATTTGCCTCTACGACATAAAGGTTCTGGGCCAATTTTCAGTTAGTCATCTTTTTTTGGGTAGTGTGTTAGCTTCTGCATTTCCTTTGATTCATGTGTGACCTTGTTGTTGCCTATTGCATTGGGTTCCCGTCGGCACTCCCATATCAGCTTTGGGTCAATGGCATAAAAAGAAGTGCTTTAATAGAAACTCGACTATCAGAATGGATCGCTATTTCACGCCCTTGATATTTCTTTGCATCTTTTGATTGCAAGTATTTCTGCCTGAACAACACTCGAGTAGGAGCATTACGAGAGTGTACGCTTGGTTTTTACCCCGTTTATTCGAGCACCGGCCTCTGTCGTGGTTTTAGAACCATCTGTTCACCATTCTAACATTAACAATGATTCTAATATAGAAATCAATGAACCAAGTGAGGAAAATTAATTGCAATTCTAGGCAAAGACCCTCCATATTTCATGGTCCTGAACTAATTGAATCGTAAGATGCACATTTCCAGGAAAATCATTATTCCACCCGAGTGAATTTCGTGAGCAAAAGCCCAGTTTATATAAGATACTTCATATATCTCTCCCTATGTATGACTTACTGAAATACGAGAATAGGATAACACAAAATAGGCAGCATTAATTGAACGGCACGTCGTCTTTTATTGGTAGCATTTAGGTTAATTAATATTCCTACACAAAGACAACAATTAAAGTCTCCCAGTCCGAGCTTCTAAATGCTAATTAATACGGAGAAACCCGACTGCGACTTTGGATGGCTTCCATGTGCAAAGTTAACTGAACTACGTTCCGTTTTTTAAGACTCTTTTGATTCAACGACGTGACCTGCTACTAGGTTGTTAAGAATAGGAAGACGTGATTGGTTGAAAATGGAATGAAACAAGGATGAATTTCCAAAATTGACATGAAATTGACTTTATTCAAAAGATAATCTTTTGGCATTATAATTTAAAAATAATTTCTGGCATATGACCGCCACGGCTGGCTCGGACGTAATCTAACCTGGAGTTCCAATTTTCAATCGATTTTTAAAACATTTGTGGCCGTATATCGGCAATAACGCGGCGAATGTTATACCCCAAGTGGTCGATCGTTTCTGGCTTATCGGCGTAGACTAGCGACTTCACATATCTCCACAGAAAATAGTCAAGCGGCGTTAAATCCCACGATCTTGGATGCTAGTTCACGGGCCCATAACGTGAAATTATGCGGTTATCAAACGTTTCCTTCAGTAAATCAATTATGGCACGAGCTGTGTGCCATGTTGCGCCGTCTTGTTTGTAATCATGGCTCTAAAGCGGTCACCATTGACTGTAACGTCCTGGTCAGAATCGTCTTTGAAGAAGTACGGTCCAATAAATGATTCCACCAGCCCATAAAGCACACCAGTCAGTTTTTCTGAATGTAATGGTACCTCAACATACACTTGAGGATTATCTTCACTCCAAACACGTCAGTTTTGTTTATTGACGTAGCCATTCTACCAAAAGTGAGGTTCATCGCTAAACAAAATTCTCTAACTAAATCTTGTTTTGGGCCCATTCACAGAGTCTACGCCTTGTAAAGTGATCGTGTGGCTTCAATGCTTGCACGAGTTGGATTTTGTAAGCATGCAAACCAAGATCTTTCCGCAAAATTGTCGATAAAGTGGTTGGACACATATCCAATTCCTGTGCACGATGGCGGATAGACTGATTCGGGTCTTCCTTTACGCTACGCTCTACAGAAGCAATGGCTTCTTCTGTTCTCACTGTACGACGTCTCTGTGGATGCGTATTATCAGTTAGAGTAATCGTGGTGCGAAAACCGATCATAGTTAGTCGAATTAATTGATCTGATGGACGATTATATTGACCGTAAAATGGACGTAGAACGCGATACGTATATTTCGAACAGAACCATTATTTTCAAAATGAATTTGCATAACTTGGAAGCGTTGTTCAGGTGTCAGTCTAGTTATGTTGAAATGCCAGACCAAACTAAACAAAAATCACTTGACAGTTGACAAAATGGCCACCAGTCAAAGCAGTGTTGCCAACTTAAAGTTCTATACCTCTAAAGAAACACCCTTTATAAGAGATTTCTGAAATTTTCCTTGAATGGATTCTTGTCAACCAGCTCACTTTCCAAAAGTTCGAAAACTTCTATGTTATATACATTTCCACCTTACGGTTCTGTGATAAAAGAAAAAATTTCTCCGAAATTTCTATTTACTTCAACCGCGTTCTCCAACTTATTTTCGCAGGAGTTGAGATGAGACGAAAAACTCGACTTCGTATTAGGAATTTGCTTTTCAAATATTTTCTCATTTCATCGAGATCCTCAGTCTGATTTTAATCATGTGATTCCTGAATCTCGACGAATCTGTTTTTATATTTCGATTCAAAATATTCGAAAGTCAAGCTGTCTCGAGGAAGAAAAAGTGTGGTTATGTCTGTTATTTTCCTCAAGGGCGATAAGACGCGATTCTCGCAAACGATGAAGTGATTTGTCTTGTTGGTCTGTGCTTTTAGTTCCGCTATTTAGACGAAATAGTCGACACCAGGTTTTCTATGCATCTCGTGCAACACTCGAGTTTGACAAAGCCTTCAGCTATTCCATTTTCACGATTGATCGAATTGGTACCGAGAAAATTAAACTTCAGGTGTCTGTAACCTCTATATGTTCCGCAAGATTTTACTCATTTAAGCTACCTTTTGTGCTAGGGAGATTCGGGTATTTGGGTAATCGGAGATTCTTTCCTATTGGCCGACAACGATCACGTGATCGTCGTCAGCCAATAGGGTGAATCTCTCGGCCAATAGGATGAATCCCCTATCACCCAAATACCCGAACCTCCCTAGCACAAAAGGTAGCTTATGAATTTTCATCGGCCTTAAACCTACCCTGAAAATGACAGACATTTGACCAAATTTCCCTAGATCAAGCTCACAAAGAAGACTACCCTGTATAGAGATAAAGGTGATTCTGCAACCAGGAATGACAAAGTTGGAAAAAGTTCAGGAAACTAGAGAATACATGCACGAAAAAGATCGAATAACACTTTCCAGATGTGATTTCCGTGATGAAATGCGATAACTCCTCTTTAATTATTTTTTTCGCAGATATAATTGGTTCTCACCGGTAAAGCGCGTAGGCAACTCTAGACAGAAATGGATTATGAAGAATGATGTGCAAATTAATTAACTAGAACGTCATATATCGCCCAGAACAGAGGCCCTATTAGGCTTGCAGGAACCGACAGCAAAAAATATCGGACCCAACGAGCCAGAATCAACTAGCCCTCGCGATATCCATTACTGCGAGGTTTCCTGCAATCCCAATCTTTCTCCTTGGGCCTTTATTTTTCAAACGCTCCGAAATAATTTATCAAGGAGTGCCATTAAGCAGTTAACCGCCGTAACTGCCGCTACGTTACGGGTAAAACCGTTTTTTCTATGGAACATGCCTGAAATGATGCCTCCTTTGTCACCATTGAAGAAATTTGGTGAATGTTAATTTCTTCTGTCTTGCAGTAATTACTGATAAGTAATTACCAAAGTTTTTTGGGGCTTTCGGGAATTAATTAAGAGTATAATTCTGCCCACCGAAGGCCATAAGATCATTTGAAGTTTAAACTTTGTATTCTGTGACATAATATACTCCATTCACTTTTATAAAGTAGCCCAGTTGGCCATGATTTAGGTCTATCATGTTTTTGTAACTAAAACCAAGGCAGGTTGGCGCTCCTGAAATATCGACAATGTCAAAATAATTCGACGCGAGGTTGCCAATTTCTACTCTCTTTCAATAACAAATAACAATTCAGCTTCAGTAGGTAGTCATGTTTGAATTGAACAAATTCCCTAATGAATAATTTCAAAAGTTATATATTTCGTGGAATTATTTCGATAGGAAGTAGTACACTGAAAATGAACTTGGTATATCCTATCTTGGCAGAACATTGAAATTTTACGTATGAAAATAACATGAATTATACAATATCTCATTCAGTTCTATTTTTTCTAATATTTTAGGAATTGTTTTTTTCTGGAAATTGAATATTTGACTTGACTTCAAAGTATGTACATAAAACATAATTCCATATCTTGCTTTTGACTCGAATACTGAATGATAGGTAGTTTACATGGAGAATTCATCCAGATATCTTGTCATTACAACCAATGATAATAGACTGAAACTAAGCTGTATGTATCCCAGTTTAGAAATATGTTGATCCAATCCAGTGTATGTATCATTCACCTAGATTCCCAACAACTGTTAGTTAGTCCTTTTGAGGTTAATTGTGACACAGGTTTCGTAGTACTACTACATTTTCTTACTGGAATATTTCAAGTTGTGCAACAAGGTATTTAAATGACTTCTGTGGGCTTATTTCTTGAGAATTTAGAAAAGTAGGGAATTCCATAGGTCCTTCCATTCGTTTAGAAGTTTCACTGCCGTGTTATTCGAGTACTTTCATTTCTTTTCGAATGAACTATCGCAAAGTAACGGACTGCTCTATCCATCATTTTTCAATAAAATTCCAAAACACTCGATTCTTCATTTCCGTACAAGAAAAAAGCATAACTGAATCTTCCAGCCATGTTTATATACGTGAAGTATTAACAGAGAAAAATGTTTCTTCAACATTCGCCAGGTCATTGGAATGATTGAATTCACATAATATTTCCTCAAATTCATTACTTTCCCAATGTAGATTCACATTTTGAAAAATAAGTAATTACTACGACCTCTTCGTAGAAAGGACAACGTTGTGTAGTTATCTGACAGGAAAATGACTATAACCTAACATTTTCAAAATATACACGGTGAAATCTGTCATGATGTCATGGCCAACCGGGCTACATTATAAAAGTGAATGGAGTATATGTATGTATACTCTATTCACTTTTATAAAGTATCCCGGTTTGCCATGACATCCTGGCAGATTTCACCGTGTATATTTTGAAAATGTTAGGTTATAGTCATTTTCCTGTCAGATAACTACACAATGCTGTCCTCTCTACAAAGAGGTCGTAGTAATTACTTATTTTTCAAAATGTCAATCTATATTTCGAAATTAATGAATTTGAGAAAATATTATGTGAATTCAATATACCCAAAGACCTGGCGAATACGTTGAAGAAACTTTTTTCTCTGTTAATATTGGAAATATTTCTCGTATGTAAACATGGTTGGAAGATTCAGTAATGCCTTTTTCTTGTACGGAAATCAAGAATTGAATGTTTTGGAATTTTACTGAAAAATGATGATAGAGTAGTCCGTTACTTCGAATTCCCCACTTTTCTAAATTCTCAAGAAATAAGCCTACAGAAGTCATTTGAATACCTTGTTGCACAACTTGAAATATTCCAGTATGAATGTTACATACACTAGATTGGGATCAACATACAGCTGGGATGCAGCTTAGCTTCAGTTTGTTATCTTTGGGTGTAATGATAAGATATCTGAATAAATTCCCCATGAAAACTACCTATCATGCAGTACTCGAGTCAAAAGCAAGCAAGATATGGAATTATGTTTTATGGACATACTTTGAAGTCAACTCAAGTATTCAATTCCCAGAAAAAAGCAATTCCTAAAATATTAGAAAAAATAGCACTGAATGAGAAATTGTATAATTCATGTTATTTTCGTGCATAAAAATTCAATGTTCTGCCAACATAGGATATACCAAGTTCATTTTCAATGTACTACTTCCTATCGAAACAATTCCACGAAATATATAACTTTTGAAATTATTCGTTGAGGAATTTGTTCAATTCAAACATGACTACCTACTTGAGGCTCAATACAATACAATCAAAGCGAAATGTTAATTTATTAGCTTATTATGGCTGAAGCTGAATTGTTATTTGTTATTGAAAGAGAGTAGAAATTGGCAACCTGGCGTCGAATTATTTTGAAATTGTCGATATTTCAGGAGCGCCAACCTGCCTTGGTTTTAGCTACAAAAACATGATAGACATAAATCATGGCCAACCGGGATACTTTATAAAGGTGAATGGAGTATATGTATGTACACGCCTAGAATCAAATTAATCTATGGTTGAATATAAGTGTCTTTGTTCCAATCACGGAGAATATTTTCTCCATATGTATGACCACGATTCAAGTAAATAATGGTGTCCTCATCTGCTCATTTTTGATCGTACATACAATTGATGACGTATGAAAATACATCCAAATTCAAAGCACAGGATATATACTCCATTCACTTTTATAAACTATTCCGATTGGCCATGACATTCTGACAGATTTCACAGTGTATATTTTGAAAATGTTAGGTTATAGTCATTTTCCTGTCAGATATTTACGCAACGTTGTTCTTTCTACAAAGAGGTCGTAGTAATTACGTATTTATCAAAATGTTTATTTACACAAATCTGAGGTTTTCACCTAACGATTCATACCGTAAAAATTTGTGCAGGCAAGTAATTCTGGCCGCAACAACATGTTTTTGTTCACATAAAATTTTGCGTTCATTTACACTTTTGCATTTGTAATCCATTGATTTTCATAATTTCAAAAAGTGATGTCGGTCCTCCGTTATATTCCAAATGTTCCTTTGTGTTCTTATTGTGGGGATATGCAACTAAAAAATAAATATCTATTCATTTAAAATATAATTCTTTGGTTTTCACTCACATACGTCGAAAATTTTAGCTTGTGATAAATGATTGACTTCAAATTACCAGGGTTACTATCAGATAAAGCAGATTTCAATTCTGCATAGCACTTCCTGATACTCTGTCTGCTTCATAAAAACTACCTTCAGTATTTTTAGTTAGCCTGATGATTATGTTGAGATTGAGAGTAGAAATTGGCATTGGCATTTGGCAACGTCGCTGAGAATTATTTTGACATTGCCGATATTTCACGACTATCAACCTCCGTCAGTTTTAAGTAAATAAACTTGATAGACCTAAATCATGGCCAACCGGGATAGTTTATAAAAGTGAATGGAGTATATATTTCCTCGTATTTTCAAGTAGCTGACGTCA
The DNA here is from genome assembly GCA_958510865.1 of Myrrha octodecimguttata. Classification (NCBI taxonomy): domain Eukaryota; kingdom Metazoa; phylum Arthropoda; class Insecta; order Coleoptera; family Coccinellidae; genus Myrrha; species Myrrha octodecimguttata. The sequence goes on along the minus strand of OY294056.1, from coordinate 71,647,432 downwards.
CTTTTTTTCAGATAAACACACCATGTTTTTCACATCATGTGTATGACTAAGGTCCATAGAAGATTGTTCTATGCATCATATATACTCCATTCAATTATATAAAGTATCCCGGTTTGCCATGACATCCTGACAGATTTCACCGTGTATATTTTGAAAATGTTAGGTTATAGTCATTTTCCTGTCAGATAACTACACAACGTTGTCCTCTCTACAAAGAGGTCGTAGTAATTACTTATTTTTCAAAATGTCAATCTACATTTGGAACGTTATGAATTTGAGAAAATATTATGTGAATTCAATAATTCCAAAGACCTGGCGAATGTTGAAACTTTTTTCTCTGTTAATGCTTGAAATATTTCTCGTATATAAACATAGTTGGAAGATTCAGTAATGCTTTTTTCTTGTTCGGAAATCAAGAATCGAGTGTTTTGGAATTTTACTGAAAAATGATGGATAGAGTAGTCCGTTACTTCGAATCCCCCCCCCCCCCCCCCACTTTTCTAAATTCTCAAGAAATAAGCCTACAGTAGTCATTTAAATACCTTGTTGCACAACTTGAAATATTCCAGTATGAAAATGTAGTAGCACTACGAAACCTGTATCACAGTTAACCTCAAAAGAACTAACTCCATTTACAAAGGTCTTGGGAATCTACGTGAATGTTACATACACTGGATTGGGATCAACATATAGCTGGGATGCAGCTTAGCTTCAGTTTGTTATCTTTGGGTGTAATGACAAGATATCTGGATAAATTCCCGATGAAAACTACCTATCATGCAGTACTCGAGTCAAAAGCAAGATATGGAATTATGTTTGATGGACATACTTTGAAGTCAACTCAAGTATTCAATTCCCAGAAAAAAGCAATTCCTAAAATATTATTTAGAAAAAATAGCAATGAATGAGAAATTGTATAATTCATGTTATTTTCGTGCATAAAAATTCAATGTTCTGCCAACATAGTATATACCAAGTTCATTTTCAATGTACTACTTCCTATCGAAACAATTCCACGAAATATATAACTTTTGAAATTATTCGTTGAGGAATTTGTTCAATTCAAACATGACTACCTACTTGAGGCTCAATACAATACAATCAAAGCGAAATGTTAATTTATTAGTTTATTATGGCTGAAGCTGAATTGTTATTTGTTATTGAAAGAGAGTAGAAATTGGCAACCTAGCGTCGAATTATTTTGACATTGTCGATATTTCAGGAGCGCCAACCTGCCTTGGTTTTAGCTACAAAAACATGATAGACATAAATCATGGCCAACCGGGATACTTTATAAAGGTGAATGGAGTATATGTATGTACACGCCTAGAATCAAATTAATCTATGGTTGAATATAAGTATCTTTGTTCCAATCACGGAGTATATTTTCTGCATATGTATGACCATGGTGTGCTCATCTGCTCATTTTTGATCGTACGTACAAATGATGACGTATGAAAATACATCCAAATTCAAAGCACAGGATATATACTCCATTCACTTTTATAAACTATCCCGATTGGCCATGACATTCTGTCAGATTTCACAGTGTTTATTTTGAAAATGTTAGGTTATAGTCATTTTCCGGTCAGATAACTACGCAACGTTGTCTTTCCTACATAGAGGTCGTAGTAATTACGTATTTATCAAAATGTCTATTTACACAAATTTGAGATTTTCACCCAACGATTTATACTGTAAAAATTTGTGCAGGAAAGTAATTCTGGCTGCAACAACATGTTTTTGTTCACATAAAATTTTGCGTTCATTTACACTTTTGTATTTGTAACCCATTGATTTTTATAATTTCAAAAAGTGATGTCGGTCCTCCGTTATATTCCAAATGTTTCTTTGTGTTCTTATTGTGGTGATATGCATCTAAAAAATAAATATCTATTCATTTAAAATATGATTCTTTGTTTTTCACTCACATACGTCGAAAATTTTAGCTTGTGATAAATGATTGACTTCAAATTACCAGGGTTACTATCAGATAAAGCAGATTTCAATTCTGCATAGCACTTCCTGATACTCTGTCTGCTTCATAAAAACTACCTTCAGAATTATTAGTTAGCCTGATGATTATGTTGAGATTGAGAGTAGAAATTGGCATTAGCATTTGGCAACGTCTCTGAGAATTATTTCGACATTGCCGATACCTCACGACTGTGAACCTCCGTCAGTTTTAAGTAAATAAACTTGATAGACCTAAATCATGGCCAACCGGGATAGTTTATAAAAGTGAATGGAGTATATATTTCCTTGTATTTTCAACTAGATTGTTCTATGCATCATATATATGAGTAATCTTTTTCAAGATTCTATGATATATTTCGGTACCATGGACATTGCCCTTCTATAAAATCTGTGAATGGAAGTTGGTAATGGTGTGAGAGAAATCGGACGAAATTCTTCTCAAGTATAGATAGGAAAAGATGTATGGTGGTTTTCAGGTGGAACTGATTTTTAGGTTGTAATTGCCTGAGAGCTGTCATTTTTTGACTGATGGCAACTGAAATCATGTCATCATTGAAATCAAATGTGTTATTCGTTCATTTGCTGCGCTTCTTAATTGCATCCGAGAGGCGACGGATTTTTTGGTCCCGTGACCCCTATATCGCGCTCCAAATTTGTTTGCCGATATGTACTCCCCTCCACCTGGATGTAATTAACGAGCGACTCAGGAGCAATCTGAGCAATCTGATGTAATAAATGAACGCCCCTATTGGAGCTGGTTAATCGAATATGAAAGAATTTTGTGTCTACTCCAACTATCACCCCTGATGCTACAAAGGTTTAGGCCCTTACAAAAATGGGGTCAATCGAAGAAACTAATGAAACAAGTTGCATCGAAAACTTTTGGGTTTATATAGAATAGGCCGAAATAGTTCGTATACAGAGTGGTCCGCGAGTACATTGTTGGATGGTGAATGGATGATACCTTGAGAAGCCAAAAAAAAAAACAATAAAATATGGGCTAAGATCATTCGTTTCTGAGATACAGGGTGATTCATTGATTTTGGCAGAACCTTAAGATGGCTATAACTCTTGAACCATTCATCGTATTTGCTTCAAATTTGGCAGATTTCGTCATGTCAGGCCATCGTTCTGTTCATATAAAATATACCGACATAGTAGTACGGTAGAGTAGGAAATTTCGATCAGCTGATTCTGCATAAACTTTTCTGTCGAATACTATTTTCCATGTGGATGTTAGTTACGACAAATTAATTTTCCATATACAGAGTGTTTTACTCGACCTGGACTAGCGAATCTTCCTAGTCGTGGTCTGTAGAATTTCGGTGTGGATTATCCGAACAGTTCGATGGACTGAGATGGCAATACCTACCAAATTTGAAGCGAATACGATGAACGGTTCACGAGTTATAAGCATCCAAAGGTTCTGCCAAAATCAATAAATCTTCCTGTTCCACAAAAACGAATGGCCTTAGGCCATAAACAAATATTGTTTTTTTGACTCCCCAGGCTACTATCTATTTACCATCAAACGATGTACAGTTACTCGCGGACCACCCTGTATAACTCTGTGATTCATTGCTGAATTTTATCGAATGTTTGTCGGATTCTGAACTGAATTCATGTCATGATTATTTCAAGGACGTTTTTGTATTCAACTGATAATTTTAAAAGTATCAATGACCTAAAACTCTTCCCAGACTCTAGAGATTAACATATTTAGATACAGTTAGAATATTTGCATACATTTTTGCATTTTTATCATGAGTAGACATTTTATCTCGAAAATTAACCTTTGAACTGGAATAACACGAAATGGAGGAATTTTTAATATCAAAGTGCATTTCCAGGATCTGATTTAGAAGTTTCATTCGTTCAATTTGATGGTTTTTTTGAACTACGAATACAGAAAAATAAAGCTGTATTCAATCCGACGCAGGTTGACTAGACAGACAAACTCTCAGTATTATTTTGTGATCAACTCTGAGATCGAGAAAATTTTTACTTTTCTGAATCTTCATATTTTATTTCGATATCGATTAATATTAATATTCTTGAAAGGAAGAAGAATTTTTCTTCTGCCAGACAAAATGCAGTATTGAGCCTTAAAATTATCTTGATTTGAAATTAAGTTTGTTGTTGTTTGTTTGAGTTGTTATGAAAGCCAAATTTTACGAAAGGTATGTTTTGTAGGTTTGGTCTATTTTATTGAAAACCCCTCAAAATATACACTTAGGTATATTGAAAACGAAAAAACTATGCATTGAATGCTGAACATATTTTAATGTATGCTTCTAATTTTCAGGTAATATAGCAAGCTACGATTGCCACGTTGGTTTGAATGGTGAGTTAAAGAATTTTCTCTTTATTCTTCAAATTTCTATGGACTAAGCAGAAAATATTTGCCAACTCTTTTCTCGGGACCTGGCCAAAAAAAAATCAATACAGATTTAAAAAAAAGGTTATGAAATATATTCAATTTTGTCCTCCATGTTGGTCTTGTAAGAAGGCTATGTTTGAATAATGTGAACAAAACTATTTGATATTAGGTACTTGCAACTTATTGAGCGATTCACATTTGGCTGAATTCAATCAAGAGTCAGTCAAAAATATGTTCTCAATAATGTGTACTGCCATGGTTTGTTCAATTCAATCATTTAATTGGATTTTTGCCGTAGATATACAAAGTATACATCATGTTAACCTTCTTGCCACTTATATCACCTGCATATTCTTCGGAACAATATATTATACACTGAATACTAAATTCAATCGAGTATACTTGATAAGGATCGTTAAAATAATCATTAAAAAATACATATTTCTCTGTAATACCTTTACATAATATCTTTCAATATACTTTTATTGTTCAACGTACTTTACGTATGAATGATAAATTTAATTAAATAAAAAGTTTTATAGAGACAGGATCAATTGTCATATAATTTTTGAAGTTATGAAGACTTTTGAAAGTGTAAATTAGTTGAGTCCGTTTGTAATAGAGTGTTAGTGAAAACACGTGATGAGCTTTTGACATATAATACATAATATATGCTACTGGGTATTTCTAATCAGAAGATAGAAAATGAAACACTTCGTATAGTATTATTTGTTATTGTATTTTATTATGATACCGTTTTCTCAAGTATTTCACCTCAATCATCATATGTCTGTTGATATAAAAAATAATTTTGTCATTTATACGTAGTACGCTGAAGATAATAAAAGTATATTGTAAGATATTAATATCGAAATATATTATGTTAAGGTATTACAGAAAAATCTGTATTTCTGAACATTGTATTATACACAACTCTAGATTCCAGAGGGATATATATTTCATATTGAAATATGTTGTAATACAATTGACTGATGATTGAACTGGCGAACCTCAATTAAGAGCATTCGCCAGACGAATTATTCTTCGAAATTTGCAACAAATTATGGAACATTACCTGAACATTTCACTAGAAAAAGGGTCTGCTTCTAAAGTCACAGCACCTGTCTATAACTTCCACTCCTTCAATTATATGATGGAATCAACTCACTCAAGTTAGTATATCCCTAATAAAAGGAATCCTATTTTTCTCGATAACTATAGCGGTGAAGTTCAAGCAATAAAATTATATTTTCCATACATATCATATAAAATATGAAAGATTCTCTGGACAATTTTGAGGTTATATCAGAGAAAACAATGAGAATCACCCAAATAACAGTGAAGGTTTGTTGACCAATCGTTGCCTTACCACAGGTAGTCCCTGGCCCAAAAGCTACAAGAGGATAGTCAGCCCAAGGAAATCCAATGTTGCCAAATGTACGCATAGAGATGAATACTTAACTCATATTTGAAAACAGATCAAAAATCGAACACCGTCCATAAAATAGAGTATGGTTAAGTTTAATTTTGTTGTCTGGTTAGGTTAGGTTAGTTTAATTTAGGACAGTGCCAGTTTGAATCAGAAACGGAACTGGCACTGTCCTAAATTAAACTAACTTAACCAAACCAGACAACAAAATTAAACTTAACCATACTCTATTCTATGGACGGTGTTCGATTTTTGATCGATTTTCAAATATGAGTTGAGTATTCATCTCTATGCGTACATTGGACAACATTGGATTTCCTTGGGCTGACTATCCTCTCGTCCAAAAGCTTGCTTTATATATACCAACCCCTGTATCTATGAATCCTGGCATGAGCTTAGCAATCGGCCATCGAAATTTTAGTTCAGCTCCTTCAATATTTCCTATTTCGTCTCAATAGTCAGTAGAATTCACAATTCTAGGCAACCTTAAGCAACCCACATATTGGATTAACTAATCTGTCAAGGATAACATTATCGGTAATGCGCTTTGACAGACTATATCCTTTTATTGCATTGCCTTAGGCTACGGGACTTCGACATCACTTTTGGCCTGATACCGTTACTTTGGAAGAAGCTTGGAGAGATGTACGAAATAGTGATCCAATTCTTCTCAATTTTTTTTTCTTTCACTCCATATGATTTTATCAGTTTGCTACAAATAGGTACCAGGAAACATATCGTAAAACTCGAATGAATATTTTGAGTTTAGTTCATACTAATATTAGTATATTTTGTACAACTTCTTTCATTGTTGTTCGACACTGACAGATTATGAGAGAGAATAATTTGATGATGCTCAATTTAACATCTTCGTAATCTTCTGAAGTCTTTCGTTCGAATTTGCGAATTTTTTCAGAATAATATAGCATAACAATTTGGCTCATGGTCTTCTTCTTACCTTCCCTTAAATATCTTCAGTTACCAGAAAATTTGAGAATCGATTTCAATAGACGACTTCGGCCCAAGTTGTCAACCCACAATTCTCTTCACAAATTTACTATCTCTGGAGAACGGGAATTTCAGGACAAATTCGACATGATAAGGTTCGCGTTATTTATAAATATCCATAAAAGATGCCTCGGCTCCTGAAACAAGATGATTCTTTCCAAATATAGGTTTTTGTTATGCTGAAATTCAAGTTGGGATTCCTGATTTCATGTTAATAGTGTCAAGTTTATGAGGCTATGTTCCGCAAATCAACTTGGTTATTTCGGTTGCCGGTTTTCCGTTCTGTAAATATGAAATATTCGGTTGGTTCCTGAAAAAAACGTTAATTACGGAATTTGATTGATGAAAAAGCAATCTTTCTGTCACCAGAACACAGACATATTAGATCTATGCACCAGAACGGCAATCAATGTTTTATATTAACATATCCATAGCACAGAACAATCTTTATTTACCTTATGATCCATAGACCATACCTAGTAATTTTTCCATTGTTGATTGTTGTCTCTTCTATGTTCTATAGATTATAAAGTAAATAAAGATTGTTCTATGCTATGGATAGCTTACCATAGAACATTGACTGTCGTTCTGGTGACAGAAAGATTGCTTTTTCATCAATCAAATCCCGAAATTAACCTTTTTTTCAGGAACCAACCGAATATTTCATATTTACGGAATGGAAAACCGGCAACCTAAATAACCAAGTTGATTTGACATATCCTATATGAATTTGACACTATTAACATGAAATCAGGAATCCCAACTTAAATTTCAACCAACAGAGATGATCTTAACAAAACCCGGTATTTGGAAGGAATTATCTTGTTTGAGGAGCCGAGGCATCTTTTACGGATATTTATAAATAACGCGAACCTTATCATGTCGAATTTGTCCTGAAAATCCCGTTCCCCAGTGATAGTAAATTTGTGAAGAAAATTGTGGGTTGGTAACTTGGGCCGAAGTCGTCTATTAGATAGTTCTGTAGAATCATCTGTTGAATCTGAAGAGTTCATATGGAGGGCGTTTTCGAATTGTAGATCACTTCAAAGCAAAGATTTTATTGATCAATTGAAACAGTTTTTTTCTCGTTCCATTTCTTCAGATTCGACTCAGGTGAAAATATACAGACTGTTGAAATTTAAAAATTTATCTATCTCCCGTAGGTCTGACAAAGTAATTCAGAATGAATGGAGCATGAGTGGTATAACAATGACACATATTCTCCAATTATGCTTCCATTCCTGTTGGAGTGATTCTCATAATCTTCGATGATTGAAGAATATGAAATTTTTTTTCATGATTTCACCTGAGTCGCACCATTTCTGAGATACTCAACGTTTAATGTTACAAAATCTGATTATGATTCGAGAACATCTATTATTTTTGTAGATCCTCCCCTGAGCAAGTTAAGGTCTTCAATCAATTTTCGATCACGTTCATCCAAGCCACAGAGTACACAGGGTTACTTCTGTCTTCAGGCACCAGAGAATTCATAGAGTTTAATGAATGTATTTTAACCACAGACATATATTCAAACTAAAATTCTACGTCTATGATTTATAGTGATTAAAGGGATTTCAGGTGATTAAATTTTGAATTTGATGAGAATTTGGATATTTAAGTTTAATCTTTTGGTGGAAACAATTGAATAATGAATAAATAGTTGGAGCCAGGTCAGTTTTTTAATCGTCAAGTATAGAGAAACATATTTTCGTTCAATAAGGGTCGAATCATAAGAATTAAGACAATTAGTAAGTTTTCTAGAGTAAGTTCCATTGAATTTCAGCAATATACAATACCTATTACTGTAGATAGTTGATAGTAAGGGGTTACGTTCCACTGCGACCTTAAGGTCTATTGTGCCCCCTTGTCAGAGCTGTTGTCGCAACCTACAGCTCGCCCTCCAGCTCAAGTGCTCTGATGAATTCTAATATCTGTGAGGGCTTCAAGGAGGCTAAGTTCTCATTCCTCCTATAATACTCCTGTCCAAGGTATCTTTTGCGCAGGCTCACAATGGCGAGGCATTCTGTGATCAGGTGAACAGGGGTTTCCTCCTCCTCCCCACAAAATCTGCACTCGTCAGTTTCTGATAAGCCCATTCTCATCATGTGCTTCCTTAGGCGACAGTGTCCTGTGAGGAAACCAGTGAGGAGGCGTAACTTATTCTTACTGAGATCCAGATGATTTTTGGATCTAGCAATTTCAAAGTTCCGAAGGAACTTTTTAGAGTGTTCCATTCCTGGAGAATTCCTCCACAGTGCCCCTCTTTCATTTCCTTCTTTCTCCAAAAACTCTTTCTTATAGGTACATTTGCCTATACCACAGAAAGGTTCTGGGCCAGTAGGTAGCGTTTGTGCTCCCTTTCTGGCTAGAGTGTTGGCCTCTTCATTTCCTTTGATTCCTGAGTGCCCAGGAACCCAGACTAAGGAGACCTTGTTATTCTTGCCTACTTCATTGAGTTTCCTTCGGCACTCCCATATCAGCTTTGAGTCGATGACATGGGAGTTCAGTGCTTTAATAGCAGCCTGACTATCAGAATGGATCACTATGTCACACCCTTGATAGTTTCTTTCCAGGTTTATGTCTCTGCATCTTTCGATAGCAAGTATTTCTGCCTGAAAAACACTCGAGTAGGAGCCTAGCGATAGTGTACATTTGGTTCTAGGCCCGTATACTCCAGCGCCGGCCCCCGTCGTGGTTTTAGAACCATCTGTATACCATTTAACGGTATTTGCTTTGAGTTTTTGGGTAGTGTATTCCTTTTCCCATTCTTCCCTTTTACATAGCATTGAGTCAAAGTTCTTCTCGATGCTTACTTTTTTAATCATAACATCACTAGGTAGGTTCGCTAATGAGATGTACTTGTTCAGGGAGGACCAGGCTCTCTGACTTTTGATTCTCTCATTCCCTGTACCTTCCCTAGAGATTCTAAGGATAGCTTCATGGGCTACCCTTCTGATCACTAGATGTAGAGGACTGAGGTCTATGATGACCTCAAGTGCTCTAGTCGGGCATGTTCTCATAGCCCCAGTGATGCAAACACAGGCAAGCCTTTGTACCTTGTCGAGTATTTTCCTCGTGCTTGTCTGCCCTGCTTTAGCAAACCAAACTACTGCCCCGTATGTTATTATCGGTCTTACAATCATGGTGTACATCCATCTCAGTATTTTAGGGTTACACCCCCAAGTTTTGCCGGATAGTCTTTTGCACACCATTAAAGCCCTTATCGCTTTACTAGCAGTAATTTTAACATGCTCATTCCACAGAAGCTTACTATCTAGGGTGATTCCCAGATATTTGACTTCAGACTTCCATCCTACAACAACTCCATTTACCGAAATGGACTTCATAGCTGGAAGGTTTCTCTTCCGAGTAAAGGGAATTACTGTGGTCTTTGCTGGGTTGATTTTGAGACCCACTGATAAGCACCACTGCTCAATAATTCTGAGGCCCCTCTGCAACAACTCACAGAGGACATCCTCGAATTTGCCTCTTACTATTAGGACTATGTCATCGGCATATCCTATGCATTCGAAGCCAAGCTCCGTAAGCCTGTGCAATAGTTCATCCACTACCAGGCTCCATAGGAGGGGGGATAATACTCCTCCTTGAGGTGTTCCGCGAGTAGTTTTAACAGAGGTGGTCTTACTGCCCACCAATGTCTCAGCTGTCCTCGTCGAGAGCACCTTACACAACCATTTTAAAATGGTATCGTTTACTCCTCGCCTTACAAGTGCCTCTTTGACAGATACATGTGTTGTGTTGTCAAAGGCCCCAGATATATCTAGGAAAGCGCACAATGCGATTTCTTTGTTGTTCAGAGACTTCTGGATGCCTTCAGTCAGCCCATACAGAGCAGTTTCCGTAGAACGCCCTGCCCTGTACGCATGCTGACAGTTGTGAAGTGGCTTCTTCTCCAGATTCTCCGTTCTTATGTAGTTATCTACTACCTTCTCCATCGTTTTGAGCAAAAACGAAGTTAGGCAAATGGGCCTAAAGGATCTGGGATCAGTCCAGTCTTTTTTTCCTGTTTTTGGGATAAAGGTTACTTTTGCCCTTTTCCAATTATCAGGTATTTGACCCAGTGCTAAGCTGCTTCTTGTGATTTTCAGCAGATGGGGAAGAATTTTTTCCGCTCCCTTCTGCAGGAGTACAGGAAACACACCATCTACTCCTGGTGATTTATACGGCTGAAAAGTACTAATTGCCCATTCCAGTCGTTGTCTTGTAAATATCTTTCTAGCAATATCCCAATCATCCTTGCCGGATTTTTTGGTGAACTCGGTTGCTGTTTCAATACTGCTTATGGGTTCACTACCTGGAAAATGTGTTTTGAGAAGAAGAATCGATCGTTCTTCTTCTCCCTCAGTGTGTGACCCGTCTGGCTTTTTAAGTGACAGTATGGGGTTGGTGCCCCCCTTTGCCATGACATGCTATTACTGTAGGAGTCATCCGTGCTGAACTTGTAAACAAAGTGCAGATGTGGACTTGCACATTGAACAATATTTGAATGGTTGAGCCCTTTGACTTGAGCTGAATCTAAAAGTGAAACTTCCCTTTAATGGAAGGAGTGATTGGAATTAATGACCCTGAACTTATACCTATATACTTTTCATGGAAAGAACATAGCTTCGATGTATTCCTCTCAACTGGTCACCCTGTATACCTATATGCTAAAAAATAATAAACTGTGCATCAGAAAGCTTTCTATATGAAAACAGAAAGAAAATTCTGAAATATGGGCTTGTAATGAATAAAACACACCATCCCTGGATGGACATTTAACAGCATTGGTACTGAAGCGAATAGAAACAGTAACAAAGCTCACAAAGAGAAAACCTGATTTCCTCTCTTACACAATCTCTGGATTCTGAGAAGTTTCATCGAAACATATAAATACTCCATTCACTCTTATAAAGAAAGTAGGTAGGCTCTGGAATGCTTGACAGATTCCGATGTGTATAATAAAAGAAATTTGAAGTAAGAGATGCTGTTAAAAAAATTTCGTCGAAAATGTTTCAAATTTTTGATGAAGAAGTTTTTTCCTCCGAAAATATTGATTGAATTTCAACGAAATTCGACACAAACTTCAAAGTTGGTATTCAACAACAATTATTCAAATATCAATTTGATCTAGAATAAGAAACAAAATATGCCACATTTCAATTTTTAGGGTTTTTCTGTGTATTCACTCCCAATATCTGGAACAGAGCTACTAAAGATTAAATAGAAATTGTTCTTTCATGAAGAACGCCCTTGCGGATTGCAAGATCGGACTATTCATCACGGGCAGTTTCTTCTGAAACAGATTCCCTAATGAAGCATACGGGAATAATATGAAAGATGAACAAAGCGACTCTTTCATCAGACAAAGGATAAAATTTTTAGAATTATTTTCTTTCGATTTTTCGTTTTGAGTTGAGACGTTTGTCAAATTGACATTTTTTTCATGAGAAAACAATTCTTATCTGAATTTAAGTAGTTCTGTTTCAGATATTCGGAGTCAAAACCCAAAAAAAACCTGAAAGATGATGCGAAATCCTCCCAAAATGAGTTTTAATCGATGCCAAATTTCGTTGTTATTTGTAATTTTAACGTTATTTTCGCAATATCTCTAGAAGTCCAAATGTAATCAGATTGGAACTTTGTTGTCAGGAGGAAATTTCAACGAGAAACTAGGTGCAAAATTTCGTGTTGATCTAATTCTTGGAATTTGAACAAGCGTGTAAACTCTCCTAACCTCACGTCAGTGCCTTCCTTAAGTTTTGATTACCTCTTTTCCGAAGTATTTAGAGCTGTGAGTCTATAGTTTTGTTCGTTGTACCTACATGAACTACACTAACTACATTAACTCCACTGATACTGTTCGGTGTGTTTTGTTGTAAACTTTCACTCTGTTCGTTGCGAAAATATTGGCAGTCGGTGTAGTCACAGATGACGTGTGCAGTGCATAGATTCAGGTTATCTTCTGTGATGATTATGCGTAAATATAACTCATAATCATAGACATCTGTGGTTGTCTCTGGTTCCTGCTTGAACTTGTTTTGTTCTCTATGTGTGGTTATTTTTGGACGAAATTAATTTTCATCATATCGCTATTTGAAATGGAATTTTTGTCCATGACGACTTTAGAAAAACTCTACGACAAATCTACATCACCTCGAAGTGGTAGCGAAAACAAAAGAAGCATCGAATTCTGTCATCTTGGGTTTGCGAAAAATCATCTATCATATATTTGTAATCTGTGAAATTCATAGAACAGATTGAACTACACTAAAGTTGAGTTCCGATATTCCTGGTTGATTTTACTGGCACTGCTTTGGTAACTGGTCGTTTCAGTACGAAGCGTTTCGAAATTACTGATACTGACCAGTACTGATTGGGAATATCGGAACTCAACTTAAGTCCACTCATTTAAGTTGATATCAATTACCCAGAAATAATTTCTGTTCAATTTTCATTTCGTGTTAGTTTTTTTCGTAAGCACAGTGCGGTCAAAAGTAATTTTTTGAGTGGAATATAATATTAGCTTAATTGTCGTTTGTCCATTCTTAGTGATCTGTGATTACACTGAGAATAGACGACTTCGGCTCAAGTTGCCAACCCACAATTTTCTTCACAAATTTACTATCACTGGGGAACGGGAATTTCAGGACAAATTCGACATGATAAGGTTCGCGTTATTTATAAATATCCGTGAAAGATGCCTCGGCGCTTCAAACAAGACAATTCCTTTCAAATATAGGTTTTTGTCAGTCTGAAATTTAAGTTATGTTAATAGTGTAAAGTTTATAAAGGATATGTTCCGCAAATCAACTTGGTTATTTCAGTTGCCGGTTTTCCGTTCTCTAAATATGAAATATTCGGTTGGTTCCCGAAAAAAAGGTTAATTACGGAATTTGATTGCTGAAAAAGCAATCTTTCAGTCACCTGAAGATAGACATATTGAGTCTATGCACCAGAACGACTATCAATATTTTATGGTAACATATCCATAGCATAAAACAATCTTCATTTATTTATGATCCATGGACCATACCTAGTAATTTTTTCATTATTGATTGTTGTCTCTTTTATGTTCTATGGATCATAAAGTAAATAAAGATTGTTCTATGCTATGGATATGTTACCATAGAACATTGACTGTCATTTTGGTGACAGAAAGAATGTTTTTTCATCGTAATTAACTTTTTTTTCAGGAACCCACCGAATATTTCATATTTACAGAATGAAAAACCGGCAACCGAAATAACCAAGTTGATTTGCGGAACATATCCTATATAAATTTGACAATATTAACATGAAATCAGGAATCCCAACTTAAATTTCAGCCAATCAGAGATGATCTTAACAGAACCCTATATTTGAAAGGAATTATCTTAATTTGAGGAGCCGAGGCATCTTTTACGGATATTTATAAATAACGCGAACCTTATTATGTCGAATTTGTCCTGAAATTCCCGTTCCCCAGTGATAGTAAATTTGCGAAGAAAATTGTGGTTTGGCAACTTGAGCCGAAGTCGTCTATTGGAAGTCAGTGGAGTTGGTGTAATTAGTGTAGTTCATGCAGGTACAACGAACAAACTTATTGTAGCACATATATTTTTTCGGGATCGAGAAATCCCGAAATAATTTCTCGATCTCCAAAAAATCTCGGAGTGTTTTCTCGATCACGAAATCGAGACGAGACATCTCGAATTTCGAGTCTCGTGAAACCCTATATTCAAGAAAATACAAGACATCAAGGAAAAGGTGACGAGAGTCAAAGTCTTCGCGTTATAAATTCAAATGACAAACTCTCCATCAACCTCTAGCGAAGCCGAGATTCGAATTACCGATCTCATTAAACAGCCCCTCAGAAATAAAACCGTAATGAACAGTTCTGGCGGCGTCTTGATAACTCTATTTCAATTTTGCAGGTTTTTGTGATAGTTGATTTTTTCTCTTGCTTGAACTTCCTCATTAATCTCAAGAGAACACGGTGGGTTCAAGGAAATTCTGGTTACATAACCTAATAATGTTCAGGCGGAGAAGATTCGTTCGAATGAGCTAAAAATTAAAGTTAATGAAGATTGGAGTTCATCACAGCTTCGTTAGGGAATATTGAAGTCAAGGGTTTTTCTGCAGAAATATTCTCCGTAATTTTAGAATAAATCAGAAGATTAAAGTAAAAACGCTTCGGTGGCATATGTGAAGTTTTCTATTCACGCCTCAGATTCCTCTGAAAATTGCGGGAACTTGGCAATTCGCGGTTTGCTTTTGTATTAAGAACGAACACTACCACAGGCCGGTGAATTACAGATTCGTGGATTTCGGAAACACAGCCACATTCATGTTTCATCAAGACTCGTTTATATACAGTGCGCGTCAAAATTATGGAACAAATTCATTTTCTGGGAAGGAAAATATCTGAAAACCTGAAACAGGTCAATTTTTGTTTCACCTTCATCAAATTTGTATGCATTTTTGAAGGATTTTTGTTGCACCCTGTGCATCAACCCTCTAAATTTTTTGAATAGGGAAAGTGGGTCATTTGGTACTTTTTTGGCGAGGTCTTCTTTACAGGCGTGCAGAAATTTTCAAGAGAAATTTTTTTTTTCAATATGTGCACTTTGTCATGGCTCATTTACTTTGAGACGATGGTACCTGATGAAATTTGTCACCGAATGAAAGTTGACCATTACAGTTTTGTTCATGCACAACTTTCAACTTCTGCGAACCCTTTAATAGAAAAAAAAATTTTTTCACGTGAGTAGGTTGAAAGGGGTTGAAAGTTGTGCATGAACAAAACTGTAATGGTCGACTTCATTCGGTGACAAATTTCATCAGGTACCATCGTCTCAAAGTAAATGAGCCATGACAAAGTTCACACACTGAAAACCTCTTTGAGCTAACTAATTTTTCAAAACTTCTGTTCGCCTGTAAAGAAGATACGAAGACCTTGCCAAAAAAGTACCACGTGATCTACTTTCCCTATTCAAAAAATTTAGAGGGTTGATGGAGATGGCACAGGGTGCAACAAAAATCCTTCAAAAATGCATATAAATTTGGTAAAAGTGAAACAAAATTGACCTGATTCAGGATTTTGTTGCCAAATATTTTTCTTCTGAGAAAATGAATTTGTTCCATAGTTTTGACGCGCACTGTATACTGGAGAAAACAGGTTGACGTTCTGGAGGCTTCAGTGATTACTTTTTGAAAATTTTTTTCAGGATATACTCAATTCTTTTGTAAGAATGCGCCATGTTATTTATTTTTTCCATTTTCCACTCCATTTCATTTTATTTTCCCAAAAATTCATGAATTTAAAAAAATGGCAACATTGTTCATTCACAAAATTTTTTTCACCATTTGCACCCCAAAAATTTTTTGAAAAAACTAACTCTGCCCTTCAAAAGTCACACCTTAAAATTCGGGATATTGAGCTGACTTCATAAACTTGTCGTTACCTTTCCGTTCGCAGATATCGGTTAGGAACACTGTGAATTCGGCTTTGAATTGTCAATATTGGTACAATATTACCAAATCACGTGTAACTCATCAATAAACAATCTGAACTCAACATTTTATAAGTGCATCTCGATCTCACAATATTGGTTGAAATCCCAAACCACAACTTTAAAGCCGGACTTTTTTATTTATTCAAGGCAAGCCTCTATTTGTGTTTCGATAACTATCTATTTGTTGCGTTCCGATATTCCCAATCAGTACTGGCCAGTATCAGTAATTTCGGATCGCTTCGTACTGATACGAAAAATTACCAAAGCAGTGCCAGTAAAATCGACTGACAAAATTTACTGACAAGTACTGGCCAGGAATATCGGAACTCAACTATTGTATACCGACTCCACTTGTCTTCTTAGATCAGATAAATGTAGTCACAGAAAACAGATACCATCATAGGTGCAAATTCAGGATGACAGTATTCTATGCATTTTTTTATTTTCGCTATCATTTCGAGGCTAACTTCATATAATCAGTTTCGTGCGTCGTTTGACATTTGTCATACAATGGAGGTGAAACAACCTCACTTTCCCGCTTTGTTTATGTTATGAAGTACGGCAATTTCAACAATTTCAGGATACATTCACTAGTTGAAATGGTTAAGCGTTTTCGAATTTCGTTTTCTGGTTTGTTTAGGTTCTAGGTGCCAATCCAAATCAGAAACTAAAGATATAGGTGTCACATCATCAAAAACTATTGAAAAACCTACCATATCACTGTTTCAAAAAAAAAAATAGTGCAGAACTGCCCTTATTTACTTATTCAAACAAATTCCTTTCATTTAAAGTAACTTCTCAACCTAAATTTCATACAACTTATATGGAAGAAACATAATTTAAAAGGACGTGATATTCTTGTGACATAGGATATATTTTACAGTCTGGCAACGATGCTCTCTAAATGACACTGTTGATGCATGCGCATATCTTGTTTTTATTCCCACTTGTCGAAACTATGCGTTTACCTGCGAAGAGAAACGAATAGATTGTTCAAGTCTATATTGTAGTTCGGACTTTATAATTGAATATTTGCATCCATAAATTGAAAAAAACTGTCCTGAAGTAGTAACACTATATTGATTAATTTGTTCGAAACATATTCACCATGGTGAATGAATTATGTTAGACTATCTATTCGATTCATTTTGTTTAATTAGTTGAATCATGATAAGTTAACCATGATAAGAATAATTTTGAAACAGGAACGGTAGAGTCAAGTTGGAATGATCGAAAATAGAGATTACTCTCATTATAAATATATATTTACTCTTTTCCCCCATCTTTCTTGTTTGGTCTAGGTATCCCATTTTTTGAAGCGCATTCGCGGTCGAACTCTTGAATTTTTTCTCAGAATCACTCAAAATATTTTGCCTGTAGAATATATTACACTATATAATCAACCCCCTTTATATTATTATCTTCTTTGTTTCACTACGAAACTCGAGGAACGCCAACGTACATACATCCACCGCCAGTAATAAATCTCCTTCGAATATTTTTTTTCACCGTCATATTTATCTTTGGTGACAAGAGGACATGATATAACGGCCTTCCAACGTCAAAACTGAATTTTTACCGCACGGCTTGGTCTCAGGGCAGACTACACAGACGTTACTCATTCGTTGGATGAAGAGGATTCATAAATCTCCGCTTCCAGACAAGACAGCGTAAATATGACAGGGTAACTGTTTCCCTGTGGGAATTCATTACTCCAGATTTCCATGTTCGTCTCCTACAAAAACCAACAACGTGATTCCATTCACGGGAGGGTCTCGCAGGATTATCATGCAGAGATTTTTTGTTGGGAAATATAGTCCGGAATTGTCCCGGATTTGAATAAAAAATGTTATGACGCATTAAGCACTGGTTTTCTTTGTATCTGCCTGGAGATGTTTTTCGTGTTTACGGAATGTGGCAATAGCACTCTCGGGTATTTTCATTGCGCTGTACGGTTCTTTTAGTATACACGGTGTGACATCGAAAAAATAAACAGAGGTCTTTTCTAGTAGAGAAATCAGACTGGTCAGTTTTGTCCGTCGTCATATCATTTCGTTCTTCAATGCGGTAAAGTCAATCCCCAAATTTGACAAGGGCGCAATTTTAGTGAGATTGGATCATTTGCTCACGTAATACTTCAGCTTAGAAAATTAGATATCACCCAATTCAACTGAAGAAAATTATTACCAAGTTGAAAGTGACAACGCAGGAGCGGAAAAATTATTCGGAAAAACGAGATAACTATCTCGTCAATTCTCAAATTGAGCCGCCGCAACTTCCGCCTCAAATTGTAGAACATTTCTATACAGGGTGAGTCTGTTAGTCTTATATTAATTAAAACCATGAATTCCTTTCATCGAATACACTTTATGCATGCGTCATTTATTCAGGTTCGGCACAGGTAAAAGGTTATAAGCATTTGAATATTTCTCGATGTTCTAATACACTACTGTTTGCAAGTCAACACAGATATATCCAAATCCATTGGTTTTAACAAAATTTTCTCTCTTAATTCTCATAATTTGATAATTTTTGCGGTATTATTGTGAAGACAATGTTTCATTGCACTTGACCATTGAAACACTAATCTTCCACATATTATTCATGCAAATTCCAGTTTCTTTTACCATAAGATTATATAAAGTTTCATCCTTGCCAACTCTCACTTCGTATCTAGGTGTGTACACATCGATTGAACCCTAAAAATTCCATGAGAAGTCTAATTCATAGACTTGGAGATATAGCCTCTATTTCTGTGGTCTGGTCACGAAATAGATGAATATTTCGGTGTATTCTGTGGTCCGGATAAATATGTGCGCAGCTTTTTTGTCGACCTTTATACTAGCTTAGGGGCGGATCCACAAAATTAGAGTAATTTCTCCAAATTCATTATATTTTATAACATTCAACGTTGAATATCTCGAAAACGCTGGGCTCAAGGAGAAATTATAAGGTATTATTGAGTATTCTTACAGGATTGAAGAATGTTATAATAACTTTGTGCGAAATTTTTTGATGATCGTGTCATTATAACAATAAAAAAAAAATCAATTTTTGTTCAAATTTTCAATATTCTGTGATCTTCTGATCTTTATTCTCATGTTATTCTGTATGATCCTCCGAACTGTAATTTTTCGGTAAAATCTATTCGATCTAATCTGTATTTTTGGAAAGATAAATTTCGAATGGGTATATCTGCGGAATTATTAGGTGGATTTTACCCATTCACGAATTCGACCTTTTTGATAAAGGTCCAAACCTACTAACAAATATCGAGTTTCTTAGGGCCGGTATTATAAAACTTAATGGGAAGTTAACTTTAACTTTAACCGACAGTTAAAGTTATGCTCAAAAATGTCGGAATTATAGAAGTCTCATTTCTATCATAGACAAGAAATACTGTGATGATTTCTATGAAAAGAAGAATGACATAGTTTGAGATTCTGTAATAAATCTAACCACCAATTTCTGGGTTGGAAAAGCTGGACTTTGGAAAATTCTCCCTTTCAAAATATGATAGGAATAAACAAATCCTTTATTGACATATATTCGCACTATGTTCAGGGAGCTTAATGGATTGTGGTTTCCATAAAAATAGAATTACTGATTTGAGGGAGAGTTGCAATGATCAATTTTGAATTCTTATACTTTTTACAATATGGAAGGGATGTTTGGTTATTTATTCGGTCACCTAACTAAAATAACTACTTCCACTAATGAATATATTGGAAATGAAAGCTTAAAAGGAAAAACTTTGACAATGATGAGATACATTCAATTCAGGAATTATATAACAATTACAATAAAATTTGTCCAAATCCAATTAGGTACAGAATTTTTTACAAATACTTCACTCTTCACCAACGGGCAAGTAGTTTCAACTGACACTGGGAGTGGTAATAATAATCTCAATACTAAATTTGCAAAAATTGTCATTCAATTAAAAAATATGGTAATGTTTTGTGTGGCTCAGAGTTATCGAGCCCTGATATCTAGAATTTGTACAGCTACCAGCTTGACCATTACTATAAGGAAAGTATCCATTGCAATTGTGATGATTTCCTTTTATCTTAAAAGTTAAATAATGTGTATAAATTATTATGCTTCATTACGCATTTATAACTTTTATCTGTTATATTAGGCACCGGAAAGAATAAATGCCAATGTTTTTTTTTATTTACATCTTATAATAGTTGAAGAGAAAGAGTAACTGATATTTTCATTACAATAATATGCCATTAGGAACTCTCGAGATTGAATTATTACTTGAGTGAGGTTCATAGCAGGCATTTTGATGTAAATAGATAATAAGTATGCAATTTTCCATGAGACATTTCTGATAATACAGCCAGTACAGTTGATTTGTGAAAACCCCTAAAATCTCCAGCAACTATCAAGAAAGAACAAGCTGCAAACACTCTGCGTGTAATCAACACATTTGCATCACTAGCGTCACAGCACGATTTCTAAGAATATGTATTCCATTACAGGCGTGCAGAGTGTCCAGATAAGCGAAATCGGTTTTTGAATTCCGTTTCTTCCCATAAGTTCAAATGGTTCAGCCGATTTCTAAATATCCTTTCTCAACAAGGATATTCAACAATTTTCATGGCATCATCGTCATAGTCAGTTAAAAGTTCTTCAAAAATGAAGTGAATATCTCTCAACAAGGATGTTCAACAATATTCATGTCATCTTCGTCATCGTGAATTAAAAGTCCTTTAAAAATCAAGTGAATTATATCTTGGTAACATGTTTCCGAAAATATCATAACAAACAAATCGAGGTTATATTCCCCTTATGTCAGCCGAAAAGACAGAGAATCTGTGGAAAATAACGATTTAATTTTAACTTTAACTATAATTGATACCCAAACCACCTCATAAAGATAACCCTGCAAATCTAACTTTAACTGGAAATTACTGCTTAATTTTCAGTTAAAGTTAAAGTTAACTTCCCATTAAGTTTTATAATACCGGCCCTTAGTTGTTTTTTCAGTTAGGCTGACCGTAAAGACAATAGCTTCCTAAAGAACCGACTTAGAAACTCGATATTCGTAGAGTAGGTTTAGGGCTTAATTTACGAAGGACGAATTCGTGAATGGGTAAAATCCGCCCAATGATTCCGTAGATATACCCTTTCAAAATTTTATTTTTCCAATATTTCCAAAAATACAGATTAGATCGAATTGAAATGCAGTGATTCATCGAAAAAAAATCTAGAAAAGCACTGCCGTGAAGGCAGCAGCTTTGGCGCGCATGTTCAAATTCGTTGCCGAAGCGGTCATCTACATTGAACAAGCGCGCAAAAGCTGCTGCCTTCCCGGCAGTGCTTTTCTATATTTTTTTGTTATTCATTGTGTGTAAATAAATCATAAAAAAACCTTCTCCATCATTCATATTTTTATTTAACTATCAAACACCGGTTACCTTTTTGGGCACCTTGTATATTGGATCAATCAACCTAAAAAGCTAGAAAAGCACTGCCGTGAAGGCAGCAGCTTCTGCGCGCATGTTCAATGTAGATTACCGCTTCGGCAACGAATTTGAACTTGTGCCCGAAAGCTGCTGCCTTCACGGCAGTGCTCTTCTAGATTTTTTTTCGATAAACAACTGGATTTCAATTCGATCTAATCTGTATTTTCGGAAATATTGGAAAAATAAAATTTTGAATGGGTATATCTACGCAATCATTGGGCGGATATTACACATTCACGAATTCGACCTTCGAAATTAATGTCCAAACCTTCTCTACAAATATCGAGTTTCTAAGTCGTTTCTTTCGGAAGTTATTCCGCAGATATGCCCATTCAAAATTTTATTTTCCCAATATTTCCAAAAATACAGATCAGATCGAATCGAAATCCAGTATTTCATCGAAAATTACAGTTCGAAGGTTCATACAGAATTTAATGAGGATGATATGATAAGAAAATCACAGAAAATTTTTTTTTCAAATTGTTCTAATGACACGATCATCACGAAATTTTGCATAAAGTTGTCTTTCAGCATCTTAAAACTAGCTGTGAAGTTTAATCAGGACTGAATCAGTATTTTTCGAGTTTATAAGTTTTGGAGATATCGAGAAAAAAATCTCGAAATTTGACATATTTTTTCCCGATATCTCCAAAACTTATAATCGTATCGAACTGAAATTTGATACACTGCTGTAAAATATGAAGCTCAAAGTCCTAGTGAAATTTTTTTTTGGATTTCATGAACGGTTTTCGGAAAAAAAATTTTTTGGAAAAATTTACTGACAGTCTGATCCTGACAATATTTGTCTCAAAGTTGCGCGTCGTTATACTCCACCTATTCGCCAAGTTTGAATTCCATCGCTGGAGTAGTTTTTGAAATAAAAAATAAATAACCTCAAAATTTCCAGTGGCTATAACTCCGAAACTATTCGACCGATTTTACCCATTAACAAACTCAACCGCGGCAATTCAATGCGCGACCTACCCTGAAAGTTTCTAATTGCTAGCTTGCTCCGTTCGACAGTTATCGTGTCCACGGCCAGCCGGACAAAATCGATTTTGACTCCGGATTCGTCATTAGTGAGTCCAATCTAGTCGTTTGAGACCATTTTCGGCTCAATCATCGAAAATTACAGGCATTTGGACAAAACGATAGCACGTTGTTTCCCTAGAACATGCGCGCAAAAAGCATATAGAATAAGGGACCAATAAATAAGGAAGGGTGTCTGTCACGGGTAGATAGATTATCCATAGAAAAAAATTCCTCGTATTTGAATTCAATCTATTCAGTTCTGTCGGCACCTGACAGATTAATTCCATGGCCGACTGTTTCAAATCCCATCCCAATTATCCTTTGAAGCCGTTTTAATGAATACGTATGCGTCTGAAACAATTCATCTTTGATGAGTCCCGAATGGGGTTTTTGCCCAATATGTCCCAGAGACTCGGGAGGGGATTAAACTGGAGAATCTCCTGACGAAATCGACAGTTTTTACTCCTGTCTCCGAGCTATGCTAGACAAATTACCGATCCAGTTAGCAAGGCTTCCGTTGAACAAGGGCGCTAATTGCTCTAACTTTTCCATTTCCCGTTCTTCCAAGACATTGCAAGTCATTCCGGTTAGGAGAGTATATTGACTTATGGATGGAGAACGTTCAAGAACAGTACGACATACGAGGGGTGAGGGAAACATGATAGCTTCATTCGGGTTCCAATTTCCGGACTATCCGAGGATTGTTCCCGAACTGCGCAGAACCGATGAGCAGACCTTTCGAGTCCTAGAACTATCCTAGGACAGTTCAAACTACTTGAAAACCTGAACAGAACTAAGGACAGAAAGAGGCAAGGAGAATCGTTTTTTTATTTAAATCAGCTCAGTGATAGAATGAATTCAATCTGGCGATATAGGAATACAATCGACGGAACGTCATCAAATGTCTCGACTAGAGTTGGGAGTTCTAGTTCATTAAGAGGACCTAGTTCAATTGTTCTCGTTCACTGTTGGGAATAGTTCACCTGCCTAGTTCTTTAGTTCACAATAGTTCACGGCTCACGCACATATACAGGCATCGTGCGAATAGGAATCGCGACGTGATTCCGGAGACAACAATGTTGTCTCTGGTGATTCTTCGAAAGACCATGAAACTATATAAACAGAAGTAAATAAACTTTGATTTGAAGATCTCTATAATCTTTGCTCTGATTGATACTATTAGGTTTCATGAGATACATAAGTGAAATTGCTCGTTATTTCGAGGAACGATTTTCGAAGGGTTCTGAGATATGACGAAAATAAGCGAAATATTCAATAAAATATAATATTAAATAAGTAAAAAATGTTTAATGCGAAATCAGGGTTTCCAGATCAGGGGATTTTCCCCGAAATTGAGGGGATTTTTTTCCCTTGGGGATTTTTTTGGGTATTTTTTTCTTGGGGATTTCTTCTGGGGAAAAATTTGTTCACGGGGTATTATCAGGGGATTTCAGGTCTTCGACTCAAATCAATCAAACTATAAACGATCCAAACAAAAAAAGTTGGGCGTCGGTATGCTTTCAACTATCTACCAAGTTCCAACCCTTACGCTCACTGAGATATCAAGGAAAAGATTTAAAAATTCAAATGACTATAACTCTGAAACCATCCGGCCTAATTGGCTCATTAACAAACTTAACTGTCGCAATCTGATATGCGACTTCCTCTAAAAGTTTCAAGCCGCTAGCTTGTTTCTTTCGACAGTTATTGTGTCCTCTGCAAGACGACTGTCATCCAGAATTGATATTGAAATCGGATGTGTCAGCATTTAGTCCAACCTAGCCGTTTGAGACCATTTTCGAGAAAAAATTAAAGAATTACAGACATTTGTACAAAAAGAAACCACGAGTTCTCCAGAACATGCGTGTAAAGAAAAAGATCGTCAAATATAAAGATAAAAACTGCGAGGGGATGAGCCGACGGTAAAATAGTTGGAAAATATTTTACAGCGGCTTATAAAGATCATAATTTGTTATCATAGGGATGCTGCTTTGCTGATGAGCGCTGACTTCGCTCAAACATTGCCCATTCAACAACCGCGAATTCCAAATCCAAATATCTAATCCAGCATAGTATCTGCACAGAATAGAGAAGTATTATACTTCTCTATTCTGTGGTATCTGGAAGTAGCAACGTAGTTATAGAATTCAAAAGATAACCGTCCTCAAGCTCAGGTCCTTGCCCACATTCATAATTACTCGGTACGATACGATTCCACTTATATCAAGAATAGTTCACAGTGAACGAGTCAGATGGATCGTATTCGTTCATGTCTTCGATCCCGGTCCCGGTCTAGAGAATAAATCTATCTAGTTCGCTGTGAACTATTCTGTCGCTGTGAACTATTCTGTACATACTTCAGGATTTAGTTCGTTTCGTTCTTCATAAAGAATAGTTCATTTGAACTAGTTCGTTCACGAACTACCCACCTCTAGTCTCGACCAACCAGATGAGTATGAGGAAAAAAACCCTTTCCCATTTTTCATAACTCAAACAATATTCTTATATTTGATTTTTTTCACAATACACTTCCTTGTCGAATATTAAAAATAAAAATCTATAATTCGATTCAAAACGGAAATTCAATTATGTTGAAAATTAAAGCACAACTTTGAAATTGTCATCGGCATTTTTCTGATTGAAAGAAAAAATATACTTTTATACGTTAACGATTAGGTAGTCAATGATAGACCAATGGAGTAAAATTAAAAAAACGCACCCAAACACAAACATAACTCTCAATTAATATCTTCAAATAATCGGAGTTCAATGGAGTCCAAAATAAAAAATCTGACCATGCTGCGGTAGAAATCCTAGAACAGTACCCACTCGAAAGCAGGTACTGTTTTCGGACAGTTATAGGACCGTCCGAGGATATTTCTGACAGAACCCGAACACAGATCAAGTCGGTCCTGAAATAGTTCGACAAAACCCGAACGTGACCAACTCTACTGCGCAAACTCCTGACAGTTCTAGAACAGTAATTGTTGGAACCCGAATGAACCTGATGAACCTAATTCCGAAGAAATAAGTTCGACAAAACTTAAACCCTCAAATTTTTACAAGGTGAAGATCAGATATTTGCATCAATGTACGCGGTGTGTTCTTCTGAACCAAAAATCTGTAGTCGAAACAAGACGGTTTCTCATAGATGAAGGTCCCCAAAGTTCTGAAAAAATACATCTTCAGATCACAGATCAGCTTGCAATCGTTCTGCCCACATGTCTGTAGTTTTCGTATTTTTTTCCCGAAAATGGTTTGAATTGACTTAGTTGGACTCACTGATGTCGCTACCGGTCTCAAAATCAATTCTGTCTGGCTGACGGTCCGGCCGACGACACGATAACTATCGAACGGAACAAGCTAGCATCTCGAAACTTTCAGGATGTCTCGCATCAAAATGCCGGGGTTGAGTTCGCGAATGGGCGGAAACGGCTCCACGGTTTCGGAGTTATAGTTATTCGAAAATTTGAGGTTATTTCCCTGGTATTTCAGGTACTACTCTCGCGATTGGATTGAACCTTGGTTGGAGCATAATGATGCGCAACTTCTAGCGAAATTTTGTTGAGATCGTACTAGCAGTATATCGAGAAAAATTATTTTCAAACTTAACTTGATGGAAATACTCAGATACGGTAACCGTGGACACGTTTCTGGCTTTCGGCCTTCTTCAGTGCGAACAATGGCCTGGTTCCCACTTGTATTTGGGAACAGCGTGCTATCGTTTTGTTCAAATGTCTGTTATTTCCGAATTTTTTCCCGAAAGAGGTCTCAATCGATTCTGTTCGGCCGGCCCGCCGACGACACAATAACTGCCAAACGAAGCAAGCTAGTAACTTGAAACTTTCAGATTAGGTCGAGCATTGGAATAAGCCGGTTAAGTTCTTTAATGGGGCAACCTATGCGATTGAATTGAAACTTGACAAATAGTTGGAGCATAACAACGCAAAACTTTTTACAAAATTTCGTTGAGATCACACGAGAATTCGAAATATTTTCAGAAAACTGTTCATTGAATCCGGAAACAACTTCATCTCATACCTTGAACATCATATTTTACACAGTGTACCGAATTTCATTTTGATACTACCATAATTTCTGGAGATATTGGGAAAAAATATATACAATTTCGTGGTATTCTTCTCGATATCGTGTTTTTTTCCGGAATAACTCAAAAAATACTGATTCAATCGTGATGAAACTTCGCAGCTAGTTTGAAAATGCTGATGGGCAACTTTGTGAGAAATTTCGTGATGATCGTGTCATTAGAACAATTTGAAAAAAAAATTTCAAATTTTTTTTTTCAAATATTCAATATTCTGTGATCTTCCGATTATATTATCCGCATGATATTCTGTATGAACCTTCGAATTGTCATTTTTCTATGAAATAGTGGATTTCAAGTCGATCTAATCTGTGTTTTTGGAAATATTGGGCAAATAAAATTTTGAATGGGTAAATCTGCAGAATCATTAGATGGATTTTACCCATTCACGAATTCGGCTTTCGTAATAAAGGTGCAAACCCACTCTTCAAATATCGAGGTTCTAAGATGTTTCTTTCGGAAGTTATTGTGTAAACCGTAAACACAATAACTTCCGGGAGAAATGACTTAGAAACTTGATATGTGTAGAGTAGGTGTGGGGCTTAATAACGAAGGTCGAATTCGTGAATGAGTAAAATCCACCCAATGACTCCGCAGATATACCCGCATTCAAAATTTTATTTTTCCAATATTTCCAAAATAACAGATTATATCGAATTGAAATCCAGTAGTTTATCGAAAAAAACCTAGAATAGCACTGACGTGAAGTCAGCTTTTGCGTTGTTCACTTTCGCAAAAGCTGCTGACTTCACTTCAGTGCTTTTCTAGGATTTTCTTATTTAATCCTGGACTAGGATGTTCAAGCAGGTAGCTATAACTGCCTCCATGTGTGACGTGAGGTTTTGCTCTGGAATGCAGAGTCTCCTGACTAAAACCAGAAATATGCGGTTGGCTTTTATTGTTCACTTTGTTTGTTGTTTTCCACTAAGTGTTACTTATCTTTTGCCTTTCTCTCACCTTACTGAAGAAGGCCGAAATCCAGAAATACGTATCTAAGGTTACTCAATCTGAGGGATATGCCTCTTTCGAACAAGCCACTCGTTACCCTTATTTTCTACCTTAATCCGGACTTCGTCGATTCATAAACTGACCTTCCATCCCTAAAATCTCTCTTAAAATCTCATGTAGTATTTGGTTTCACAACGTTCAGAAATCATTCAAAACCATTCTCCGATGCCCAACCCCGTTCAAATATGCGAACAACCAGAAATGAAAATTCCCCAATGAAATAATAAAACATTCGCGTATGTTGAGCTTCAATTAAAAGCAGATTTGGACTACGCTCAACACAAACTCGATTGATTAATGCAACTGGACCAGAAAGGCCTTCCATCGTACTCATTAGCTCCCGGTAATCGGCTCGTATCCAATCAATAGATGAAAATGATTCATCCGGATCTTCTGTTTTGCATGGCGCTATTTCAGCTGTACTCGAATCTATCGGTGAAGACCGCGAATCGACCGACTGAAGTAATCCGATTTTACTACATGCACGCGCTCGTACATGTCTAGATGAATGGATATTATGTAATGATCAACAGTCAGGAATGGGGATGTGGCCCCCCGGTGTCAATATCCCTAATTACAACCAATAAATCACCGCAAATTGGGGATTTCATGATGACCAATAAGCTATCAAATTAACCATGGGTATGACGTTTGACTACTGACTACTGCGGTGTAATGCATGATCAGCCAATATTATCCGGACATATAAGCTGAAGTCAACGCATTTAATTCTAAAACTTCTAATACAATAATTTGATGAATAACATTACATAGATAATTTAATCATTTCGAAAATTTATATGTATTGTCCATGAGTAGGAGATTTGAGAAATTAAAATGTATGAAATACTATAACCGCATCTCGCCCCATCAAAAAATTTTCATATTCACATTGTTTCATTGAAAAGGAAAAAATACTTCCAAACCATGGTACCAAGGAATGAAAAAAATAAACATATAGAACTATTCTGTTGAACCTATAAATTCAAAAAAATCGACATGATAGAAGAACATATTTTCAAACTATCATAATAATCATTGACACATACAGATTAACAATATTGAAAAATATTATTCAAAGGTATCACAGAAAAATCTTATTTATTTGATGATGTCCATAATGTTTGAAAATTGATGTCTTTCGATGTATTCTATTGGCGTCTGAATTTAAGATCGCAACGCTAAGGTGGCCAGTTTAAGAACCTTAGATACAGACATAGATTTTGTTTTGATAGTCGATTTTGTACTGTTTGTTAGTGTTTGGTTGAATAATTTTTGATTTCACGATTTATTCAATGACTTTTTAGACTTTTATAGTTGACGAGAGTACATATTCCATTCCTATAAAGTAGGTATGCATCATTCTTCAATCTCATTGAGTGTAGCAACTCTAAAATTACGGGGATATCTTCAAAGTTAGACAGTATTTTAATATTATTCATTTGCAGATCCAAATGGGAAAATTGACTTTGGTGGATTTCTTGGGCTGTCTTGAAAGTTGAAAAACAGATAGTATTGTAGAACATACTTTTTGGAATAATAGACAAATACTTACAACTTTACTATTTTCATAGCGAAAGACTAAATACTCAGTATATCGTGAATAAAATTAATGCATTAACATAAATCTAATGTTACTTGTATCGTAAGTCTTATTCATCATGGATTGACAAATAAATTTTCCAACACTCATATGATTGGTCTTGAAAAAGCTGTAATAAATAAGCCTTGTACAACTTTTGCCCTCATCTGCAGAAGTACTTAGAGGAGCGAACAGTATTCATCACCAGTTATTTCCTTGTTGAGACTCTTTTTTTTCAATAGTAAGTTCTATCACTAAAACATTTACGTTGTTCCTTAATGATAAGTTCAACAGGCAGATTTCTCGAAGGCAGAGCATTCCTCTTAAGTAAATTTCTCTGCTTGGATTAGGGGCCTGGAAAAAAATTGTCTTCATGAATGGGATCTAATATTTCATGACCAATTCGTGCTTACCTCTATGAAAATGATCATCATCGGTAAAAGGCAGGTAACAGACTCTCATAAATCTTGTTTGTTGGTTTTAATCGATTCTTCAACACTTTCAGTCCCGACTTGTTAAAGGAAGTTTCTTTTACACTATCTCGAAATTTTTCACCGAGCTGTGGAAATGTATGGGAAGGGACATTTGAGTTTGCTTTGTAAAATCACACAAACACCAAACTCGGATGGCCACCAGTGGGAGTAGCGCTTATCTTCATTCGCCAATGGTCGAAAATTACATAATTAAAATTAGGTTTATCAAATGGCATATAATGATTGGGGTCAAAAATTTTGAAAATAAAGAATAAAACACAAATTTATACTAGACATTGTGTTTCATTGTCATCTCACGAGTGAGTATTTTCTGTTGTATTAATTTTCTAGTATGATTCTTTTCATAATTGTCTATCAATCATTTTCACTAATTGAGGATCGATTTGTCAACCCCCGATTAAGCATATTATTTTTACTATTGAATGTATTGTATTTTTCTTGTTTCTTTATTGAATAAACATGAAATGTTCAACCATTTCATTCACTTGAAATTGAAATTTATATGCTTCTATCAAGTGCTACTAAAAAACCTCAGTTTTCAAATCCGATGAAATGAAATTTTCACTAATCAAAGATCGATTTTTCAACCCCCGATTAAGCATATTATTTTTACTATTGATAGATTGTATTTTTCTTGTTTCTTTATTGAATAAACATGAAATGTTTAACCATTTCATTTACTTGAAATTGAAATTCATATGCTTCTTTCAAGTGCTACTAAAAAACCTCAGTTTTCAAATCCGATGAAATAAAATTAACCATTGAATAAGACACCTGTTTTCTAATTGGAAATCTCATGGATCTAAATCGGAAAGAACTCAAATTGAACTGGTTTTATTCAATGAGTTTTTATTCTCTGTGAAATTCGAACAACTGATAGGTCTCAGTCTGACTTAAAGTAAGGATGATGCTTGTTCTGTATCAACTTCCAC
Organism: Myrrha octodecimguttata; assembly: GCA_958510865.1. Classification (NCBI taxonomy): domain Eukaryota; kingdom Metazoa; phylum Arthropoda; class Insecta; order Coleoptera; family Coccinellidae; genus Myrrha; species Myrrha octodecimguttata. Next base: position 71,616,508 of record OY294056.1, on the reverse strand, counting down.
AAACTTCCCGCCGTTTTACCACATTCCTTTTTATATGAGCACAATCTGGAAAAACATTAATGTATTTGAACAAGTTATCAAATGATATCGATGTATCAGTAGAGTCTGTACAATAATTTTACATTGCTTACCTAATAACTTCACTCCTCGCCTACTATAACATGGAAAAACATCGAACGATAGTGTATTAGTCGAAAATTACAATGTACAGTGTGTCCACGGATTGGGTGCCGGTAAGGTGTAAATGACGAAAAATTTTCGAGTTAGACTCTGATATTCTGGGAATCGCTCCTGCTTGGTCTCAAATTAAGATGTGGAGAAAATGAGCCAAATCAATTAATATACAGGGTGGTTTAGAACTGTTTTAAGGAAAATTGTTAAGAATAAAGCACCTTTGTTTTAAAAGTTATCGAGAGAGTTTATTGAGAAAAGTTGTTTAGAATCAAAAGACACGGCCAAATCTCGAATTTCAGATAAATCGATCAACTTTGATTTTGTGAGTAGGTTATGAAAATATTTGATAATATCCATGGTTACAAATGCCAGACGTGACTTGAAACGCAAATTTTATTCGTCATAAACGAAAATTTTCCTGTTGAAAACATGCTGACCATAAAACTAAGAGTGTTTATTGTACAGTGCTACGGCTTAGGTGCAGACATTTCGAATCAGGGAATAATAGGACAAATCCATGAACGCTGGCCAAATGTTGCGGTATCACGCAACCCTGTTAAAAAAATAGTTTCAAAATTTAAATTTTTGATCATGAAAAAAATCTCACGTATGAAAATGTTCATGACCAACTAATTAAAGTCAAGGTAGGCTGGTTCTTGCAGCAGCTCGTCATTCCAAACAACTTTTCTCAATAAACTATCTAGATATCTTTTAAAACAAAGGTATTTTATTCTTAACAATTTTCCTTGAATCAGTTCTAAACCACACTGTATATAAATTTATTTGGCTAATTTTCTCAACATCTTAGTTTGAGACCAAGCAGGAGCGATTCCCAGGATATCAGAGTCTAACTCGAAAATTTTTCGTCATTTACACCTTACCGGCACCCAATCCGTGGACACACTGTATATTGAATTCTAAGAATATATTCCACTGAAAATTATACAAAACATAATATGGTAGAAATTCATTCATCCAGATATTTTAACCTCATATCTTGTCTGATGTCAATTGTCAGTTCTGACAGACAGTTTCCTTGACGACCGATCATTATTTTCAAATAGCGCCACCTTCAGTGAAAAAAACTAATTCTAGCGAATTCCCCAATATTGGCGGAACAAAAGCGCATCTGTGAATTCACCTTATCTTCTATGCACCTTCATTTTTACTAACTCTGAGTTTGGTTGATGATGAACTGTAATTGAGCATATAATCAACATTGGATTAAAAATCAAGCCCTTAATCGGGTTATCACAGTTTAGTGAAGCCGGCAATCAATCTATCGAATCTCGCACTGGCAACGATTGTAAACAAAAGCATAAAAGCTGACCTCACGTCAGCTCATTTCTGAAATATCATTTAAAACTGCACCACTGTTTTAACCATGCCGAAACCAGTCCAACATCAATAGGACCTCAACATGAAAACCCATTCCAATCAACCTTCGTTAAAAGAAACCTAATTTTTTTTCTCTCATTTTTTCATTATCGCAAATCCGGAAAAAAGTGATCAATGGCTATCGAATCTCGCCAACACAAAGAGTTCTGTTTCAACGAATGAAACATATTAATTTTCTGTTTCGCGTTGCTCTTTCTGCGCCAGAGGGTTATAGCGAGTGGTGCTTGTCATGATTACCAATCCGTCAATCACTGGCCATAGAATTAATAGCAGGGAAGATTAGATATTGGACAGGAGTGATTGATTTAGTCGAATTATGCGATTTTCAGAATGTGTACAGAATATGTATTGCAGAACGCGCGAAATGTTCAAAAGAATGGAGCCGGGACATATTTTTCATTAAAATGGTTGGCAATATTGAAATTAGGGGGGGAAGAGATTGATTGGTAATTTGATAAAAGAGTCCTGGAGGGTTTCGAGGAGAAATCAATGAAAATATTTTTGAAATACCTGAATATAACGAGACCGCATTAGGATCGTTTCAATTGTTGAATATCTTATTATTTTGCTTTATACAAAGCCAGGAGAACAGTTGCTCATTCCCAATGTATACTTGTTGAAGGGAACAGTATGTTATTATTTTGCACAAATATGTTATTTCCCAAGTTCTTTTTTTTGCAAGCCTTGACGCTCAAACCCATGCGAAATTTCGTGAGGATCGTTTTGGTTTTTTTTGTTCCCAGAATTTTTCTGAAACCTAATTTTTTGCCAATTTTTGGAAATATGCCCCCCTCCACTTCCTGCACATGACGATTTTTTGACGGCATGTTGATTTTGCAATGTAAGGATGTAGTGAATGATACTGAGTGGTTCATACATTTTAGCAATGAAGTTCACCCGAAAATCTGTTTTTAAATAAAATATGAAAATCTTCGAGAAAAAAATGTTTTTCAAATTTTTCTATGGAGAATTCTTCATATTGCTACTGTACATCTACCAACCAAGTTTTATTTCGATCGGATGAATATTTTTCGAGTTATTGAAAAATCAAAATTTCAAATGGCTGTAGCACAAAAACCATTCGGCAGATTTGGCCAATTAACGAATTCAACCGAGATATTCAGGATCTTAACCTAACCTGAAAATTTGAAGACTCTGGGTTTTTTCTTTCGAAAGTTATAGTGCACACGGACGGACGGACATAATCAATTTTGACCTCGAATTCTTCTTCGAAAATTATAGACATCGTGACGGAATGATAACGCGCTGTCCCTCAGAACAAGCGCGTAAATAGAGGAATATCTCGAAACGCCCATGAAATTACTGGATGTAATTTCTACAGAAATATCATTTCGAGTGTTCACAAACTGAAAAGTGTCTAGTATACGAATAAAAATCTCTTAATACGCTCCTGAGGTTACTGGCCGAAATTTCAACAGAAATTGTTTGAGGGTTGTCGAGAAAATACACATCTGCTATAAGAATAGAAATATGTCAAATCGCACATGAAAATAGTGGCCGAAATTTCGATAGGAATGTCATTTCGAGTATTCACGAACTGATATTTATCTTGTATCAGAACAGGAATATCTCGAAATGCCCAACGAGATTCTAGTTGAAAATTCAACAGAAATATCACTTCGAAGTTTCACAGGGTGACAAACATCTATTACGGGAATAGGAATATCTCGAAACGTACTTTTAATTTCAGGCCGAAATTTCAACAAAAATATCATTTGGAGTACACAAACTGACAAACATCTAGTAATCCTGGAATTTCTGGCCGGAATTTCAATAGGAATATTCGTATATTCACAAACTGACACACATCAAACACAAGAATAGAAAACTCTAGCATAAGAACTTGAATATCTCAACATGCTACTCGAAATTTCAACCAAATACAATCACGAGACTTCACAATCGAACAGACATCTTGTACGAGAACAGAAAAATCTCTAATTGCTTCTCGAATTTCTGTATAGTAGCTCAGAGGAATGAATAAAAATAATCATATTGCGGTAATAATCCATATTTCAAATCCAATTTATTGTTCAGCAAGAACCAACGGGAAGGTGTAGGTTCATCTTTTGCCACAAGATTGTGTATATGAAATTATAAATCCTATTATCATCATGAAGACATATATACAACAACACAGGAAAACAGAAGTTTCTGAATCAGATAAATATATTCATATACACAATCGACTAAACACAACTAAACTAAAATTCTACGAAATAAACCGATAACAGGAGGGACATTGAGAATATAGAATAAATGACATCACTATGCTACATGATGAATACTTTGGTTTTATAGAGATGATCTGACGCATTTGATTTGCCACAATTTCTAATTGTCGAAGTTTTCCAAAATTTTCATTCGTCGTCTTCTTCAAAAAGGTTTATACTTAAACTAAGACTTTTTAAATCATTTAAATTAACTACATCCTGACCTTCCGGGTTCCCTTCATCCACATATTTATACCTCGAAAGTAGATTCGTGATTGGAGACCATCTTGAAAGTTTAAGATCAAAAGGTAGGATCCATTTCGAATCATTATATGACAACTGAATATTTCTAACAAAATATTTCACCTGAAGGGTTTCACTGATTATAATGGAAGCATCTACTGTAACAGGTTCTTGAAATTGCAATGAAAAAAAATTATTTTGTCGTCGTATATTTTCGTTTCCCAACTGAAAATATTCAATTTTTCGCGATAGTTTTTTTAGAGGTGATCTAAATCATTGATTAAATCAGAATGCAAAAAATTTTCTGCATTCTTGTTATGACTATCAATTATTTTATCATTTCTACACTGAGGATCAGTTCTTCGCGTGGGAACTTTTTTTTGATAAATAAGACGGTGAATTGCATTATCTTTAAGTTTTGGAAGTCCAACTGGCGATTGATATAAAGTTCCGTCATCCCGCAAACATTCCTCAAATCGTACGATATCGTCCATTTCAAAATGAGTTTCGCATATCACACTACTTACTGGGAACGAAGTTTTTTCAAGGAATTGTTTTATCCACGATTGCCTTAGTTACTCATTTACAGTAACATACTTGTTTTCTGAAGACTAACGATTGCTCTTGCAGCTAGGAACACAGCATTTATTAGGCATGATTCGAAATATCTCCTAGTACTGAAGAACTCAATACAATTCAGAACAGTAGCACTTCAATTCACTTTTTTTACCAATAATTCACTTGATTTCACCACGATTTCTTAAACACTGGCTGATGTGTTTTCACAGTTCACACAAAAAACTACCTGCGAACGACACAAGTGGTAAACAGAGTAGTCACAAGTGAAAGTGAATAGCTATTTACCGGTCATATTCCACAATATTTCGAAAACATCCGACATCAACGGCCTAGATACTTGTTGCCGCTTCTACCCTTCATCACGGCTTGTGCTTTAGAAGGCTGTGCAAAAACCTTGTATAACATCAGTTATATCCCGAAACGTACCTGGAATTTCTGAACGAAATTTGTATAGACATATCATTTCGAGGCCCTAATTAGCAAACCTCTAGGTATAAGAACAAAAATATTTCGGAACCCACTCTAAATTTCTATGACAGAAATTTCATAAGAAAAATAATTTTCAGCATCTTCAAACTGACATATGTTTAAGGAACAGGAATATCTATCTTAAAACATTTCGAGGATCCGCAAATTGACAAGCGTCCAGTAGAAGAATAGGAATATCTCCAATTTCAGGCCGAAATTTCAATGGACATCCCATTTAGAATCTCCACAAATTGATATAAATCTTGTATACGATCAGGAATATCTCGGAGTGCCCCTATGAGAGATATTTTATCGTTCCCCTGCAACCAGAACGTTAAAATTCAGATCCTGAACAAAAACAGGATTTAATCGTACCCAGTGCCACTTCTTAATGAAAATATATCCACCTTATCTCCTACACTACCAACGATGAGCGCTAGTCTCATATCTCGTAATTAATATTCAGAAGACAATTAATGTAGAATGTACAAGCCGCTTCTCTGTAACGGCGCAGTCTATTCTGAAATTCTGTACATGATGTAATTTAGACAAACAAAAACCCCGGTGTATTTCATGCAGAATGGCATGAATTATTCCAGACAATAACACGTGAAAATTTGTTATGAAATAGTTACGAAGGATTTGCATTCAAAATGTGGAATGCATTCAGTGTATGAATGCAAATTTCATCCTGAATTCGTTATCTAGCTGAAGCGGTAGATACGTGCATTCGTTTGCGAAAATGATTAGAAGTGATGAGAATTATGAGGTGATTCGAGGGAGATGCTAAATATCAGATTTGTACGACTTTCGCTTTCGACTGCCAGAAACTGTCAGGATAGAACGATGTTAACCGACTATACAGAATTTCGGATAAAGGAACAAAAATTAAAGACAACCTCACATGCAACGTTTCGACAACTTTTCTTGTCTTCTTCAGGCTGGAATCGAGAAATTTGATTTAGTCACTATCTGTTCAAATGAATAAACCGTTGTAAAAAAAACACTAAATTCTTGTTTTTGAAAAAAAACTCGAATAGAGAATAATACATAGATAAAACCTCCAGAAGAGGTCCTTAAAACAAACTTTGAACGTGTATAAAGTATGCTAATATAAATTAAATTACCAGAAACCCAACGATCGAGGGAAAATCAAGAAAGTGTTCATTTTATTATAATTATTAAATCAGCTAACACGACTCAGCAAATGAAATGTTTAAAAAGGTCACAACATATCTAGTAAATTAAATATTTGGAGAAAACATTGAGACTTCCTTCCAAATTCTGACACCAGTTCTTTGTTGAATTCATCAACAATACTGATTAGTGATAACGACCGTGACTAAATCCACATACAGAGTGTAACAGCCAAATGGAATAAATTCGATAACGAATAAATGATGGAGTGTTGGGAAAAACGCTCGGACACGTCGATTTGTAGTTTTAAATGCGCATAGTTTTCAAGAAAATAAAATTATATAGGGTGTTCCATGCGACCGTGGCCTATACCAACTTCCTTATTTCAAATGTAACCCCCTGTATATTATTTATTTTTTGGATTCTTCAGAAAACTCTAGACATAATTCATGTACAATGTCCTATACCTATCTTCAATATTTTCTGAAATATTAAGTGTTTTCTGAAATGTTGAGTAACGTTAGAAGACAATTCTACACCAGATCAGCATGTTGCCAAAACGTTCGCGGCGAGCATTTTGAACATTTCCTACATTGACATTAATGTTTTTTTTGTTTTTTTTTTAATTATTAAGAAATAATCAGTATTACTTATTAGATTTTAAGTGTAATGTACCGAATTTGTGAAATAAAATAATTTTTTTATTCAAAACGTTGATTTTTGCACTACATCTGAAAACACTTAATATTTCCGAAATATTTAGAGATAGGTATAGGACATTGTGCATGAATTGTGTCTAGAATTCTCTGAAGAATCCAAAAAATAAATAATATACAGGGGCTTGCGTTTGAAATAAGAAAGTTGGTATTGGCCACGGTCACATGGAACACCCAATATAATATTATTTTCTTGAAAAATATGCGCATTTAAAATTACAAATCGATGTGTCCGAGCGTTTTTCCCAACACGCCCTCATTTATTCGTTATCGAATTTATTCCATTTGGCTGTTACACTCTGTATATCTGTCATACTGAGGTACCTTCTTTGTTAGCATTTGTTTATCAAATTAATATATATTCCGCTAAGGAATATTTGAATAATTTTATACACGTTCAGAGTTTGTTTTAAGGACTTTTTCTGGAGGTTTCATCTATGTATTGTTCGTATTCGAGTTTTTTTCAAAAAGTAGAATTTAGTGTTTGTTATTTACAACAGTTTTTTCATTTAACCGATAGTGACTCAGTAAAATTTTTCGATTCCAGCCTGAAGAAGACAACAAAAGTTGTCGAAACGTTGCATGTGAAGTTGTCTCCAATTTGGTTCCTTTATCCGAAATTCTGTATGGTTTACTTTTTTTGGAACGATATCGAAGTATTACGAATAATTGTGAACTGACCCTTCTAGAAAAGCACTGAAGTGAAGTCAGCTGCTTTGCACTCGTGCTCAAATTCGCGTACGGACCCCGAAAAACGCCGCTTTACTTCCTGATGAAAATATTTGGCGATCTTCCAATCATATTGAACCTGCAAGCTGTCATTTTGCAATCAAGCACTGAATTTCATGTCGATTCAATCTATTTTTTTGGACATATTGGAAAATAAAATTTTGGATGGGTCAATGGAATCATTGGGTAGGTTTCACCGATTTCTTCGGGAAGGTACTGTGTCTGCGATCATGCCAGGTACTGACAACCATGTAACGGGTTTTTCAACAAGAACTTTGTTTTTCAATGTGGTAACACCGGCACCACATGACAGTTTTGACATTTAGTTTTTGACGTATTCGCAGTATATGCTTTGGCGATTGTTACAATGAATTCAATTTCGCTCGAAAATCGCATTAAAATAATTCAAATCCACTATGAAAATGGTCGTTCTGTTGAAGTTACATTTCGTAAAATTCGTGATATTTTCGGACAACATAAACGTCCTTCTGGGACCGCTATCAAGAATTTGGTCGCGAAATTTGAGTCGACAGGCTCGGTAAAAAATGTGCCAACACCAACACGTGTTCGACCGGGTCGTTCAACAGAAAACATCCCTGCCGTGGGCCACAGTGTTGAAGAAGATCAAAAGTTATCAATTTCACGACGTTCTCAACAATTGGGGTTATCCAAAAGCACAACATGGCGAATTTTGCGAAAGGATTTGGCTTTGAAGCCTTACAAGATTCAACTGGTGCAGGAATTGAAGCTGACCGACCATTCAAATCGCCGTAGATTCGCTCAGTTCATTCAGGAACAACCTGCTGGTTTTTCTCAAAAAATCATTTTTTCAGACGAAGCACATTTTCATTTGTCAGGGTACGTCAACAAGCAAAATTGCCGCATTTGGGCTTCTGAAAATCCTAATGCAATTATTGAGAAGCCTTTGCATGCTCCACGTGTCACTGTGTGGTGTGCTATGTGGTCTGGAGGTTTGATTGGGCCGTTTTTTTTTCGAAGATGAGGCTGGAAATGCGGTAACAGTCAATGGATCACGCTATCGCGAGATGTTAACAACTGAATTTTGGCCTATTATTGATGACATGGATGTCACTGAAATGTGGTATCAACAAGACGGTGCCACATGTCACACAGCCAATGAAACGATCAATTTATTGCAAACCAAATTTCTCGATCGCATAATTTCGCGAAATTCAGCTGTTAAGTGGCCGGCCAGATCGTGTGATTTAACACCACTGGATTATTTTTTGTGGGGCTATGTTGAAGACAGAGTTTATACGGAGCCAATCGAATCGATTGCAGCTTTAAAACTCAAAATCCGTGATGTCATTAACGAAATAGACCCTCCATCTTGCCAAAAAGTGATTAAAAATTTTGATGAAAGAATCAACGTCTGTCAGCGTGGTCGTGGTGGACATTTGTCAGATATCATTTTTCATTCATAATGGCCGAACTTTTCTCTTTGTAATACAATAAAAATTTTATTCATTTTCCACTAAATTCTTTGTTTTATTTTGTTTTAAAAAACAAAGTTCTTGTTGAAAAACCCTTTACAAACTTTTGTGATTATCATGTTACCAAAAGAGTTCGAAAGTTTTATATTCTGCATCCTTCTGATCAAATTATCCTCATGAAATTCTGCTGCTGTCGTTTTGAAGTCAAGTGTTGGATTTTTTTTCCATTGAATCTGTCCAATCTAATAGCCGATCGTAAAAACGATAACTTTTGAAAGAAAGGACCCATTTGAAGGGGAGGTTTGGGGGTTTATCAAGAAGACCCAAATCTTGAACGGGTAAAATCCACCCATTGATCTCGTAGATAAACCCAAATTTTCAAAAATACAGATTGGCACTGATGAATGTGGTCTAACTTGAAATATTTCGTCGGTACGTTGTCCATTCTCACATACTTCTATCAATAACTCTATGGTTTTGTTCAGTTAAATATGGAGTTACTTCCATGGAGGTAGGAAAAGAGTGAAGGGAGCATAACGTTTGAAAAGTGTCGTACAGTTTTGATAACCTTCTGTGGATTTACCCGTACCAATATGGCCGACTTTGAACTGAATATTTTTGTCTCATTTGCTGTACATATACAAATATTTACCTTGTAGTTGTCGGCCATATTGGTATGGGAAAATCCACAGAAGGTTCTCAAAACTGTACGACACTTTTGGTATAAGGGAAATGTAGGATATGCTCCCTCCCCTTTTTTTACCTCCATGGTTACTACGACCTTTGTGTGGAACTGAAAATGACTCAAAGATAACTGACAGAAAAAACTGTACTAGTATCTTATATTTTTTATACAGAGTGGAATGTGTCGACCTGTCATGTTCTACCGACTAACTATCAAAAAGCGAATGGAGTATATTCGAATGAATATAACCTATTATTTCAGACAAATTCAAATTGGTAGAATCGAAAGGATTCGCTCAATCATATGTCACATTTGCTGTTTTGCACTAAAAGATCTGTGTGATCCGTACAGCGAATTCCCCACTTTACGACAAGGATGTTGAAATGATCGTGACAGGGCTGGATCTCATCCATCTTGAGTCGGTTTCTTGACGTTATTCAATGAGATTGCTGTTCTTCTCACTATTCGCATCGGTCCACAAATACTGTTAGGTCCGTGAATATAGATGCGATTTGGATTTGCGAGGAACAAACAGTGGAAATCGTAGCATTAGGACTTATTATTCTATAAATCTTTCCAGTTGCGTTGAATAACTCTTGAAAGATGCATAGGTGATAGATTACACCTAGGATGCACAGAAGATAAGGTGAATTCAAGGATGCGCTTTTGTTTCGCCATAATGTCGGGGAATTCGGCAGAACTCGTTTTTTTCCACTGAAGATGGCGCTATTAATTACGACCGGTCTTCAAGGCAACTGCCTGTCAGAACTGAATAGACGACTTCGGCCCAAGTTGCCAACCCACAATTTTCTTCACAAATTTACTATCACTGGGGAACGAGAATTTCAGTTAAAGTTCGACATGATATCTAAGGTTGGCATTATTTATAAATATCCGTAAAACATGCCTCGGCTCTTCAAACCAGATAATTCCTTCCAAATATAGGTTTTTGTTAAGATCGTCCCCCATTGGCTGAAATTTAAGTTGGGATTCCTGATTTCATGCAAACAGTGTCAATTTTCATAGGATACGTTCCGAAAATCCACTCTGTGTGGATGATCTTAACAAAAACCTATATTTGGAAGGAATTATCTGGTTTGAAGAGCCGAGGCATGTTTAACGGTTATTTATAAATAATGCAAACCTTATCATTGTCCTGAAATTCCGGTTCCCCAGTGAAAGTAAACTTGCTAAGTAAATTGTGGGTTGGCAACTTGGGCCGAAGTCGTCTATTGGCATCAGACAACATATAAGGTAAAAAATATCTGGATGAATGAGTGTCTACCATATTATGTTTTGCATAACTTTCAGTGAAATATATTCTAAGAATTCAATTTAATTTTTGACCAATATACTATCTGACGATGTTTTACTATAATAAAATAAGCAAGGAGTGAAATTATTAGGTAAGCAATGTGAAATTATTTTTCAGAATCTGCTGATACATCGATATCATGCGATAGCTTGTTCAAATATATTCATATTTTTCCCGAATTTGCACATATACAGAGGAATGTGGTGAAGCGGCGGAGAGTTTTTGGAAGTTGATACAGAACAAGCATCATCCTTACTTTAAGTCAGACTGAGACCTATCAAGAGTTACAGTTTCGCACAGAATAAAACTCATTGAATAGAACATATAATTTTGAAACCAAGTCAATTTGAGATCTTTTCTATTTAAATTCATGAGGTTCACACTTAGAAAGCAGGAGTTTTATTCGATGGTTAATTTTATTTCATCGGATTTGAAAACTGAACTTTTCCAGTAGCACTTGATAGCAGCATACAGCAGTAAATTTCAATTTCAAGTAAGTAAAAATTGTTGAACAATTCATGTAGGTATATTCAATAAAGAATCAAGAAAAATAAAACACATTCAATGATGAAAATAATATGCATAATTATTGGGGGTTGATAACTCGATCCTCGATTAGTGAAAATGATTGAAAGACAATCATGAAAAGAATGATATGCTGCTGAGTATCATGAACTTTATACCTTCTATAAATAGCATTCTTTCTTCATATGAACACTTATTTCCATACACATGCACTGTCTAAACAAAATACAGAAGAGACCCATTTCAAAGTATCTGAGGATCTACACATTTCTTCGAAGCTAACACAAAAAGATTTCACGCACTTATCAATAACTAAATAATAATCTGGGAAAACATTTATGTTTTCCCAGATTATTATTCAATTCGAAATGACAATTGCTGAATTCCCATTAATAGTGTCATGCGCTCTGATTGGTCGATTGGTGGCAAGAGAAATACAGCCGGTTTCCCCAGTTTGGTCTAAAGATTTAGTGTGAAAACGAATGAAAATAAGAGCACCATTGTTCTGTGCATCCTAATTGCACCTATTCTCCATACACTTTTATAACGTCCGTCGGTTGGCCATGGAAGTTTGACACTTGTCACTCTGTATAATTGATAAATGTTTGGTTAGGTTCATTTTCCTTTCAGATAACTACGCAGCGTTCTACTCAAAGTTGTACGTTCTACTTAAAGGTGGTGGTAGTTAGGTGTGGAACTAAATCAAATCATAGAGTTTTCGATAAAAATATGAAGGACTTGACAACGTCTCGCCGAATTATTTGGTCCTTGATATTTCTCGAGTACCAACCTGACTCGGTTATCATTACGAAAAGTTTCAAGAAATACCGCCTGACTTTATAAAAAAGAATAGAGTATAGATTCTCGTCTTACGTTCAAACATTTCGGTTACCGTCCCTGTGTTCTATTCATCTATTCTATCCGACCCATACTCCGGATACAAGATTACCGTTCAGTGGATCCCGCGAAACAATTTACGTCGTTCCATCGAAGGAAATTAAACAACATGACCACCGGTCGTTATTGCGACTAGAGCTTAAGTGATAGAGACCGCAAAGCGCATTTCGCATGCTTCCCTTTCGCCAAAGAAATACAGTTATCTCTGTTTCCCTTGTGTTTTACTTAATTTGATTAAAACCAGACTTTGGGGACTAATGGGAATATTACAACCCAGTATTAGTTCGCGGTCCCTTTTAATTTCCCTTTTCCACAAGAAAATGAAAGGAAAAATTCGGTGGAATTAACGCGGATGTCGTTCTTTTGAGTTCGGATTTTATTTTGAGGGGGACCCATCGAAAGGCCAGTCAGGGATTACGGGTTTGTCGGGGAAACCATTATCGTGAATTCGAATTGATAAAGTTACGCCGCTTGAACTCTTTCGATCAGCTGTGGAATCATTTAAGCCAAATGATTCACTAATGGCGGGTTTCCGAATTCAATGTACCAGTTGTTCATACAGTTCGCGTCAAAATTATGGAACAAATTCATTTTCTCAAAAGAAAAATGTTTGGCAACAAAATCCTGAAACAGGTCAATTTTTGTTTCACTTTTACCAAATTTATATGCATTTTTGAAGGATTTTTGTTGCACCCTGTGCCATTCCCATCAACCCTATAAATTTTTTGAATAGGGGATGTGGGTAATGTGGTACTTTTTTGGCAAGGTATTTGTATCTTCTACAGGCGTGCAGAAATTTTTAAGAAAAAAAATTTGTTTTTTCGAAAAATTAGTTACTTCAAAGAGGTTTTAAATTTGTGACCTTTGTCATGGCTCATTTACTTTGGGACGATGGTACCTGATGAAATTTGTCACCAAATGAAAGTCGACCATTACAGTTTTGTTCATGCACAACTTTCAACCCCCTCACGTGAAAAATTTCACGTGGAGTAATGAGCCATGACAAAGTGCACATACTGAAAACCTCTATGAAGTAACTAATTTTTCAAAAAAAATATTTTTTTTTTCTTGAAAATTCCTGCATGCCCGTAAAGAAAATACAAAGACCTTGCCAAAAAAGTACCACATGACCGACTTTTCCTATTCAAAAAACTCAAAGAGTTTATAGAGATGTCACAGGGTGCAACAAAAATCCTTCAAAAATGCATATAAATTTGGTAAAAGTGAAACAAAAATTGACCTGTTTCAGGATTTTGTTGCCAAATATTTTTCTTCTGAGAAAATGAATTCGTTCCATAATTTTGACGCCCACTGTATGTTTGTCGAATCGAAAATTTCACGTCCACGTGGTAGCAATAAATGCTATGCAGCAAAGTTATTATACAATTGTTGTTCAACAATGTTTTACAAGTTTATGTATAACTTGTTACGCAATATAGTTATAAAACAACACTTATGCCAACTTGCTATTCAGGCCTTTTCTTATTACAAATAGCAATATTTCCAGAAAAAAGATATTGCTTCCATGACAAGATCGAAAATATTGGTATTCTGATCATCGATTCTGAGCAATATGATCTGTCACTTCAACCATAATCTTGCTATCAATATTGCTATCTTAGCTATCTCAAAATAATACTTGCTATGCTTGATAACAAGATAACTTAGAAGGCAAATATAGGATCCATTTGTTTCAGTATTATTTTTACCAAGAATTCGAAAATATTGAAAATAAGTATGTGCTAATGGAAATGTTTTCAAGGTTCTCTAGAATGTTTAATTTCAAGGAAAATTCTTTGGCTTAAATACCAGCATAGTAGACAACAACTGATTTTATTATTTGGTTTCATCTCAACAACAGCAACCCCTTTGAGTTGCCAACATAAAAGTTCATCGAATTTCGAATTATTAACGCCTGAGTAAAATTGCTGCATTTGATTTCTGGTAACCAAAATGCTATTGGTATCCAGGAAATTGGTTATTGGTCAATTTGACTTGAAGTGATTGTGTTTCGTGACAATTTTAATAAGTCGATATTCACATGAATACCCAAAACAGTAGATAGAGGTTATTGATGCGAAAGCATAGAAAACTAGAACTATTTTCTTCTTTCTCGTAGCTCTTAAGTCAGAAACTACAGAGTTGTCAGCTCTAAAATCACCGATTATGAAAGTCCATGATAGCAATATTGCTATGACAAAAATCATAACAAACATTCCTATAACACTCGGAATAGAATACGTTATATCATGGCCATATTGCTATAAATAAGAAAGATAGTAATTTGACTTAAATAGCAAAGTTTATAGCAATACGCAAACAGAATCGACCTGGGGCGCTATCGCGCTATTTATATCGTCTACGAGCTCTCGCCGCTTTGCGACAGTCTGGCAACGTCGTGTGCACGGTAAACTTCTATGTTCTAGGGGGACAGCGTGCTATCGTTTTGTCCAAATGTCTGTAATTTTCGTGTTTTGAGCATAAAATGGTCTCAAACGACTAGGTGACGAATCCGGTGTCAAAATCGATTCTGTACGACCGAGGACACGATAACTGTCGAAAGGAACAATCTAGCAACATGAAAGTTTTAGCGTTGTTCCCGCACCAGAATGCTGCAGCTGAGTTCATTATTGGGCCAAATCGACCTAATGCTTTCGGAGTTATAGCCATTTGAAATTTCGAGGTTATTTTCTTGATATTTCAGGAACTACTGGAGCGATTAGATTGAAACTTGGCAGTTAGTTGAAGCATAACGACGCGCAACTTTCAACGAAATTCCGTTGGGATCGTATGGTCACTTGATTGAAAAAAATTCTCAAAATTGTTTTCGAAAAAAATTTTCTTTTCAGAAAATATTGATCAAATATCGAGCTAGACTCAGCAACTCGATATTTGTAGAGAAGGTTAGGACCCTAATTACGAAGGACGAATTCGTGAATGGGTTAAATCCATCCAATGATTCCGCAGATATACCCATTCAAAATTTCATTTCCCAAATATTTCCAAAAATACAGATTAGATCGAATTGAAATCCAGTACATTATCGAAAAATTAACTTAAACACAATAACTTCTGGCAGAAACGACTCAGAAACTCGATATTTGTGGAGAAGGTTTGGGGCTTTGTTAGGAAGGTCGAATTCGTGAATGGGTAAAATCCACCCAATGATGCCGTAGATATACCAAAAAAAAATTCCATTTTCCCAGTATTTCCTAAAATACAGATCAGATCGAATCGAAATCCAGTACCATATCGAAAAATGACAGTTCGAAAGTTCATACACAATTCAATGAGGATAATATGATAAGAAGATCACAGAATATTGAACTTCCAGATATTCCACTGTGTTTTGGTTTGTTTGTCATGTTACCTTGAGGCATGCATTTTGGATTGCCTAAAAATACTAATTCCAAAGTAAAACAACACGTTGCCAAACTGACCTAATCTTTACCTCACTTTCGCATGCAAAAGTGATTCTGATGACTCGAAATTAGCGCTCCTGATGAGCTCTCGGCCGGACAGAATTTCAGTTTCTTCATCAATGAGTTCAACCAAGTCATTTAGGACGATTCTTGACAAAAGACTCGAAAATTACAGACCTTTAGATGAACTGATATAGTGCTGTTTCCCAGGAAAGGCGCCTGAAAATGTACGAAACCAACGACTTTCGACTTCCTATCTTTTGTCTATCCAAACCATTATCTCATTCCAAATCCACCCAAGTGAAAAAACGAACGAAAACGGAATTATCAAAGCGCAGTGTTTCGGGTCCTTTCAAAGCAGCAATAAAGGCCAGGATGTGGAATGTACGTGTCAGGCGTATGAAATTATTAATGATGCTTTCAGACGAGACCGAATGTCTTCTCCGCGACGAATCCACTTTATGAATAATGAAGTCCATTGCAGTTGCTTTTTACGACCACCTTCATTCGTTCGAGATAGAGGTAAAAATGGTAGTGAATTAAAACGTTGGAGGGATTTACCTTCATATTCTATCGGTATACAGGGTGACACACGAGGAAATTATTGATTCAAGCTTCATATTCCTTCCATAAGAAAAGCATTTTTTCATCTGCCTTTCTCGAGTAACGAGTTAGAGGTCGTGGTCGATGTCGACATCCATGTAAATCAAACACATCGAAGTGAATGAAAGAAAATAGAACAAGTAAGTCGAGGTAGAGGTTCAAAGCGATGCCATCAACGAGGTTTACATCGATGCTCTTGAAATTCAAATAATTTTTTTCCTTTTGATGCCTACTGCATAGTTGAAAGTATGCCTCACGAATGTGAGTAATTACTCACAAATTGACAACCTTGCAGTGATGCTAGCTCTACTGAGCATTGCAAGCAACCTCCTTGTTATGTGCTCACGACATCGACCGCGAGTTTACTATTAGCATCGACCGCGACCTCCACCTCGACCGCGACCCTCTTGTTCTGTTCGTGCACTCACTATACAGGATGAGTCTTTAAGTTGTACATTAATTTTAACCATAGATTCCTCCCATCAAATAAAACACTTTTTTCATTCACCATTTCTCTAGATTCGGCTCTGGTAAAAAGTTATAAGCATTTAAATATTTCTGAAGGTGCTAATACACTCCTGTACTTTGTTTGCAAGTTCAACACAGATATCACTTACGGTGATTTGTATTGCAGAGAAATCAATCCACTGCTTGAAATTCAAAAGAAAATGAATGGGGAAACTGATTTACTCACTCAATTCTTATGATTTGGTATTATTGTGGAAAAAATATTTCACTCTATTTGACCATTGAAACACTAATCTTCCACTTGAAATTTGTGCAATATCCAGTTGTTTCTAATTTTCATCAAATTTAGGAATTTATGAGAAATCACTCAATGAATCTAAAAATATTAATTGGACTCTAGAATTCTATGGAAAGCCTGGTCCATAGACATGGATTATGTCTGTGGTCTGGTCACGAAATAGCATAGAACCTATATTTGGTCTATGCGAAATACATAGATTCCTGTGTATTCTATGTTACGGGTGAAGGTAGCTTAATTCACAGTCTTTACCAGCGCAGAGGCGGATCCACGAAAATAAGGCAATTTCTCGGCTTTTTATCAGATTTTTAAACATTCAACGTTGAATATCTCGAAAAAGGTTCGTTTGAGGAGAAATAACAAGGAATAATTAAATATTCTGAAATGATTAAAAATTCTTGAATTAGGTAAAGTTTATCTGCATTATTCATGCTCATTTCTTTTAGTTTTATGAATCAGGGAGTCTATAACCCAAAAACTGTTTGAAGTTAGACGACATTGATAACTGTAGAATACGAGTTACAGTCAAAGCGAACTTCACACCAAAAATCATTTCATTCGGAGGAACCATGTCGAAGCTACAAAAGTTTTTTTTTGGAATTTCAACAGCCTGTATATTTTTACCGGGGCTGAATGAAAAATGGTAAATAAAAAAAGGGTTCTATTTGATGAGAGGAACCTAGGGTTGAAATTAATGTACAACTTAAAGACTGTATGTAATCTGTTTTGAAGAATATGAGGTTTGTTCGTTGTACCTGCATGAACTACACTAATTACACTAACCCCACGTGTCGGTGTGTAAAGTTGCACTCTGTCCGTTGCGGAAATGTTGGGAATTAGTGTAGTCACAGATTACGTTTGCAGTGCATAGAGTGAGGTTGTCTTCTGTGATGGTTATGCGTAATTATAATTCATAATCATAGACATTTGTTGTTTTCTCTGGTTCCTGGTTAACGTGTTCTGTTTGTATGTGTGGTCATTTTTGGACGAAATTAATTTTCATCATATCGTTATTCAGAATGAATTTTTTTTTTCCTTGACGACAAATCAACATCACCTCGAACTGAAAGAGAAAACGAAAAAAGCATGGAATTCTGTCATCTCGGATTTGCGTAAAAACATCTATCATATATTTATTTGTATTCTATGAGAACCATAGAACAGATTGATCTACACTAACTCTACTCATTCTACTTTCTGTGGCTACTCTCAACTGCACTCAGCTGCACTGAGAATTGGAAGTTAGTGGAGTTTGTGTAGTTCATGCATGTACGACGAACAAACAATTCGTTTGAGAAAATTATTAACTCTCTCGATCCCTAGAATTTGGTGCTTAAAAGTATTTGTTGATGAAATATTTAACCATTCTTGAACAATGAGTTTCCATGTGATTTTTATTCAGTTTCCGACTGTTGTCACTTGTAGATTATTCACACTTTCTTTGCCGTCAATTCTCATATGACCATAATATCAATTGAATTCATTTCGAAACTCTAGACAGATACAATATTCACAATTCTATGGTCAGCGGCGGATCCAAAAAAAATTGTAATTTCTCGAACTGTAATCAGGTTTTCTAACATTCAACGTTGAATAACTCAAAAACTCTAAACTTATTGTGTTTACGCTCGTCCTCACGACCGTGAACACAATAACTTACAGAAGACACAACTAAGAAACTCGATATTTGTAGAATAGGTTTGGTCCTCAATTAGAAAAGACGATTTCGTGAATGGGTTAAATGCACCCGATAATTCCGCAAGTATACCAATTCGAATTTTATTTTCCCAATATTTAAAAAAATGAAAATTAAATAAAATTGAAATCCAGTACTTGATTGAAAATCACAGTTCGATGGTTCATACAGAATTTCGTGAGGATAATATGATAAGATCGCAGAACATAAAATATTCAAAAATATTTTTTTTTGAAATTGTTCTAATTACACGGTCATCACGAAATTTCGCACAAAGCTTTCATAAGCATTCTTAAGCCAGCATCTGTGTTCCATCATGATGGATCAAGTGTTTTTTGAGATATTCTAAAAAAATGAGAAAAAAATGTAATACAGAGAAAAAGATAAATTCGGTAGTTTTCTTTATATCAAACTGACTACATTGAAATTGTACACCCTGAAAAGTGGAGAGATATCTGAAGCCGGGTCCAAATGAGTTTAATACGAACAGCGAATGCAATGAAACACAGTGAGTTTTATGGTTCGAGGCAGCGCTCTTTCTGTTCCGTCGGGACTCATTTTTCAACTAGACACTAGAACGGTGCATTCGAATTTATTATTCGAGGCTGAGCCCGTGTGCCGCCCACACTATTTTCCAAATCGTTCATCAAATTTTATTGCATTCACTTTTTGGATTAAGCCGGATTTAGATGAGTGTAATCCGAACTGCGAATGCAATAAAATTTGATAAACGGTTTGGCGAATAGTGTGGACGGCACTCGAGCTCAGCCTCGAATAATACATTCGAATGTATTGTTCGAGTCGAAAACCGAGTCCTGACAGAGCAGAAAGAGCGCTGCCTCGAACCATAAAACTCCCTGTGGTTTATTGCTTTCGCTGTTCGCATTACACTCATCTGGAGCCGGCTTTACACTCATCTGAACCCGACTCAAATCAAGCCGGTTACGAACAAAGACTGTCTGAACACTTTAAGTCTCACCTTAACTATTTCTTGTAGACAAACTTCGTCATTAAACTCTATCATTTTATTTCAGATGAAGTGGCTTATGTATTGCGTGGTAGCAGCTTTATTCGTTAGCTTCACATCAGCAGAAGGAGAAATCTGGGAGGAAGATGACCACGAAGTATTGATAAGAAACGAAAGGGGAACCAAAAACCGTGGTAAGTATCTTTATTGTTTCACTGATATCATTTTTTTACTTCCCTAATAATAGCTCGATATGAAGTTGACCTCCAGACCTGCGATATTTTTAGGTACAAACCCAGAAAAAGGGAGATAAAGAATATGTATGATTAAAGACTTGACCCTTGACACTGTTGACAGCTCGTTATCGGGGCATGACTTCAACATGTATGGTTTTGTCACTAAACATCCAATTAAGGGGGGCAGAAGATGAAAAGCATCTATAGAATTAGCTCATCAGTTTTCCGCATGGTGGCTAGCCGTCATTGAAAATTCTATTTCCGATGTTTCATTCTCATTTTGTCGGTATGTTTCAGTTTCATTCATGCGAAAGATGGCAAATTCCAATGTTCTTTCATGAAAAACGAAAACATCAATGCTTAAAATTCCAGTTGTTATTGGAAAAATCCAATGTTTGAATATTTTATCCAGCATGACTTGAAAGTTTCTACTAACTATATCGAAAAACTGCCCCTTCTGAACTATTAAGGGCTGTGATACTAACCTCGAAATTCTTAGATTTTGAAAGGACGACCGTGAACACAATAACCTCCGGAAGAATCAACTTTGAAACTCGATATTTGTCGAGTAGGTTTTCTCAGTTATGTCAGAAAATTATAATCCGATCCAACTGAAATTTGATACAATGTTTCGAAAATTAGACATCAAGGTCTCTGCAGAACTCTTTCCCAAATGTAATAGATAGTTTCAGAAGATAAATTCTCCAAAGAAATTCAGAAATATTTTTCTTTTTCGAATTTATCAACATAACGATCACAATAAAATTCAGCAGAACGTGGCTCACCGCTATGCTCCAACTGACTGCAAATTTTCAATTCAAATCGTTCGAGAAGTTCCTGAAATATAGGGGAAATAACTTCAAAAATTCAAATGACTACAACTGCGAAATCATTTGGCCGAAAATTACAGACATTTGGAAAAAACGATAGCACGCTGGTCCCTAGAACATGCGTGCAAATAGAGTTAAAAAATCCAAACACCAATCCATGATTTTCAACTCTTATTCTTGGTATCTAAACAAAGTTATCTCCCTTTTTTCGTTAATTTCACCTTCAGTTCAGGAATATGCTATATGCGTAAGTGCCGATTACTTTGATATATGTATATGTACAGTGCGCGTCAAAATTATGGAACAAATTCATTTTCTCAGAAGAATAATATTTGGCAACAATATCCTGAAACAGGTCAATTTTTGTTTGCAAATTTATATGCATTTTTGAAGGATTTTTGTTGCACCCTGTGCCATCCCCATCAACCCTCTACATTTTTTGAATTGGGACAGTAGATCATGTGGTACTTTCTTAGCAAGATCTTTTATCTTCTTTACAGGCGTGCAGACATTTTCAAGAAAAAAAATTTTTTTTCTAAAAAATTAGTTACTTTAAAGAGGTTTTTAGTATGTGCACTTTGTCATGGCTTATTTACTTCGAGATGACGGTACCTGATGAAATTTGTCACCGAATGAAAGTCGACCATTATAGTTTTTTTGTTCATACACAACTTTCAACCCCTTCACCTGAAAACATTTTTTTCTCCATTAAAGAGTTCGTAGGGTTTGAAAGTTGTGCATGAACAAAACTGTAATGGTCGACTTTCATTCGGTGACAAATTTCATCAGGTACCATAGTCTCATAGTAAATGAGCCATGACAAAGTGCACATACTGAAAACCTCTTTGAACTAACTAATTTTTCAGGAAAAAATTTTTTTCTTGAAAATTTCTGCACTCCTGTGAAGAAGATACAAAGACCTTGCCGAAAAAGTACTACATGACCCACTTTCTCTATTCAAATAATTTAGAGGGTTGATGGGGATGGCACAGGGTGCAAGAATATCCTGCATAAAAATTTGGTAAAAGTGATACAAAAATTGACCTGTTTCAGGATTTGTTGCCAAATATTATTCTTCTGAGAAAATAATTTTGACGCGCACTCCATATATAAGGAAATAAAAGAGAATGTATATGTATTTTTCGTAAAGACATCACGTTCGAACGACTGCACTAAACTGGACGATTCTTTTTTTGTTATGTTCGCTATTGTCAGGACTATAAAACAAAATATTTCGGAAAAAATCTTCTACTTTTACTATCATATTTCTGAATGTATTTTAGGTTTCCGGACAGCAAGTGAATGAATTGAAACGAAAATAAATACTTTCCTACTATATTATAAGGATTATTTAAATTAGACAAAAATAATTTAGGAACAAGCAATTCTGTCAATTGCGAGTATAAATTCTCAAACACCAATTTGTTATTTTTTTTTCATTAGTTACACAAGCCGAGTTAGGCAGCTATACTCCATTCACTTTTATACAGTATCCCGGTTTGCCATGACATCCTGACAGCTTTCACCGTGTATATTTTGAAAATGTTAGGTTATAGTCATTTTCCTGTCAGATAAATACACAACGTTGTCCTCTCTACAAAGAGGTCGTAGTAATTACTTATTTTTCAAAATGTCAATCTATATTTGGAAAGTAATGAGTTTGTGAAAATATTATGTGAATTCAATAATTCCAAAGACCTGGCGAATGTTGAAGAAACTTTTTTCTTTGGTAATACTGGAAATATTTCACGTATGTAAACATGGTTGGAAGACTCAGTAATGCTTTTTTCTTGTACGGAAATCAAGAATCGAGTGTTTCGGAATTTTATTGAAAAATGATGGATAGAATAGTCCGTTACTTCGAATTTCCCTACTTTTCTAAATTCTCAAGAAATAAGCCTACAGAAGTCATTTAAATACCTTGTTGCACAACTTGAAGTATTCCAGTATGAAAATGTAGTAGTACTTCGAAACCTGTGTCACAGTTAACCTCGAAAGAACTAACTCCATTCACAAAGGTCTTGGTAATCTAGGTGAATGATACATACACTGGATTGGGATCAACATATTTCTAAACTGGGATGCAGCTTAGCTTCAGTCAATTATCTTTGGTTGTAGTGACAAGATATCTGGATAAATTTTCCATGAAAACTACCTATCATGTTTTATTCGAGTCAAAAGCAAGATAAGGAATTATGTTTTATGCACATACTTTGAAGTCAACTCAAATATTCAATTCCCAGAAAAAAGCAATTCCTAAAATATTAGAAAAAATAGCATTGAATGAGATATTGTATAATTCATGTTTATTTCGTGCATAAAAATTCAATGTTCTGCCAACATAGGATATACCAAGTTCATTTTCAATGTACTACTTCCTATCGAAACAATTCCACGAAATATATAACTTTTGAAATTATTCGTTAAGGAATAGGCTCAATACAATACAATCAAAGCGAAATGTCAATTTATTAGTTTATTATGGCTGAAACTGAATTGTTATTGAAAGAGAGTAGAAATTGGCAACCTCGCATCGAATTATTTTGACATTGTCGATATTTCAGGAGCGCCAATCTGCCTTGGTTTTAGTTACAAAAACATGATAGACCTAAATCATGGCCAACCGGGATACTTTATAAAAGTGAATGGAGTATAGTTCCTCACAATGAAGAAAAACAACCCAATATTATACCTCCTACTGTGAGAATATAAGGGATTCGAAGGAAATCAGAATAATTCCATTAATACATAACAGAAAAAGGCGCTTTTAATCCGAAACGATACTTCCTTATTTGGCGCACGGTAGGTTTCCCTTGAACGGTTCGCGCACAAAATGCCACTTAGGCTGTCCAGAGAAGCCAACTGAACTGGAAAATATTTTCCCCAAGAAATTCGGCGGCAAATGGGGGCTTATTTCTACATCAATCTTGATGTGCAAAGGTTAAAAACGTGAAAATGTGAGAGCTACATTCTATTCAGTCGAAGTGGGAGCAGATAAATCAAATGGGCTTTTTCAGCAAAACTGGAGTTGAAATGGGAACGATCCGATGGAGCTCATAAATAGCAGGGGAAGAAAGTTATACATTCAACTGGTTTTAATTGAACGTAAAAAAAGGATTTATGAGCGTTCAGAACAATGAGTATAAGCGAAGATAGAAAAGTAGCTGGAATAACTAATTTAATCGTATTAACAGTTGAAAGTTTTTCACTGAATTATTCAAATGATGAGAGGAATAGGAAAAGAGGATTTATCATTTTGAAAGAATGATGAACGAGCTCTTCAATTTATTTTTCGTATTTTCTCCAGGTTTTTTCCCACAATCAGGTCGATTCTGTTTGCAAATAGCAATATTGCTAGGAAAAAGATATTGCTATCATAACGAGATTGGAAATATTGGTATTCTGATCAACAATTTTGAGCAATATGGTCTGTCACTTTAACAAGAATCTTGCTATCAACATTGCTATCTTAGCAACCTCAAAATAGTACTTGCTATGCTTCATAACAACAAAGTTTAGAAAAGGAATTTCTCACAGATCCATTTGTTTCAGTATTATTTCTTCCAAGAACTCGAAAATATTGAAGATAGGAAAGAATGTGCTAATAGAAATGTGTTCAAGGTTCTCTAGAATATTTAATTTTAAGGATTCTTAGACTAAAACACCGGTATAGTAAGCAACAGCTGACCTAATTATTCTAATGATCTCAACAACAGCCATCCCTTTGAATTCCCAACAGAAAAGTTCATCGTTTCGAATTATTATCGCCTGCATAAAATTGCTGCATTTGATTTCTGGAAACCAAAATTCTATCGGTATCCAGGAAATAGATCAATTTGACTTTAATTGGTTTTTCTGTTTCATAACTTTTTCGAATAAGTCGATGTTTACATGAATAAAAAAAGTATATGCTAATGGTAATGTGTTTAAGGTTCTCTAGAATATTATTTAATTTCAAGGAAAATTCTTAGACTAATATACAGGCATAGGCAACAGGTGAGATGATTATTCTAATCATCTCCACAACAGCAATCCCTTTGAAGTGCCAACGAAAAAGTTTATCGAATTATTAACTCCTGAACAAAATTGCTGCATTCGATTTCTGATGACCAATATTTTATTGGTATCCAGGAAATTGGTTATTGGTCAATTTGACTCGTTTCGTTTCCTAACATTTTTATTTTTTATGTCGATGTTTACATGAATAAAGAAAGCCGTAGATAGAGGTTATGTATGCGAAACCATAAAGAAAACTCACGAATTAGGGTTATTTTCTTCTTCCTTGTAGTTCTAAAGTCACAAAATACAGTGTTGTCAGCTCTAAAATCACCAATTATGGAAGTCTATGATAGCAATATTGTTATGACAAAATTCATAACAAACATTGCTATAACACTCGAAACAGAATACGTAACATCATGGTCATATTGCTATAAATTAGAAAGATAGCAATATGATTAGAGTAGCAAGGTTCATAGCAATACGCAAACAGAATCGACCTGAATATCTGAGGAAAAATATTCCAGAATTATTTTTAATAGAAAATGGCCTTGCGGATTGCGGGATTGAAATTTTTTGTCGAGGGCAATTCCCAAAATAAAATGTAGTGAAGTGTGATATTTCAGAGTCTATATCTGACTTCTTCATCAGGCAATAACAGAATTTATGTGCTTTTAGAACAATGAGGATCCGCGAAGATAGAAAAGTAGGTGGAATAACAGATTTTTTTGTCTTAAGGGTGGAAAAGGTGGAAACTATTCAGGTGATGAGAGGAATGGGAAAGAAGGAAGGATTTCCACTTTCCACTTATATTCGAAAAAAAACTATTAAAACTAAGAAAAGCACTGACGTGAAGTTAGCAGCTTTTGCGCATGTTCTCTTTCGGTGATATCCTTTGAACATGCGCGCAAAAGCAGACGACTTCACGTCAGTGCTTTTCTAGGTTTTTTTTTCGATCAAGTACGGGAATTCAATTCGAACTGATCTGTATTTTTGAAAATTTTGGGGAATTCACGAATTCGACCTTCGTAATTAAGCCCCAAACCTACTTTAAAAATATCGAGTTTCTAAGTTGTTTCTTCTAAGTTATTTTATTTACGGGATGAATCCAGATTCCCCAGATATACCTATTCAAAATTTTATTTCCCAAAATTTTATTTCCCCAATATTTTGGAAAATACAGATTAGATCGAATTTAAATCCAGTACTTTATCCAAAAAGTTGCAGTTAAAAGGTTCATACAGAATGTCATGAGTATAGTATGATCAGAAGATCAGAGAATATTGAATATTCACAAAAAAATTGCAATTTTTTGTAATTGTTATTTATCATTACTCGATCATCATGAAATTTCGTAAGAAATTGTCCATCGGCATTTTCAATTCAGCTTTCAAGTTTCATCATGATTGAATCAGCATTTTTTGAGTCATTCCGAAAAAAATAACGATATCGAGAAAGAAACACGAAATTTCACATATCTTTTTACGATATCTTCAAAAATTATGATCATATCGAACTGAAATTTATGTGAAACATGGAGCTCAAGGCATGACCAGAAATCATTCCAAAAGTAATGAACAGTTACCGAGAAAAAATATTTTTTCGAAAAAAATTAAAAAAAAAATTTTAAAAATTTACCGACAGTACGATCTCAACAAAATTCTGCAAAAAGCTGCGAATTCCTATATGCCCCAAAAGAAGCGCATTATAATTGAATTCGAATTATAATCAATAGAAAACGCCTTTGCATATTGCGGGATTCAAACTTTTTGTCGAGTACAGTTTTTAGAAAAAAATGTTGATTAACACAACAATATCGGAATAATTTAACGACCATCGAAGTGAAATATGATGTTCGTTTTATAACTGACTCCTTGAAACAGACAAGGATAAAATTTGCAAGATTATATTATTTCAATTCATTCGAATTTCGAGAAATAATTCGACATTTTTGAAAAATCACACCAATGCAGATTCGCTTGATATGAAATGTATCTGTCAATTTAATTTTTTTCAGTAAATTTGAAAATGGAAGTTTATTAATCTTTTCAAATTCCATTTTAAATTTTTTTGTGGGTTCTTGAGAATTTATCTATGCTAAACATTTGTTCAACTCTTTCCTTCCATGTTGCCACATTAGGAGAATATCATCAACATATATCGCCACCAGGTCCATTGCCATTCCAACATTTTGACGATAAAATCATCAACTTATTGGAAATATGTCCTTTTCGAACAAATCATTTCCATAATATCATCGATATTAATATTAAATCTTGCATCTTCGATAATTCTGTCATTTCATTCCAATTGTGTTGTACTATTTGAAGGGACCTATCGACAGGGACGTATTTTCAGAATACTGTCCTTATTCCCTGTTAATGATTTCAGAAATTGTAACAGATAAGTCTAGATTTTGATAGGACACACAATTGGTCCTAATGGAATAAGAAACATTCGGAGTGAAAATTGGCAACTGATAAATAATAAAGGGTTTTCCAATAAGAGGTGTTATTTTGATATTCAAAGAAAAATGCAATTTTTCAATATAAATGATCGGATGACTATTTCATTATAAAGAAGAAGCTATGCCGTTAATAGTGGAAAATAACATCAGGAAAATGACCACCACGGCCACGCTTGCAGGACCATATCCTTTTAATCAAATTTTCCATAACCAAATCGCAATGTGGCTGCCTTATGTCCTTGATAGCCTCACGAATTCCATCTTTGAGGTCTTGAATCGACGCTAGGCTATTGGCGTAGACCTCCTTTTTCAAGTGGCCCCAAAAAAAGAAGTAGCAAGGTGTTAAATCACAAGATCTCGGTGGCCAATTGTGATCACCTCTTCGAGAGATAACACGATCCAAAAACTTTTCCCGCAAAAGATCAATGGTTTCGTTGCTTGTGTGGCATGTAGTGCCGTCTTGTTGAAAGTAAACGTTGTCCAGATCAATACCATCCAATTCCGGCCATAAAAAATCATTAATCATCTCTCGATAGCGCAATCAATTCACCGTAACTGTTGCTCCAGCCTCATTTTCGAAAAAGTAAGGTCCAATGACTCCGCCGCACCAAACAGTAACACGTTGAGGATAGAGAAGCTTTTCAACAATAACTTTCGGGTTTTCCGAGCCCCAGATGCGACAATTCTGCTTGTTGACGAAGCCACCGAGGTGGAAATGGGCCTCATCACTCAAGATGATTTTTAGATGGAATTCCGGATCATTTTCATGCATTTCAACGACCCAATCAGCCAAGACACGACGTTGTTGATGATCGGCCGGCTTGAGTTCTTGTGTTAACTGAACTTTATAAGCCTTAAGACCCAAATCTTGTACGGTGTAATGACGGGTTTTATTCTTCACATCATTAACTTGTCCTAATAGCTAGAATTTTTCCACCAATTTTTTTATTGCGGTCCGACAAGGTGCTTCACGACGAGCCAAAAATGTTCGAGTTTCACGAGCCGTCTCTGCCAAATTTTCACCATTTTTATAGTGAATTTTAATAATTTCAATGCGTTGTTGAAGCGTGTATCGTTCCATTTTTATTAATGGCGTAGTTTCTACTTGTCGAATGTCAAAATATGACAGCTTCAAAAGTGACATCTACCGAAATAGCGGGCTATTCAAAATACCATCTCTTATTGGAAAACCCTTTACATAACAATCAAAATGCCTTATTTTCAATCCAAATAATATAATCGAATAGATAACTGGTTTGCTGTATGATGCTGTAATATCAATCCACATAGCAACGGATATAGGAACATCATGGAGCTGTTGGTCAATATGTATTTTCGCGAATTTTAGACGACGTTGTTGAAGCGTGTATCGTTCCATTTTTATTAATGGCGTAGTTTCTACTTGTCAAATGTCAAAAAATGACAGCTTCAAAAGTGACATCTACCGAAATAGTGGGTTATTCATAATAACACCTCTTATTGGAAAACCCATTAGAATTTTCATGTTCGAGGAACTCACTTCGATGAACTCAAATATTCCCAAGACGCCCCTGCAATATCTCCCCAACACCAGCCCCCCTCATTTGTGTCCTTCAGCGTTTCCAGATAACATTTTTTTCGACACTTTAGGTTGAAGCGCTCTGGTCGGTCGTCTCATCTACTTCAACATCATAAAAGTAACCACCGAATATTCGGGTTGAAGAGCAGGACGATCATCATTGCAGCACTTGAAAGAGAGACAGACGTCATGAAAGTCGGAAAGCTATTCAGACATCAAAGATGCCCGGGGTGTTGCTATCACGATTTTTATTTACACAAGGACGAAGTGTCAATTTATTCCTCTCTCTTCTGGGGAATTTTTTCTCTTGTGTCGTTTTGGGACACTCGACGTTGTCTGCGCTTCAGCACCATCGTAAAATTCCTGTTTTATGGGATAAGGAAGGAATGTAGGACAGATTGTGTCATAGATTTGTATCAAGGGAATTGTTGTTTCGCCTAGTAATGTAAACATCTATCAGGAATAACCGAATGCCCTGAGTTTCCACATCTTGTTCTATTCCATCCTCTCAGATCTCTGAAAGTCATTCAACTCGACCAAGATGCATAGAATATATCATATATCAGGTGTCGACACTTTCCTACAAAGACCCACTAAAATTTTGGGTCCAAAATGCAGTCCTAGAATTGTCAAATGTTGTCTTACTTGGCTCTGTAAACGATGATGGCGCTGAGGTCGTTCATACAATTAATTCCGCTGGATAAAAATGAATTCAGTTATAATCTGATTGATCTGATGAAACTATTTCCAAAAATTAATCAGATATTTGAAATTATGGATTCTTACTAATATACAGTGTGTCCACGGATTGGGTGCCGGTAAGGTGTAAATGACGAAAAATTTTCAGAGTTAGACTCTGATATTTTGGGAATCGCTCCTGCTTGGCCTCAAATTAAGATGTTGAGAAAATGAGCCAAATCAATTAATATACAGGGTGGTTTAGAACTGATTTAAGGAAAATTGTTAAGAATAAAACACCTTTTTTTTAAAGATATCGAGAAAGTTTGTTGAGAAAAGTTGTTTAGAATCAAAAGACACGGCTTAATCTCGAATTTCAGATAAATCGATCAACTTTGATTTTGTAAGTAGGTTATGGAAATATTAGATAATATCCATGGTTACAAATGCCAAACGTGACTTGAAACGTAAATTTTATTCGTCATAAACGAAAAGTTTCCTGTTAAAAACATGCTGACCATAGAACAAAGTGTGTTTATTGTGCAGTGCTACGGCTTAGGTGCAGACAGCACGAAAAATTTTCGAGTTGGACTCTGATATTCTGGGAATCGCTCCTGCTTGTCTCAAACTAAGATGTTGAGAAAATGAGCCAAATAAATTTATATACAGGGTGGTTCAGAACTGATTCAATGAAAATTGTTAAGAATAAAGTACCTTTGTTCTAAAAGATATCGAGATAGTTTATTGAGAAAAGTTGTTCGGAATGACGAGCTGCTGCAGGAACTCAAGTTACAGATGAATCAGCCTACCTTGACTTAATAAGTTGGTCATGAACATTTTGTATACGTGAGATTTTTGTCATGATCAAAAATTTAAATTTTTAAACTATTTTTTCAGCAGGGTTACGTGGTACCGCAACATTTGGCCAGCGTCAATGGAATTGTCTTATTACTCCCTGATACGAAATGTCTGCACCTAAGCCGTAGCACTGCACAATAAACACACTTTGTTCTATGGTAAGAATGGTTTTAACAGGAAACTTTTCGTTTATGACGAATAAAATTTACGTTTCAAGTCACGTCTGGCATTTGAAACCATAGATATCAAATATTTTCATAACCTACTTACAAAATCAAAGTTGATCGATTTATCTGAAATTCGAGATTTATCCGTGTCTTTTGATTCTAAACAACTTTTCTCAATGAACTTTCTCGATATCTTTTGAAACAAATGTGTTTTATTCTTAACAATTTTCCTTAAATCAGTTCTAAACCACCCTGTATATTAATTGATTTGGCTCATTTAACCAACATCTTAATTTAAGACCAAGCAGGAGCGATTCCCAAAATATCAGAGTCTAACTCGAAAATTTTTCGTCATTTACACCGTACCGGCACCCAATCCTTGGACATACTGTATAAGAGGAGTTTAACAAATGTGGAACATGAACTCATAATAATATGAAATATGTATAAGGGAATAAGGAGCAATATGAGGTTTATTGTAATAATATACATGAATTTATACAAGAAGTAATTTCGAAGAAAAAACAACGGTGAAAACGGAACGGGAGATTAATATTACTCATGAATTTTATTGGATAGTTTGGATCTCCTTTCATAAAAATATGGTTTTTAAATTTTGTATGTACCTATTAATAAATATTCAATTCAAAAGTCATGAATTTTTGTTACTTACTCCTGAAAACATTTCTAGGAAATGTTCATGTTTATTATAATTAATACGAATTTCCACTTTGCTGTTCATGTTCATACGAATTTATTAGACGAATTTCAAACCGGACAAATTAATCGTATTATCTATAGTTCTGAATGTGTTCTTGTGGTATTTATGACAACTCAACTCTGGAGGACTTCCTTTCCATGAACTAAATATTGCGATAATAAAGACATACCTCTTGAAATAAACAGGTATTCAAAAATATCAATTTTCAGACTTGTATTTTCGGTGTATTCAAAGACAAATTAAACCTTTAAATACAGGGTGAGTCTTTGACATTGCAGAATATTTTAACAGAAGATTCCTGAAGCCAAAAGAAACACTTTTATCCCTCACCATTTTTTCCGATTCGGCTTGGTTCGTAAGATACAGACTGTTGAAAATCCATAAAAAAATTTAATTTTCGATTATATCTCGCGAACGATCTCATCGAATGAGATGATTTTTGGAATATAGTTTTTTATTGATACGATGAATGTTCCTGTATAACTAAATTTCATCCACATCCTCCAGTTTCTTTAATATGACCATAACATTCCATAAAAATACCATAAATTCAAAGAATCCAAATTTAAAAAATAATTTGAATGCTATTCAACGAATTTTTGACCATTTTGGAAAGTAAAAGTATTCCTTATTTTTTTTCGTATGATGCGCCGTTTTCGAGTAATCTGAAATTCAAAAATAAAAAATATCCGTGAATTGGGTACTTTGGCTGAATGCAACTCTGTTCAAAAAATTAACAGAATTAAATTTTTCCGCATTGCCACGTCTAAAAGTTGAGAATGGAATCCTAGCATTTTTTATTTGGAATGATTTGTAAGCGGAGTAGCTGACTTTGACCAATTCACAATGGACGTAACCGTAAGAATCCCGCAACTCGTGCGTAAAAATCAAAGAGGAAACTACAAAATTCATAAGTACCAGAATCTTCACAATAGGTTCAACTTTTCGCAAAACTATATCTGTGTTATACACATGGTGATTCGTTCCTGAATCCATTCATGAAGCTTCCTTTTCAATTTCGAGCTAATTTGTGTAGTATAATTGATTAACTTCTCACTTTTTCATGATAATGGGGATTCTTACTGGTTTGAATGCAATCTTTCTGCTGACCCAAATTTCTTGAAATTATGTACAGAACTTTGATAGTATTTGTTTTGAGGTATTCTTCGAATGCGAAATGCGCTTTCATAACATAACAACCCATGGTGGAAGAAAACCACCATGACATAACCTTAAAACCACGGAGCCACAGATTTATAGTTCAGTTCAGAATCATAGACTACACAATTGTATACATAGAATTAGCATATTGTGTGTTGTTTGATTTCGAAGGGTTCTTTCTTTCTGTTCGTCAATTTGGCAACGTTTGTACGTTCATAGATAAATTAGGTACATCTGTTTTATTTATTTATGAAAATGAAAGTTTGAATGGGTTATGTTCGAATCTGATAATTCTTGGAGAAAATGAAATAAACAAAGAAAATTAATGATTACAAATTGAAGATGAATCTCAAAGCTAATATGACTGATGGCTAGATGAATTCCTCATTATCGAAAATGAAACTAAGAGAAGAATATTCAACTTTTATCGCCCACGAAATTTGGAATACCTAACTTGTTTATTGTACTATAAATACAACTTTTTTCAGCAACTGGAATGTAAAAAGTAAGTTGACGCTTGTGTTCATAACAGAGTTGCTTATTTCGAAGATTTGAATGGTATATCTTAGGCTTTGAAAAACTTCAGTGTTCAGGTTTCTAGGGGCGGCTAGGCTATTATGAAAATTTATAATGCCTATATCTTTTTATCTAGGCCGAATCGGAAAAAATGGTAGAGGACAAATGTGTTTGTTTCAGCTTCAAGAATCTTCTGTTAAAATATTCTGCAAGGTCAAAGACTCACCCTGTATATTATCGCCATTCTGACTGAATGAAATGAATAATCATAATTGAGATTTGTCGAAATGAATTTAATTCGGAAATTCTTGAAAATAATGTATGGTCCAACCCGAAAAATCAGAAAGAAGTTCTGATTTGACTAGTTTTGATATGACAGGTCGGCAACTTCCGTAAATATTTCAGATTTTATTTGGCAGATTTTCCTATGCCGGCATCTATCGTTGAGAACAAGAGTAGGACAGCAAAGCCGTATTTTGAAAACATTTGGACCTCATTTCGGACCCAAAATATGTCAAAGAGCCGCACCATGTATTCTATGCATCCGTAACTCGACTTAAATCCCAAATAAGCGGCAAGATCGGAAAGAATCCAAATGTTGGTATCTGCGCTCCATCTGATCCATCTCGAGTTTTGATCCTTTGACGCCAGTCAAAGAGACTCAGAGCGCCGTTCGCACTATTCGTGGAAGAATCAACCAAATTGACTGTTTTAGCTTGGATGCGAATGGTGTAGTACTTACGAATATCAGACGTATCAGATCAAGTGCTGTTAAGAATATTTCAATACCTTCGATATTTCTGCCAATTGTGTTATTCACGAACTTTGCCTTTTTGTTCGAGGGAAACAGCGTGCCATTCTTTTGTTCAAATGTCTGTGATTTTCGAATTTCTAGCCGAAAATGGTCTCAAACGACTAGGCCGCCGTATTCACGATAACGGACCTACGCAGAATTCTATCGACTTGAAAATTTAGGAGTTGGTTGCATTTCAAAATGCGAAGGTTAATTTCGTTAATGGGCGAAATCGGCCGCATGGTTTCGTAGTTGAAGTCATTTGAAATTTTGAGGTTATTTCCTGGATTTTTCGAGAACTACTGAAGCGATTGAATTGAAGCTTTGTAACAAGTTGGAGCATGAGGACTTGCAACTTTTTGCCGATATTTGGTGAGATGGTGTTGTCAGTGAATTGAAAAAAAAAATTTTCTTCAGAAATTCTTAACTACATTGGAAGAAATTTCGATCATACTTTGAGTTTCACATTTGGCAGTAATGTACCAAATTTCAGTTCGAAACGATAAAAATTTGAGGTGATATCGAGAAAAAATGTCAAATTCCGTGGTTTTATTCTCGATATCGTTGTTTTTCTCGGAGTAAGTCAAATACTAATTCAATCATGATGAAACTCAGCTTCCAGTTTGAAAATGCTGATGAACCACTTCGTGCAAAATTTCGTAATGATAGTATCATAAAACAATTCGAAAAAAAAAAATTTTTAAGTTTTTTTTCAAATATTCAATATTCTGTACGCATCTGATCATATTTTCAGCATGAAATTCTGCATGAACCTTCGAACTGTCATTTTTCTATGAATAGCTGGATATCAATACGATCTGATCTGCAGTTCTGGAAATATTGGGAAAATAGAATTTTTAGTGGGTAGAATATCTACGGAATCATTGGGCGGATTTTACCCATTTACGAATTCGAAAATTAAGCCCCAAACCTACTCTAGAAATATCGAGTTTCCAAGTCTAGAAACTCGATTTTTTTTAGTTATTCTGGGGAAAATAACAATACCGTGAAACAAACCACGAAATTTATCATACTTATCTCGAATATATCTAAAAATTATAACAGTATCCAACTAAATTTGGTACATTGTTGTAAAATATGAAGGTCGATGTCTGAGTTACATCTTTTCCGAATATGATGAATAGTTTTCGGGCAAAAACATTTTTGGGAAAAAAATTGAAAAAAACTGCGAAACCGTTTTGGCAGATTCTGCCCTTGAACAGACTCAACGTCGCATTTTAAAATGCAACACACTCTGAAAGTTTCGAGTCAAAAGTATCGTCCGTATGCCCGTAGTCGTCTACGGCCGGTCGACCAATCGGACAGAATCGAAAATTACAGATATTTGAAGGAAACGATATCATGCTGTTTCCCAGAATAAGCACGTAAAAAATCCTGACTCCTCGCTGCTCCTTTCCCCGATCATCATACTTTTCAGAGAGAGAATGATAGACATTTATACTGTGCGATAGAACTTCGATGATGAAACTCGGAAAATGTCGCTAAAGATTGATAGACACCATGATTTTTTTTCGCCGTTATCTGGTTTCGGAAACTCATATCCTGTAGCTGAGAGGCATACATAATTCATTCATAGATTGAGCTGTATATATGTTACCGTGAATAAATCGTTTGCTAGCGCCGGCTTTCCGTGACGTCGGGGAAAACCAAAAGGAAAACTATAATCTCCCATAAAATGTCGCTCGTTTCTAGTGGCGACGACCTCAAAAACTGCAATAAATTTCAGAATTTGATAAAGCTAAAAGGTTGATATAATAGGTTTGTTAGAAAAAGTTAATAGAGATAGTGCGGTGCATATCAATAACTTCTTCTAACAAACCTTTGGCCGTTATGCTCATGAATTCATATTCGCATTTTGGCGTTTTTCACATATTTTGAATGACAAAAAACGAACAGAAAACGAGAACACAAAAAAAATCTAAGGAATAGAGATATACGAAGGTCCCAAATAGCGAACCATGTGTGATCGACCATTGGGAATCACATTATAAAGGGTGTTTCAAATTGCGCTTTTTTTAAGAATAAATAAAACACATAATTTGCATTCATTTCAAAAAACTTCTTATTGGCAATTGAATTATCAGTTATGACATTTATATACGAAAAATAATATCTGTCAATGGCCTCCGCTACCAGCTCTACAGACGACCACTCTTTGTTAAAATTTTCAATGACACTTTGACATAATTGAGGCTCTGTCTTACTGATGATGCGAATAATTTCATCCTGGAGTTCAGGAATCGATTGTGGATTATCTTATGGACCTGGCTTTTCACATAACCCCAAAGAAAAAAGTCCCTCGGTGTCAAATCACATGATATCGGTGGCCAATTGACATCACCGTTTCTGAAGATTATTCGTCCAGGAAATTTGGTCTCAATAAATCAATAGTGTCATTTGCAAAGTCAGGTGTAGCGCCATCCTGTTGAAACCAAATGTTCTCTAGATCAATATTCATTAATTCCGGCCACAAAAATTCGATCATCATCCGACGGTATCGATCACCATTGGCTGTTACAGCTTCGACAGCAGCATTTCCAAAGAAGTAAGATCCAATTATACCACCTGACCATAATGCACACCAAACAGTGACTCGTTTAGGATGCATAGTTTTCTCATGAATAATTCGTGGATTTTCCTCATCCTAGATACGACAATTTTGTTCATTAACAAATCCACCGAGTTGAATATGTGTCTCATCGGAATACATAATTTTTTTGAGAAAAATCAGCTGTTGGTCATTGATGAAATTGACAAATGAACGACATTTTAAATGATCTAATGGCTTTAGTTCCTGTGTTATTTGAACCTTATATACCTTCAGAGCTAAATCCTTGTGTAAAATACGCCATGTTGTAGACCCACTAATTTCAACTTGCTGTGAACGTCGTCTAACGGACATTCCAGGATCTTCAGCAACACATTCACGAACCAAACCAATATTTCCTTGTGAACGACCGCTACGACTGTATTTTTAACTTTTTTGATCTTCCACCGAACCGGTCTCTTGAAATTTTTTAATAATTCAATAATTCAACCAATAGTGCTTTGAGA
This sequence comes from Myrrha octodecimguttata, assembly GCA_958510865.1. Taxonomy (NCBI): domain Eukaryota; kingdom Metazoa; phylum Arthropoda; class Insecta; order Coleoptera; family Coccinellidae; genus Myrrha; species Myrrha octodecimguttata. The sequence continues at coordinate 71,579,441 of OY294056.1, read as the reverse complement.
TTTGGTAGACCAAAAAATTCACATCATTTTCTAAGAACACTTCACAGAAAGCTGATTTTCATAAAATAATTCAAAGATTTGAAAGCTATGTTGTATCTTGTACGAAGCCATTTTCATAAATGTCATACATCACACTTCTTAAAAAAAACTGCGCAATTCGAAACACCCTTTAGATTGGGACAATACAAAAATACTGATGTCGGAACCAGATAATTCGAAAGGAAAAATTCAAGAGTCCTCTTGCATTTTGTTAAATGGAGATAGTGACTTTCTTGAAAATGAAAAATCGAAAAATATATAATTCCACAAGTTTTCTCGTTTGTCTGATGATAGAGCCAGATTTGGGCTCTGAAACTGCAAACTGCTTCGTTTATCGTTTGTATTGTTCTAGTATTTTTTTTAGGCAATCTGTTTTCCAAGAAACTACCCTTGACAAATAGTTCAATATTGTAATCCGTAAGGACGTTTTCCATATAAAAACAATTTTAATTAATATTATTAATAATTCTGTTTCATGAATTAGGAGTGAAACCCCAGAAAATAAGTACAAAATGAGAAGCTTTTACACGCCTCTCCGAATTCCCAGAGCAGTCATCCATTCAAGTATTGAATCCACCCAACGCATCTTCTGTTCCTCATTAAGCGATTTTGCGAAATTTTGCATCAGGCCTGATGTGTGTACTATTTTCGGGATCGTTGGGTAAAAAATTCACCTTTTCACGAATGAGTCCTTCTTCATGAAGCTCCACAAATCTGCTTCACAAATATCGAGGCTCTAAGTTTTTCACTGAATTGTATTATTGGAGGTACTCATACCGGAAACGGAGACCTCAGACAGAATGGAATTTTTCTGTGTGAAGCCTAAAATACAACTCACAAATATGCATCAAAAAATTCTTCTCAAAGTTTCGAGTATTCTGATAAATTCACAAAATAGACTATAACAGATCGAACCCGGAGCCTTCGCCATTTTATAATCGTCAGAAATAATCAAGTAGATAAATATCAACTTTTATATTATTAGTGGAAATTTTTGTCAAATTGGTTGCAGAGATCACCCAGTTCCAGTAGTATCAAGTACTGGAATTCGATCCTATTCGATCAGTAATTTTAAAATATTGGAAAAATAAAATTTTGAATGGAAATTTCACCGAATTGTGTGCACTATCGCAATTTAAAATGAAAGTACTTTGAGACTCTATATTTCTAGAGCAGGTTGGAGGCTACCTTATGGGGTTCGTTTGAACCTACCAAAGATTCTAATATCGATTAAAGCTTAGTTTAGAATTGTGAAATCCTCCCATTTCACAATTCTTCAGGTGTTTCCTAGGTTTTCAATCCCATTATCTGAATAAGAATTGTTAAAAACTGAATATAAATGGTTATTTATAGAAAACGCACTTGCGGATTGCAGGATTGAAACATTTCGTCAAATTATTTGTTCAGAGTATAAAATTGACCCCTTATTAAATTTTATTATTATTAAAATGCATAAATTTATCACTTATCATGACTGGATGAGGAAATAATTTTTTTGTATTGGTCAACATGCAGTTCTGAACAAAAAACAATACTCCCCTCAAATCGTTGGTCGTAAGCACGAAACCCTACATGTTCAAGGTTATAGAGAGACATATACCTTCATTAGAAAGAGTCAGATAATTTTAATACTGCAATCCTCAAGAGCACTTTCAGAATTAAAACAAAAATTTTATATAATTTTTGATTAAATCATGTCGGTTTTCAACTTTATACTAAGTTTGAATTCAATCGAGTCCATTATTTTCTGAAATATGAATTTTTTGGAGATGAAAGCATAAGAGAAATTTTCCTATTTTTTAAACAATTAAGGGCCGTATTTATAGTTGCTCCTAGAGGCTTCCTTACTGAAGGCTGCCTTGAATTTCATTACATAGAAAAGCAAATTCAAGGCGGCCTTCAGTAAGGAAGTCTCAAAGAGCAACTATAAATACGGCCCTTAATCTCCACGATATTCTGCACAGGAATGTCTTATTATTTTTCAACTTATCAATAGGTCCCAAATGGTATTAGTATATTTCGAAAAAAAAAATATGAAAATTTTTTCCTTAATTCCCTTGATGTGTGATCATGATAATCACAGAAATTTGAAGGAGTTCTATTCCACAACTGACTCACAAGTTTCAATTTTGTAGGTTTTTTGCTTTTTCACTCCCGAAAAAACCTTTTTTCTTGAAGAAAACGGCCCTTGTGGATTGCAGAATAGAACTATTTATCAAGGGCAGTTTCTTGGAGAACAGATTGCCTTTTGAACAATACAGGAGTAATATAAACAATGAACAAAGCGAACTGTGACGTTTCAGAGTACAAATCTGACTCTTTCATCAAACAGAGGGGAAAATTTTCGAAATTATTTTCTTTCGAGTCATCGTTATGAAACTTTTATTTTCCATAAAAAACAATTTCATTCAATTTTAACAGTTCTGCTTCAGATATTGGGAGTGCTTTAATCGATACTTGAGTTTAAATTTGTTCGCATCAGTAATTCCAGAAAATTGTCTGAAAAAACTGTGCAGTGGGTTTTTTTCCAATTGCGGACTTAACTGTCCCATTTGGAGAGGTAGCTCACTGTTGAAGTTTCATTTTCATCAGTGAGGCCAACCTGGTCGATTTAGAATATTTTCGACATGAAATTAAAAATTCTGGACTTCCGGACAATATAATAACACTGTATTTGCCAAGAACAAGTGCAACAAAGACCAATCTTCCTCGTCAGATTTAATGGCCCGCATTTATCAGAACATCTCAAGGTGACTTCGAACTCAATCCGGACATAGGGAGATAAGCCACGATTTCTCTGTTTCAAGCCAATCTTCGGAAGATTCCCAGTTGGATTGATGGATTACACACGGTGTTAATATTTATCGTATTTTTCCCTGAGGAAATTTCTTGAGAAATTGAAACGTAGTGATCTGAAAATACCATTTCCCAAATGTGATGGTTTGATAATTTGATTTCCTTCACTTCGATTTCATCCATCGTCGTGTTTACCTCGGTTACTCTGTGTTCAATACATCACTCACGCAGAATTGGAAAATTCGCCGGCGGAAATTTCGCCTCCATTTGCGGTTTGATGCGGCATTCTTCGGCATTATGAGAGAGAGAGTGTGTGTGGGTGTAATCGTTTTTGACGTTGAATTTTGATGAATGAACAGAATGGAGGAAAGGATAGAACGCCATCTGGTTAATATGTGGATGTTCCGAATTCCGCATTGGATTGTTGATTTGTCATTTCAATTGGGAAATTAGGTTTGTTCGTTGTACCTGCATTAACCACACTAACTCCACTGATACTGTTCGGTGTGTTTTATTGTAAACTTACACTTTGTCCGTTGCGGAAATGTTGGAAGTTAGTGTAGTCACAGTTATGGATTATGGTGATGCTATGATGTAAAAATAATGGTGTGCTCATGTGCAAAAAAAGTGACGTCAGCAAGTTGAAGATTCAAGGAAATATACAAGGTGTCTCAAAAGAAATTTTATATTTGTTTAGCTTACTGTGTGAACGCAAGGAATCTGGGGGGCCCAAGGGTTATGTTGATCGGTAGCCTTGCTCTTGGGAATTTAGTCGCTATGTAGCCGTTCGTAGGAGCGGACTGCGTGTTGTGCGTGCGTGAATTCTTCAAAAACGGTTATTCTGCGACTATTGCATTTCTGCAATGTTCGAGGTTTACGTCACTTAAATGATGGACCAAGCATTTCTCCCATTCGGAATTTGGTGAAGAAGTTAGAAGAGACCAGTTCAACACTAGGTAAACCAACTGGGCGACCAAGGTTCGTCAAGAACGGAAGAGAACGGGGAACGGACCAATCAGTCTGTTCGTGATGATCCCGACCCGCTCATTCGGAAGCGTGCAAGTGCTTTGCACGTGCATAGATCATCGCTACACCGCATTTTGCACAAAGATCTGAAGCTGCACAGCCATGAAATTCAATTGGTGCAAGAACTAAAACCTCAGGATGCCATTAAGAGGCTACAATTCGCAAACCAAGCAATTGAGCTCTTACAAACATTTAACATCTCATTCTCCAATGAAGCTCATTTTTATCTCAATGGGCTCGTAAACAAGCAGAACTGTCCCTATTGGAGTGCAACTATTCCCAAATGTAAGCATCAGAAACACCTTCATTCGCCAAAAGTGACCGTATGGACTGCAATGTCATCGCGAGGAATTATAGGTGCGTAATTTTTTGAAGATGAAAGGGGGCGTGCTCTTAGAGTGAATTAGGAGCGTTATGTTATGTTAGGATGTGAGATGAGTTTGTTGCCGCCTGAACTGCATAATTTTCCTGTCTATAATCAAAGAACATGGTTCCAGCAGGATGGGGCAACGTCACAAACGTCCAATAGGTAATATCGAGAAGAGATGACAAATTGGCCGCCACGCAGTCCTGACTTGACTCCTATGGCCTTTTTTCTGTGGGTTTTCCTCAAATCTAAAATCTACACTAATAAACCAAATTCTCTGGACCAGTTAAAACAAAATATTCACCACGAAATGGGAGCCATCACGGAGCCTACCTGCCAATCCGTCATCAGAAATTTTAAGTTTAGATCGATTCAAATATTCGTGCAAGATAGCTCATTCAGTTGAAATATTGGAATTTTCATAGTCTGCTGTGAATCATAAATCACACAAATATTTCAACTGAAAATTATTAAGGGCCGTATTTATAGTTGCTCCTTGAGGCTTCCTTACTGAAGGCCGCCTTGAATTGGCTTTTCTATGCAAACAAAATTCAAGTTTGTTTGCATAGAAAAGCAAACTCAAGGCGACCTTCAGTAAGGAAGTCTCAAGGAGCAACTATAAATACGACCCTAAGTTAAATGAATTAATCGACAGTGATCACACAGAACATGAGTGTACATAAATCTTACTGCGATAACTATTGATATTAAGAATACCTTCAAGTGGGGATAAACGTTTGAATGAGAATATTGTATGTTCTACATGGCAATGAAACTACTTCTAACTATTACTAGGCTTTGAAATCTTTAACAATATGAAGTATTATTGTTAACTCAGAAATTGAAACGTTTGAACGTCCAGTTCCGAAATCACTGAGTTCTTCTTGAAGATTCTACCTTGTAACGTTACAAAACGCTCCACTGTCGATTTCAGTTCCTATCGCGAAAATACGCTTTACTGATAATTTCAATTCCAATCGCAAGAAAACGCCTTACTGCAATTATATGATCAATCGCTAAAGAACGCTCTTTGCTTTGACGGTTGAGTGTGTGTTTCGCATGCGCGACCTTTCAAACTCGGTCTAGCTGATGGAAAATTCTTCCTTTTGGTGCGGAAAAGTTGAAGATTCAACACCTTGCTAGAGTTTAGCGAGTTAACGTACCTCGTAGTCCATTAACATCGTGGAATTTTGAAGTTTTATTGTTTCTTATAAGACGTCTATTCAAAAGGCGGTAAGTACTACGTATATCCCAACCAATATTTTTTGCTTTTGTAAATGCCAAATTGTTATTTCTGATTTATTCCATTCCATGCAGGTTACACAGATCAACATTCTCCTTCGTATAATATTGTGCATTTGATTTCTTGTCTCATTCTTATTATCGAATAACGTGCTCTTATTCCAGAGTTCTAGATATTTCATCTCATATTTATTAACTTGTTTATCTTAGTACCGAAGGCATTATCACTGGATTATCTTTTTACCGGGGCTAACGCCCACTGGACCATCTTTGTACCGGGGCTACCGCCTACTGGATTACCTTTGTACCGGGGCTAACACCCACTGGATTATCTTTGTGCCGCTGCTAACGCCCATTGGAATATCTTAGTACCGGACCTAGAGTTTTACTGGATTATCTTAGTACTGGAGCTGATTATGGCTGGAATACCTTTATGCCGAAGCTAATTATTACTGGAATATCTTAATTCTGGACTTTGCTCTGGATGGAATCTCTAAAAACTGGACTACCTGCATAATAGCTGCATTTTGGAGGATCATACTACCGGAGCCTTTACCACACACCATCACACCTAACCTTAAGATGAGTGCTTCTTCGAATCCCGGATCTCAGATTCACTATACCTAAATTTGTGTTTGTATATAGAAATTTTTATTGTAAAGTTGAAATAAATAGATGGGGAGTAAGAGGTTGCATCATTACCACCAGATTAACGCCTCGGGATACATTCAGGATTTAATTTGATATCAACCTGACATTTAGTGATGCAAATATTGTCCAAGGAAACATTATAAATGTTTCTTGATTTTATGAAGTTTAGAGGAGCCAGCATTTCTAATGCAAATATTTTCAATCCAACTGAATCTTGTCCGTTTACAAACAATAGTAAAATATGCATATAGTCTCCACAAACGTCAAAAGTTTCTAGTCGAACTGTTCAAGTTCAATCAATATCGAACAGAGCTTTGTGAGAGATTATTGACTGTTCTCTAGAGATCACTGTTCTATTGTCATTTAATTCAAGAATACAAAGCCTATGAACACGTCCAAATTCTTCCAGATTTTCACAAATAGTGACAGTACATCTCTTGTATTTTCCAAATGAAATATGAAGAGAACCCAGATCCAAACTTCCGATCATTCCCTGCCTAACTCGATGTTTTTATTCCATTTTCGAAAAAGGATGGAATCCGATTGAACTGTCACTAAAAAAAAACACCCAAACATGTTCTGGATAGACCGCTTCTCCCACGACATGCGAAAAATTTAATTTAAATCTGCAAGCTTTTCAGTATGTTTATCCTGTGACCGAAGAATTCGTTCGCATCGTGTCTTCCAGAAATAACCCAACGTCCGACACAGGAGCCTCGTTGACCCCGTCTTGAAAGGTATCCTATATTCATAAAGATGTGTCTTGAATAAGCAGCAGGATAGCTCTGAAATAATCGAAATATCTCCTACGGTCTGGAATGTTGGCCTTGGCAAGAAAGCTTCTTATAAGATCCGTCCTAGAAATCGGGCACGTCTCGTATAAAGAGAAATAGCTCCTGCAAAGTATGTGAGGAGAGTAATTGAAATATTCTCAGTGATGAGAAGAGTTACATTCAGAGGAATATTTTTGCTGACTTCATTTTTTGTCAGCAGAATTTTCATATTCAAAGCATGCTATGAACGAAGTTTTTTGTCAATTTATTTTGTAAAGAATGCGGTTCATGAATCATGTATTGTTCTTTTCACGCGCTTGTTCTAGGGTACAATCACGATGTCTGTTACTTCCGAATTTCGAGCCGAAAATGGCCTTAAACGATTGGGCTGAACTCCCTAAAGAAGAATCCATGCTCAAATTCAACTCTGTCCTTCCGTCCGTCCGTCCGGCAGTCTGGCTCTCCGGCCGTCCGTCCGTATGTACTCTAACTTTCGAAGGAGAGGACTTAGCTACTTGAAATTGTCATATTAGGTTCAGAGTCCAAATTTCTCGGCTAATTACGTTAATGGGTGGAATCGGTTGAATAGTTTCGGAATTAGGCCCAGTTGAAATTCTGAGATTAATTTCTTGATATCTCATAAAGTATCTACTCGATCAAATTGAAACTTCCTGGACAGTTTTGAAATACCAACGCGCAACTCAGAGCGAAATTTAGTGTGGATCCAGTTGTTAGAATATTCCAAAAAAAATTTCATTCGAAAATATTTGAAATTTTCATATGAAAAATTTTTTTGTCTGGAATTATTGATTCGATTTCAACGAAATTTGGCATAAAGCTCAGAATCAGTATTAAACAACGATGTTCCAGATTTTAATTCGATCCGATATTTACTTTCGGAGATATAAGGAAAAAAATTGTGCCAAATTTCGTTATTATTTGGAATTTTAACGTTATTTCCGCAATGTCTCAAGAAGTACAGATGCAATCAGATTGAAACTTCCTAATCAGGTCTAGATAACCAACACGCAACTAGGTGCAAAATTCCGTGTTGATCTAATAACTTTGAACAAGCTTGTAAAAGTTCCTGACCTCACTACAGTGCTTTTCTAGATTTTTTCGTTATTGTCCGGCAGTCGACTTGTGTAAAGCCATTGTTATGCCACAGACCAACTGTGGTTATGCGAAACAAAATGCCTCGAAGTATCGATTAAAGCTTAATTTGCATCATTTTGTAGATTTCTTCTAGGTTTTCACTTCCAATATCGAAAAAAGTACTTTCTATCTGATTCCATCTGTACTTCTTAAAGATATTGCGGAAATAACGTTGAAATTCCAAATAACAACTAAGTGAATATCGGATCGAATTGAAGTTTGGAACATTGTTGTTGAATATTGACTCGAAGGTTTGTGCCGAATTCCAATGAAATCTGAAAAATAATATGAGAGAATAAATTTTTATTATCTAACGACGAAATTTTGCTTCGAGTAGCGCGTTGGTATTTCAAAACGGTCCACGAAATTTCAATTTGACCGAGCAAATACTTCATGAGAGATCGAGGAATGAACCTCAAAATTTTAAATGGGCATAGCTCCGAAACTCATCAATCGTTTCCACCCGTTAACGAACGTCATCGAGATATTTGGACTCGAAACCTAATCTGACAATTTCGAGTCGCTAAATCTTTTCGTTCAAGACCATTTTCGGCTCAAAATTTGAAAATTACAGACATCGTAACGAAATTATATTCTCTAGAACAAGCGCCTAAAAATTAAAGAGAAATTGCAGGATTGAAATATTTGTCGAGGACAGTTTCAAGCAAAACAGGTTGCCTAATGAACAATACCGGAACAATACAAAGGATAAAAAAGCGAACTGTAACGTTTCACAGTACAAATCTGAATCTCTCATCGGACTGCGGCTTACAGGGAATGGTGGTCTGGAGATCGGTAACAACCATGAAACAGCTGTAACCATTCTCCGTGGACACCGCTTCTTCGGTGCAGATGTTTTTACGCGCTTGTTCTGGGGAACAGCGCGTTATCATTTCGTCACGATGTCTGTAATTTTAGAATTTTGAGCCGAAGTTGGTCTCAAACTACTAGGTTGGACTCACTGATGAAGAATCTGTGGTCAAAATGTATTCTGTCCGTCCGGCCTCCGGCCGGCCGTGTGCACTCTAACTTTCGAAAGGGAGCACTTAGAGTCTTGAAATTTTCAGGTTAGGTTAAGATCCTGAATATCTCGGTAATGCTCGTTAATGGGCCAAATCTGTCGAATGGTTTTTGTACTACAGACATTTGAAATTTTGATTTTTCAATAACTCGAAAAATATTCATCTGATCGAAATGAAACTTGGTTGGAAGATGAACAGTGTCAATAACAAGAATTATCCATGGAAAAATTCGAAAAAAAATTTTTTTTTTAAATGTTTATATTTCATTGAAATTTCCAAGTCACCATTTCGCAATGTGAACAAGCGCGTAAAAGCTGCTGACTTCACGTCAGTGCTTTTCTAGATTTTTTGTTGATGGGATGACTAGCTCTGACCTAGATGGAATATTGGCTGATTTAACAAAAGATATTCGTCCTTGTGTCATGTTTGTTTATTATTAAACTGGAGCTCTTTCTCCAACCATTTTTCGGCTATAGATAATAAAGCCTGTTCACTTCATTTGAATATTTTGATGAACATAGTCATTTCACGGGAACATCAATGTATTGAAGATTTGTAGTTTTACGTAGGTATCAAATAAGTGAGAACTTTCTTTATGCAACACTGTGCCACTGTGCCACTGAGTATTCACTTACACATGTTCAAACATGACACTATTTAAACTTTATCAACGGCCGGTTTCACAAAACTTAGACTGCTCGATCAAGGGCTTGATTGTCAATCAACAGTGAATTCTCTGCTCGATTTCAGTTCATTTTCAACCCAACCATCGAATTCAAGCTATAATCAATGAGTTGATTGGTAGTCAAAAGTTTTGTGAAACCGACGGTATGTGTTTTCCAATCATCTCTCTCGAATGTCTTCCTTTGCAAACACTGCTTTCAAAGTTTGATGTTTTCTCATCGCGATTTATAGAAAATACCAAGCACTGAATTTAACTTGTTAATCCCTCTCGGTTGAAAAAGCAGAATCTATTTCACCTCGACGGAAGACACGTCTTCATTACGAATTCTTCCCAAGGAATAATAAGTTCCAGTCGTGACTAGGCAAGAAATATGAGTAAACATCCATAATTCAATATTCCGAGTCAAAAGCGTCAGAGTCGTCGCTAAAAGCTCGGTGAAATTTGAAAGTCGAATTCGTTCATCTGAGAGATACGATCAACATGTTTTTTTTCATTTTATTGGTGAATTATTCCACGTTTTTTACACGGAGATTATGTGACTGTCTTGCTCGAACGTTTTTCGGATTCTGGAAACGTGGAATTTGTTTTTGCCCGCATGTTCCGGGGAACATCGGGTTAACGTTTGTCCTAATGTTTGTGAATTTCGAAGTTTGATGAGCAGAGGACAAGATAACTGTAGAGCGAGGCTGGCGACTTGATAATTTCAGGTGCATCAAAATGCGACGGTTAAGTTCGGAAATTGGCAAACTGGTTTCGGAGCAATAGAGTTTCGAAGTTTTGAAATAATTTCCTCAATGTCTCAGGAACTATTTGAGTGATCCTATTGAAACGGTTGTTGGTTGTGGCATATTGACAATCGCGTTAATATGAACGCAAAAAATTCTGGCTTGTTCATATTATAGGAACTCTTCATATTACTGAAGGACAAGGAAAATAGATAGATAGATAGATAGATAGATAGATAAGTTTATTCATTTCATAGTATACCATACATGTAAATACATAGAAAAAATGTCAAAATAAAATCAATTCAACTATAGCCATTATTACATTTGCAGTAGTCAAGATATTCCTGCAAGTTATAAGGTTCACATTTCATGATAAATGAAAACAACTCTTTAATAAAAACCTTATCATTGCTTATAAAACGGAAATTTTTTGGAAGAGCATTAAATAATTTGATGCACATATACATTGCATTATTCTCTGTCAGTGTGAGATTGTGTATAGGATACATATATTGATCCACCTGCCTAGTTTTGACATTCTTATTTTTAAATTTTTCAAATAACTCTCTGTGTTGTATGGGAAATTTTATACAATTGAAAACATAAAGTCCTGTGAAAGTATGAATATTATTAGCACGAAAGACACCCCTGCACGTCTGCCTGTATTTCATGTTTAGCATTGATCTTAAAGCCATTTTTTGTTTCACAAAAAGGCATGCAGAGCAGGAACTGCCTCCCCAGCATACAATACCATACGACAAGATAGACTGAAAATTAGAGAAATAAATAATTTTCAGGATGGATACATCCACTGACTTTTCCAAAACATTAGTAGCATAGATGGTAGAATTCAATTTTTTACTCAAGGAGTCAATATGATTTCTCCACTTCAGATTGGAATCAACATAAACACCAAGAAACTTCACACAGTTCATCATCTTAATTTGAGAACCATCTAGTGAAATGTTATTAGGAGGCATTATTTTCGATCTCTCGGTTTGGAACATTATGCAATCCGTCTTTTTAGCATTTAATTTTAAGCAATTTGCTGAGCACCATTCTTTCACATCTATATAAGCATTATTCAATTCTTGCATTAAATTAAGGATGTCATTGATAATTTTTATAATATTAGTATCATCAACATAAATGATCAGATACAGCAAGCTACTTATATTAAGGGAAAGATCGATTATATATATTATAAACAATAGCGGACCTAACACACTACCTTGAGGTACACCCGAAAAAACCTCTATTTCATCCGATACAAATGTTTCAGTGTTGACCGTAACAGACACTTTCTGTTTTCGGCCTTCCAGGTAGCTTTGAATAAGTTTAAGCTGCTTGTCTCTTATGCCATATGCTTCTAGTTTCTCCAACAATTTACTGTGATTTACACTGTCAAATGCTTTGGATAAATCTAGAAACAAAATAATTTGTTAACATGTTTTCTAGGTCGTATTTCTGACTGAGTATATTCACATATTCAAAAAAAATCAATGTAAATTATAACCACTGATCTTTTGTGAAGAAAACTCATGTCATTTTAGACTGATTCTCCTTCGTAGTTAATTTCGATAAAACCGCTTTTTTCGTGTTTTATTGTCAGGGTAAATATCTCAGTCGAATCCAGAGTTTGCTGTTTTGCCCATTTGATGGCTATGTTCAAAGCTTGAACTGCTGGTAGCAATCGCCAGTATAATCCTCTTTTATCGGCGTTATAGATTTGATGTTCGTTGGATTCATGGTCTTGAATGACTCTCTCCGATTCTTCTTCAAAAGAGGCAATGAGATCAGGCTGACTTAAAAGTTTATTCCTGTCACTTTCAAGAATCTGACACCATAACGTTCTTCGATGCGCTGGGTCCAAACTTCACTTGCTTTGAATTCCGAGATATTCAAACTAGCACAAAAAGTCAACGCTTTCTGTTTAATCGTTCCTCCAGAAACCGGCATATTTTCTTTCTGAATCAGTATTTTCAGCATTTATAGAGCTGATTTTACATTTCGGGCATTTCTGCCTTTTTAGAATGCATTTTTTTGGACGATCTGAATCAGTTGTCTACTCTCTCGAGAAATGGTTTTTTCCGGAACGAACCGTTGGTTTAGCAATTTCATATTTTTTTGCCAGTAAGGCCAGGTAACACTAAGTTCTTTATTGATGTCTTCTAGAACTTGTGTTTTCTCATGAAGAGTAAACATCTTAATTTTCCACTCGCCATTTTCTTGGTTGTAGTATACTCGTGAAATAACAATGCGAGATAACTTGTGAAAGGGAGAACCGGTAATGGAAAACTGACGATAAATCGTGGAAACGAATCAATTCCTCTGAATGAAATAGACAAGTTTCAACATGTTCATACTAGTGAGATTCTACTTTGTTCATATTACAGAGAAGTCAATACAAAAAATTCGGTGTTCACATCACGGAGTCGTTCATATGATCGCGTGTTCATATTGACGCGATTGTACTGTACTTGCATAATTTTGTTAGGAATGTATGGTTAGTAGGAAACAGGGAAATAAAAATTTCTAAATTTTTATTGGAAAATTTTTATTGTCGAAATCTATTCATCAGATTCGAAAAACAAATTCTGAACAGATCTCAAACTGTATATTTTAAACAATGTATACCCTTTGACCCGGAACTGATTCCTGAAGATATTGGAAAAATTCATCAAATTTCGGAGATTTTTCCTAGGTATCTTTATTTCCGAAAATACTCAAAAAATACTTTTCCAATAAAAATATATATATTCTTTTGAGAACGGGCATTACATTCTTTGGTATATTACAGTGTTATCAAAGGAAATATAATTGGGGTACCAAAATACATTTTTCCCTATGATACAAGAGCAAAGATAAAAACCTCAGCAAAAACTCTGTCTCCCCGTATAAGTGTTGTAATTTGTTTGAAGAACATGGAAGGCATCTTTTTCATTTGAGAATCATTTTTTCGTCATCTTGAATTTATTTTGACCAAATATCTTGACATAATATCTGAAACAGAAAGTGGGACAGAAAACCAGCAGGAAGCAGTAACTAAAATTACCTACATTTGCTTTTTGACCGGGAGAGTCTTTCTACCAGGTCCGGTCCTCCAAGCGATGATATTTCAGATCCTCAAATGAACGAAGAACGCTACAGATCCTTTATATTGGGGAATCATCTCCCATAATTAGTTATTTCACACTTGAAATCAAACAAAATATCGGGAATAAATTGAAAAGTTTGTTACATATATTACTCCAACTAGTTGGAAAGAGCTGATACACAATTTTGGGCAAAATTTCGTGATGATCTTGTCATTCGAATTCGTTTTCAGAGCAGCCCTCTCTTGATGTGTGATTGGTACCGCATCTTTAACCCTGATCGAAAAATTTGGCGATCTTCTCTTCCTATGACACTCATGAAATTTCGCATGAACTTTCTAGCCAAAATTTTTCAATGGATCAATTGAGTTCAATTATATACATGCTATATTTTCGAAAATATTGGGAAAATAAAATCTTGAATGGGTATATCTGCAAAATCATTGGGTGGATCTTACCCATTCACAAGTTGGACCTTCCTAATCAAGGTCCAAATCTACTTAACAAATATTTCTGTATAAGCCGTTCTATCCTGAAATCGGACTAAGGGCCTACCTTGGAAATGAATTTGAACACGTGTGCAGAAAGAAGCTGCTACCTTCACGTCAGTGCGGTTTTCTATTTATTTTGTATTTGTCTTCGTTTTAGCTCTCACGAAATAATAGAATGACATAAAAGAATCAATATAATATTTTGAAATTGAAGAAACTATTATTGAAAAACATATTTTTAAGAGCGAACAATACCTCGAAAATAACGGAGTGAGGCCAGAGTTTGTTTTTTGCAAAATTTTTTTTGGTGCAAATTGTTGAAAAGAATCGTAGGAATGCGCAATGTTGCCACTTTTTCATATTCAAGAATTCTCGGGAAAATAAAAACTGAAATGGATTGAAAAATGGAGAAATAACTAACATTGCGCATTCTCGCTAAAAAATTAAGTACATCTCGAAAAAAAAAATTTCAAAAAATACTCACTGAAGCCTGCAGAACGACGACCTGTTTTCTCCTATAAACGTAGAAATTTCTCCGAATTCTAATATTTCACGCGTCTATAGGCAACGTTTCAGCATGCAGACCGGGTCCAGCATCCTGACCTTGAGATATGAGCGAGGTTTGATGACATTTAACTGTGGCTGTGTTGCCTAGCTGTAATTCACTACAAAGTGGTATTGTTTCCACTTGAGGGAGTCTAACGCAATTAAAGTATAACTGTAGTATGAACTAGCCCATAAAAACAGCATACTGGTACGTTGTTCTGGCATACATTTGTTATCGGATGTTATTGTTCATTCTTTCCAGTTTTATTTGGGGACACCTTGAAATTGGTGGATTTACTCATTCGACTCTTGTTTCAATAATTTACAATTGCCATACTGACAAATAATAAATTAAAATTTCAAACAGAATTGAACGTGACCAAAGCTGATTATTTCAAAAATAAAAGATGAATTTTTCTTCAAGAATATTTCCCAACAAAAATTCAGGAAGAGCATTGGATAAATTCATGAACGTTTAGGCTTTTATTCAAATTCATAAAGCTACAAAATGAGGGTTGGCTTTCAGATGAATTCCGTGTGGGTTCCATCAGGATACAATTTTTTTACAGTGCCATTCTTCTCTCAGTGGAATACAATGAATTACGGAAATGTAAAAATTACCAGAGATGAAAAAATAATCATTATAATTGGTGCATTGTTGCGTAAAAAACATGAACCCAACTGTGAAATTTTCAGTATTCAAACGTAGATTCAATTCAATAAGTATTGTAGAATGTTGGTTTCATCAATTTGCAATGAAATGAATACTGAAACAATTCAATTCATGAAATGATCGAATTTATCCATTTTAGAATTTCCTATTATTCCAGCAATTAGTTCCAATATTTCCCATATGCCGAATGAACTATTTTCAACATTGGCTTCAATAAACAATGGGCAACAGTTCCATAATAATCATTCGAAGGGTTGCTAAACAAATAAATTAATGAGCATATTGAATATTTTTTACTTCAACAGAAATGAACCTGGTTGGATGATGAATAAATTTACAGTTGGTTTTACCGTTGCATATATATTTGTATGAAATGAATAATTATTGATACGTTTTCCCATTCAATAATTCATAAAATTCTGAAATGGTACAGATGTGAAGTAAAAAACCTTTGCGCGCGTTCTCAGATTTGTTGCCAAGGGTTTGTTACGATTTCAGGTATGGAAATTTACGTACCAAGTGTTTTCATATGAGCCAAAGATATGATGTGTAAATGAGAGCTTATCGTCATCGTGATGAATTTTGACCCGATTGATATAAGATGACTCAAAAAAATTTTGAATTTTTTGCGCGCATTGTACGATTATGGGCGTACGGTGAATCCTATCGACATCGACTTGGAACTTTCAGAGAAGGTTGTATTTTTAAATGCGACTGCTAAGTTTGTCAACAGACAAAATCGGCCGAACGGTTTCAGTGTTATAGTCAGTTATAGGCATAGATATAACAAACCATGGATGAGGCCTGTCAGCTTGCACTGTGTAATCATATGTTGCCGAGAGAGATAGAGCTAGTGGTGGCAGAAAGCCCGCGTATTCCATTTAAAAAGCATTAAATGAGTATGAAAATTCTGTTTTTTATGCGTTTTTCCTGAGAATTTTCGGAGCAAATATGAAAATAATGAGAGCTTGCATTGGCTAAAGGATTATTTGTTTTTATAGCTATAAAAATGGATTACTGAAAATAGCTGGAATTAGATGAAAATGATTAATGTAGGTACTTTTTTCTTGTCGCAAGCTTTCGAGACTTTATTATTCCTTCATCAGGAGAACTAAAAATTTACAATGCAGTAGGAGCATTAAAATGAAAGATTATTTTATGATATAGAAGTATTACTTATATTTGACATCAATGATAATTAGTAGGTGAAAATATTGCTGAAAAATTTGACTTAAGTCGAAATGATATTCTATATTCATTTCTTGATTCAGGGATATTGATTAATCAGAATTTATAAAATCTAAATGAGTCATATGAAAAAATGGACCTACATATCTCTTCTTGAATTCATTCTTTTTTCATTTCGTGCAATTCTATTTTTTTAATATCTTCTTCGAACTCTCTATTATTTTCTAATAAATTATTCTCGAAATTTGGTTCATGTTGTTCTTTGTTCTGATATCACAAAAAAGTACTAAGCAGGTACTTAAAATTTCAAGGATATCACGGAAGAAAAATAAAAAACCTATAGCGAAGCACTGACGTGAAGTCAGCAGCTTTTGCGCGCATGTTCAAATAATAAAACACCCAAAGGAAACACCCGCAAAAGCAGCTGACTACACTTTAATTGCTTTTCTAGGTTTTTCCGAGTTATTCTGGAAATTATTCCGGAAAAACAACGATACCGAGGGAATATTCACGAAATTTGACATATTTCTTCCCAATATCTCAGAAAATTATAATCGTATCGAATTGAAAATTGGTACACACAGATGTGAAGTATGAAGGTCTAGGTCAGAGCAGATTTTTTTGGAATATGATCAATAGTTTCCGAAAAAAAAAATGTTTTCGAAAAAATTTCGAGAAAATTTTTGTTATATCTACTTACAGTACGAACTGAAAAAAATTCCCCAAAAGTTGCGCGTTCTTTTGCTCCAACTAACTGTAAAGTTCCAACTCAAACGCTTCATCAGTTTCTGAAATATCAGGGAAATAACCTCAAAATTTCAAACAGCTATAGCTTCGAAACCGTTTCACCGATTTAGCCCATTAACGAACTTATAACCACGGCATTCTGATACACGGTCTACCCTGGAAGTTTCAAGTCGCTAGCTTGCTCTGTTCGATCGTTATCGTGTTCACTGACTGACGGCAGAATCGATTTTGACACTGGATTCGTCATCAGCGAGTCCAACCTAGTAGTTTGAGACCATTTTCGGCACGAAATTCGAATATTACAGACATGTGGATGAAATTCAACATTTATTAACATTTGTGATTCAATAACTTGATTCACATTGAACAAAATTTCATTTATATCAATGTTAATAATAATTTGAAACAAAATGCTTGCTGCAAATTGAAATGGTGTCCGTGGGAACAAATTTTTTTCTTCGTACCGCCACTTACCATCTTTTCCTCAGGACATTGTCCTTTGAAAATCTGTAATATATAGAAAGTCTTATCTCTTATTCAGAAATTAGGAAAAAATAAAACAAACCAGTTTTAAATAAATAAAAACCCCTTGTGAAATTTGATATTTTGGCCTTTTTACAACCTATTTGTGCAATTTACGGCTGATCAAGATTTAACCATGTTCTGTAACTATACTATACACACTTCAAAAAGAAAACTCTTTGAAAAATCTTACAAAAAGCATGAAATAAGATGCTTTTGAATGCGATTTGGCGGCTTCTTGCCACTCCTAGCTCTATCTTTCTCTAGACAACACGTTTCTCTTTCCCTCACCGCTTCCATTGTAAGTTATTATTTCTATGGTTATAGGTTATATCCCTGATATTTCAGGAAGTTTGAAGGTTGGTTGAAGCATCCCCGTGCATTTTGTTGAGATCCTAGTATTTGTAAATTCAAAAAAATTCAAACTTTTTTTCGATTAATTTTTTTTTGGAATCCTCCAACATATTTGCGAAGAACATTCGCTCGAACCATCAATTTTATATTTTACAGCAGTGTTCCTAATTTCAGTTTGATACGATTAAATCAATTAATTTTCGGATATATCGTTATCTTTGTTATTTCCGAAAAAATCTAAAAATACTAATTAAATCACGAAAAATCATAGTTTGGGAATGATGATGAACAACTTTCTTTGAAGTTGAATGAAAAATTCTGCAAATATTCAATATTCTTGGATCAATGTATCGATATCATCACGAAACCCTGTAAGAACCTTCATGCATTATTCAACCAAGAAGTTGATTTCGAATTCAATAAGAAGTTTTGGAAAAATTGGAAAAATTAAATTTTGAGTATATATATCTGCGGAATTATTGACTGTATTTTTCCCATTCATGAATTTTGCCTCCGTAATCAAGGTCCAAACTAACTTAACAAATATCGAGTTTTTATAAGATGTTTCATTCGGAAGTTATCGTGTTTACTATCAACCGTGAAGGCTTGGGGTTTAATTACTTAGGTCGAATTTGTGAATGAGAGGTCTCTGCCTAATAATTCCGTAGATATCATTCAAACTTTCATTTTTCCAATATTCCTAACGGCCGGACCGTAAGCACAATAACTTCCGAAAGGAACAACTTAGAAACTCGATATTTGTACAGAAGGTTTGGCCCATAATTTCGAAGGCCGAATTTGTGAATGGGTGAAATCCACCCAATGATTCCCCGATATTCCCATTCAAAACTTAATTTTCCCAATATTTCCAAAAATACAGATTAGATCGAATTGAAATCCAGAACTTAAAATGACAGTTTGAAGGTTCATACAGAATTTAATGAGGGTAATATGATGAGAAATTTTGTACAATGTTATTCCGTTGTTCCTCGACTTCTTCGAACTAGCTGCATAGTTTCATCACGATTGAATCAGTATTTTTTGAGTTATACCGAAAAAAACAACAATAGCGAGAAGAAAACCACGAAATTCTATATATTTTTTCCAAAACTGATATCCGTATCGAATTGAAATTTGGTGAACTGCTGTGAAATAAGAAGTTCAAGGTATAACTGACATTGTTCTCGAATATAAACAATAGTTTTGGAAAATAAATTCTTTTCGAAAAAAACTTTTTTTGATTGACCAATCATACGATTTCAACGAAATTTCGCTTAAAGTTGCGGGCCGTTATGTTCCAACTAGCTGCCAAGTTTCAATCCAATCGTTTCAGTAATTTCTGAAATATAAGGAAATTAACCTCAAAATTTCAAATGGCTATAACTCCGAAACTATTTGGCCGATTTGGCCCATTAACGAACTTAACCTTCGTATTTTCAAATGAAACCTTCCTGAAATTTTCAAGTTGATAGAATCCTCCGTACGCTCGTAGTCGTGGTGACGGTCGGCCGGACAGAATCGATTTTGACACCGGATTCGTCATCAATGAGTCCAACCTAGTTGTTTAAGACTCAATCATCGAAAATTACAGACATGTGGACAAAACGATAGGACGCTGTTCCCCTAGAAAATGCGCGCAAAAATTCGCTATTCATCATATAATGAGAAATCCTTTTCATTGGGACACCTTGTATAATGTTAAGTACTATGATGATCCGAAGTGTTGTATCCGCGCAACTAATTTAATGAATATACAGCACAGTGTATTGGTGGATAGTTCCCTCAATATACACCCTCCTCATATAGAAAATTGATTGAGAGATGGGCTTTAGCATGTCTCGTTTAGATAGTGATATGTCGAATTAACTCGTTAGTGGGAAAGCACGTAAACCGATCTCCTACCCAAATTTGGTTAGGGTGTGTCGTTAATGACTTCCAAAAATGCGACATGCAAGGGGAAGCTTTTAACTTCTTGATTGGTTTCACTTGTGATTCGTTGGAATGTAGATTAATTGGAATGTTCCTCGACCGATGTGAATATTCAACAGGAATGGACTGGTAGATAATTTTAACTGTTGAATTCAATAGACGACTTCGGCCCAAGTTGCCAACCCACAATTTTCTTCACAAATTTACTATCACTAGGGAACGGGAATTTCCGGACAAATTCGACATGATAAGGTTCGCGTTATGTATAAATATCCGTAAAAGATGCCTCGGCTCCTCAAACAAGATAATTCCTTACAAATATACGGTTTTGTTAAGATCATCTCTGATTGGCTGAAATTTAAGTTGGGAACATATAGGATATGTTCCGCAAATGAACTTGGTTATTTCGGTTGCCGGTTTTCCATTCCGTAAATATGAAATATTCGGTTGGTTCCTGAAAAAATAGTTAATTACGGAATTTGATTGATGAAAAAACGTTCTTTCTGTCACCAGAACGATAGTCAATGTTCTATGGTAACATATCCATAGCATAGAACAATCTGTATTTACTTTATGATCCATAGAACATAGAAGAGACAACAATCAACAATGGAAAAATTACTATGTATGGTCTATGGATCATAAAGTAAATAAAGATTTTTCTATGCTGTGGATATGTTACCATAAAACATTGATTGTCGTTCTGGTGCATAGACTTAATATGTCTATGCTCTGGTGACAGAAATATTGCTTATTCGTCAATCAAATTCCGTAATTAACCTTCTTTTTCAGCAATCAACCGAATATATCATATTTACAGAACGGGAAACCGGCAACCGAAATAACCAAGTTGATTTGCGGAACATATCATTTATACACTTGACACTGTTAACATAAAATCAGGAATCCCAACTTGAATTTCAGTCTAACAAAAACCTTTATTTAAAAGGAAATGTCTTGTTTGAGGAGCCGAGGCATCTTTCACGGATGTTTATAAATAACGCGAACCTTATCATGCCGAATTCGTCCTGAAATTCCCGTTTCCCAGTGATAGTAAATTTGTGAAGGAAATTGTGGGTTGGCAACTTGGCCGAAGTCGTGTATTGATGGAATGAGTTTTGATTTTCATTGATTGGTGTCACCAATATGCCTCCTGTATGTATTTTTTGCGTACATGCTCTGGGCAGTGGTGTGTTATCGTTTCATCCAAACTTCTATATTTTTTTAATTTTGTGGGGA
The DNA here is from genome assembly GCA_958510865.1 of Myrrha octodecimguttata. Taxonomy (NCBI): domain Eukaryota; kingdom Metazoa; phylum Arthropoda; class Insecta; order Coleoptera; family Coccinellidae; genus Myrrha; species Myrrha octodecimguttata. Next base: position 71,558,173 of record OY294056.1, on the reverse strand, counting down.
AAATGGTCTCAAACTACTAGGTTGGACTCACAGCTGAGGCACGAATACCTGAGAACAGAACCTTATCGAACTGAAACTCTCAGGGTTGGTTTCATTTCGAAATGCAAAGGCGAAGTTCAATCATGGGCGTAATCGATCGACCGAAGTTACTGTCATTTGAAAGATTGAGTGATTGACGATTTGTTGCAAAATTTCGTTGAGTTTGTATCGTTGGTAAATCGGAAGTTTTTTTCGAAAAAATTTGTGGTCGAAAATGTTCATAATATTTGGACAACATCCGAGGAGACCATGAAATCTATATTTCCACAATAGTGTTCCAATTTTCAGTTTGATTTGATCATAATTTCTGGAAATATCGGGTTATGTCAAATTTCGAGGATATTCTTCGGTATTACTTCCAGGATATCTCGAAGAGTACTGATTCAATCCTGAAAACACTTGAAAACTAGGGCGAAGATGCCGTTGAACAACTTTGTACCATACTTCGTGATGATAGTGTCATTGAAACAATTAGAGAAAAAAATTTTTTCCAATATTCTATATTCTACGATCTTTGGATCATATTATTCCTACGAAATTTTGAATGATCGTAAACACAATAACATTCGAAAGAAACTACTTTATAACTCGTTTTTTGTAGAGTAGATTTGGGGCGCAATGACGAAGGTCAATTTCGTGAATGGGTGAAATCCGCCCGATGATTCCAGTCACAATTTCTTTCACCCATTATTTTCAAACATACAACTTAGATCGAATTGAAAACTAGTACTTTATTGAAAAACTACTGCTTCATGCAGATCGCCAATTATTTCTATCAGGAAGTACAAGTGCGTTTGGCGGAGTCAATACGTAAAAAGATGATCGTGAATTCGATGAGCGCAAAAGCTGCTGACTTCACGTCAGTGCTTTTCTCATTTTATTTTCGGAATCGATTATGTAAAAATTCAACCGCCGTAAAAATCTCAAATTCGAATTTGGTTCCTAAAATTGGCTATTCAAACGCTCGAAACTTTGCGGCCTATGGTGACGTTAAATATCAGTCACACTGGCTTTTTCTTGTAATCTTCCAAGCGTCTACCAACAATTCACGAATGATGAAAGTTTTTGACAGCCGACAATATCGAGATATATTGAGAAAAACATGAAAATATTATATTTCGTCTTACACGCAAAAGACTTTTTCCATAAATCATAGTTTTCTAGTGAATTATTGATTCGATATATGACTGAAATGTTTTTTCTTCTATTTATACCAATTCGTTTCCAAAATTTAAGATGAGCAAATTAAAATCTAATATTTGGTCGAAAAATTATTGCGTAAAGGTTCACTGAAAATGTTCTTAAGAAATGGCTTAGAATTTGAATGAATGCCCTTCATTATGACTAGCTTCAAGTAGGTGCTTTTCTAGAATTTTTCAGTAATAAAGTACTGTATTTTACTTGCCGGCGCATTCGCCATTTTGTGCAATTATATCGACTAACAGCTACATTCCTCATTGGAATGAAACATAGAAGAAGCCTAACTATCGGAAATATAAATCGATTGAGTGGAATCTTTTAGAGAAAAGCAATTTCGTGAACATTTCTCACCCACTTCTCCAAGACTTCTACATAAATTTCTCTTATTCACGGATTAATTGTTCTTCGTTTTCGGTTGGCTTCTAAATTACACTTTGAGAGATAAATGGGTTTAAATTCATCTTGATGTAACTGATTACCTCGATGAATTTATTATTCTTTCGAAATTAATGTTCCGGAATTTTCGAAGAATGAAATTCCTTGGCAATATGATTAATGTGAATTTTTTCGGAAATTGTTAATTATGCTATACCTACATTTCATCTTTCCGGAATTATTCAAGCTGGAAAAGTTGCTGTGATAAACAGATTCATTCAATATATCATTCAATCAACTAACGTTTTATTCGTTTCAGTATTCTTCAACTTTTATCTCATAGAGCGTGCTCAATTTTAATATATATGTATTTACTCAGTGACATAAGAAGCTGTACATCCATGAAGAACAGCTTTGCGGAATTCATTAGTTAAAACAGAATGACCATATTCAAATAGGGCTTCAAATCACATATGACCTATTTTGTTGACTGGATTCGCAAAATGGTGAAGGCGCCGGGAAAATTCCTCAGCAGTACTCCCGGGTCAACCAGATAAACCACTCACATCATTTACTTAGGAAACTATGTGCACGTTTTCACAACCGTGAATAGAACGTAGCCGAATACTACAGCATTTTGGGGTACCCAATCAAGTTGCAGCTGTAAATACGCGATACAAGGTGGGCTAGCAGTGAAGCCCGCAAACTGTAGAGTGATTTGTCTTGTTGGTAGGTGGAACTACTTTGGGAATTCAGCTTTCATTTCATAAGCTTCTGAATTGGAAATATAGCTCATTGGTTTCCTTGTTCTTTCGAATTCCGTATTGAAATGACGAAGTTTTCTAGGATCCTTCAGATTTCGAGGTTAAGCTCTGCGCAATTAACTTCTCATTTGATAAGTTCAGTAGGGCTAGTTGCCTTAAGCACCTATCTTGACGTTCTGTGGTAATTTTCAGTCTTTTTTGTATTTCTCTACCTTCATTTGTATCAATGAACTCTATATTATATACCTGGAAGGGACCCATTTTGAGCGACAAGTGAAGCCAATTCGTTGCTTATGCAACCCGCGAAGTGGACGGGTATCTATCTCTTTCTTTCTCATTGCAGTAAAGGGAACTCTGTCGCATTTATTCTAAATATTTTTAATTTTTCGTTTCAAATTAGGAGAACCTGAATTTTTTTCTGACTAATTCGTGAATAAGGCAGGATTGAAGAAGATCGCACATGTTCAAGTGAAATTTCAACTTAGTGACCGGTTTTTCTGGGGAACAGCGCGTCATCATCCTCCGTAAATTTGCGTTTTTTTGCCGAAAATGGTTCCAAGCGACCAGGCTGGACTCATGATGAAGAGTTCAATGTCAAATTGAATTCTATTCAGCCGCTCGTTGCCACGATAACTTACTACCGAGAAAAGCTATAGCGACTTAAAAAATTCAAAATAAGTTCGTTAATGGGCAAAATTTACCTTACAATTTCGAAGATATATCCATTTCAAATATATTATTTTATTTCCTCTATATCTCAAGAAGTACTGATGCGATCAGATTGAAACTTGCTAACTGATTGCATGAAGAATCGTTAAAAAAATATTTTTTTCGGAAACTATCAATGAAATTTCAATAAAACTTGGCGCAGACCTTGAAGTCGAATCTGAACAGCAATGTTCGAAATTTCAGCCTGATTCGGCACACATTTCCAAAAATATCGGCAAAAAGTATGTCAAATTTCGCATTGGCAATGAATTTTAACCAGCGCTTAAATTTTCCTGACTTCAAGTCAGTGCTTTTCGAGAAGTATTCTCCTATGTTCCTATTATTCAAATTTATTGTAATAATGATAAAACTATCGTCAATCGTCAATGCACAGCTCACACCAACATAATTCTTCAATTTTTGAACCATACGCGGTGAAGGCAGAGAAAGTAATGGCATATCAGAGAAAAATAGATATTCATTTTCAAAAATATTGCACTTTCTAAAAGATGTAATACCCAAACAACCTGAATTTCCAAGTAAAACCAAATTTGAGCCGTTCAACACCATTTACTTCAATGGGTGTGACAGGGAGAGGTTACCGTAATTAGCGCTATCTTTGTTTCGTTGCCCCTTGTTACGCTTTAAGCTTAGTTGAAGAAGGGTCGGGTCCTTTCCAGGTAGTAATATTTGTATAGATACGATATTCACGTATTACTATCCTTGCACCACAATAAATATGTCGCCTATATAAATGTTCTATTCAGGTTTGAACCGCTTCCTTCACAAGCAACATGTTGGAAAAAAACCTTGTCCATGCTCACTTCAACTTTGATGACGTTATCAAAGCTCACTCTGTTTTTGGTTTTCCTTTGGGATTTCACTCCCAATATCTGAAAAAAAACTATTAAAAATCGGATAAAATTGTTTTTTTATGGAAAACGCCCTTGTGGATTGCAGGATAGATTGATTTGTCAAGGGCAGTTTCTTAGATTGTCTAATGAGCAATACTGGAACAATGCAAACCATAAACAACGCTAACTGTGACATTTCAGAGTACAAATCTGACTCTTTCATCAGACAAAAGTGAAGATTTTAGGAATTATTGGAACATTTTTCGGGGTAACGGCATAATAATTAAGTCCTTTGTAGAGCACTTATTTTCTTTCCCGATCGAATTCCTTGAAGACAAATTCATAACAGTTTTAACTATGATATTATTAGTGTGAAAATTCTTGGATTGATTTTATCGTTTTTGATCAACGAGTGTATTGATTTTTCAAATTGATATCTTTTCTTTTTCCGAATTCATTTGAAATGAAATATTTACAGAATAATGAACATGGAAGCCAAAAAATCAAAATTAAGTTCAGTTCTGCTTTGGTTAGAAAAAGAGTGAGTTTTCTCAGATAAAATAAGGTAAGACTCCAACAAGAGAAATAACAATCACAAGATGAAAAAATTCATCATTTCTCCACAGACGACTCTGCATATATTTTTCATTGTATGAATATTTCATATGAAATGAAATCGAAAAAAGAAAAACAAACAATTTGAGAAAATTCAATGCACTCGTTGATCAAAAGCGACAAAATCAATCCCTGAATTTCCACACTAATAAAAACTGAATTGATGAAACTGTTATCGATTTATCTTCACGATATATGAATGAGATCGAGAAATTAATGCTATCCAAAGGACTTAATTATGCGTCAACCCGAAAAATGTCCCAATAATTCCCAAAATTTTCCCTTTTGTCTGATGAAAGAATTAAATTTGTACTCTGAAACGCCACAGTTATTCCTGTTATGTTCATTAGGTAACCTATTCTCCAAGAAACTGCCCTTGGTAAATAATTCTATCCTACAATCTGCAAGAGCGTTTTCCATAAAAAAACAATTTTTTTTTAATAGTTTCGTTTCATTAATTGGGAGTGAAATCCCAGGAAAACAACCTAAAAATTATTCTTCCTAGCTGCAACGCTCTCAATGTCACCGAGAGATTTATTAAAGTTTCGAACCACCTCTTTATAATTCTCATCATTCAGGTTGGCATTTCATTAACATCCTATTCCAACCACAAGATGAACTAAATAGATTAACCATTATTCATCTGGACCTCCTTAATGAACTTCCGTAGTTCATCGATGACTCTGTCCTAAATTAACATCACCAACTATTCGACGTCCACCTTCTATATACATTTCGGAATTAACGCGAATATTCCGAGTTGATGAAATATTTCCCACGCCCCTTTTAAATAGAGGAGCAAACAGGGCTGCCATCCGTAGTTTATTAGAGTTTGGGAGAGTTGGAGCGCATCTGATAAGTTTGTATGGCCTCCCGCAGAAGAACTTCTAACCTCCAGTTAATAACTACTTTTCCTCGAGAGTTTGGCAGTTGCAGCGAATTTCAAACGTGGTTGGATTCTGAATATTATCGGTTCGGGGTGGAAGTGTAATGGGGGTAATTTCAGTCTACATGTACTTCCCGAAAGATAAAGATATTATATTGCTTCCATTTTGAGTGGATGGTTTTACGATCGCGATGTTTGTTTCGATTCCGGAACTGTTAGTTGTTTAGATTATCAGGCAATGCCAATCGAATGAATCTAAAGGGTGTTTCAAATTGTGCGTTTTTTAAGAATAAATAAAACACATAATTTGCATTCATTTTCGAAAACTTTTTATTGGTAATTGAGGTATCACTTATGACATTCATATACGAAAAATAATATCTGTCAAATGGCCTCCTCTTTCAGCTCTACAGACGTCAACTTTTTTGTTAAAATTTTCTATGACATTTTGACATAATTGGGGCTCTATCTCACTAATGACACGAACAATTCCATCCTTTCGTTCAGGAATCGATTGTGGATTATTCTTATAGACCTGGCTTCTCACATAACCCCAAAGAAAAAAGTCCACCGGTGTCAAATCACATGATCTTGGTGGTCAATTGACATCGCCGTTTCTGGAGATCATTCGTCCAGGAAATTTTTGTCTCAATAAATAAATTTGGCCATTTGCGAAGTGAGGCGTAGCGCCATCCTGTTGAAACCAAATGTCCTCTTGATCAATATTCATTAATTCAGGCCCAAAACTTCGATTTTCATCAGACAGTATCGGTCACCATTGACAGTTACAGCTTCACCAGCAGCATTTTTAAAGAAGTAAGGTCCAATTACACCACCTGACCATACTGCACACCAAACAGTGACGCGTTTTGGATGCAAAAGTTTCTCATGAATAATTCGTGGATTTTCCTCACCCCAGATATGACAATTTTGTTTATTAACAAAGCCACCAAATTGAAAATGAGACTCATCGGAAAACAGGATTCTTCGAGGAAAATCAGCTGGTTGTTCATTGATGAAATTGACAAATGAACGACGTTTCAAATGATCTTATGGCTTTAGTTCCTGTGTTTTTTGAATCTTGTATGCCTTCAGGGATAAATCCTTGTGTAAAATACACCATGCTGTGGACCCACTAAGTCCAACTTGTTGAGAATGTCGTCTAATGGACATTCGAGGGTATTCAGCAATACTTTCACGAACCAAATCAATATTTTCTAGTAAACGGCTGCTACGACTGTATTTTTCACTTTTTTGATCTCGCACCGAACCGGTCTCTTGAATTTTTTTATAATAATAATTTGACCAATGGTGCTCTGAGGTGGAAGATTATATAAACCATAAAATTCACGTAATTTTCTAAAAATACTTTTCACAGAGCGCTGATTTTCATAAAATAATTCAACAATTTGAACGCGTTGTTGTATCGTGTCTGAAGCCATTTTTATAAAGATCATTCATCACACTTCTTAAATGTGAAAATACCCAGACGAATTCCGTGCGTCACCTATATTTTATTTATTCTTAATTTTTGAAACACCCTTTACTTAAATCTTTACTTATATCAGACGAGCGGATGCTCATTCTTTCCATATTCTACTAAATTTTTCTAGTGTAAACAGACGTGGAGCATTCTTTCGTCTTCCCATATGCGTTCGCAAACTTTCTATGTAATGTGTAAACACTAAACACTTGTTTTCGTTCATTCTAAAAGATTAACAAGAAGATTCTTGTTCTAGCTCTTTGTTCGTTTGGTGTAAACCCGCCTTTACAACGCCAATGCGATGTTCGGGTTGCAAAATGGCGAATGAGCTGGTTAGATTCCTTACTTTGTCAATTCCTGGTTTTTACGTGCTTATTCTAGGGAACAGCGTGTCGAAAATGGTCGAATTCTCTCATTTGGAGCCGCAAATGTTCTTGGGCCATTAAATTCGACTTCCTGAAGAAAAACCTGTGGTCTTTCGAAGAATTATACTTAGAGTTTCGAAATACTCAGTGTAGGTTGGGAGTCAAAATATCTCGGTTGAGTTCTCTAATGGGCTAACTCAGTTAGTAGTTACAGCTGGAACGTCGTTTTCTCAATAATTCGAAAAATACCGATTCAATCGAATGGGGGTTTTCCTTTAAACGAAAATGCAGTAATTTTCATGAAAAACCTTTAAAACATCACATTTCAAACATATAATTTCAATATTATATTTTTGAAAAAATGTTTGATCACCTTAAACTGAAAAATAAAAATGGGGATTTGCATTTAAAGGGATTTGTCTTTAGTGCCCGATATGGCAACGCCGAATTCAGCTTTCTCGGAAAGAAATGGACGTCAAATGTGTTACTTTGTTTATGAAAACAGAGATAGCTATGCTTCGATCTGGTTAGAGTAGAAGACAACAACCAAGGAATAGAAAAAGAAGAGCACAGACTGTCATACTGTCATGTTACTGACAAATCGTAAACGGAAATTGTTTGGTTATATCGACAAAGACCACCAGTGTGTACGACAGAATAGTAATAAATATTGTATTATTCTATAGCAGAAGAAGCTATTCTTCTTAATAACGTTGTCACTTCGTGCATGCCTGGCAAATCCCAGACCCCAATTTTGAAATATGACTTTGAATACTTTCTGAAGGTGATTTGGGAAAATGTTGAATAATAATCATGTTCAAATTTGCATTTGCAAAAATATCCCGAATTCAGGAAAAACCCCCATTGAAACCTAATTCGCAGTTGTAAAGTACCAACGTGAAGATGTGTGCGAAAAATCATGACATTTATACATATCACTAGAAACTTAAGAAAAATTATTTTCAAATCCTGTGATTATCCGATTGTGATAATGGAGCAGAATTCCAGATCCTTTGTGCTTTCTGAAATCACGAAATCCTGCTCATAGATTTGAATTAGTATTTTTCAACTAACTGCCAACAAAACAGTGTGTAACTACTCTCTAATCCTCTTACATTTTCTGCGTCTAACGCACGTTTCGGAAAACACGTTTCGGAAACCACGTTTCCTTCGTCGACATATCGTTACAGCATTGATATCGTTACAGTAACGATATGTCTCTGACGAAGGAAACGTGGTTTCCGAAACGTGCGTTAGACGCAGAAAGTGTAAGTGGATCAGAGAGTAGTTACTCAGTGTTACACCATTAAAATTTGCAGTATTAAATTGTACTGTCATTGCGAGCAGGGAGGCCAAGGCACACATAATGTTGACTCAGAAAACAATAGTGGAAAGTGGGACACAAATTTTAATGAAAGTCCACGTCCAGCACTTCTAAGAAAAATCCCATAGGATGGGAGACGATCTTTCGAACTCTATTTGTGTAGTAAGTTCAAAGATCCAATCAATTAATATAAATAACATCAGTAAATACAAAGTAACTCAGCAACGTATTGATTCAATGAATTTGTTTAGGCCATTCTCCTCGTATTTGGAATGAATTTTGGTTGTTGTTTATACGCGCTTGTTCTGGTGAACAGCGCGTTATCATTCCGTCACGATGTCTGTAATTTTCGAATTTTGAGCCGAAATTGGTCTCGAACGACTAGGTTGGACTCACTGATGAAGATTCCGTGGTCAGAATTGATTCTGTCCGTCCAGCCGGCCGTTTGTCCGGCCGTGTGCGCTTTAACTTTCGAGAGGAAGACCTAGAGTCTTGAAATTTTCAGGTTAGGTTAAGATCCTGAATATCTCGGCTAAGTTCGTTAATGGACCAAATCTGCCAAATGGTTTTTTTGCATTTTTGAAATTTTGATTTTTCAATAACTCGAAAAATATTCTTCTGATCGAAATGAAACTTGGTTGGAATATGAACAGTGTCAATAAGAAGAATTTTCCATGGAAAAATTCTAAAAAAAAAAATAGTTTTTGCAATTTTTCTTGGAAATTTTTATATTTCATTGAAATTTCCAAGTCGCCATTTTGCAATGTGAACAAGCACGTTAAAGCTGCTGACTTCACGTCAGTGCTTTTCTAGATTTTTCGTATTTTGTTCATTTGTTTATGTGTATGTGATTGTGATTTAGTTTGGTTATGTTATTTCTGTCTTGTTGTTCCTTTTTTTGCGGTTTTATTCTCTGTGACTTTGTTTTTCTTCTCACTTTTGCCTCTAGCTGGTGAAATAATCTTATCTTTTTCGACTTGAAGTTGTTTGATGTCAAAATTATGTTATATCTTTTATTTCTTCGACCGTTTTATACTCATTTTCGCTCATGTCAGATATTTAATTTTTAATTTGTTAATTTATTTATTCTCAATTTATAATTTCATTTTTCGAATACACCACTTCAAAACATTTTTTACACAGTTGTTACATGCCTGTATTCTGAAGATGGCCGAAACATGTAAAGAAGGCTATAAAATGAAATAAAATAGGGAGCTCATTTTTCAGTTGGTGTTTTTAGGCTATCAAATAACGCTTTTCCCTGCTAATGAAAACTCACATGTATAACATGAAATGGTAAGCACTCGTACTAATAACAATTCAGTTACATCATTTGAAATGTGCAGTTTTTTTCAAATTATTCGTTGTAAGCTTGAATATATTTGTTTCTCTTCGTATTTCAAATTTATTTACCCATTTGTTTTATGTGCAATTTTTGCGCGCATGTTCTAGGGGAACAGCGTGCTATCGTTTTGATCAAATGTCTGTAATTTTCGATGTTTGAGCCGAAAATGGTCTCAAACGACTAGATTGGATTCACCGATGACGAATCCGGTGTCAAAATCGATTCTGTCCGGCCGGCCGGACGTGGACACGATAACTGTCGAACGGAGTGAGCTAGTTACTTGAAACTTTCAGGGTAGGTCGCGCATTGGAATGCCGCGGTTAAGTTCGTTAATGGGCCAAATCGATCGAATAGTTTCGGAGTTATAGGCATTTGAAGTTTTGAAGTTATTTATTTTTTATTTCAGAAACTACTTGAGCGATTGGATTCAAACTTGGCAGTTTGGTGGAGTATAACGACGCGCAACTTTGAGCCAAATTTCGTCAAGATCATATTGTCAATAAATTTAAAAAAAAATTTTTTTCGAAATTTTTTTACAAAAAATTTTTTTTTTCGGAAACCATCCATCATATCCAAAAAAAATTATACTCACACTTTGACCTTCTAATTTCACAGCAGCGTACTAAATTTCAGCTCGATACGATCATAAGTTTTGGAGATATCGGGAAAAAATATGTCAAATTTCGAGGTTTTCTTCTCGATATCGTTGATTTTTTTGGTATTACTCGAGAAATACTGATTCAGTCCTGATTAAACTTCACAGCTAGTTTTGAGATGCTGAAGGACAACTTTGTGCAAAATTTCGTGGTAATCGGGTTATTACAACAATTTGAAAAAAAAAAATGTATATGATTTTTTCATCATATCATCCTCATTAAATTCTGTATGAAACTTCGAACTGTTATTTTCGATGAAGTACTGGATTTCAATTCGATCTGATCTGTATTTTTGGAAATATTGGAAAAATAAAATTTTGATTGGGTATATCTACGGAATCATTGGGTGGATTTTACCCATTCACGAATTCGGCCTTCGTAATTAAGGTCCAAACCTTCTCTACAAATATCGAGTTTCTAAGTTGTTTCTTTCGGAAGTTATTGTGTTAACGCAGTCGGCCGTTAGGCTGACCGTAAACACAATAACTTCCGGAAGAAACGACTTAGAAACTCGATATTTGTAGAGTAGGTTTGGGGCTTAATTACGAAGGTCGAATTCGTGAATGGGTAAAATCCGCCCAATGATTCCGTAGATATACCCATTCAAAATTTTATTTTTACAATATTTCCAAAAATAGAGATCAGATCGAATTGAAATCCAGTACTTCATCGAAAATAACAGTTCGAAGTTTCATACAGAATTAAATGAGGATGATATGATGAGAAAATCATATAAATTTTTTTTTTCAAATTGTTCTAATAACACGATTATCACGAAATTTTGCATAAAGTTGTCTTTCAGCATCTTAAAACTAGCTGTGAAGTTTAATCAGGACTGAATCAGTATTTTTCGAGTAATACCGAAAAAATCAACGATATCGAGAAGAAAACATCGAAATTTGACATATTTTTTCCCGATATCTCCAGAACTTATGATCGTATCGAACTGAAATTTGGTACGCGCGCACGTTCAAATTCGTTGCTGAAGCGGTCATCTACATTGAACATGCGCGCAAAAGTTGCTGCCTTCACGGCAGTGCTTTTTGAAATTTTTTTTACCAAATGAATATTCCATAAGTTCTGAGCTCAAATATTGTTATTATTTTGTTTATATTATTTTAGGTTCTATTTCAAATTTTTATAATCAAAATAGAGATTCTTGTTATTCATTAGGTACATGTTTTAAAACTTTAAATTGGCCGCCCTTGACGGAATGTGATGAATTGCTGAAGAAATTTTCGTTTTGTAGGTTGGCAACACTGCTTACTCCTTTAGACAGTTATCGCATCCTCGAGTGGACGGATCAACCGACCTATTCACTCCACGACATCTGTGACACGCAGACTCCTCCATGTAGAAAATTTTCATTACGCGATATGTTTTCATACTGTCCAACGATGCACGACGAAACTCGTGCACTCCAGTATCGTAGTAATTGTATCCATCATGATCATTTCATTCTTCGTGAAATCTCGCTTTATGTTTGATCACGAATCCGAACGCGAACCTTGCATTATCCGATTCTGATAACGGAACAGGGTCCAGGATCCTTTGTGCTTCCGTAAATAGGACGGATTCATTTCGAATTCTGCTCTAGCCGCAGATTCCAGAATCGATTTACGCTCCTCAAACACAGACACTGACTGCTGAGCTTCGAATAATGAGATTTATGTGGAAAATCGGTGCGGCCGTTAATGAGATTCATAATTCTGATTTAATGTTTCTCTGCGTGCTATGGCTGTGCAATCATACCCGGGGGTGTGAAACGGTGTATGTAGATTGTTGCATCAACACGTAAACGATGCAAATTTGCTGGGAAGTTCATTATTTTTTCCTGAACATATCCCTCATTCATTAACTGTTCTGCATGATTCAGCTTTCTTGGTTAGAGAAGGTATAGATGCATAGAATGCCTGGTGTGGACACTCTTTGACATATTTTGGGTCGGGAATTCGGTCCAAATGTTGTCAAAATACGGCTTTATTGTTCTACTTCAGTTTTTGCCGGTAGATGCCGGCATCGAGAAATCTGCCATGTGAAATCTGAAAATTTACACAAGTCATATCATGAATAATCGAAGCAGAGCTTTTGTTTGATTGTCCGATTGACCATACATAATTTTTGAAGGTAAGTTGTGAGTACAACCTAGCTATACTCCATGCATACACTTTTATAAACTATCCCGGTTGGCCATGATTTAGGTCTATCAAGTTTTTACGCGCTTGTTCTGGGGAACAGCGCGTTATCATTTCGTCACGATGTCTGTAATTTTCATTTTTAATGAGCCGAAATTGGTCTCAAACGAATAGGTTGGACTCGCTGATGAAGAATCCGTGGTCAAAATTGATTCTGTCCGTCCGGCCGGCCGTGTGCGCTAAAACTTTCGAAAGAAAGAACCCAGAGTCTTCAAATTCTCAGGTTAGGTTTTGATCCTGAGTATCTCGGTTAAGTTCGTTAATGGGCCAAATCAGCCGAATGGTTTTTCTGCTACAGCCGTTTAAAATGTTGATTTTTCAATAACTCGAATAATATTTATCTGAACAAAATGAAACTTGGTTGGAAGATGAGTGTCAATCATAAGAATTATCCATGGAAAAATTCGAAAAAAAATTTTTTTTTTGGAAATTTTTATAGTCCATTAGAATTTCACTGTTATTTCCAAGCCACCATTTTGCAATGTGAACAAGCTCGTAAAAGCTGCTGACTTCACGTCAGTGCTCTTTTGAATTTTTTTACTTGAAATTGACCCAGGTTGGCACTCGTGAAATATCGGCAATGTCCAAATAATTTTCAGAGACGTTGCCAAAAGCCAATGCCAATTTCTACTCTCAATCTCAACATAATCATCACGCTTAGAAACGTGCTATGTTGTGCTATGTTGAATTGAAATCTGTTTTTTCTGATATTAACCCTGATAATTTTGAATCAATAATTTATCACCAGCTATCCAACATTTTCGACGTATGTGAGTGGAAACCAAGGAATTATATTTTCCATGAATAAATATTTATTTTATAGCTGCACATCGCCACAATAAGAAAAATCTTAAGAGACGACAAAGAATTTCCTTCTATTGGTGCACCCAAAAACACACTGACTGAGGACTTTATTTTGAAAAAAGATCTACAACGACAAATTTGGAATTTTAATTTGAGGAATGAACGTTTTTAGATTGATATACTACTCACTTTTGCGAAGGAACATTTGGAATATAACGGAGAACGGACACTATTTAAAATTATAAAATCAATGTGTTACGAATACAAAAGTGTAAATGAACGCAAACTTTTATGTGATCAAAAACATGTTGTTGCACCCAAAATTACTTTACTGCGCAAATTTTCACAGTATAAATCGTTGGATGAAAATATCAGATTTGTGTAAGTAAACATTTTGGTAAATACGTAATTACTACGACCACGATGTAGAAAGGACATTGTGGCGTAGTTATCTGGCAGGAAAATGACTATAACCAAACATTTTCAGAATATACACGGTGAAATATGTCAAAATATCATGGCCAACCGGGATACTGTATAAAAGTGAATGGAGTAAACAGATGCTTGAGGTAACGGTTTGAAATTTGTTCGTGGTTTCTTCAACAACATTCATAAATTAGGTTTGTTCGTTCTACCTGCCTAAATTACACTAACTACACTAAATCCACTGACTTCCAATTCTCAGTGCTGCTGAGTGTAGTTGAGTTTAGTCACAGATAACTGAATGAATGTAGTCAGTGTGGTTCAATCTGTTCTATGATTTTCACAGAATGTAAATATATATAGATAATTTTACGCTAATCCGAGATTACAGAATTCTATGCTTCTTTTGCTTTTGCTGCCAGTTCGAGGATATATGTTTATATTGATTTGAAATTTCTCTAAAACCGCCTCGGAAAAATTCTGATCGTTGAGGTGAAGCAACTGAACGTAGGAAGAAATTGGACATTTTCGAGCCTGTGAGAATAGGAGCAGAGACAACAGCAAACGTCTATGATCACAATTTACGCATAACTATCACAGAAGGAAACCACACTCTGCACTCGTAATCTGTGACTACACAAACTTCCAACATTTCTGAAACCAAAAGAGTGCAAGTTCAGAACAAAATACACCGAACAGTAACAGTGGAGTTAGTATAGTTCATGCAGCTACAACGGAAAACCGAATGATAATACCAATACGAACACGATATCTGAACTCAAGTCTCAAATGAACCACTGAAAATAACACAAATTTTCCTAACGTCAGCCTACATCATGATGTAGTTAAAACATGGTGTGCTCATCTGCTCATCTGTGATCATATCCACCAATGATGACGTCACTGTTTTCATTCAAATTCAAAGCACAGAATATATATTTCCTTGTACTTTGATCTTGCTGATGTCACTTTTTTTTCAGATGAGCACACCATATTTTTTACATCATGGCCTACATCTATAATTTGAAAATATATTTCTCAAATACTTTTTTCTTCTGGACGAGAACGCATCAGCCCATTGTTCAAAGGAAAAATGTTAAGAATGAATCAAGCGATTTAAATGAACTTTTATGATATAGTCCATGTTTTGTGGGCGGTATAGCAAATAACTCCTTCCAGTATAGAGCTGTGCTGAAATGAAATGAATATAGTGCTTCGAGCTCCAAGCACTTAGCAGATCTCAGGGAAACTTTGCAGCCAAATATGTCAGTGAGGTTAGTTGATGGGCCAAATCTGCTCAGTAGTTTCGATGTTGAAGCTATTTGAAATTTTATCTGGAAATATACGATTCCACTGAAATGAGAGTTGGCATACCCATTTCGGTGATTTTTTTTTCGTTTTTCCGATAAATCAGCTTCACACCACATTCAAATATCTGACATCGACATATATTCCGTTCCATAACTACTCAAGGTTTTAGTTCATAGCTTTTCAATTATATACCAAGAAGAATATCTATATATATGCTCACAATGCCCAGGAGCACCTTGCAGTGCTCAGGAGCAGGAAAAGGTGCGTAGCACTTCGTAGTGCTCGGAAAAACTTTTTCGGATTACTAAACACTATACCTTCACCAGAACTCTTGGAAGCACTGAGAACTGAGAACTTGCCTGACGCAGTATTAACTCGCACAGTTCTTGGTAGCACAGAAATTCTCAGGTAACTTCAACTTGCTCCGGGTTTGGAAACAGCTTGGTGCCTGGATTCATGATTCGCTTCGTATTGTTCCATTGAAGATACGGAAGCATTTTTCCGCTCCCTGTGTATCACTTTGTCAGGCCATCCATCCTGTATTCCTTCCGGGGACAGACCCATCCCTAAAAAACCTGAAATCCCACGGAAGTATTCATGACCGTGTCCACATGCTAACCGACACAATCTCACCCCCAGTATTTATGATTGCGTCCAACGCAACTTTCCCGTGGCTACGTCACTGCCTGGTCAGAACCAGAGCCCAGATCACGGTCTCGCAATTTATTTCTCCAGGAAACAGGAAGGAAAAGCTTGGGAATGTAAGCCGCGCTAAAATACGGAGGTTCGTTGCACCGGAAGGCACACCCTCTTCTGCCTCGCCACTCGGGAATAAATTACTCCTTATTCTGGGGGGTAACTCCTTATTTCCACCTCTCAGCGTTCCCTCCAAATCAATCAATAGTGCAGATTTGAATTGATGGCTCTATTGTTTGGGATTTTCCACTTTCGGGTGACTCCGCTCATGAATTATGTAACAGGATGCGTCAATTAGGTGAAGATAAGTAAGAGGATCGGGGATGGTTTCATTTTTCGGTACTTGCATTAATAATTTATGATTTCAGCTTCCGAGAAAGTAAAGGGTGCCCGTCAATGAGAAAAAGATATGAATTAACTGCTATTCGAACAGTCGGCATCCCTGAAGAAACTATTTGACAGCTGTTGTTAGTGGAAACACGATAGAACATTGTTCATAAGAAATATTGGCGAAATAGCCTTCCAACTCCGTCAACTGCAGATAGATTAATTATTAAGTCAGGGATGCTGGACCAGTTGAAGACTCAGAACACATTGGCCGTCCAAAAACAAGCCATTCAAATGTAAATGCGAGGAGGTGTTGGTGAAAACCCATGGATTGTGTGCCCACTAGAGATCCGTATATTTATGCTTAAAACATAATTAACAGGACCATTTGCACAGCGAAGTGAGTTTTTAAATGGACCCCTTAAACATCAACAAGTAGAAGCAGGTTTTTTGCGCAAAGTCATCCCAAGCGATGAACCACATGTTAACTGCTAAAATGCCGCATTCGGTTATTGAATTACCTACATGTGATTGTCGAAATTCAAATTCATCCACAACGTGTCACTGGTCGATGGGTGTTTTTGGGCTAAATTCATCATTGGACCAAGGTTTCTTAAAAACTTTAACTGGAGCTCAATATTGCCATATGGAAACACAGTTCCTTCTGCCTAAATTGGATGATGTTGATGAGACCAAGAGGCATATGGCACTGCCATACAGCCGCCATTAATAACCAAATTACTACCATGGACATTTCCAGGCGTATACTCTCTCGTTTGGGTGATCAGAATTGCCCATCTCGATCGTTCGGTTCGTCACAATTAAAAGTTAAATTTATATTTCAACACACTCATAACTACTCGTACATTACAGAAAGAAAAGAAAAGCATCATTCACATAAGGGCATAGAAAATTTCTTCCTTCTTGAAGGTTTATCCGATATTTCAGCGGAATCTGGAGAAGAGCCTCTGCAAACTGTCCACAGGTTTACTATGCAGCATTCTATAACTTATAACCAAGTTTTGATTCGATAGTGTTTCCTGAGTTATCCAGAAAATATCAACGAAATTCTGCCTATTTAGGAACTCAACCAAGGTATTCCTAATCCACACCCTAAAAATCTCAGGTTATTACCATTATTCGATCGAAGTCGTCTTGGTTCAACCCTTCAGAACTTCAACCTTAGCCCTCACGTTGTGAGGATTCAGAACTGGGTGCTCATATGTGAAGTTTCTAGGATAACCAGCTCTGGACATTTTCATACCATGTGTTCCACTGTTTCCGTTTCTGATCCACAGAGATCGTCATCTGCTGACTTGCCAATGCAGTACAAAAGATGAGATTGTACCGACAGTGCCCTGTCAACAACACACCATCAACCGCTCAAGGAAATTGCAGCACTTTCTGGTATACGAGTGGGATAATTCCACGAATTTTTTGCTGGTACAAGTCTTGGAATATTTCTCCAGAGGGCTATTATGTCATTCAGCCTTCATTAGTGAAAAGATGACCTGTTTGTAGTGGTCGTTTCTAAGCCCACAGAAGGTATCTGGTCTGGCCAGTGTTACCCATTAAGTCTTTTCATTGACCATCTTATTTCCTCCAGAACAGCAGTGCCCTGGCTCCCATAGGAAGGTACCGTTGTTGATTATGATCAGTTTCTTCATGGAATGTATATGTGCATCCCCTTCAGGCTTTTTTCATGTATCTTTGGGTGAATAATTAGAGAGCCTGTGTTTCTGCTTGTAGAGGGTCCTAGGTGTACACAGACCCTGAATGTCGGCCCATATACCGGAAAACCTATGCCCTTGGATGGTCTTGATCCATCAGTGTACCATGTGGATCGATTTCTGTCCAACCTATGTACAGAGTCCATCGCTCATACACCGTCTTTCATGACCGTAGCAAACGGTGTTTCTAAATCATATATGGTCTAGGTTCTCTCCTTCAAAAGGTGAGATCAGTGAGACCACTCTCGTCGCATCCAACCCCAATAAAACTCGAAAATAACAAACAAAAAAAGTCAAAGTTTTTTTCCCTAGAACGTACCCGTCAAGAAACAATCAAATTAAGCATTCCATAAAATTGACACTCAAGGCGTAAACCAACTGAACTGCTGAATGAAACTCGAGAACTCTGTTCAATAACTATTGAAGCATAATATAAACCAACCTCCCACATGATATGTAAATATATTTCAATTACATGGTGTGCTATTTACAGAGGGGTGAATGTTAAGTACGTACGCAGCTATTGTTTGATAGTTTTCGGTGAGGGTGTTCAACTTCACCTAAAACTATGCAACATGGGCTCAAAACGACCGCATATTGTTGAACATAATGGCGGAAATATGAATCTCATTAGCGTTGATCGATTTCCTCCCAAGTTCCTTGATGAAGGTATGTTAATTAGATGGAGTTCTCACGAAAGGTTGAAGAGAAATTGCTTGGTATTCGCAAGTATTAAAGATTTCTGAATGGTGGTGAAAATACATAAATTTTTATGAGTTTTAATTTATTTATCGTTGTAAATTGAATTACGTTGAATCGTTTTTGGCTCAATGTATTAACATTGTTTCAGTTTGACGTTGTGGAATGAAAGGAGCGGGAAAATGAAAGTCAAATTTATTTTTTAATCAAGACATTTTTTCGTAAATGAATTGTGCAAGATCTCTCATCAACTTCAGGTTTTCGGTAACAGAATAATTAAAAAATTCTGGAAAAGCACTGACTTGAGCTTTACGCTCTTGTTCAAATTCGAATCTCGGACTTAGTTGCTTGTTGTTATTATTTAACTCATTACGAAGCTTCAATCTGATCGCATTATTTCTTGTTGATGTATTGCGGAAATATCGTCAAAATTTAAAATATTAATGAAATTTGTAATATTTTTCTCCTTAAATCTTCGAAAATGAACATTGAATCGAATTGAAATTTGACCAAGCGCGTAAACGCTCCTGACCTCCCGTTAGTGCTTTCATAAATTTTTTCCTCACGCGAGATTTGCTGCTATTCTAGGAATTGCTGTTATTGCGCCTTTTAGTCAAAAATTTGTCATCAAGTTTATGTTTCATTGCAACTCTTGCTAGGTGTAGTAAATATTCTACTTTTTCTTTCATTTTACGGTACTAACAAAAAAACCTAAAAAAGCACTGCCGTGAAGACAGCAGCTTTTGTGCTCATATTCAATGGAGATGACCGCTTTGGTAACGAATTTTCCAATATTTCCAAAAATACAGATTAGATCGAATTGAATTCCAGTACTTTATCGAGAAATGAAAGTTCGAAGGTTCATACAGAATTCAATGAGGATAATATGATAAGAAGATCAGAGAATATTGAATATTTGAAAAAAAAATCTCGAAATTTTTTTTAAAATTGTTCTAATTACACGATCATCACGAAATTTCGGACAAGGTTGTCTTTCAAATTAGCTGTGAAGTTTCATCATGATCGAATCAGTATTTCTTGAGTTATAGGGCGCGTTTTTTAATTCACCAAACTGGTGTGGTTGTGGTGCATGGAGTATGGTGGACATAGAACATAAATGGTGGATGTTGGACTAGATGATTAGATATTTACGTCATTCAGACAACAATAGAAAGACGATTTGGTGGATCCAACACTCTTCCACCACACCAATTTGGTGAATTAAAAAACTCGGTCATACCGAAAAAAACAACGATATCGAGAAGAAAACTAAATTTGACATATTTTTTCCCAATATCTTGAAAAATAATGATCGTATCGAACTGAATTGGTACACTGCGGTGAAATATGAAGCTCAAAGTCTTAGTGGAGCTTTCTTCGAATATGATAAAAAGTTTCCGAAAAAAAAAATTTTTTTTCGAAAAAAATTTTTCTGAGTTAACTGACATTATGATTTTGACAAAATTTCGCTTGAAGTTGCGCGTCGTCATACTTCACCTAACTGCCAAGTTTCAATCCAATCGCTGCTGTAGTTTCTGAAATAAAAAATAAATAATTTCAAAATATCAAATGGTTATACCTCCGAAACTGTTCGACCGATTTGGCCCATTAAAGAACTAGTCGCTTGCTCACTCCGTTCGACAGTTATTGTTTCCACGGCCGGAAGGACAAAATCGATTTTGACACTGGATTCGTCATCAGGGAGTCCAATCCAGTCGTTTGAGGCCAATTTAAGGAAAAAATTCGAGAATTGGAGACATTTGGACGATAGCACGCTGTTCCCCTAGAATATGCGCTCAAAAAGCAAGCGTATGGCATTGTTGACAAAAAATATCGAATAACATTTGAAGAGAGGTGTTCGACTCCTCATCCCATCCGAGATTTTAGGGGTTGCTGTCATTAAGCTCACAACGCTTAACCTTTTTTTCCGATTTTGCATGGGGGTCGAGATATTGAGGGTTTTTTCAAATGGACACACTGTATAAGTGAAGTGACGAGGGAACCTAATCAGAAACATTGCTTCTACCCTTCAAATATTAATTGCTACATTCAGAAAGGTCGAAGCAACTCACCCCTTTAATAAATTCCCGTTATCATCTCACTTTATTTCAATTTTCCGCATAACAAAACCTCCACCCTTAATTTCCCCATAAATAAGCCGCTATTGAATTCTGGCGGGGTTCTTAACGGTATGAAAGCAGGGAAATTGTTTCTACTCACGCATAAATTTTGTGCTACCTGTGCCCGAACTAGCGGCGAGAAGTAGCAAGTTTCAGAGAATACGACGTGGTGCTAGTATCAGGAATATGAGACTCAAATTTAATTTACGAGAGCTTGATTCTGGGTTCTTCTAAAGTGATTATTATTTCAGAAAGTTTCGAGGTACAAAAGAGCGTGAAATATGAAAGAAAAGTGAATTCTGTGCTTCGCCAGATGTGCCCGTGAAAACAACGTTTAGAGTACTTGAAAGTATGAAATGTTGCGGAACTTTGCTGGGAGAGTCATTTTAAAACGGTTCATTCGAGTACATACAAGATAACTGTTGTATATCTCGTCGTGGAAGGAAACCTAATCATTAACCTTAACTCCTAGAATGGCATTCTGCTAAATTCCTTGTCGTCCAGAAAGATTCTCCGTCAACTTGAACAAAAGTATGTCGGATGTTACAGGAATGAGGGGGTCCAATTCTTGATTCTCGATCAAGAATTGAAGAGTATGACAATTGCCATATGTTCACGTCCATTCTCTAAGTTGAATATAAACAGCAAGTAGACATGACCTGCGCATGGAACCGAAATGTAAACAATCGAATGTTATATCTCCTATTGGTTTCGTGCGTCGTTTGACATTTGTCATACGTTGGAGGTAAAACAAACTCACTTTCCCGCTTGGTTTATGTTATGAAATACAGCATTTTCAACAATTTCAGGATAAATTCACAAGTCAAAATGATTTATATTAATATAAATGGTAAATTATTAGGCCCGTGAGGCCAAGTTATTGTGTCGTTGTGAAATTCAACATAAGTACACAGAGAGACCAAGGAATACATTCGCTTTGTTTACATTGGCGAAGAGCGATTATTTGAAGATTTTAGTGATTTTACTCATTTTACAAGTGAAATTTTGTGATAATGCATCTGATTAACTAATATTCAATCTCAAATGATAATCATTCAAAACGATATGAATGAAAATTGCAGTATTTATTCTTGTCTTCTAAAGCCTTAGGTTATCCACATCAGAGATAGCATTTATTATAGGTATAACTATTGAAAATGAAACAGTAAAATGTTTGGCTCCTTTATTCCTGAAAATAACCAGCAGAATGAAATCCAACAAATGTATGGAATGGAAAAAACATGGGTTCCAGAGAACTTCTCAGTACTATTTCAAATAACATTCTGTTGCAAATTATCAAATTACTACAATATTGGTCTGCAGTTGCTATGGCAGTGCTATCATAATCTTCAATTATATATTTTCATACTAAATATATGTTACAAATAAAATAATTCAAATGAAATTTTTTCCTTGAACACCGATTTCGATTCATCCTCAAAAAATTCTTTAATATCCATATGAAATATTTTTTTATTATGCAGATGCAACATTAGGGCTTTCATAATCTTTAATAATTGACAATAAGGTCAATTCGAAACATATTACAAACAACAAAATGTAGAAGTTCCATCCTTGCGTAGTCGAGCCACATCGGAACGTGTTCGGTTGAAAACAGAGAAAGTTATCTGGTTCATTATTTTTATAAAATGCATGCAATATTTTGACAAGTCTATTACATAACGAATTGCCTTGATTGGCTTTATATATCATATAGAGATGCGAGTGGTAACCAATCAGGATAGGCTTGTCCATCATAACGCCAGCTATCGTAGTGTCGAGAAGATATAATTCTTGAAATGCGTATAACACGAAATATTTTTATCACAGTTATCTCATCATGAGTCAACTTATTAGACAGAACAAATTGAATAGATAGTCTAACATAATTCCTTAACCAGTGTGGAAATGCCTCCAACAAACTCTATAATTTGTTACTTTGTCAGAACAGTTTTTTCAATTTATGGCGTGAATATAGGATGTTTGCCTTCTCTGGGATAGTCCACATAGTATTCTATATCTTCTAATGCCAGATAAAATTTAGGGGAATGGATCAAAAATACAAATATTCAAATATAAAGTCTACACTACAATAGATCTGAAAAATCGGATTCCTTCGTATTTCACAACGAAACAATAACTTGGCCTACTTATTCACCAATTCTAATAATTATAAATCCTTTTAACTTGTGAATTCATCCTGAAATTGTTGAAAATGGTGTATTTCATAACATAAAGCGGGAAAGTGAGGTTGTTTTACCTCCAACGTATGACAAATGTCAAACGAAGCACGAAACCAATACTCCGTACCACTCGTTGCTAAGTCGAAGGAAACGGTGAAAAAGTTATGTTTATATTTGAAATTTCTCGATAGCTTGCATTCAGTTTATTTCTTGAATATTTGCTCAATCAAATAAAGGATTTCAATCAGTATTCTCGGAAATTTTGGGAAAATAAATTTTTTTTCATTTACTATATGTCTTTGATTTTGTTTTGCCACTCGTTCTTGGAAATGAATGAACATATCAATTCAACTTTGTCATTTCAGATAGTTAGGTAGATGTTCATAATAAATACTGATCTTAATTCTTCAGTCTTTATGAGATGAGAATCAATGCCTCTTGATACCATTTTCTCTGTATATAATTTTAATGAATATCATCTGAAATGTAATAACTGGTAAATTTGATTACCAAATGTAAAAAAAATGTTAACAAACTGGACGCTACGTCCAGAAAAATGTCAAACTTGTACGAAATCGCTAGGAAGTAGGGTTAGATTTCAAAGTTTACCATTGATCCTTCTTTCAAACTCCCAAACTCCAGGATTTAAATTAAACAGTCAGTCAAGGCCGTCAAACGAGGATAACGTGTTGGTGCAAGATAATTTTGTACCTTGGTTATAGACTTTTATCTATGTTTTTTTAATACGGTGCAGGTGGCCCTCAGAAACATATTCTATTCTATGAAATACATTTTTTCATCCGGTCTGCAGATAGCAGAAATCGACTATTTTTAGGATCCACTCAAAAAACTACCACTCGACACTTTTGGCGCATAAATAGCTTCCTCTCATGAAGAATATGATATTCACAATAGGTATTCTATACCCTCCTACATAACACTCACATTCCACGTATGTAGGAAATTCATTCACAGTCCTGGGTCATAAATCCAGAACAATTGGAATGAGTTAAACCTCACACTCTAGCTATAATTTAAATTTTAAATTCAGTTCAATTGTATCCACCTAATTTGCACCCCATTTTTCGGAAGAAACAGGTCCGATGCAAATGGAGTGCCAACGGATGAAAATACAACATATCCTTTCCACATTTGAATAGGGAAAACCGAACTTGGCCGGGAACCGCGTCGTTGGTTAAGGATATGCAACCCAAATTAGCTGGAACCTGGAGAAAATATGCAAATCAGCAGTTAGGGGATGAACGCTAACGACTTAAGCCGACGTCAGTCAGTGTCAGATATCAGAATTGTAAATTACTTGTTTTACTCTGAAAATCTAGAAGGGAGTTCCACATCTTCTTTCACCTCCTTTAAATGAGGACACGAAAAAGTTAGATGAAGACGTCAAATAATTACATCAAGTTGGTGAAGTATTCGTGAAGAAAAATGGTAATTAATTTATTTGAATTTTGTGACCCTGGGTACTTGGAAATTTGGGATTAATACTCTTGCGTATTTTCAGCCTCGCCAGTTTTTTCATTCTTATTCTCTGCGGGAATTAAAAGATTTAATTTATTCTAGTTCTCCAATTTAATCCTTATTTATTTCTTAGAGAGCCTAATTTTTTCCAGTTAGTGAGCATTTCCCGATTTTTTTTTATGTTTTGATGTGAATCCATATCAAAAATTGTTATATTGGTCCACACAGGTTTTCAGACATTTCATAATCTGAATAGAAAGGAATACAACAAGCTCAAAGAAAAAAAATCTAGAAAAGCACTGCAGTGAAGGCAGCAGCTTTTGTGCGCATTTCAGTGTAGATGACCGCTTCGGCAACGAATTTGAACATGCGCGCGAAAGCTGCCTTTACTGCAGTGCTTTTCTAGATTTTTTTTTCGATGAATTACTGGATTTCAATTCGATCTAATCTGTATTTTTGGAAATATTGAAAAAATTAAATTTTGAATGGGTATATCTACCGAATCATTGGGCGGATTTTACCCATTCACGAATTCGACCTTCGTAATTAAGCCCCAAACCTTCTCTACAAATGTCGAGTTTCTAAGTCGTTTCTTCCAGAAGTTATTGTGCTAACGGTCGGCCTGACGGCCGACTGCGTAAACACAATAACTTCCGAAAGAAACAACTTAGAAACTCGATATTTGTAGAGAAGGTTTGGGCCTTAATTACGAAGGACGAATTCGTGAATGGGTAAAATCCACCCAATGATTCCACAGATATACCCATTCAAAATATTAGTTCCCCAATATTTCCAAAAATACAGATCAGATCGAATTGAAACTTCATGGAAAATTACAGTTCGAAGGTTCATACAGAATTGAATGAGTATGATATGATAAGAAAATCACAGAATTTTATTTTTAAATTGTTCTAATGACACGATCGTCACGAAATTTTGCATAAAGTTGTCTTTCAGCATCTTCAAACCAGCTGCGAAGTTTTATCTGGATTGAATCAGTATTTCTCGATTTATACCGAAAAAAGCAACGATATCAAGAAAAAAACCTCGAAATTTGACATATTTTTTCCCGATATCTCCAATACTTATGATGGTATCAAACTGAAATTTGGTACACTGCTGTGACATATGAAGCTTAAAGTCTGAGTGGAATTTTTTTCTGGATATGATAAATGGTTCCCGAAAAAATTCGGCTCAAAGTTGCGCGTCGTTATACTCCACCTAATTGCCAAGTTTGAATTCAATCGCTCAATTAGTTTCGGAAATAAAAAATAAACAACTCCGAAATTTCAAATGGATATAACTCCGAAACTATTCGACCGATTTGGCCCTTTAACGAACTTTACCGCGGCATTCCAATACCTACCCTGATTTTCAAGTTGCTAGCTCACTCCGTTCGACAGTATCGTGTCAACGGCCGGCCGGACAGAATCGACTTTGACACCGGATTCGTCATCAGAGTCCAATCTAGTTGTTTGAGACCATTTTCGGCTCAATCATCGAAAATTACAGACATTTGGACAAAACGATAGCACGCTGTTCCCCTGGAATATGCGCGCAAAAACGGTAATCCGAAGAATATGGCCACGAAACTCGAATTATGTATCATTGAGTAGAGCACAAGAGGCGCATGAAATACCACTCATACTAACTCCTCCTAATATCTTAAATATTGAACTGATATCAGCGAATAATCTCATTATTCTCGCTGCACATTTCTTGAACAATGATCGTATATTTGTACTGATTGGTCTGTCCGATTTTCACGATTTTTCCAACATAATTTGATTTGAATTTTTGCCCCTATGAAGAAAGTATAACCAACTGCCAATCTTTCGATTTCAAGTTCCATGACATACAATAAAGGTGTCAAATTGAAAAGGAAATTAGGATCTCTTCTATTAGAAAAATGAAATTTGTTTAAAATCGCAACTGTGAAGTAATTAAAACAATTACTATTGTTGAAGTATGCAAATAGACGACTTTGGCCCAAGTTGCCAACCCAAAATTTTCTTCACAAATTTACTATCACTGGGGAACTGGAATTTCAGGACAAATTCGACATGATATGGTTCGCGTTTTTTATAAATATCCGTAAAAGATGCCTCGGCTCTTCAAACAAAATAATTCCTTCCAAATATAGGGTTTTGTTAAGATCATCTCTGATTGGCTGATTTCATGTTAATAGTGTCAAATTTATATAGGATATGTTCGGCAAATCAACTTTGTTATTTCGGTTGCCGGTTTTCCATTCCGTAAATTCTAAATATTCGGTTGGTTCCTGAAAAAAAGGTTGATTAAGTAATTTGATTGATGAAAAAACATTCTTTCTGTCACCAGAAAGACAGTCAATGTTCTATGGTGACATAGCCATAGCACAGAACAATCTTTATTTACTTTATGATCCATAGAACATAGAAGAGACAACAATCAACAATGGAATAATTACTAGGTATGGTTTATGGATCATGAGGTAACTAAAGATTGTTCTATGCTATGGATACGTTACCATGAAATATTGATTGTCTTTCTGGTGCATAAACTTAATATGTCTATGTTCTGGTGACAAAAAAATTGCTTTTTCATCAATCAATTCCGTAATTAGTCTTTTTGTCAGGAGCCAACCCAATATTTAATAATTACAGAACAGAAAACCGGCAACCGAAATAACCAAGTTGATTTGCGGAACATATCCTTTATAAA
The DNA here is from genome assembly GCA_958510865.1 of Myrrha octodecimguttata. NCBI lineage: Eukaryota > Metazoa > Arthropoda > Insecta > Coleoptera > Coccinellidae > Myrrha > Myrrha octodecimguttata. The sequence goes on along the minus strand of OY294056.1, from coordinate 71,530,889 downwards.
CTTGACACTATTAACATGAAATCAGGAATCCCAACTCAAATTTCGCGCGTCTTCATCATGACAGATGTCAGTTACGAATTAATGATATTTTGAAAAAAACGCGTGATTTTTATTTTTCGTCGCGTCCAACAGCATAAGCCTCAGACTTCGTGACATTCTGTGAGGGTGACAAAATCTCTCGCTAACAAAAATTCACTAATTCACAGGCACCCATACTGCTACAGCTTATCGACTCAGATTTCAAAATCGATATTGATTCATAAATAATTGATCTTACCCTTTTGAGCAACTTCAATACTAAAATATTAATAAAACCAGTAAATGAAACTTTAATCACTTCAAAAAAAGTTATCTTTATTTCCATACTGGCAAAACCTCTACTTAGTTCATGAGATATAGCATTTCTGTGTTCCTTTGATATTACTGAGAATAAAATAATAATGAATGTGGTTTTATTCATTTCTGGAATATTCCTGAATTCAGCAATCGGTGTGTTGTGAAAAGTTTCATTGCAGAAAAGCTTGGTACCTGCCTGTATATGATTTATTAAATGAAACGACTTGGTTTAATAGGTAGTTACATCAAATATTCCATTTCAGCTGCGTAATTTTGTTTATAATGTCACTAATTTCTGCTAAACGACACCTTTGTGTGATATCATGCTGATATGTTCGAACATATATGGTGATAATATTAGGATATTTATGTTTATTACACGGGCTGAACATGACGTTGATCGGTATAATTTCAGTTCAGTCTATATAAACATGATATTTCAGGTGCAGTAATATTCAGAGGGTCGTTTCTATATCAATGTGTTTAGTCCCAGCAACAATTTTTATGCGTTCGCCTATTTCGTTATCAATGAACATTTTTACTGCCTTCATTCATGTGTTTCATATTCCTAAGCAGAAAAAATTTTTGTAATAATACGGCCTATCCATTTTCCTTGTAGAATCAATGCATTTCAGAATATTCAATGATTTTGGTTTCATTCATTGATTAGCAGAATTTTCAAATTGTTTTCCCTGAAAGTGGATTTATTTCTCGATTTAGTGGACTGTATGATTTCCTAGTACAGGTTTATCATTTCAAAATTGAAAGCAGGAGTTATTTCCATAGAACAGCTGACGAGAGAGAAGAGAGCGAACTTCTCTGGCTCTCTCATGCTATCGGACATGGAAATTTGAAAAGAAGATAAATGTAACATCAACAAGAATGTGAACAAGAAATTCGAATTTATACAAATTTGACTTTGAATCAGAATTTTATTTCCATTTTTGTTTTGATTGAGTTTATAGATTAGTCTCAACTCTACTGTAATTGTAATGAATATATTGATTAAATTAAATTATAATTTATTATTCAAAGAAATTGTCTCTGTGGATTCGGCATTTCCAACTTTTGTCAGGAGGAGTTTCTCCAAAAAAATGTTACCCGATATATTTATATCCTTCGAAAATGAGTATTTCATTCTTTGGAATATCAAAGCAATAAAGCATGTGTAAAGAAATAACAGTATAACCAGACGAAATGTAAACGGGGTACCATAAATTTTCACTCACAGATAACAGAGCAGAGAAAAAATCTTCAGTAAAACTCTTCCCCCCCCCCGAATAAGTGTAGTGAAATTGGAGTTTCTTTAAAGACTGAGCTGATATATTCAAATTCAAGGGCTTCTTTTTCATCTGATCGGAATTTCTTCTCTCCAGGTTGCACATCTGAAAACAAAAAATAAGACGAAAAAACCAAAAGGAAGCCATAAATGATTTATTATTCATTAAATCAATTTCAAATTTACGATCCATATCAAAAAAAAAAAATCAGGCACCGAATGAATAGCCTCTAAACCATCAGAACAATGCATATATAAGATTAACGAATGGAACTATGAAGTCTCAGGATCTATATATCTGAATCCTTCATCTGATAATGCATGGAATACCGTCAGAATTATTTTCTTGCGATACGTTTGTATTTCAAGACGTTATGATTCTCACTAAATTTTGCATGAACTTTCACGCTATGATTTTTCGAGCAAATTCATACTAGATTTCGATTCGATCGTATCTGTATATACTCCATTCACTTTTATGAACTAACCCGGTTGGCCATAATTTAGGTCTCCCAAGTTTTTTTTACTTAAAACTGACGCGGGTTGGCACTCGTGAAATATCTGCATTGTCAAAATAATTCTGAGACGTTGCCAAATGCCTTTGCCAATTTCTACTCTCAATCTCAACATAATCATCACGCTTGGAAACTAAAAATGACGAGGGTAGTTTTAAAGAAGCAGAGACAAAGTATCAGGAAGCGCTATGTTGAATTGAAATCTGCTTTTTCTGATAGTAACCCTGATAATTTGGAATCAATAATTTATCACAAGCTATGAAACATTTTCACACTGCAGTATTTCAATTTGTGCAACAAAATATTTAAATGTCTTTTGTAGGCTCATTTCTTAGGAATACCGAAAAGTAGGAAATTATATATAGGTTTGTCTGTTCGTTTGGAAGTTTTACTGCAGGAGTGCAGGGATATTCGAGTAACCTCATCGATACATGATTTCCGTACAAGAAATAGCATAACTGAATCTTCCAACCATGTTTATATACTTGAAATATTTCCATTGTTAACAGAGAAAAAAGTTTCTTCAACATTCACCAGGTCTCTGGAATCATTGAATTCATATAATATTTTCTTAAATTCATTATTTCCACAAAGTAAATTCCTATTTTGAAAAATACGTAATTACTACGACCTCTATGTAGAGAGGACAACGTTGTGTAGTTATCTGACAGGAAAATAACCATAACCTAACATTTTCAAAATATACACGATGAAATGTTTTAGAACGCCATGACCAACCGGGATAGTTTACAAAAGCGAATGGAGTATAGTATCGAAAATTGTTGAAATGATAATCAAAGACAGAATACTGAAATGGATGGAAAAGAAGAATTTATTCAACAGTAGTCAGCATGGATACAGAAGAGGTCGAAGTACCACGACTGCTCTAATGGAGATTATTAATAAAGTGATGGACGCTTTAGATAATGGTGACGTAGTAGAAATACTGAATTTCGATTTGAGCAAAGCTTTTGATGTGATATCACACAAAATGCTGTTAGAAAAACTAAAATCATAGGGTTTCAGAGGAACTGTACTCAAGTTACTAAGATCATACTTAGAAAATAGATATCAGAAAGTGCACTTGAATGGTAGGATATCCAATCAACAGAAAATTGAGTGTGGAGTACCCCAGGGGTCAGTTTTGGGACCTATTCTTTTTTTAATATACATCAATGACATGATTATTCAGCATTGCAACAGCTTGTGCATATATTGTGATGATACTTCAATACTGCTAATTTCCAAAATATTGATTGATCTCTTGAATGAAAAAGAACTTGCTGTGAAGGAAGTTGAAGAATGGTTTCTCAAGAACTCTCTCAAGCTCAATTTGGAGAAAACAAGCGTTTTAAGGTTTGGAAGTGGGCAAAACAGAGAGAGCGCCAAATTCTTGGGCATAATCTTGGACAACAGACTAGATTGGGCGTCGCATATCGATCTCTTGTGTGCTAAACTATCTAGAAGCTTGTATTTGCTGAGAAAGCTGCGGAATTGTGGGACTCGCGAGATGATGAGATCTGCATATTTTGCGAGCTTCCAGAGTGTCATGCAATATGGAATTCTACTATGGGGTAATGCATCGGAAGCTTCGAGAGTTTTCATTCTGCAGAAGAAGGCTATTCGAATTATTTTTGGTATCGGCAGAAGAGAGTCATGTAAGCCAGTTTATATAAGACATGAAATACTCACCTTACCATCACTGTATATGAAAGAGTGTTTAAAATTTGTACACCACAACAGAAACAGCTTGACACGAAACGGATCATATCACTTTTATGAAACTAGATACAGGAATGACCTGAGTACACCTTTGCACAGGAAGAAGAAAACCCAGAATTTTTCCACCTACTGGGGCATAAAAATGTTTAACAAGCTACCAACTGTAATGAAGGAGTTACCCGAAAAACCTTTCATGAAAAGCATAAAAAAATTATTGTGTTCAAATGGTTTTTATACCATAGAAGAATTTTTGAGTTTTAATATGCCTTAGAATTTTTTGTTTAAAGTTTGACAAATAATGTTATTTTTGATGGCAATTAATTACTTACTCACTATCTTATTTACTTGGAGGTGAGACCAAAGAAGATCGAATGGATTCATCTGCGAAATCATGCGATTACTTTTTCCCATTCACGAATTCGTCCTTCGTTGTCAAGATCCAAATCTGCTCTAGGAATATCGAGTCTATCAGTTCTTTGTTTCGGAATAATTATTTGTACTTTTGGTTATTTTTATAGTTATGCAACAATTCATAAACTTGAATAGAATTGGTTGCGGCTAGTAGGTATCTTTCTGACCGAATCCTTTTCTATTACAGAAGAATGCAGGTACGGCAAAGGAGCCTGGTCGGAGTGTGACCCGAAGACAAATATGCGATCGAGATCACTGACATTGAAGAAGGGCAATCAAACTACCTGCGAGGCAACGAAGACTATCCAGAAGAAGTGCAAGAAAGGTAATTATGCCTTAAATGGCACAACACTGAATGGCAGGCTGAAACGTGCCTAGCATGTGGTGCGTATCAGAATTATTAAGTAGACGAGTTGTGCAGAGAAGTATTCGTAGGTTCGGACAAGGAATCGCAGGATGTTGAAGAGGTATCCTACGGTCAGAGCTATCGGAAAAAGGTATCATAGTTACTGTATCTTGGTTCCTTTTATTGTTGGCGAAAAGTAATTAGTATCTTAGATACTTTTCAAAAGGAACTGTTATCTTGTATCTTGAAAAAATGTGTGTGAAGATGGCGAAGAAGCGCTTTGAAGTTTTTGAAAAATAATATTGAAATATTCTTGTGCTGAATTGCTCTTGTTTCGTGATGCATTGTGCCGTTTAAATTTTTCTTCATTTCGGTTCTCAAGATATTCCACAAAATGTCCGAGATAGGCCAGACCAGCTCGAAAAACTGGGTTCCCAACAGGTGAAATAGATTGTGCTATACAAATACTGAGTTATGCTCACCGTTTGAATTTTTCCGAAAGCCACTATTATTCCTCCAGAAATAATAAATGCAGAGTAAATATTTTCACGAAATTTTGTCGGGTTTCCCGAAAAGTCGCGAAAGTGAATTTGAAAATAGCACAACACTTTCGTTTTTCCGTAATGAAAAGATATATGCCAAAACTTGTGACATACGTGTGAGATAATTTGTGCCGTTCAATTGTCCACGAAATGCCAATTTCCAAAAAAAAAAGATTTTGGAAAAAAGTTAGCCCAGCACTTTCGTTTTAAAATTGTTTAATGTAGTTGTGCTACAATTATACTGACTTGTGCCGGTCAGATTTTCAGAAAAAACTTCCCACTTTTCCTTCGAATAGTGATAATTAGAAAAAAATCAGTTTTGTTTTGAATGAGTGAATGAACTGTTATCTATTACTCTTTAAATCATTCATTGTTTGTTTGAGGTTGTATTTTAAGGAGGTTGCTTATAGGACATCTTATATAAAATTCCAATCTCCAATTCTATGGTCAATGAAATTTGAGCATACAAATTCCCCTATTCTTTAAATTTATTAAGTCATGAAAACAAGAAGAACGCTTTCATCTAAAACGTTGAGAAACTCCAACCTTATATATAAGGGAACGTAAAAAGTATCTTATCTTTCTTGAAAAGGACCTTTAAGATCCTTTTTCAGAGTATCTTTGACAGCTCTGCCTGCGATTAAGCAACTTCAACTGAGTATAAAATTCAATCGACTCCAAAAATTTCAATTTTCAACGAGAAAATGATCAAATTTGGTAGCCAAAAACTGGTCTTCAAATGTTAAAATTGAGACTCTCTCGACGCGTTTCACACAATTTAAGTTCGTCTCGATTTTACCATTTTTGATACCGAATTATTTAAAACTCGCCAATTGTGAAAGTGTATACCGGGTGTCCCACGAATACCGCGTTCGTTTGAATATTTTTGGGAAAGAATTGAAATTCAATTTTGCAATTTCGGACTTAAGCTTTGAATAGAGAGTAACTTTCGTTTTTCAAATAGAAAGCCCCATATTTCAAAATGGAAAATAGATTCCTTATGAAATTCTGACTCGTTTCTTTTTTAACGTGAAATTGCGAAAAAAAATTGAAGTTGGCGCACTGCTGAAATATAGATATCTTCAGGGTTTTTCATTGAAAAAATGTCGTTTTTGGCTATAAAAAAAATGAGGTTCTAATCTGAAAAAATTGAGTTTTCACGTTTTCGAAGTTTCCAACTTCAACAACGCTTTTGTTACCTCCTCTATTATAATTTCCAATTTTGACTATTGTGACATGAGCATTATTGTTACTTCTCGCGGAATCCTAAAAACGGCATTTTTTCAATGAAAATCCTTGAAGATATCCATGTTTCAGCAGAGCGGCATTTTCAATTTTTTTTTCGCAATTTCACCTTAAAAAAAAATTCTATCGGAAATTCGAAAATTTGACATTAAAACGAGTCAGAATTTAAAAAGGAATCTATTTCCATACCAACATTTGGGACTTCCCATTTGAAAAACGAAAGTAGGTGTCACTTCCGGTGAAACCGGAAGTCTCACGAATCCCAAAAAATGTACAGGGAATCATCTCTCTAGTCATAGCTTAAGGCCGAAATTGCAAACTCGAATTTCAATTCCTTCCCAAAATTATTCTAACAAACGGTATTCGTGGGACAACCGGTATATAATAGCATAGATGATGATATTGTATCGAAATAGATTGGGAAAAACATAAAATATTATATTTCCTGTTATATGCAATAGACCTATTCGGTCCGATTCATATTTTTGAAAATATTAGAGAAATAAAATTTTGAATGAGTCAGAATCATTGGGCGCATTTTACCTCTTCACGAATTCAACCCCTCGTCATTTTCTCAGGAAGTCATTGTGTTTATGGTCCTGATTGGTGGTCGTGAACACCATATCTTCCGAAAGGAACAGCCCAAGAGCTCGATATTTGCAGAGCAGATTCGAACCGAACCCATGAATGGGTAAAATTCACACCATGTTTCCGCAGATACACATACCCATTCAAACTTTTAATTTACTAATATTCTCCAAAGTGTCCAATTTGGTCCACCCTGTACACGGCGAGGACGACTTTCAGAATGACGAAAAAAATAGATAGAAATAGATAGACACATTTATTTCTGTAAAATGCATAATACATTATAGAAAAAGTCAACGGAAACAAAAATATCCAGATATTACTTCAGCATAAATTCATTTAAACTATAATAACATTTATCCATTATACATTTACTTAATCTAGATCTGAAAATGGCTACCGATTTAAAATTCTTAACTTCGGTGCCGATTTTATTGAATAGTTCCATACCCTGGTATACATCTCCTTCCAATCCTGAATTTAAAATTTGGTGCAACAAAATTTTCTTCATTTCGAGTATCATACTGGTCACTATGTCTATTCACGATTTTTAAAAATAAGTGTAGTTACTTCCAGTATTTACATAGAAGTGAGCGTCAGCATATTAAAAGATCTAAAAACCGTCTTGCAAGAGCTGGTTTTGGGAATTCCAGCCAAACATCTAATTATCTTTTTCGGACCCAAAAACGCGTCATTGCTACCAGATGATGCTCCCCACAAAACAATGCCATAGGAAAGCCTGGAATATACATCTGCAAAATACAATGTCATGAGCTGTTCTAAAGACAGAACAGATCTTAATGTTAATGATCTAAAAAGATACAATAATGAACTCAATTTAGAGCAGATATTCTCACAATGTACTCTCCATGTAAGGTGTTCATTCACCTCAATTCCCAAAAATCTGACACTACTGTTCTGTCTCACCTCGATGTTATTCAATTTCACATTACTAGTTTCTATACTCTTATTGATGTTTCTAAATGGCAAATGTTGTTTTTGCTTCATTTATATGCAAGAAATTCATATTGAACCATCTCTGCAGACTATCCAAAATACTCTGAATGTTATCCCTCAAATCCGTTTAGGTTTAGCCAGTGATGATCACTGTTGTGTATCATCAGCATAGAGATAAACCTTATCTCCAACCGCATTCATAATATCATTTATATAAAGAATAAACAATCTAGACCCTAAAATCGAATCTTGCGGTACTCCAACATCATTATTTACAATTTCAGATCTAATATCGCACTGAGACGACTCACCAGAAGACATCTCCGAGGCATATTGCTTTCTATCTGTTAGAAAACTACAAATCCAAGTTAGTGGGTTTCCTCTTATGCCTTATTTGCAGAGGTGACCCAACAGAACATCACGATCTACGCAATCGAATGCTCTGCTCAAATCGCAAAATATTCCAACAGGACAAGCCTCGGACTCTACATAATCCACCACATCTTTCAGAAATTCATAAATTGCATCTTTAGTGCATCGCTTAAGTCTGAATCCAAACTGATTTTTCACCAATATGTCATGCTTATTTAATAATATAAGCCTCATGAGTGGCAAACATTAGTGACCAATTCCAAAATCGAGTCACTCTCCTCTTGAGTCGAAGAACCTCATCTGGGACTATCTAAATTTGATGAAAGCTTGGTGCATGTCTCGAATCATCGATTACATCGAGAGTGAAACTTTCAGAGCCGTGTAGACGGTTGACGGCCATTTCTTTATGTAATATTTACCGTCAAAATCTCCGAGGAGTCGGAACATCATAGGAGGCGTAAAGAAAATGTGGAGCCCTATCAATATTTCAAAGAGATTCTAAACTGACGGGAGGGTTCTTGTTATTGTCATTGATGGCTTTTTATGAGGCAATTCATAATTCATATGGTGTAGGATATGCACTCCGGAGTATGGTTCCCTTGAACGGTTTTTATGGTTTCTTCCGACATACGTCTATTATCGTATGTTTAGGAATTCATTTATTCTCTTTGACTTGACGTGGTCGCAGTTTTCCCTGAGAGTTTTGCTGGAAAATTATCACTTTTATTGATGGAGATTTCGATTTCGTTCTATACCTTTTTACGCGCTTGTTCTGTAATTTTCGAATTTTGAGCTGAAATTGGTCTCGAACGACTAGGTTGAACTCAATGATGATGAATCCGTAGTCAAATTTGATTCTGTCCGGCCGCTTGCCATGTGTGCTCTAAGTTTCGAAAGAAAGGACCTAGAGCCTTGAAATTCTCAGGTTAGGTTTTGATCCTGAATATCGATTAGGTTCGTTAATGGACCACTTCAGCAAATGATTTTCGTGTTATAGCCTTTTGAAATTTAGATTTTTTAATACCTAACTCGAAGAATATTTATCTGAAATGAAAGTTGGTTGGTAGATGTACAGTAGCAATAAGAAAAATTATTCATAGAAAAGTTTGAACAAAATTTTTTTTTTGAAAATTTTCATATTTCATTCAAATTTCACTGACATCTCCAAACCGCCACTTTATAACCGAGTACCTACTTCATTTCAGCCCAAACAGATTTCCTAATTTTTCTGAGGAACCAATCAATAGAAAAATTCAGGGAGTTCATTTCAGAAATTCGTATATTTCAAAAAGCATATCTCCGATTCCGTTCAAATTTCATTCTAATTGACACCCAAAACTCGAAGCCTCTATTTCAGACCAATCAGATATGTATTCTTCCAATTTTCCTAAAAATAAGACCTATAGGTTAGAATATTTGTTTGAATCTTTGAATAAAGAACAACAGAAGGAGTATAACGCTTTTCTACTTCGTATAACAGCGCCCATATTGAACCTCCAAGTATGACTCATGTTAGTTAGTTTCTTCAGATAAAGAAGTCTCGGAACAAGTTGTTCTCTCTTCAAAGTGAAAGGAAAGTCGGCCATATGCAACATCCATCCCGGACCCACTTTGTGAGACATTATGCTCCTTCCCTATCTTCTTTATTCAGAGGTTTGAATCAACCATTCACGACCATCTACTGGTGAATAATCGAAGCATTTATTAGGTCCTACAGTGACAATATGCAGAACAGCGGCGTCAATAGAGGTGTTTCCCTGGAAGTTTTATCGGTACTTCCCCGTGGAGCCTGAGCAGTGTATCGGAATAGTCACTACTTAACAACAGTGTTTCAAATTTTCAGCTTGATCGGATATTCTTCTTAGCAGATATTGAAAAAAAAATATGTCTTATTTCGTGCTGATTTCCTGAAAATAATTGATATTTCTTGAGTAACTAAAAACTATTGATCCGATCATGACGAAACTTGGAACTTGATGCGCACATTCGTGCAAAATTTCTCGATCCTTTCGCTGGAACAATTCAAAGTTGAATGATTTAGTTCATAAATATCTTATATCTTCTAATCATATGGTGCTGGGCAACAGTGTGATATCGTTCCATCAAAATGTCAGTAATTATCGAATTAGAGAGAGAATCCGTGATCAAATTCAATGGGGGTTTTTCCTGAATTTGGGTTGTTACTGCAAATGCAAATTTGATCATAAATATTATTGTTTTGATTCATCATTTTCCCAAATTACCTTCAGAAAGTATTCGGAATCAAATTTCAAAATTGGGGTTTGGGATTTGCCAGGCATGCACGAAGTGACAACGGTGTTTAGTAGAATAGCTTTTTCTGCTATAGAATAATGAAATATTTATTCCTATTCTGTGGTACACACGTGCTCTTTGTCAATATAACCAAACAATTTCCGTTTGCGATTTGTCAAAAATATGACAGTATGACAGTCTGTGCTTTTCCTTTCCTATTCCTTGGTCGTTTTCTTTTACTATAACCAGATATAAGTATAGATATCTCTGTTTTCCTTAGTAAAGTAACACATTTGACGTCCTTTTCTTTCCGAGAAAGCTGAATTCGACGTTGCCATATCGTGCACTCAAAAAAAATCCCTTTAAATGAAAATCCTTATTCTTATTTTTCAGTTTTAGGGGATCAAACATTTTTTCAAAAATATAATATTGAAATTATATGTTTGAAATGTGATGTTCTAAAGGTTTTTTATGAAAATGACTGCATTTTCGTTTAAAGGAAAATCCCCCATTCTGTTCGGCCGACTATGTGTCTAGAAATTCTTAGAGTATGTTCGGATAAAACAATTTCAAATTTTGAGGGTTGTTCCATAATTAATTGATGCGATCAGATTGGATCTTCGTTATAAGTTGAAAAATACCAACGCGTAACCTGTTCACGATTTTCAGACGATCTGACCGTTAAAAAATTGCAAACGAGTGTTTTTCGAAAACATTTTTTTCGAGAGACTGCATATAAGATCTGTTTGAAATTTAGCACATATTCAATATTCAATATCTTTTTAACTCGATCAAATATTCGTTTTTAATTCATCGAGCAGAAAGTTATTTTCTTTCATAGGTATAATAGAAAAAACACTTTTTTTCATAAAAGTAATCTATTGGCTATCGATTTTTTTATTTTCTTTCATTACGCGCTTGTTCTAGGGAACAAAAGTGTAATCGTTCTGCCCATTGTCAAGTGTTCAAGTTTTGAGCCAAAAATGATCTTTATGGATGAAATTTCGATTTTTTTTCCCGAAAAATATTCATCAGAATGCAATGAATATTGGCACAGACCTTGAAATCAAAATATAACAATGGTGCTTCAAATTTCAGTTCTTGCGAATATTTATCTGCGAAAAAATTGAAAAAAATATGTCAAATCTTTTGGCTATTTAAAATTTTAAGATGATTTCCTAAATGTCTCGAAAAGAAGTGAGGTTGTCAAAATTAAACTTTTTTAATAGTAATGCCAACGCACAACTTTCGAGATTTATGTTGAAAAAATAACGATTCATAACCATACCAAGGAGTTTGGCACAGAAATGCCAATTTGAAGGAAGATTCCTAGGTCGACATTTTTATCGATGTTAAAATCGCAACACACTTGAAATGAACTGACAAGTTAACCTATTGATGAAATGAGTCATTCATAAACCTGAAGTTTTGAATAAAGAACAACAGGAAAGAGCATAACGCTTTTCTACTTCGTATAAAAGTGGGACATAGGCGCCCATATTGAACCTCCAAGCATGACTCATGTTAGTTTCTTCAGACAAGGAAGTCTCGGAATAAGTTGTTGTCTCTTCAAAGTGAAAGGAAAGTCGGCCATATGCAACATCCATCCCGGACCCACTTTGTGAGGCATTATGCTCCTTCCTTATGTTCTTCATTCAGAGACCTGAACATTTCCCTCGAAAATAGCCTCAGATTAAAGCATAGCTCAACTCTCTTTTCGGATCTAAAAAGTGTATGATCTCTTGACGCCAAAACGAGAAAATGTTGACAATGTTGCCATTCTTTCAGTTCTTGTATATCGAGCAGATTTCATACATAATGCAAGATGCAAAGAATAAAAAGGACGTAAAGCATTTATTTCCCTAACCTCAAAAATGTATTCTCCATGGATAGATAATTCTCGGCAACCGTTGTCGACAAAAACCTAGAAACATGTGCAACAAACGTTTCGAAAAAGAACGAATACACATATCCATTTTTACGAGGTCTGTCGTTTTCCATGTTTCAACTAGGACAATCGTCCTATAATAAAATCCTTAACCCATTTCCTGTATACAGAATCCCATTGTTCTGAAGGACCAAGTGTCGCATGCTTCCATTATTCTGGATTTACTGCCCTCATATAAGTGACATTACTTTGAGTTGCTACCTGGAGCTGTCAATGAAAGACTCGTGAAAATTTCATGGGATCGGATTTGACCAGATGTTGTTTCATTAGAGCGCTTTCGCGAATGGGATTTATGAAGCAATACCATAAACCACGTTTCATGTGAAAGGGTTTTCTGCACAGCATGGTTCTGCACTGCTCATTTGGAGGGTATATAATCTGAAAGCAGTTCTAGAATCTAACGAGGTTATAAATTTCCCTTGAGTAGAGGCTGGAGTGTAAAAACAATATACAGGGTGGGCAAAATTCGTTGTCTTCTGAAGGGATCTCGAGAACTATAGCAGCTAGAAGAAAACTGATAACACATTCTCGAGCTCGAATCTGGAGACAGATCCAGCTTATCGTTCATAGAACTTGAGTGATGAGCGAAATTTGAGAAATTGTCATTTTCAATAATGCTGAATAACTCGCTTGTTGAAACTCTTATTCGAAATCTGTTGATACATTCTACAGTCTCTTTTTTAGGAGTAATTCAAATATAATATGACTGAATTTTTTAATCCAGCCATTTTCGAGAAATGAGAAGGATTTTGGATTTTTCAAAAGTAAACTATAGTCGAAAGATCTCTTATCTTGCTACAAAATTTTTGCTGATTTCAAAAATGTATCATATGTCACTGTTTACATGAATATTACATGAGAAAATTGTCAATACTTTTTTCCTGCTTTTCTTTTCACTGTTGAATTATGAGAAGGCTGACGTTGCCATAGCGACGATTGAATATGCATTATCTTTGTGTGAACTTGCGCCTCTATGATTGGAATCAGCGATTGCTGAATGAATATTTCTATGGTTAATTTGTCATAGTTCTTAAGATTAGCAATAGAAAATCTGTTTATTATCCCTAATGGCCCGAAATATTGCTGATCTTAAGAACAGATTCTCTATTGCTAATCTTACTAATTAATGAACTATGACAAATTAACCATAGAAATATTTAATCAGCAATCGCTGATTCCAATCATAGGGGCGCAAGTTCACACAAAGTTAGTGCATATTGAATCGTCGCTATGGTAAAGTCAGCCTACTCAAAATTCAACAGTGAATAGATAAGCAGGAGAAAAGTAATGAATATTTTCTCATGTAATATTCATGTGAATATAGCGACATATGATACATTTTTGAAATCAGCAAAAATTTTGTAGCAAGATAAGAGATCTTTTGACCATAGTTTACATTAAAAAAATCCAGAATCCTTCTCATTTCTCGAAAATGGCTAGATTGAAAAATTCAGTTATATTATATTTGAATTACTCCTAAAAAAGGTTCCTGTAAAATGTATCAACAGATTTCCAATACGAGTTCAAACAAGCGAGTTATTCAGCGTTATTGAAAATGACAATTTCTCAATTTTCGCTCATAACTCAAGTTCTATGAACGATTAGCTTTATTCGGAAGAACCATATCAAGGTTACAAAAGAAAGACTGATTTTTTTGGAAATTTCAAAAGCCTGCATCTTTTTTTATGGAGGCCGATTCTAGAACAATGGTGACTGAAAAAAGGTTTTAATTTATGAGGTCAATTAAGTGTTGAAATTAATGTACAACTTAAAGACTTACGTATAACAAATACAAGAATCATCATAGTTCGAAAGTTTCCCCGTTCTATTCCAAAATATATCTCGTTAAGTAACATCGATCTAATTTCCAAAAATATTGTTTATTATTTCGAAGAGAATTCCAATTACAAAAAATATACCAGAAAAAAATTCTTTAGGAATAAAAAGAAAACAAATGAATAGAATAAATCGGAGTCAACAAGTTAAACTGTGACGATTGCCCAATGGTTCATAATGGCCAAACTAAAAGATGCAAACCCCAATGAAACTTGCCGTCGTTCAGATAACGCTTTTTTCTATAAAACGACATGTATTCCAATAGGAATACTCTTGAAGAGGCCACTGTGTAGTGAAACAATTGTTGAAATACATTTAAAAAAACGATTAGCATAAGCTAAAGTTTATAATTCATCTGAAATGAATTTCCTCCAAGCAAAGAGCGAATACATAAAAAATTTCACCAATGACACTAAAAATTATTAGGTGAAGCGGTAAAATACGAAAAATGAATTCAATTGCCTCGGCTCAAACCTACACAAACTTCGAACTGAACCTAATCATGAATCTGCCCAGATGAAAAGATTTACGAACAGAAAACGTGAAAAATATCGTGATTTTTTCTAGCCTTCCTTTAGATTGCATCATATTATGAGAGATTCCGAGATAAATGGATTATCTTGGGGGATGGGGAATTGAAAATATCTCGTGCCCATGTCTGAAACTCCTTGCTTGCTTATCCGCTACGACATTGATTCATTTCGGAGATAATTCAATTTTCTTGAGTGTTTTCATTGGAAAATTGCAGTTGGTGACAATAATCGAGTTTGATGTATTGAATTCTAGAGACGAGTGGGGTTTTTGGTGCAATTTGGGGATGAATATTAGTCGATGAGAGCAAGGGAAGAATGGTGTTGAAGCAGGGTAGTTGATAATTACCGGGAAATTCTTTTATTATACAGGGTGAGTCTTTTGAAAATCCATAAAAAAAATTAATTTTCGATTATTATCTCGCGAACGAGCTCATCGAATGAGATGATTTTTGGAATATAGTTTTTTATTGATACGATGAATGTTCCTGGATTACAAAATTTCATCCACATCCTCCAGTTCCTTCAATATGACCATAACATTTCATAAAAATACCAGAAATTCAAATAATCCAACTTTTAAAAATAATTTGAATGCTATTCAACGAATTTTTGACCATTTTGGAAAGTAAAAGTATTCCTTATTTTTTTTTCGTATGATGCGCCGTTTTAGAGTTATCTGAAATTCAAAAATAAAAAATATCTGTGAAATTCCGAGAATTGGGTACTTTGGCTGAATGTAACTCTGTTCAAAAAATTCACAGAATTCAATTTTTCCGCGTTGCCACGTCTGAAAGTTGAGAATGGAATCCTAGCATTTTTTATTTGGAATGATTTGTAAGCGGAGTAACCGACTTTGACCAATTGTCAATGGACGAAACCGTAAGAATCCCGCAACTCGTGAGTAAAAATCAAAGAGGAAACTACAAAACTCATAAGTACCGAAATCTTCACAATAGGTTCAACTTTGCTTTTGACTTCCATAAGTCGAATGCAGTTCTATTCTTATTCCTTATGATATCTGTTGTTTAATTCTTACATTTTATGTATAAGTAAATTTACGGTTAAGTTATGTCCATTGTAAATTGGCTATTAGTTCGAAAGTGGAGTAATATGAGTAAGCTCACCTCAACTTCTACAATTTAAATACTACTAATGTTCAAGCAACTTTCCACAACACTATCTATTCATGAAGCTTCCTTTTCAATTTCGAGCTGATTTGTGTAGTATAATTGATTAACTTTTCACTTTTCCATGATAATGGGGATTCTTACTGGCTTGAATGCAATCTTTCTGCTGACCCAAATTTCTTGAAATTATGTACAGAACTTTGATAGTATTCATTTTGAGATATTCTTCAAATGCGCTTTCATTACATAACAACCCATAGTGGAAGAAAACCAACATGACATAACCTTAAAACCACGGAGCCACAGATTTATAGTTCAGTTCAGAATCATAGACTTTACAAGTGTATACATAGAATTAGCATATTGTGTGTTGTTTGATTTCGAAGAGTTCTTTCTTTCTGTTCGTCAATTTGGCAACGTTTGTACGTTCATAAATAAATTAGGTACATCTGTTATATTTATTTATGAAAATGAAAGTTTGAATGGGTTATGTCTGAATCTGATAATTCGTGGAGAAAATGAAATAAACAAAGAAAATTAATAATTACAAATGGAAGATGAATTTCAAAGCTAATATAAGTGATAGCTAGATGAATTCCTCATTATCGAAAATGAAACCAAGAGAAGAATATTCAACTTTTATCGCCCACGAAATTTGGAATACCTAACTTGTTTATTGTACTATAAATACAACTTTTTTCACCAACTGGAATGTAAAAAGTAAGTTGACGCTTGTTCTCATAACAGAGTTGCCTATTTCGAAGATTTGAATGGTATATCTTAGGCTTGGAAAAACTTCAGTGTTCAGGTTTCCAGGGGCGGCTAGCCTATTATGAAAATTTATAATGCCTATATCTTTTTATCTAGGCCGAATCGGAAAAAATGGAAGAGGACAAATGTGTTTCTTTCAGCTTCAGGAATCTTCTGTTAAAATATTCTGCAAGGTCAAAGACTCACCCTGTATAAATTGTTAGGGAATATTTCACCAAAAATATAGATATTTCAGTTGAGATTGAGGGCGAACGGGTTCGTACAATTTTTCTCCTTCTTTACTCCATTCACATTTATAAACTGTCCCACTTGGCCATGACATTCAGACACGTGTCACCGTGTATATTTTGAAAATGTTAGGTTATAGTCATTTTCCTGTCAGATAACTACACAACGTTGTCCTCTCTACATAGAGGTCGTATTTTTCAAAATGTGAATTTACTTTGGAGATTAATGAATTTGAGAAAATATTATGTGAATTCAATAACTCCAAAGACCTGGCGAATGTTGAAGAAACTTTTTTCTCTGTTAACACTGGGAATATATATAATATATATGTATATAAACATGGTTGGAAGATTCAGTTATGCTATTTTCTTGTACGGAAATCAAGGATCGAATTTTGAAATTTTACTGAAAAATAATGGATAAGAGTAGTCGGTTACTTTGTGATAGTTCATTCGAAAAAAAAAATTTCCTACTTTTCGAAATTCTCAAGAAATGAGTCTACGGACGACATTTAAATACCTTGTTGCACAACTTAAGATACTGCAGTATGAAAATGTTGGATAGCTTGTGATAAATTATTGATTCCAAATTATCAGGGTTACTATCAGAAAAAGCAGATTTCAATTCTAAATAGCACTTCCTGATACTTTGTCTCTGCTTCTTCAAAACTACCTTTGGCATTTTATTTATTATATTCATTTTATTTTAAATTGCCATAGACACTTGGCAACGTCGCTGAGAAATATTTTGACATTGCCGATATTTCACGAGTGCCAACCTGCGTCAGTTTTAAGTAAAAAAACTTCATAGACCTAAACCATGACCAACCCGGATAGTTTATAAAAGTGAATGTACTAGTATACATATTATTCGAATTTCGACTTGCAGGTCCACAGAACAAGCCAGTAGTATTTTTAGAATACCAATGAAAGGAAACGAGCCACAAGCAATATTTACTCTTCCGATTAGTGCAACCGACGGAAAATATTGTTCTGTACGGTAGTTACAGCTTCACGGCATAACTCCTGTACTTGCCCCGCATTCAATTTTGGCGCAGCAGTCTGGCTTCCGTTTCTAATCGAATCAGTATTCGAACGGGATCACGCAGCAACAAAACCTGCAATATTTCACCGGTGATGCAATTAGCCGGGGCTCAGGGAATCGCGAAATTCATTATTTATATAGGAAGATTCATTAAAAACGGGACATAACGTCAAAACTAGGGAATTTATTAGCGGCCAGGGTGAGCTCACCGGAAGTTAATCGCAAAAACTACCCTGATTTATATTCCCCGATCGTGGATCGATAAAATTGCTTCGGAATGAAGATGAAATTCTCCCGACGGGGTTTCATTTCGCGATCGGAAGGGAGCTCATTTTTGCGCTTCTGTTCCAGTGCATAAGGCAATATCATTTTGTCGCCGATGGCGACGGGAAGCAAGACCTAGAATCTTCAAATAGGTTTAAGGTCTGAATTTCTTTCGCAAACAAAGTTATCCGAAAATTTTCAATACCTACCCCAAAAAAGGAAACGCGGAGGAATAGCTTATTATTATAATCCTTAAATAATACGGATTTGGTGTGGCGGATATTAGAATGAGGGTTTTTATTTTAAACGAAAATGCAGTAATTTTCATGAAAAACCTTTAGAACATCACATTTCAAACATATAATTTCAATATTATATTTTTAAAGAAGTGTTTGATCACCTAAAACTGAAAAATAAAAATGGGGATTTGCATTTAAAGGAATTTGTCTTGAGTGCACGATATGGCAACGTCGAATTCAGCTTTCTCGGAAAGAAAAGGACGTCAAATGTGTTACTTTGCTTAGGAAAACTGAGATAGCTAATCTTCGATCTGGTTAAAGTAGAAGACAACGACCAAGGAATAGAAAAAGAAGAGCACAGACTGTCAAACTGTCATATGACTGACAAATCGCAAACGGAAATTGTTTGGTTATATTGACAAAGAAGACGTGTGTACCACACAATAGGAATGAATATTTCATTATTCTATAGCAGAAAAAGCTATTCTACTAAACACCGTTGTCACTTCGTGCATGCCTGGCAAATCCCAAACCCCAATTTTGAAATCTGATTTTGAATAATCATGAATCAAACCCATGATAATTATGTTCAAATTTGCATTTGCAGTAATAACCCAAATTCAGGAAAAATCCCCATTCATCCCTCCAGAAGAATTACAACGCCCTCAAGTGAAATTCTGTGGGACAGCAAGTTCAAGTTTGTCGCTTCAGGTAATATTCGAACAGGGAAGCAATCATTGCTATCGATCTCTGAGTGTGTTCCTATGTATGTATTTAAAATTAATTAGATAGATGCTATTTGAAGGTAAAGGGAATGATGAAGTGTACGATATACGATGAAAATCAATCCCAAGGTATGGTTGAATTGTTGCTTAAAACTATATCTTCACTTTCTTTTGAATTTCGATCGTATTTTTGCTTTGTGGTATATCGAAGATTCGGGGAAAAATGATTATGTTCTCACATAAATAATAGCAAACTAGGAATATGGATATGACATTTATTCAAACACTTGAGGTTTAAGAATCCTATTATTGTAAAATTAAAATAATTTTTTTTTTCCGAAACTATCCATCAGACATCTGGTTCAGACCTTGAAGTCAATATTCAACCACAGTTAAGAAGTGCGCGCATGTTCTAGGGGAACAGCATGCTATCGTTTTGTCCAAATGTCTGTAATTTTCGAATTTTGAGCCAAAAATGTTCCCAAACGACTAGATCAGACTCACGGATAACGAATCTGGTGTCAAAATAGATTCTGTCCTTCAGGGCGTCACCACGATTGCGGGCATATGGAGGATCAGGGTTGGTTGCATTTCAAAATGCGAGGGTTAAGGTCGTCAATGGGCAAAATTGGTCGTACGATTTCCGAGTTGTAGCCATTTGAAGTTTTGAGGTTATGTCCCTGATATTTCGAGAACTACTGAAGCGATCGAATTGAAACTTGACTGTTGGTTGGAGCATAAGAACATACAACTTCATGCAGTCAGAAAATTTTGAAAACAATTTTTTCAACATTTTTTCAAAAAATTTTTTTTCTTAGAACTTGTTTATTACATTTGCGAAAAATGTTGATCATAGCTTGAACTATATATTCCACAGCAGTGTACCGAATTGTAAAAAAATTTGTCAAATTTAGTGTTCTTTTTTCGATATCATTGTTTTTTATCGGAATAACTCAGAAAACACTAATTCAATAATGATGAAACTTGGCAGCTGGAGGACAACTTTGTACAAAATTTTGTGATGATCGTATTATTGGTTGAACAATGATCTTATAATTAAAATAATTCGAAAAAAATTTCAAATTTTTTTTTCAAATATATTCAATATTCTGTGATCTTCTGGTCATAATATCTTTACGAATTTCTGTATGAACCTTCGAATTGTCATTTACAGATGAAGTACTGAATTTCATTTCGATCAAATCAGTATTTTTGGAAATAGTGGGAAAATTAAATTTTGAATGGGTATATCTGCGGAATCATTGGGAAGATTTCACCCATTTATGAATTCGGCGTTCGTTATTAAGTTAGGACCCTATGTAAGTTGCAACTGAATATTCTATAGATGTTGTTTATATAAGTGTGATATAACAAGCAAATACAGCTTAGTCCACTGTAAGAGATTCAGGAAAATGCTAGGATATATGAAGATAATGTCCTACATATTCCCACAGATATATTACAAGCATAATGAAAGTTTGCAGAATACATTTCCGCAATTGGTGAACATATACCTGCCCCTTCACTATTATCTACTATAACGAAACACAGGAGTAAGCAAATTAACTTGGGGCTCAATGGATTTGCAGGATTGGTTCATAATTTACGCATAATTTCATAATGCAAACCAACCCTACCTAATAGGTAAACTTGCTTACTGGTAGATGGGGATCAAAAGTAAACAAAGGTTTAGGATGTAAACACAACTCTCAATGAGGTACGTACTGGCTGGTCCATTACAAACAATTGGGATGATAAGGTTAATTATGTATGTAACTAGGAATTTTATTGGAAAACTTAGCCAGGATGGACACGCACGTGTATTCTTCAATGAAATAATCGAACATTGAGATAATTATTATATATAACTAATACAATAAATATTCATAGTCCTAATACTCTAATTTTCAACTATTTATTCTTGATTATACTACTGAATATATCATTTCAGTCTCAAGAAAATCTTTTAATGAGCGTCTGACAATTGAGTTCTTCAGTGTCAACCTTCATTTTCATCATTGACGAACCTAAAAGTTTTTAGGCGCTAGCTCCTTCCTTTCGACAGATTTCGTATCTTCAGCCAGACAGAATCCATTTTGACATTCTTCATTTCAACCTAATCGTTTGAGACGATTTTCTGCCGAAAATTCGAAAATTGCAGACATCTGAACAAAACTATACTACGCTGTTACCTAGAACACACGCACGATAATAACTTGGAAACGTTCAAATTTGTGGCGACCCTTTGCTCTATCATTTGAATATGAGTATATTAATTAAAATATAATAATAATAATTTTATTAATCCCTCAAGAGAACAGGGCAGGTCAAATAATTTGAACATGCAATAATTTTGACTACTTACTTAAATCGACTAATATTGAGTGAGGTGCGATTAAAAGTCCGATACTTTGATATAGTGGGAACATTTCAAAATCCGAGGTTTTATGCAAATGAAATTCGAAATTCTCCTTGTTTCTCGTATTGTTTGAATGATGCCACGAAAATTCTACAATACAATTCTCATTCACATATACGACGCATCGCAAAAAATGTTAGAGCCAATAGTTAGAATGTCATTATCTAAGAAAAGAGGTTCACTGAAAGACCGCGGAGTGACGTTAACTATCATGCGGAGTATTTCTTTTTTATTATGAAAACTTTGCTGACGTCTGAGGAGTTGCCCTTAGACGTATAATCGGGATAATATTTCTATGGAATACCGCTATAAATTTATATTCGGAATACTTCGAATATGTTTCTGTGAATTCACCCCTTTTGTTCTTTAGACACCCCAATTCAGCTACAGGTCTCTATCCTCGAGCTGAAAACCCTTTTCAGGACCTACACAACTTTCATTATGCCATAGGTTAGTTTATACCGGTAATACAGATTTACAATCACTCCTACAACGTGTGTTCCTCGGAGTTCCATAAAATGTTCTCAAACTTTAACCGATCTGCTTTGAAATTTATGTTGCTTTTAGTCAACTTTTGTTTCGTGGACTTAAGCTCTCAGAAGTTCGGTTGGAACGTAAATTTTGTGAGCTTTTTTCACGAAGTTCCTTGTATTTTGCACATATGAATAAGTAACTACATTGTATGTTTCCAGAAGACTTTGAAATAGATGTAACAGTGCGGTTCATTAAAATTGACGGGAAATTCGTAAGTTGAGGATTCGATCGAAAATAAAGATCGTTGAAGATACTGACTGTACTTTTGAGTTCCGAAAATAATGAGATTTTGCGGCCGCCTTAAGAAAATTGACAGAAATATCGACGTGTTCAAACTTCATCTGTGAAGAGATCAAATGGAAAATTCTGGCAGGGTCAGTTGGAGACGCTAAATACATGATTGCATGGGGTCCGATATATTAATTTCCACTAATCACGTTACACTGAACGCGATTCAGAGCTCGTGACGTCACGGAGTGCAATACAAATACATTAGTTCTTCGAAAATCTATAGTGTGAATTAATAATCGTCTTTCCGTAATTTGGCTATGAATCGTCGATTCTTATTTGATGTCTGAGGTTTGCAGAGTACGAACAACAAGCAATTATAATGGAAACAGGTTTTCTCGAGGGAAATAGTAGTATTTCGCCATGAATTTTACATATTACGCTGGGTTGATTTATTGCATCGGTGGTCAATTTATGCTCTGCATAATTACGGAACATCAAAAACCTATGTGTACCAGTATACGATCAAAGTTTCTGAAAAATTACTGACATGTCATGAAAATTTTTAGGTTAGGTGTAGGTATCAAATGTTATCTTTTTTTCCACAGACAATGAGCAAACTGTTTCCTGGAGTTGTATTTGCAAATAGAGGTACTTTTAGTCATCCTGTTAGCTACCTTTTATGGGAGGGAGATTCGGATATTTGGGTAATCGGAGATTCTTCCCTATTGGCCGACGACGATCACGAGACCGTGTACTGGATTTCAATGAACGACTTAAGGTTCGCGTTATTTATGAATATCCGTCAAAGATGCCTCGGCTCCTCAAACAAGATAATTCCTTCCAAATATAGGTTTTTGATTGGCTGAAATTTAAGTTGGAATACCTGATTTCATGTTAATAGTGTCAAGTTTATGAAGGATATGTTCCACAAATCAACTTGGTTATTTCGGTCGCCGGTTTTCCGTTCTGTAATTATGAAATATTCGGTTGGTTCCTGAAAAAAAAAGTCAAAAAACAGAATTTGATTGATGAAACAGCAATCTTTCTGTCACCAGAACATATACATATTAAGTCTATGCACCAGAACGACAATCAATGTTTTATGGTAACATATCCATAGCATAGAACAATCCTTATTTACCTTATGATCCATAGACCATACCTAGTATTTTTTCCATTGTTGATTGTTGTGTCTTCTATGTTCTATGGATCATAAAGTAAATAAAGATTGTTCTATGCTATGGATATGCTACCATAGAACATTGACTGTGGTTCTGGTGACAGAAAGGACGTTTTTTCATCAATCAAATTCCGTAATTAACCTTTTTTTCAGGAACCAACCCAATATTTCATATTCACGAAATGAACAACCGGCAACCGAAATAACCAAGTTGATTTGCGGAACATATCCTATATAAATTAACATGAAATCAGGAATCCCGACTTAAATTTCAGCCAATCAGTGATGATCTTAACAAAACCCTTTATTTGGAAGGAATTATCTTGTTTGGGGAGCCGAAGCATCTTTTACGAATATTTATAAATAACGCGAACCTTATCATGTCGAATTTGTCCTGAAATTCCCGTTCCCCAGTGATAGTAAATTTGTGAAGAAAATTGTGGATTGGCAACTTGGGCCGAAGTCGTCTATTCGATCCAATCTGTATTTTTAGACATATGGAACGGATAGAATGTTGAATGAGTATATCTACAGAATCATCGGGTGGATTTTATTTATTCACGAATTCGGCCTTTGTATTTTTGTTCTGAACTTACGCTACAAATATCGAGATTCTAAGTTTTTGTTCCGGCAGTAATTGTGTTTAGGATCTGCCGTTAGAATGATGAATCACAGATTCGTAGTTTTTGTATCGATTTCGGCAGATTACTCAACTCAAATCAGAGTTGAAAACTGCATCTACGCACCCCATTTCTATCTGGAAACTCCTCAATAAGTATTGATAAAGTTAATCCTCATGACAGTAATCACAGGTTATGACCTAACCATAACTGCATATCTCAACCAATAGTGAAGTTGGCATCCAGCCATCATGGTAAAAAATAAAAATGAGCTCTTTACATCATGTTGATGACGCCCCTATAAAATCTCGGTTCAGACGTTGCCTTAATATTTCTTGATTCCCTTCAACAAACTGTCAAAAGGTTGTGCTATGAATACTCATTACGTCGGCAGTATTAGAAGGGGTCCTGATGAAGCCTTTTTTGTGCCTCGGCGGAAATATAATTCAGAGATGTTAAATCGCGGAACTCAGTCCGTATTATTAAATATTTATGGGTTGGTTCTGCGGATGTTTTGAAAATGGGTTTTGCGATTTCCATTGATATTCTGCATCGTTATTCATCTTCAACTACGGGTATATCGTGGGGAAGAATACCCGCAATTTTGTCGTCGCGAAGATATTGATAAGATACTCACATCAATATACGCAATACGTTGCCTAAATAAAAAAATCTATAGTCGAAAGAAGGCGTTCTCTCATAGTTTGGAACGTTCAGGCCCTCAAAGTTCCGAAAAGATTCATCTTCGGGTCATTCTTTCCATCCTTAAAACTTTCAGTTACTGCTTCTATTCAAATATCGATTTAAGCTAATTTTGGGAGGATTTTTCTACATTTCGTAGGTTTTTGCTGGGTTTTTACTCCCAATATCTGAAACATAACGATTTAAAATCAAATGAAAATTGTTTTTTCATGGAAAATACTTTTGCAGGATGAACTATTCGTCAAGGGCAGTTTCTTGAAAAACAGAAATTCTAATGAACAATACTAACCATTAACCAAGCGAACTGTAATGTTTCAGAGTCAGAGACAAATCTGACTGAATTTGCAGCATTATTTTC
The DNA here is from genome assembly GCA_958510865.1 of Myrrha octodecimguttata. Lineage (NCBI taxonomy): Eukaryota > Metazoa > Arthropoda > Insecta > Coleoptera > Coccinellidae > Myrrha > Myrrha octodecimguttata. The sequence continues at coordinate 71,505,564 of OY294056.1, read as the reverse complement.
TTTCGATTTTTCGTTTTGTGAGACGTCGTAGTCAGATAAGTACTCTAAAACGTCACAGTCCTTTTCGTTTATCATTTGTATTGTTCCGGTATTGTTCATTAGGCAACCCGTTTTCAAAGAAAGTGCCCTTGACAAAATGTGCAATCCTACAATCTGCAAGAGCGTTTTCCATAAAAAATCTAGAAAAGCACTGCCGTGAAGGCAGCAGCTTTTGCGCGCATGTTCAATGTAGATGACCGCTTCGGTAACGAATTTGAACATGCGCGTATGCCTTCACGGTAGAGCTTTTCTAGATTTTTTTTCGATAAATTACTGGATTTCAATTCGATCTAATCTGTATTTTTGGAAATATTGGAAAAATAAAATTTTGAATGGGTATATCTACGGAATCATTGGGCGAATTTTACCCATTCACGAATTCGACCTTCGTAACTAAGCCCCAAACCTTCTCTACAAATATCGAGATATGATTCCGCAGATATACCCATTCAAAATTTTATTTTCCCAATATTTCCAAAAATACAGATCAGATCGAATTGAAATCCAGTACTTCATCGGAATATTACAGTTCTAAGGTTCATACAGAATTTAATGAGGATGATATGATAAGAAAATCACAGAAATTTTTTTTCAAAATTGCTCTAATGATACGATCATCACGAAATTTTGCACAAAGTTGTCTTTCAGCATCTTCAAACTAGTTGCGAAGTTTTATTCGGATTGAATCAGTATTTCTCGAGTAATACCGAAAAAAGCAACGATATCGAGAAAAAAACCTCGAAATTTTACATATTTTTTTCCGATAACTCCAAAACGTATAATCGTATCGAACTGAAATTTGGTACACTGCTGTGAAATTTGAAGCTCAAAGTCCGAGTGGAATTTTTTTCTGGATATGATAAACAGTTTTCGAAAAAAAAAATTTTCAGGAAAAAAATTTTCAAACAAATTTTTTTTGAAATTTACTGACAATATGATCCTGACAAAATTTGGCACAAAGTTGCGCGTCGTTATACTCCACCTGATTGCCAAGTTTGAATCCAATCGCTCTAGTAGTTTCTAAAATAAAAAATAAATAACTTCAAAATTTGCTATAACTCCGAAACTACACGACCGATTTGGCCCATTAACGAACTTAACCGCGCGGCATTCCAATGCGCGACCTACCCTGAAAGTTTCAAGTTGCTAGCTCACTCCGTTCGACAGTAATCGTGTCTACGGCCGGCCGGACAGAATCGAATTTGACATCGGATTCGTCGTCAGTGAGTTCAACCTAGGCGTTTGAGACCATTTTCGCCTCAATCATCGAAAATTACAGACATTTGGACAAAACGATAGCACGCTGTTCCCCTAGAACATGCGCGCAAAAACTATTCTATTTAATTTTCAATAGTTGTGTTTCAGATATTGGGAGTGAAAACACAGAAAAAAACCTAGAAAAGTACTGACGTGAAGTCAGCAGCTTTTGCGCGCATGTTTCCTTTTGGTGTTATCCTTTGAACATGCGCTCAAAAGCTGCTGACTTCACTTCAGTGCTCTTATAGGTTTTTTTGGGGTAATTCGATAACAAGGAAAATACTACCGAAGTTGCCCATTTGAAGTTCCATTTTGATTGAACCACTATTTTTTGAGTTATTCCGGAAAATATCGAGAGAAAAAAACACGAAAGTTTACATATTTTTCCTCAATATTTCCGGAAATTTTGGTTGTATCAGATTGAAATTTAGTACACTGCTGTAAAATATGATATTCAAGGTATGAGCAAAAGTTTTCTCCGGATTCAATGAACACTTTTGGAAAAAATTTTTCAAAAAAATTTTTTTTCAAAATATACTGACAGTGTGATCTCAACGAAATGAACAGTTGTGCGGTGTTATGCTTCAGCTAACTGTCAAGTTTCAATTTAATCGCATGAGTAGTTCCTGAAATATCAGGGAATTAATCTCAGAATTTCAAATGACCGTAACACCGAAATTACTTGACCGATTTGTCTCATTACCCGCCGCATTCCAATGCGCGATCTAATCTGAAAGTTTTCAGTCGCTAGCTCGCTTCTTTCGAAAGTTATCGTGTCGTCGACCGGCCAGCCGGACTGAATTGATTTTGACACCGGATTCGTCATCAGTGAGTCCAACCTAGTCGTTTGAGATCATTTTCAGGAAAAAATTCGAAAATTACAGACCCTTGGATGAAACGATAGCACGCTGTTCCCCTAGAACATGCGCGCAATAATATTCGGAAAGCGTCTCTCATTCCCTACGGATGAGCTATACAAGTTGACGAGGGTAATGGATGCAAACAACTTTTCTGGAATTTCTGGAAAACCATGACCCTTGTCCAGAAGAAGAAGATTAAACTACAGCCAATAAATCATACCCATTGTAAAAGATATAGACATAACAACTTCCAAACACTTCGTGCTAACTAAACAGTTGGACAGAGGTGCTGGTCCTTTTTGGCTTCAAGAATGTTCGCCTGTCTACCAATCAATCTGACACAAACCATGAACAACCGGTCGTTCGTGAGAAACATCGAAGCATGGCTCCTGAACACAGAAAGAAAAAAAAACGAGGAAATATTGAACAAAGTCAACTAAACTAAAGCGAGTGTGATATTGCGTGCATGTTCTAGGGGAACACCGTGCTATCGTATTGTCCAAATGTCAGTAATTTTCGATGATTGAGCCGAAAATGGTCTCAAACGACTGGATTGGACTCACCGATGACGAATCCGGTGTCAAAATCGATTCTGTTCAGCCGCCCGTGGACACGATAACTGTCAAACGAAGTGAGCTAGCAACTTGAAACTTTCAGCGTGGGTCGCGCATAGGAATGCCGCGGTTAAGTTCGTTAATGGGCTGAATCGTTCGAATAGTTTCGGAGTTATAGCCACTTGAAATTTTGAAGTTATTTATTTTTTATTTCAGAAAATACTCGAGCGATTGAATTCAAACTTGGCAATTAGGTGGAGTATCCGACGCGCAACTTTGAGCCAAATTTCGTCAGGATTATGAAGTCACCAAATTTAAACAAAAATTTCTTTCAAAATTTTTTTCCGAGAAATTTTTTTTCGGGAATCGTTTATCATATCTAGACAAAATTCCACTTGGACTTTAAGCTTCATATTTCACAGGAGTGCACCAAGTTTCAGTTCGATACGATCATAAGTTTTGGAGATATTGGAAAAAAACTTGTCAAATTTCAAGGTTTTTTTCTCGATATCGTTTCTTTTTTCGCTATAACTCGAGAAATACTGATTCAATCCTGATAAAACTTCGCAGCTAGTTTGAAGATGCTAAAAGACAACTTAATGCACAATTTTGTGATGATCGTGTCATCAGAACAATTTGAAAAAAAAATTTCTGTGACTTTTTTTATCATATCATCCTCATTAAATTCTGTATGAACCTTCGAACTGTAATTTTTCGATAAAGTACTGGATTTCAATTCGATGTAATCTGTATTTTTGGAGGTATTGGGAAAATAAAATTTTGAATGGGTATATCTGCAGAATAATTGATTGGATTTTACCCATTCACGAATTCGGCCTCCGTAATTAAGGTCCAAATCTTCTCTACAAATATCGAATTTCTAAGTTGTTTCTTTCGGAAGTTATTGTGTTTACGGTCGGCTGTTGTCTTCTGGAAGAAACGACTTAGAAACTGGATATTTGTAGAGTAGGTTTGGGGCTTAATTCCGAAGGTCGAATTCGTGAATGGGTTGATTCCACCCAATGATTCCGTAGATATACCAATTCAAAATTTTCTTTTTCCGATATTTTCAAAAATTCCGATTAGATCAAATTGAAATCCAGTAATTTATCGAAAAAAATCTAGTAAAGCTCTATCGATAAGGCATACGCGCTTGTTCAAATTCGTTGTCGAAGTGGTCATCTACATTGAACATGCGCGAAAAAGCTGCTGCCTTCACGGCAGTGCTATTCTAAATTTTTTTCTTCCCATTCGAACATTTCCTGAGTTTTTTTCCTGCTATTGTTTGATTTTGTGAACAATTTACAAGTGTGACTCTTTACCCCCCCGATATGAATAATAATTTTGTACCTGCTCCACTTTTTATACTGATTATTGATTGAGTTTCTTTTGCATTGTTTTTGAGAACAAACAGGTAGTCTTTTAATGAGAGCCTGTGTTCATTTTTGTTTGTCTGAAAAGATTTCATCTTCTTCTCAACTTCACATCCTGATGTCCTCTATTGTTCTTTCTGCCAATTAACCTCTGATTGGGAATAAAACAATTGACAAGCGTTACATTCGTGAACGATATTTTAATTGGGAATCAGGATCTCTGAGTTTTTCCAATAAAAGCAGAGAGACACTTCATCTGCTTTCATTAGCGAAAAGGAAAATCCGTGAATTCTCGAATCGAAACAAACAACTGTGCCTCATTTTGGCCAGTCTAATTAAAAAGTTTCCAAACATTTTCTGTTTGTAATCATTCATCACTCGAAACTCCGCGTTATAGTTGAAAGTTGATTGCCTCCCATTTTCAGTTAATTAATTACGCTTTCATAAAATCGAAGTCGAACGGGAAGCGGCACTTATCTTATATTTTATCCGGAAAGACGATTCAGGTTATTCATTTCACGCGGGAGATTTTGAAATGGGAGGTAATTAAAGGATGAAATTTCAGAAAGAGTTAGAGGAGGCCAGAAGCGTTTCGGGCTATTACAATTCAGGTTATTTGCCGGAACTAAAAGTCAGATAGTCGTTGAAACAATATTTCAAGTGTGCACAAATTTTATGAAAAAGTTCTAAAAATCTACCGCCTAGGTAGGTTAGTTTGCTCACGAGTTCTATTGGTTTCGTGCGTCGTTTGACATTTGTCATACGTTGGAGGTGAAACAAACTCAAATTCCCGCTTTGTTTATGTTATGAAACACAGCATTTTCAACAATTTCAGGATAAATTCACAAGTTAAAATGATTTATATTCATAGAATTGGTGGATTACTAGACCCGTGAGGCCAAGTTATTGTGTCGTGAAATGCAACATTAATACACCGAGAGACCAAGGAATACATTCGCTGTGTTTACATTGGCGAAGAGCGATTATTTGGAGATTTTAGTGATTTTATTCATTTTACAAGTGAAATTTTGTGATAATGGATCTGATTAACTGATATTCAATCTCAGATGATAATCGTTCAAAACGATATAAATGAAAATTGCAGTATTTATCCTTGTCTTCTGAAGCCTAGAGTATCCACATCAGAGATAGCATTTATTATAGGTATAACTATTGAAAATGAAACAGTGAAATGTTTGGCTCATTAATTCCTGAAAATAAACAGCAGAATGAAATCCAACAAATGTATGGAATGGAAAAAACATAGGTTCCAGAGAACTTCTCAGTACTATTTCAAATAACGTTCTATGTTGCAAAATATCAAATTACTACAATATTGGTCTACAGTTGCTATGTCAGTGCTATCATAATCTTCAATTATATATTTATTATACTAAATATATGTTACAAATAGAATAATTCATATGAAATTTTTTCCTTGAACACCGATTTCGATTCATCCTCAAAAAATTCTTTACTATCCATATAAAATGCTTTTTTATTATGCAGATGCAACATTAGGGCTTTCATAATCTTTATTGACTATAAGGTCAATTCGAAACATATTACAAACAACAAAATATAGAAGTTCTATCCTTGAGTAGTCGAGCCACATTGGAACGTGTTCGGTTGAGAACAGAGAAAGTTATCTGGTTTATTATTATTATAAAATGCATGCAATATTTTGACAAATCTATCACATAACGAATTGCCCCTATGTATCATATGGAGATGCGAGTGGTAACCATTCAGGATGGGTTTGTCATTCATAACGCCAGCTATTGTAGTGTTGAGAAGATATAATTCTTGAAATGTGTATAACAAACACGAAATATTCTTATCATACTTATCTCATCATAAGTCAACTTATTAAACAGAACAAATTAAATACATAATTCTTTAACAAGTATGGAAATGCCTCCAACTAACTCTACCATAGTTTGTTACTTTGTCAGAACAGTTTTTTCAATTTATGGCGTGAATATAGGATGTTTGCCTTCTCTGGGATAGTTGACATAGTATTCTATTTCTTCGAATACCAGATAAAACCTAGGGGAATGGGTCAAAAATGCAAATATTCAAATATGAAGTCTACACTACAATATATCTGAAAAATCGGATTCCTTCGTCTCTAGGTGTATTTATGTTGTATTTCACAACGAAACAATAACTAGGCCTAGTTATTCACCAATTCTATTATTATAAATCATTTTAACTTGTGAATTTTTGCTGAAATTGTTGAAAATTTGAGGTTGTTTTACCTCCAACGTATGACAAATGTCAAACGACGCACGAAACCAATACCATAGTTGGTAAGGGGTTACGTTCCACTGCGACCTTAAGGTCTATTGTGCCCTATACCATACTAAGGGTTTATTGAATTAGGTGTGAATTGTGGCGGAGTTCAACTCGCTATAAAAAAACTCGAACGACATTTTGGCTTTTCTGAGTGGAAGTTGCAAGGTAAAGCTAACAAGTAAGCTAAAGACCGTGATCTTCTGACGATACCGAGTGTTTTAGGAAAATTTTCTAAATCGCCACAGCGATTAATCCAAGTGTCTGCGCCATTTTGAAACACTAGAAATTGCCGCAGTTGCCATCGTCTTCAACCTGGTTTTTCACACTACTATTTCAATTAATCTGTTCAAGAAAACGGATCTATACCTTAAATTCATCGTTGGCTTCAACTATTATATAAGGCCATTTATTTATCCAATTCCACGCTTATCAAATTGCAAGTCGCAAAATGGCGCATGCTTCAGTTTTGTTGTTTAGTCCAAATATCTGTTGTATTATATTTTTGGTGATATTTCCTCTGTAGGTATATCAAAAATTGCCCACACGGAGGATTTAAACTTCGTTATTACAATCAGAATACCAATGAACAACGAAACCATATTAGGATCGTATCATTACAAGTTTTCGACTTTTTTTTTTCATTTTTTCTGAACTTATCCGGAATCATCCATCAGATTTGTATAGAATTTGACGCTTTTGCGATCAATATACTCAAAAATTGCCTTTTTGACAACGAATTTGAACAAGCGCGTCAAATCTCCTGACCTCATACGCCCGTGCTTTTCTAGAATTTTACATATCCGATTTTGATTCATTCGATTGAAACTTGATTTGCAGTTGTATAAACATGAAAATTATACAAAATTACTAATTTTTGGAAATTTCATAGCGTGGGGATGAGGAATATAATAACGAATTCAACAGGTTAAGATTCAAGTTATTCAATATCCGTGAACTGCTCCTTGGCTTTTTAAACCAGAATATTCGATCCGACTATGGGTGTTTATGAAGATCATCTCCGATTGGCTGAACTTCAAATTGGGGTTCCTGATTTCACGTAATAGTGTCAGGGATATTGTTTTTCTATGGTGTCGCGTTTATATAGGATATGCTCCGCAAATCAACTTGGTTATTTCGGTTGCAGGTTTTCCATTCCTTAAATATGTAATGTTCGGTTGGTACATTATAAAAGGTTAATTCCGGAATTTGCTTGACGAAAAAGTGATATGTCTGTCACCAGGACGACAGTCGATTTTGTATGATAACCATGATGTGAAAAACATGGTGTGCTCATCTGAAAAAAAAAGTGACGTCAGCAAGATTAAAATACGAGGAAATATATATTCTGTGCTTCGAATTTGAATGAAGAAGTGACGTCATCATTGGTAAATACGATCACAGAAGAGCAAATGAGCACACCATGTTTTACTTACATCACACTAACATACGCATAGCAATAATTAATTTATGTTTAATTTATGCACCACAGACCATACAGGCCCATACAGGGGCCTTTTGTGCGAGGGAGATTCGGGTATTTGCTTAATCGGAGATTCACCTTATTGGCCTAGAGATTCACCCTAATTGCTTGATCGTCATCGGCCAATAGGGAAGAATCTCCGATTACCCAAATACCCGAATCTTCCTCGCACAAAAGGTAGCTTTAGATAGTAGTTTGTTGTCTCTGATATGGTCTATGGATTATGAAGTGAATATAGATTGTTCTTCGCCAACTAAATTGGTAGCCAATCAGGGATCATGATGCGAAAAAACATGGTGTGTTATTTTGAAAAAAAGCAAAGAAATATATATTCTGTGCTTTGAATTTGAATGAAAAAAAAAGTGACGTCATCATTGGTGAATACTATCACAGATGAGCCGATGAACACACCATGTTTTACTTACATCATGTCAGGGATGATCTCAACTAATACCCATATTTGGATCCAATTATCTGGTTCGGAAATCCAAGGGGCAGTTCACGGATACAAATCAATAACGAGAACCTCAACCTATTGAAATCGTTCTGGAATCCCCCTTCATAGGTGCTAGAAAATTTTCAGAATTTTTGGTAACTTGGACCAAAGTCTCAAATTTAAAATAAAGCTACGTCTGAACTTTCAAAACCAATTTCGATGTCAAAAACGAAGCGAGTATATATATATATATATATATATATATATATATATATATATATATATATATATATAACATAATCACAAGGACGAATATCCGTCGATAAATCAACAAATATTCCCCCTTGATCAGAGCTAATCACCCAATCAACCAAAACACCTACACCGAAGAAGCGAATCCAAGTAGAATGACTACAGCTGTTTCACAATTGTTATTGATCGTCAGGTCAACTTAACTTGGATGAACCGCAGAGAGTTCTCTCGATACTTGTTACCTTTCAGAAGGATCGCTGCAGTATACAACTTACAGCGCGCCATCTGCCAGGAGCATCTTGCGAGTCTCACCTTCGAGTGCAGAATACTTTGATCGATGTGTGTGACGTTCATCCTTTTGTCGCATCAGGTCGCTGTAACTGCGATATTGCAGCTTTACAAACAACCGATCAACATTGGAAACACTCGGTTCATGTGGATTCCCACAAGACGAAAACGTCCAACATCTGACAAAGATAGGAAATGGTTTCATGGAGAAGAAAGAGCTCCAGTAGTAATAAATAACATAATCACAAGGACGAATATCCGTCGATAAATCAACAAATATTCCCCCTTGATCAGAGCTAATCACCCAATCAACCAAAACACCTACACCGAAGAATATATATATATATATATATCTTACAATGCATATTTTCGCGGAGGTAAACACCCTTCTTTGCGGTCGCGCTACATAATTCTTGCAGGATAAACCGAACTTCAACAAGAACCAAATGCAAATTATCTTCGGATCCTACATCAAAGATCCCAGAACATCCGGAGAGAACAAGAAGATAGAGAGTATTCCTTTGTTCTATGCACAGAAAATGGCGAGGCCTAATGGCATTAGTGGTGTTACATAAGACCGTTTCCTTTCCTTAATCTCCCTCAGACCATTGTTAGCAGACAATTTCCGTACAAGAAAATCGACCGAATGCAACTCCAGCTGTCTCGTTCGCTGATATAGTGCTCCTATTTATAATCTGAACGGATAATCTGGAGTTTGTGAGTCTGGATATTGGATCTAATTCCCGGCATCAGTCAAATTAATTGAGGTGAGAGAGGAGGCGAATAACCCGAGAAATGCTTGAGCCCCACTGCTTCGTTTAGTTTGAAGGAATATGTTAGAACTGAGGTCTATGAAAGTCAGCATTGGAAACTTGAAACTTCTACTAATTAATTCGGGACATTCTTATCTATTTCTGAGCGATTATCGCTTGGATAAATCTTAGGTGGCTAAATTGATAGTGGTTTTGTTATATGGAATAGAGCAATTCCAGCTGACGTCACAAAATGGCCGATGGGAGGACAGCTAAAGCACGGAATAGAAGTGTATTTATTCTGTGACCGAAGATTGGCATTTGTGAATGCTAACCTCACTTTCCTGCTTTGTTTATGTACAGCATTTTCAACAATTTCAGGATGAATTCATAAGTTAAAATGATTTATATTAATAGAATTGGTTAATTACTAGGCCAAGTTAGTGTGTCGTTGTGAAATTCAACATAAATACCCGAGAGAAGAAGGAATACATTCGCTTTGTTTACGTTGGCGAAGAGTGATTATTTGGAGATTTCAGTGATTTGTGAAATTTCGTTATAATAGATATTAACTGATATTCAATTTCAGATGATAATCATTCAAAACGATATAAATGAAAATTGCAGTATTTATTATTGTCTTCTAAAGCCTAGAGTATCAACATCAGAGATAGCATTTATTATAGGTATAACTATTGAAAATGAGACAGTAAAATGTTTGGCTCATTTATTCCTGAAAATAAACAGCAGAATGAAATCCAACACATGTATGGAATGGAAAAAACATGGGTTCCAGAAAACTTCTCAGTACTATTTCAAATAACGTTATATGTTGCAAATTATCAAATTACTACAATATTGGTATGCAGTTGCTATGTCAGTGCTATCATAATCTTCAATTATATATTTATTATACTACATATATGTTACAAATAAAATAATTCATATGAAATTTTTTCCTTGAACACTGATTTCGATTCATCCTCAAAAAATGCTTTGCTATCCATATAAAATGTTTTTTATTATGCAGATGCAACATTAAGGCTTTCATAATCTTTAATTGACAATAAGGTCAATTCGAAACATATTACAAACAACAAAATGTAGAAGTTTCATCCTTGTCTCCAACAAACTCTACCTAGTTTGTTACTTTGTCAGAACAGTTTTTTCAATTTATGGCGAGAATATAGGATGCTTGCCTTCTCTGGGATAGTTCACATAGTATTCCATTTCTTCCAATACCGGATAAAATTTGGGGGAATGGGTCAAAAATGCAAATATTCAAATATAAAGTCTACAGTACAATATATCTGAAAAATCGGATTCCTTCGTCTCTCGGTGTATTTATGTTGTATTTCACAACGAAACAATAACTTGGCCTAGTTATCCACCAATTCTATTAATATAAATCATTCTAACTTGTGAATTTATCCTGAAATTGTTGAAAAAGCTGTACTTCATAACATAAACAAAGCGGGAAAGTAAGGTTGTGTTGTTTTACTTCCAACGTATGACAAGCTGTCCCCCCATCAGCTGATCCATCTTGATGAACCATAGATAGCTGGAACTGCTCTATTCCTATTCGTCTAACTTGTGACATTTTCTGTGAAATGCTCTGTTCAATTTTAGAGAGATGGGCTCTAGCTGATTCAGTCGATTTCAAATCATCATGACTTACCCAAATGCTATTTTGAGGTTAAATTTAAGTCTTTCTCTGTTTTGAATCTCCGTCATAATATACTTGAATATGAAATGACCAAGAATGTTTAGCTAGTAGTAATATTTGTGATGAACTGAGTAGAGGTCTGTGCTGGTATGGACCACAGAAAAGGACATGGTCAAACTAATTTCCATGCAGACATGTTCCGCAACTGTGACGGATAACGATGCAAGAGACACTAAGCGAACTCCCCCCGTCAAGTAGATTGAAGAATATTTCGCTCAAATCATCTGATGAAACAGTTCGAATAATAATAAGATCATGACAAATACACTTGTGCTCAGCCAAATCTATTTATCATACATTACCTCATTCAGATAGGTAAAGATCTATGGGGTGAGATAAGTTCGTCCCATTCTAGAGAAATCGATTTTGTGGTGTTATTTGTTTATGTTACATCGAGTGGCTCAAGGTTACATCGTATAGACTAGTGATTAAAAAGTTCTTGGATTCTATCCTGGACTAGGAAAGAAATTTTCTAGATCAATATCGCCACCATTCACTGTTGGGTACAAAATTAACAATTCTGTGCCTAGGGTGACGTAAGGACACAGTAACAAAGCCTACACAGAACACAACCGATAACCTAACTCGTACAAGCTTCAAGCTTCTGATCGATTTCCTTGAAGCCTAGGGTAATAAGAAGATACAAATACAAAAATATAAATTTCATTCTAAAGGCAACATACACTCTGTAACATTAAAAGTGTTACATCGCTCAGAAAGAATAAGTTCGTTGGAGGTACATCAAGAATGAAATGATAACTTTCTCAGAAAGATATAACATGGTAATAATTTTGACGTCTTCGAAATTTAAGTTTCAAAAAACCTCGGTGATATCTCAAGATCAGGCAACTGCCCTAGGTCTGCATGCTTTAACGTTGCCAATAGCCGCAAGAAATATAAGAATTCGCGAAACCTCGACGTTAATAGGAGAAAACGGTGTGATTATTTAAAAAAAAATTTTTTGTTAGTATGTTAATTCTTTTGTGAGAATGCCCAATGTCATTTCTTTTTCCATTTTTTACTCCATATCAGCTTTTTCCCCGAAATTTGTTTATAAAAAATTGACAACTAAGGATTAATGAATAGGTAACGTTATCCTGGCATGGTTGAATATATGGTAATTCTGTTGGCAATAATTAAGTTCGCAAAGTTTTATTTCTGGACGTTCTTAATGTAACGCTTTTAATGGCACTGAGTATATTTGTTCAATCTTACGTGAATGAACTCAAAACTGTTTTTATTGTCGAACGTTGTGCCATAGAGGTGTCACTAACTATATACTCAATGAATAATAAATCAACATATTATCTTATTCAATTATAATAGATTATTACTGAACAAAAATGCAGAGTGGCCCCTTCAGAATATGACAGTAGACTGGTAGTCACAGGAGTATTTTATAATATGCCCCTCTTCAACCGTATCATACCGAAAAGTTAGAGAGCACTTGGAGAGGAGAACATTATTTTGAGAATCGAATAAAAAATTCATCTAAGCCACCCTTCACAAACTTTTTCCGCCTGAAATCTCTTCCCTGGCGAAACACCCCCAGGTTACTATTGCCAATCTTCGGAGAAATTTCAAAATCTCATTTATGGGTACGTCGCTTCGGTTACTCGAATTTTAATGGTTTTCTCAAGCAACACAATTTGTCGATCCAGAACAATGTGACAATTCTCAAAAGAATAGAAATGACGATCACTGAAATAAGCCAGGAAAGAACCTCAATTTTCCATCAAATGCCCATTTTGCACCGCACCGATGAAGGCTCAGAAAGAGTCCACCTTGTTTAATTAACATAACCGAAAAAGGTCACAATACTTGTCACAAAAAGAATCTCCTTCATTGTTACATGCCTATATCCTGAAGATGGTCTTCTTTGAGGGCCGCAACATGTGAAGATGGCTCATTTCAGTTGAAGATTTTTAGACTGAATTTCGCCGTGTCCAGAGAGTTTAATGTGTCAGTGGGCACCTCTGAAATCGTTAATTTATTCAGAGAATTTCACAAATAAAAATAAGATATTAGAGAGATATTGCAGTGTCAAATTTTTGTGACGTTATTAACGCAAACGTTATTTTTGACATCTAAGCATGCGCAGATTCAGTTTCAGAATAACGCGACGTTAATAGCGTTAGCGTCTTACGTTATTTACGGAAAATTGCGAGCCGCAATTTACGTTGCGCTATTCTATATCGGAAGGAATCGTTAAGATTCGGGCTCTTCCGGCTCCGATCACTGTCATAGAAAAGCTGTTCGTTAATATATTTCGGAATAAATTACACACCTTCTCCAGATTTTTCAAATCTATTTTACAATACATACGACTGATATTAGACATCAAGATTTATTAGTGCTACCTAAGCAAATTTTTTTCATGAATAGGTATTTGTTACTTTTTCACAAATTAAGAAATAATTTTGGAAGCAACATGAGGGGTTGGAAATTAGGAATAGTTTGAACCATGCCAATTATATTGTGTAATATAACTAGTTCCACTTCTTCTGCATTAGCACCACGTGAAATTACAGCTTCCGATTCCATTTTCATTTTGTCCAGAATCAAAAAACTAATGCAGAAATGCAAATTATCAAGCTTTAGGAATTTAAACGTAAGTTTGTAACACAAAAATCTGACATCTCACCTAACCTAACCAATAAAACTGATAACTAACGTAACGGTAACAAAAACGTGTAGCAATACGTCTACTTCTGGAACGACCGTTAAATCCACGTTAACCACCAAAACGCTATATTCAGCGCACCGTAATAACATAACGCTTGCGCTATTCAAAAGTTGCAATATCTCCCTATTTTGTTTTTGTTGATTTACTTATCAATATATTTCAAATTGCAGCTTGCCGATATGAAAAAGGTACCTGGGGTGAATGCAATGCACAGAGCATGATGACGAGGACTGATAAAATCAAGCCCAATAGCGACGCTTCCTGTGAACAAAATAGGCAAATTACAAAAAAATGCAAACCAAAAGGTGCCAAACCTACCAAAGGTAATAAAGGAAACAAAGGTAATAGTATCGGATCCTTTTTATTTATTTTTTTTCGATGTATAAATGTTCATTGTTAGAATTAGGATCTTTGAGCTGAGTTTTGATAACCAAATTTTAATTCGATATGGCTATTAGTTTTGAAGATATTGGGAAAAAAATTCAGAAAGCACTGCCGTGAAGGCAGCAACTTTTGCGCGCATGTTCAATGTAGATTACCGCTTCAGCAACGAATTTGAAGATGCACGCAAAAGCTGCTGCCTTCACGGCAGTGCTTTTTGAATTTTTACTGATGAATTACTGGATTTCAATTCGATCAAATCTGTATTTTTGGAAATATTGGAAAAATAAAATTTTTAAATGGGTACATCTACGGAATCATTGGGCGGATTTTACCCATTCACGAATTCGACCTTCGTAATTAAGCCCCAAACCTACTCTACAAATATCGAGTTTCCTAACGGCCTAACGGCCGACTGCGTAAACACAATAACTTCCGAAAGAAACAACTTAGAAACTCGATATTTGTAGAGAAGGTTTGGACCTTAATTACGAAGGCCGAATTCGTGAATTGGTGAAATCCACCCAATGATTCCGTAGATATACCCAATCAAAATTTTATTTTTCCAATATTTCCAAAAATACAGATCAGATCGAATTGAAATCCAGTACTTCATCGAAAAATAACAGTTCGAAGTTTCATACAGAATTTAATGAGGATGATATGATAAGAAAATCATAGAAATTTTTTTTTTCAAATTGTTCTAATGACACTATCACGAAATTCCGCATAAAGTTGTCTCTCAGCATCTCAAAACTAGCTGTAAAGTTTTATCAGGACTGAATCAGTATTTCTCGAGATATACTGAAAAAAATCAATGATATCGAGAAGTACACCTCAAAATTTGACATATTTTTTCCCCATATCTCCAAAACTTATGATCGTATCGAACTAAAATTTGGTACACTGCTGAAATATGAAGTTCAAAGTGTGAGTGCAATTTTTTCCTCGATATGATGAATGGTTTCCGAAAAAAAAAATTTTTTGGAAAAAAATTTCGAAAAAATTTTTTTTTTTAATTTACTGACAATATGATCCTGACGAAATTTGGCTCAAAGTTGCGTGTCGTTAGACTCCACCTAACTGCCAAGTTTGAATCCAATCGCTCAAGTAGTTTCTGGAATAAAAAATAAATAACTTCAAAACTTCAAGTGCCTATAACTCCGAAAGTATTCGACGGATTTGGCCCATTAACGAACTTAACCGCGGCATTCCGATGTGCAACCTATCCTGAATGTTTCAAGTTTATAGCTTGCTTCTGTCGACAGTTATCGTGTCTACGGCCGGACGGCCGGCCGGACAGAATCGATTTTGACACCGGAATCGTCATCAGTGAGTCCAACCTAGTCGATTGAGACCATTTTCGGCTCAATCATCCAAAATTACAGACATTTGGACAAAACGATAGCACGCTGTTCCCCTAGAACATGCGCGCAAAAATATGTAAAATTTTGTGGTTTTCGTTGGTTTTTTGGTATAACTCAAGAAATACTTATTCAATCATGATTAAACTTCGCAGCTGAAGATGCTGAAGGACAAATTGATGCAAAATTTCGTGATCGTGTCATTAGAACAGTTAAAAAGACATTTCAAATATTCAATATTCTGTGATCTTCTCATCATATTATGCTCATTAAATTCTGTATGAACCTTCGAACTGTCATTTTTCGATAAAGTACTGGATTTCCATTCGATGTTATCTGTATTTTTGAAAATATTGGGAAAATACAAGCCGCTCAGTTTTTGCGTCTGTACGCGGCTCAAAAGATAAACTTGGAAATGATCCGCCATTGTAAAAACTTAATTTTTCCCTTTGAAATTTTGCATATTTAATATCATCGAATAACTGTTAATATTTTAGTAATTAGAGACTTTATTTCAGCTGCTCGTCGTAACAGGCAGTAAAGGAGAGAAGAGGGACAAGATGAAATCATAGGATAATATCGTTTTTAATATACCTATTCTCATTAGAAAATCATCATCATCATTAATTAAAAAATCTATACATTTTCCTCGATAATACGTACTTCATTGTTTTCAGTACACCCTGAAAATGATTAGATGAAAATTTGTAAGATTTGTTTACAGAGTAGTTTTTATTACAAATCGTTCATCAATCGAATGTTTCTAATATGACAGTTTCGACCAATATATCTTGATACCTTATTTAGGTGTTCAGACTATTTTTGTCATACCCTTGTATATCTTGTGAAACATTTCCAAACATTCAATGATATCATCAAAATCAGGCGAAATAATCATCAGCAAGTTACTTGCATGTACTTTGAGAAACCTTTTATTTGTTGTTTGATTTTTCGCCTCATTTCTTTTTGAATAATCTGAGTTTACAACATGATGGCATAATTGTTTGAGTGTTTCCATCTACTTCCTTTGTATAGATGTTTGTTGTAGATTGTATAAAATAATCATCGAAAACTAATATGTATGTAATGATAAATTCAACTGATACAATAAGTTTTATAAGTTTACAATTCATTTTTTTACTGGTGATTTTTATTACTGTATGATAGTGATAATAATCTGTATAATGTATTACATTTGGGAAACAAAATCAATTAAATATATAGAAATGTACTGTTTCATTATTTCAAATGCCTTGCGAGTTCGAACACATCTTCTCACTATGTTATTGGAATCAAAAGGGAATTTAAGATCAATGAAAAATTTGAATGAATTCACAATGAATAAATAAATTGCAACAATATGGACTTCGATCACGATGAGGTCTGATTGAGTTGTCAAAATTCGCAGGTATGAAATTAATCAGCTGTTTCGCGGATTCATTTATTGTTGATCAATCAACAGAATTGTTCTTATGAACTGCGGCCATCCGAGTCAAGTTCTGAAAAGGGTATGCGGATCTAATTAGATCTCTGTGCCTTGCGAACTCACTGAATGCTTTTTTTAATTACATTCCGTCCTATCTTATACCCGATATTTAATGTGGATAGGGTCTACATAACGATAGCATTGTATAAAGACAATTCAAACAGGACTGCAAACTATATAGCTATCTTGATCACATTTGCAAGTTTTGAGTTAATCCGAAAATATCTTAACAATATCTACCAGAAATCGGATGAAACTACAATTTAGAAGACTGTTGTAAACTATAAGCTTGAAATAAAATAAATAGTTCCCGAAAAAAATCAACACTTTTCTGAAAGTTTCATTAAAAATTTACAAAAGATACGATCCCAACAAAATTTTGCAAGTAGTTTTGCGTCAGTTTTAACAACTCATTACCAAGTTTCAATTCAGATTATTCAATATTGGTAGTTTTTGAGATGAGAAAGTAGCGTTAACTGTTCGGTCGATTCGGCCCATTGGCGTATTGACCGTTACATTTTGATTTGCAATCTACCCTGAAAGTTTCAAGTCAGCTAGCTCTTTCCGTTTTCGAGTTGTAGTGGCAACGGACGGACGATGGTTGATATAATGTGAAATCAACTTAAATCGAGCACAGAATTTTCTGTTGATCTACCCTCACTTGATGGGGCAATCAAAGTTTTGTGAAACCGGCTGTAAGGGCCGTATCTAGAGTTGCTCCTTGAGTATTCTCTCGTCCTTGAAGCTTCCTTAAACATTATTCCTGTTTTATAGTCGCCTAAGTGCCAGTTCACAACTGATGAAAATAGAAGGAAAAATACATTCTGTGCTTAGAATTTCCATGTAGTTTTTTTATGAGTCATCATTTGTACCTACGATCACAGATGAGTAGATGAGTACACCATCTTTAATCTTACAGCTTAGTTTAAGGATGAATGCTTAAATCATGTTTATATGTCTGTATGTCTATAATAAAAACGTCTCTAGTTCAGTATGAATCTGAGTGAACGTCAATATAATTATTATAAAATTATCATATTCTAAATATAATTTGGAAGCTTGTCTAAATGCCCAAAGTATCCGGGGAAATTAAGTGCCGTATTTATAGTTGTTCCTTGAGGTTTCTTTACTGAAAGCCGCCTTGAATTTGCTTTTCTATTTCTATAAAAGCAAATTCAAGGCGGCCTTCAGTTAAGGAAGCCTCAAGGAACAACTATGAATACGGCCCCTAAAGGAGTGAACGATTATTGTTATTCTATGATGCAGAGCATAGAATAACAATATCCTTGCACAGGATCTTATTATTCTATGTTGCACAGAGTACATACCATAGAATAACAATACATACCACAGAATACAAATATACAGGCCAATGATCGAATACCTGTATATCTAATAGATCATTGATACAGGCGGACCCCTTGTAATCCATGTATTTGTATTCTGTGATCTATGTTTAAAGAGTAGATCAGATGTGTAGTCCAGTATATCTTCATCTTGTCTATGTGTCTATATATTTGTATTCTGTGGTGTCTACTAAAGTAGTCCATATATCTTGTCGGTGTCTATGAACTATTAAGTAGTCCATTCAGTTGTGACAGACTTGAAAGTAAGGTTATTTGTTATTTGGTTCATATTTGAGCTGTCGACTGAAGTTTTTTATGTTTTTAGCTAACATATAAACACAAATATTATGTACGTTTTGCGATTTATAAGAGTAATTGAATATTGAAAGTGATAAGTGCATGATGAAATAATTATTGGTTGGAAAATTGTGCTCGGTAATAAAACTTACTAAATATGTTCGGGACACATAGTTCATTAGTATAATAAGGTATCAAGAAAGTTTCAAGATGCAGCCTGGAAGTGCCAGAGAAACAAAATTCAACCCTCCCCAGGTTATGAGCTTGAGGGAAAAAGAGGAGTATATTTCAAATTTTAATTTCCCATTTTGTGACGAGTCCACAAAATATGAAAAAGTTGCCAAAATAGGCCAAGGAACGTTTGGGTGAGTAATGTTTTACTTTTAGTAGAATGAATGAAGAAGGCAATGGGGATAAACATGCTTTTTAGAACGTTATCAGGTTGATATTGAATCAATTGTGTGACATTCATCTTCAAAATATTGACTAAATTGACATGTTCAAGATTCTGATTTACATCAATGATCAAAAAAATCTATGTTATCGATATTGAATTTGTAATCACAATCCCAAAGCCCTAAGCTCAATGCTCATTAAAGTTATCTGAAAACATGCTTTCAAGCACTACTAAGTGCTTCCTAGTACCGCTAGTGTTTTCAAGTACTGTACTTAGTTGGTGAAAATGTATAAACCTTAAGTAGTTGTGGAGCTGAATATAATACATTCAGACTCCACAACTACTTAATTGATATATTATATCAATGTTAAATACTTTCAGGGGGGCTAATTATTTTTGAAAATGTTGTCAAAAGTTCAGATATGGGATCATGAGTCTGAGTGCGCTTGGCCAAATACCCATCTAGTTACACTATTCAGCATGGGGCAGATCAAGTCATATATTTCTAGTTCCAAAATTTCAAATAGCTTTAT
This sequence comes from Myrrha octodecimguttata, assembly GCA_958510865.1. NCBI lineage: Eukaryota > Metazoa > Arthropoda > Insecta > Coleoptera > Coccinellidae > Myrrha > Myrrha octodecimguttata. Next base: position 71,485,759 of record OY294056.1, on the reverse strand, counting down.
TTTCGTAACGTGTGAGCAGATTTTGCTCATAAACGAACTTAACAGACATAGTTGGTTCCAAATCAGAAAGACGGCATTGAATTTGGCCATGAATTCTACTTAAGTTAGTCAGAGGCTATTGTATAAAATCTTTTTTCGCTTGGGATTCTAGAATTACCGACATGACATACTAACACTATTATTCGTGAAAGACTGGCTTGACTCCCAGAAAGAATACTTATTTAATATTTCCAGAAAGACAAAATCGAGATGAAATGGCTGAAAAATAATGTACTGAAAGTTCTTGCAGTGACATCTGGAGATTTTTTACAGTTTGTTAATATTTAATACTCCTTGTGACGGGATGCTCGCGAAATTTTGCATAGGTCTTTGTGTTCATATTGTTCAACTACTTACAAAGTTTTAATGTCATCATTCGTAAGTTAGGGTGTTTGAAAACGGCAGGCCAGAAGGACCGACATAATTGAATTCTACCTAGAAAATTATTTCTCCAACCTAATCCATTCAGACCATTGTCTGCTGAAACTTCAAAAATTAAAGTTACAATGGTAATGCAAAAAACAAATTATCAAACAGAATATTGCAGGATTATGACCGGTTAAAAATTGAACCTTTTCATTTCAATGGAAGCATTCACGTTTCATAATGATTTCATATTAGCACTATAGGAAATGAATGATGTAATTGTGACTTAGGCTATGATTTTGCTTGTAATCTGTTAATTGCATCTTTCTTTATTTTTCAGTGAGGTCTTCAAGGCTAGGGATAAAAAAAATCCAAAGAAGTTTGTTGCCATGAAGAAAGTTCTCATGGATAATGAGAAAGAAGGTGTAAGTATGTTCAGAGTGGGATTATTCAATCAAATCAACATAATTTTCCCTTTTCAGTTCCCTATAACTGCTCTCAGAGAAATTAGGATACTTCAACTATTAAAACACGAGAATGTGGTGAATTTGATTGAAATATGCAGGACTAAAGCATCAGCTGCAAATAGATATCGTTCGACATTTTATTTGGTGTTTGATTTTTGTGAACATGATCTCGCTGGACTCCTATCTAATGTTAATGTGAAATTCAGTTTGGGAGAAATCAAGAAAGTGATGCAACAGTTACTGAATGGACTTTATTATATTCATAGCAATAAGATTCTGCATAGGGATATGAAGGCTGCAAATGTCCTGATTACTAAGAATGGTGTCCTAAAACTGGCGGATTTTGGTTTAGCCAGAGCCTTCAGCATCAACAAAAATGGTCCTAATAGGTGAATATTTTGTTACTGTATTATTCCCTTGAAATTCACTCTGAAATTTTGTTGTTCAATAATTGACTCCATTAAAAAACTTTCTTTATTCATGAGAACTCAAATTATTTTCAGATTTACTAACAGAGTAGTTACACTATGGTACAGACCCCCAGAGCTTCTACTGGGTGAACGTAATTATGGCCCACCTGTGGACTTGTGGGGTGCCGGCTGTATAATGGCAGAAATGTGGACAAGATCCCCAATTATGCAAGGAAATAGTGAACATCAGCAGTTGACACTAATTTCCCAATTGTGTGGTTCTATTACACCTGAAGCATGGCCCGGGGTGGAAAGCTTAGATCTCTTCAAAAAAATGGAACTCCCACAGACCCAGAAGAGAAAGGTTAGTTATTATTTTGCTGTGAACATTTACAATAATTATTGAACCAAGAGTCCATAACAAAGCTATAGTTTTGTAAATTAACGTAAACAAAACGTACAAATAGATGATGTCTTCTACAACTCTCAAAGTTGTCTGTATCGTGGAGAGTTAGTCTTTGTAATATCTCCTGATATAGATATGTGAAAATTTTTTCACAATGGTACCGTCCAACAAGGCTTAAGTACCTTAAAGTCTTTTGGTGTCGGCAGCGTGAATCATAATGATGATTGGTAAACTGTGCAACTTATGAATTCCCTGGATGATACTTCCTCTGTGTTGATGCTCTAGGTAGTTCAGATCAAGGTAGAATATTCGTTGATTTATTTGAATATTCGTCATTGTGTCTCTGTTGATTGTCAATTATTTTTTTGATGCCAACCCGAAAATTTCGAAATATTTCTACCACTTGGAAAGGGAAATTTCAGAACTAATTCATCATGTTGAGGTTCATGTTATCCACAAATATCCTTAACCTGCAACTCCGTTTTTCAAACCAAGTAATTGGATTTATAAGCGATTTCGAGTGATGGACCATAAGCTCCGGTTATAGTTACGGTTATCCACAATGATATATTTTCCTTTGCCTATATGTCAGTTTGGATAACCATAACTATAACCCAAGCTTTTGGTCCATCGCTTGAAATCGATTAAAATATTAATATTTGTAAAGAACATGTCTGGTTGACAGAAAATTGTGTTTGGGCTCCTGATTTTACCTCAATAATGTCAATTTTGTTGGTGGTTTTGAATCTAATGAAATACGAACCTTGAAAAAGAACCACGAAAGGCTTGAAACGTTGGCAATGTACTAATAGATTCTAATAAATTACTGTCCAAATTCCTGAGGAACTTTATTGCAATAATGTCAATGTCGTCAATATAGTATATATTCCGTAAATCAACTGGTTTCTTTAGGTTGCTGGTTTTCTGTTCTGCAAATATTAAATGTTCGGTTAGTTTCTGAAAAAAAGATTGGGAATTTAGATGCTCAAAAAGCGTATAAGTGTAGTGAAATTGAGAGTTTGTTTAAAAGAATAAGGTGACATATATTGAAGGGCTTCTTTATCATAGGAACAAAATTTTTCCTTTCCTTTTAATGCAAGTTGATATTTTGAAGTGATATATAAAATCAAGGAAAAAGGCGAATAACCAATATGAAACAGTAAATAATTTAATATTCATTAAATCAATTCACATTCACAAATTCCATAAACAACATTTACAATTGACATAAAATCAGAAACGCCAACACAACTTTCAGTCAGTCAGCATGATCTTCACGACTATTGATGAGTAGATTCAATTTCGTGGTTTGAAGAATCAGGTTACAGATATTTATAAATAACACAAACCTCAACATGAGGAATGCGACCGGAAATTTCCTTTCTCAAGTAGTAGGAAATTATAAGAATTTTTGGGTTGGCAACTTTATCATTAATATTAATAACCGATTGGGTGATTAGACTTTTTGGCAAGATGTACAAAGTAAGAAACCAAATTGGTATTTTAGAATGAAACTTGATATTTCATAATATATACCCCATTCATTTCTATAAACTCAGTCGGTGAGCCATGAAAGTTTTACACATTCCACTCTGTGTAATTTAAAAATGTTGTGTTATAGTACTTTTGCTATTGGATAACTACTCAGCATTGTTTGTTCTACACAAAGGTCTCAGTAATTACGTATATGTCTAAATCAAACCATGGATACTTATATGTAAGACTTGACCAAAGTTCCGCCGAATTATTTTGACCTGGACAAATTTCAGTAGTGCCAACCTGGCTCATTTCTAGTTACAAAAACTTGATAGACTCTATTATAAAAGTGAATGGAGTAAATTCAATTTAGAGTCGAAAGCTTAACTGCATTTAATTTTTTACAGGTTAGAGAACGTCTAAAGCCATATTTGAAAGATCCCTATGCCATTGACCTTCTAGATAGACTTCTTGTATTAGATCCAAGCAAAAGAGCTGACTCTGATACAGCCTTGAATCATGACTTTTTCTGGACTGATCCAATGCCATGTGAACTTGGAAATATGCTTGCTAATCACACTCAAAGTATGTTCGAATTCTTAGCGCCCCAAAGAAGAGCAACTCAACAGTCAAGACATCATACTTTGCCAAGGCCTGCTGTTTCAACCATACAAGATGGTGGTTATCAAGATAGGGTTTTCTAGTTTTCTTATTGTATAAAGTTTTGTACCTTAGATGAATAATTATTAGTAACTGAATAAATCTTCAATAAAAGCCAACAAGAAATACTTTTTGTTTCAGTTATGTATGTTTTTGAAGAATTCTCCTAATCCAGGATCACACAATCATATTAGATGAATTATAGAATGATTATCACAAAACTCTTAAGCAGTTGCTACAAAATGCTCTTGTGCCTGCCATCCATGAAACAAAAAGTTTATCATTTCGATAGAAGGATATTTGGGGAGGATCATTCTTGAAACCATGGGTTTTCTCTCGTAACAGAATCAGTTTTATCCAATGTAAGTTGACCTGACGATCAGTAACAACTGTGAAACATCTGGGGTGCGTTCAGATGCTACGCCGTGTGACACCAGGCGCGTCCTAAAGCGTTCAGATGATTACGTCTGACAAATGGTTAGGTCGTTCAGATGCTTGGGAGAAACTTTACCGGGCGTCCAACCCAGCCCGAACATGGGTAGAAATTGACCCGCATGCGCTTTGCAGTTTATAATGACAGGAGTGAGACGTTTGGGTTATGTTTACAATTTCAAATCAGATTTAATAGTTGTTAACTTTCGAACTGGTTGTATCTCAGAGGAAGAAATATATATTTCTTCCTCTGAGACTTGTATATGCATTTTTGCCTTGCCAAAAAGTAGGATATCAAAAATATTATTTTTTTGGGGTTAAGTAAGATAAGATGATATTTGACATTTATACCACATCGTTCAGATGAATCTTCTTGTCAACGGCATCTGAACGCACTCCAGGCAAGACAAAATTGAACATCTCTCATTTTTTCTGATCCTAACCAATGAAGTGGGTAGAAAGGGTTCATTCTTTTATCAATTTATTTTATTGTCAAATTTGTATACATAGATATTTATTCTGGTGTGTAAATGTATATAATAAAAGTTCTATTTAAAAATATACCAAATAAATCTTGGTCAAATCAATGAACAGAATAAAAATTCCTTATCAAATATGGAATATTTTCCATTATGGAATGGTTGTCGACTATATTCTTCCATGATGAAAGAGTAAACACGAATTATGAGTACTCAAATCGAACAAACACTGTACATAAAAATGTGTTACTTTTTACATTTACAAAAAAAACAGGGAAAAATGTAACTGAGCAAACGACGAATCAGGTTCTTTTTTATTTCTGTATATGAGTCTGAATCGTTGGCCGGCTTAGGTATCAATGGTTCTTTTTCATCATCTGTAGTGTCCACACTATCAGTTGTAGGCATGAATGGCCTTTTGATTCTACAGAAGGTTCCATATTGTTTGGTGGAGTTCATCCTAGGACGAGTCTCTTTTCCAGTGGAAATTTTGTGGTTTGCACCTATAGAAAACACATTAATTTTCATATACCTATTTTGTACCCACCAAAGATATCAATCAATCTAGTAGAGAGTGAATAAATGTGATTGTTCATTTATCTCATCCCAATAATTTTTTCGGGTTTTATATTCCGCTAGTTATTAGTATATTTCAGTAGCAACGAGTTGGTGCTTACTTGATCGTGATCTGCAACTTGTGACAGCATTTATTGTACTTAAAGCCATTATTTCACTTCTTTGTTGAACAAGATGATGTTTGAAAACCTAAAATGCGTTCTAACTGAAAAGGAAAAAAATGGGAAGATTAAAATGGTGTATAAACTGAAATATCATAATCATATCATCAAAATATAAGCTCACCTTAATTTTCCAACTATATTTCCTAGGATCAAGAAGTTTATGACAATTTTAATCAGTTTCATGATACGAGCAGTTAAGGCATGTGTTTTTCATTCACATCTGGATTCATATATATATAAACAATGTTTTTGTGATAATATTGGGAGTAAAAAACACAACTGCAAATTCCGTCACATTATTCATTTCACCATCTCACATTAATTCAATTCTAGCCTTTGCCTTGAGAACTCCAATAATGTCCATCCATTAGGTTCTTATCTATTTTCATTCGAAAGAAATAATTCTTTGATAACTTTTGCAAAGCATACTTCTGCAATTTGTAATTTTTCAGACAAATCAATGTGCAGGATGGTTGAATTCACTTGAATTGAAACAATGTGACAAAGTCCTAGAAGATCCAATAATCTACAAGAATTTTGTGAAAAACTTAATTGTTACCACTTTTATGTTTTGCTAGTTGATGGTGAACTCGTGTTTTTATTCATTTGCCTTCAACAGCTTAGTAATAAATCAATGCAAACATCTATCTTTCATTTGTATCAACTCTGAAATAAATACATAATCATCATTTCATTTGAATTTATCCACTGAGCAATAGGTCTCTTGCATGTAACACGAATTATCATATTTGCATGTTTTTCTCATTCTAAATCGATACAAAATCATAATGTATGCTATCTCACACTCCAACAATTCGCGAATTTCGAATAATTCGGTATTAAACATCGTCAAATCGTGACGCAAAATCAAAGTGGGTGAAACGCGGTAGATCGCCTCCTACGTCACTCGTTATTCCACGATGCCCCGATCGATGCAGCTCGACGCTGTCTATTGGCTTGCTAAACAAAAAAGTGTACGAGAAGAGGGAGAGAGTGGATATATCCCCTCACGTCACGGAAACCGCGAAGCTTCGTCCGTTTAAACAACGACATGCGGAGCCAAATTTAAAAGAGCATTTTCTCGTTAAAAATTTGAATATTTGATGGCGGTTAAAGTTTTTCAGTGGTCTTACGGATAGAATATTCGATTCCAATGATAAAAAAAATTCATGCAAGAGACCCATTCCGAAATGACTCGATCCTTTTTACAGCGTGAAATGTGCTACCATATGGTTTTTAAATAGGAAAGAAAACCAATTAATTACATATAATATATTTAATCAACTTATTTTATTAGTTGACTGTATCGCCATCTGGCTTTACACATGAACAACATGGCACACCTTACAAGTATCTGTAAAATAATATATCATCTATACATAATCTGTTAGCTTTTTCAATAGATCCTTTACATAAATAACATTCTTAAGAGGTCAAACCTCATTTCAAGGCACTTCAGTTTAATCATTGTCTCCTCCAAATAAAAAAAATCTACTCCATTTGAACACTCATCGACATCAGTTGAGCGTTGAATATATTCTTTTAACTAAAAGCCAAAAGTTACCATCAGAATGGTTTCGTGGTAGTGGAGTTTTACATAGAATTTCACATGCGATGTGTTTGCGCTATCCATATTGAAACCAGTTGAAGTGGAATTCAATCGCCTCCAAAAAATCAAATGTACATTTCACTAAAGAGAAATCATATATCACAGAATGCCTTTAAAACTCAAAATAACATCACAATCATCCATATTTGATCATAACTTTCTTTCCTAAGTAATTGTTGTATTTTGGCTCCCTCAAACTGAACAATTTTTATTGTAACCATTGAAGATAAGGTGAATCTAAGTCTTGAAATTTTGTGATAATGCTTCAATTTGACAATATGTTGAATAGAACTAAACATTTTCGAAAGAATCCTTAAAATTCAAATATTTGTTAAATTTTGAGTTTTACCTACTTAAAACAAAATTGAGATCTTCATAATACAAAGTTCATTCTTTATTATTAACATGCTCAGGTTCATGGAAATGCAGGGAACATTGGATTTTTCACTGATGTGAGTGTAGTTTATTCAAAGCAAATGGCCAACGTCCAAAGGGATTTCTGAATTTTTTCTACATCACTTGTTTTGCAGTCCACTGATTCTGCATTTCCATGAACATCAACACAATATTCTTTCTCCTCTCGAAGTATTCAAGTTATCATTTAAAACCATACATTACATAGAAGACATCCTGTTCACTTCCATCGGTAATCTATCTATCTAAACCAATTAACGATAATTCTGATGAGTTAATTGCTAAGAATATATCTCTACAGTAAGCCTGGTGTGAGGTATGTAGTTTAAGGATCCATACGATAAACTTGAGGGGAAAGACAACCCACATATTTCATTTTATCGTATCACAGCCAAGAATTCACATGGAAAATGATTATTCATTCAAAAGCACAAAATATATCCACTTGAATCAATCAAATTCACCTGATACTTCAGAAAAACTTATATAACTATAAAAACAATAATTCTTTATTGATATCTGCATCTGGTTGTTATTTGATTTCATTTTTCCAACTAACATAAGACGAAGCAACAACTAAATTCTATTGCAATATTTATCTTCAATCAGATCACCACAATGTTTTCATTGAACAAAGGAAGCATTGAGAAATTATTTCAGAAATATGTTTAATATTGGTGAAATTGAACTATTTAATGATAATGAAGAAAGAGATGCAGATATACATTTAACAAACTACTATTCATAAAATTTTCTCTGAAGAAACAGAAACAGATCTTATTCAACAACATTAAAAGCAGTTCTATCACACGTCTCCAATGAGATCGACGGTTTTGAATTTTTTCTAACTTTAACATTAAAAAAACTTCCCACTAATTTTCAACAGTTGATTGTTCATTTTTTCAAAATCACTCTACCTAATACTCAAATTTTCAGTACCGGTACACTATTACGTATTATACATTCAGCTCTAATATGGCAATTTGGGATATATTGTCATGGCTTAAATTCAAAATTTCAAAAGTGTCACTTGCATCAAGCCATCATTGCACAAAAATTTATTGTGTGAATGGGAAATCCACATGATTTTCTCGAGTGATATTCAATGTAAGTTGATATTGGATATTGTATACATGATTTACCAAGAAAGAATACCTTGAATATTTTTTGATTAAAAGTTATTTCTAATCCTATTTTTTTAGGTCTAACCATGGAAAAAATCTGAATCACGTCCGAATTTCTTAAATTAATTTAAAACATTTGATGAATTTTGACAAGGAATTTTAGTATTTCTATATAATAAATTTTGAATTGTAAAAAAAAAAAATTTCATTCGTATAAGGTATTCAAATATAAAAATATTCTTCAAATATCTCAATTCAATCACAGTGACTTCCCAAATCGTTATTTAAACATGAAACAAAAATACATATATACAATATACAAAAGTTTTGTAAATGTAGCACAATTTAACATCGAGTAAATTACGATTTATCACGAACATATTAAAACAATTCAGTCAATTTGAAAAATTTACTCCCCACGATGCCTCCTACTGTTGAGTTCCTCTTCACTAATCTGATCTGGTGCTGACCATCTTCTTTTCCTAGCAGCTAAACTATCAGGAGATAACGTCCTATGAGGTTGATTTGAATTATGTAGATTCAATGGTTGGGTTTGAGGTTGATTTTCGTGTTTATTTGAGCTTGTTGACACTGTTGATGAAACTTGTGGTTGTAACACAGATGTAACTGTTTTGGTAACAACTGTTGAATTTCTTTCCGATTGATATTTCTGTTCTCTGGGTGTGAGTGATACAAGAATGTCGCCTACTTGCAGCCTATTAACTTTGAGACCATAGCATTGAAACGTTTTTTCTGGACTATATGAGGCCCATCCTTGTCCATAAATGAAATAAGGATGTTCTAATGTGGATTCTACGGCAACCTGGAAGAAAGAAGTAGTTACAGAAAAGCAAATGATGTATATAACGAAATATAGATACAACTTAAGCTCTGGACTGGAAAATTTCATAATCTTGTAATAAATATGTCGCATATATGCATGTATTCAGAAAATTATGTTCAATATATAAGGCTACGATCTGGTGAAACAATGGATATGTTTCAGAGGAAAAATAAGCTGCAACCACCAGAAGACTCTTCTGAATATAAGAAGGTACTAAAAATGCATGATTTAAGAACTTGCGCTGAGGACAACTTTATAATTTACAATGCTTCATGCCAATTCGGTCACGAGCATCAAAAGCTCAAAGCATTTAGCTTAAAGAACTTGAAAATAGCAGATGAGCCTTTGAATAAAGAAGGTTCTTTATTCAAAGAGATGAGCACACCTTTTTTTTACATCATGCATGCGCAGATGGTCTCATCTGTCTATGTATTTTGTATTAAAGTTGCTCCTATTAAATTCTGTACTTTGACAATTTTTATTTTTTTTTTCATTAGTCATTGCCTTCTATGTATGTCTATGGTTTTGTTTTTTATTCATATTCGTATGAGTATAATCCTGATGTAAAAAACATCGTGTGGCTGTGCTCATCTGAAAAATAAGTGACGTCACCAAGATTAAAATACAAAGAGTTGTATATTCTGTGCTTTGAATTAACATGCAAATTCAAAGCACAGAATATAGAACTCTTTGTATTTTAATCTTGCTGACGTCACTCATTTTTCAGATGAGCACACCATGTTTTTTACATCATGAGTATAATCCAAATATTAACCATTCGTATCCTGATCTCAGTCATATTTGTCAGTGTCATGTAAACCAGGGAAATCAAGAAATAACATAAGATAAAACGAAAAACCCTCCACTATCATTATGCAAATAACTACGAAGAAAACACATTTTGCCGAAACACGGCTTGATAAACTCCTTGGCAATTCATGTTTATTATAAATGTCATAAACGTAGTAAATAAGCTTCAGAATGTGATTTGGCAGAGAGGTGCAGTGGGATGTTGAACAATAAAAATGGTAAGGCGTGCAAGAAATTTAAGGTCAACGACATGAGATTCTAATTTCAGCGATGATGAAGTTATCTTTATCCTGGTACGTATTCAGCTGAGTACAATTCTTTTCTGAGAAGAGAGTTGATGTTGTATATATAATATATGTACTTTCAGTAGTAAACTCCTCGCTGATTGAGAGATTATGTATGATGTTATTTAAAGCTCGCTGCATACGCGAATTTAGAATAAGCAAGAAATAATATATTTTTATTGCATTTTTTGTATACAGTAAGTCTTAAATTGAAATCAGCCATCTGAAGTAATATTTGTTCGAAGTATGTTCCGAATTCTATTCAATTTATCCGGTTTTGTTTCAGATGACCACGACCATTTGAGTTTTTAAATAAATAATATTTGAAATCTCAATGCTACGATTGCTAGGACACAATTTATAGATAATCCCACAGACCTGATGCGGCTTTTCAAAATGCATAGATGATTTATGAAATCGATTACCCGAAAGCTTCGCAACTTCGGACGAGAAATTATGTAGGCCCAACAGAAGAAAGCATACCACAACCATTAGGAAGAACAGAAGCTTTTCTTTCAACATAGGTATTTCCAGATATCCGTTTTGATGTAAACAACACATTGTGGAGAATGTTCTCTATAGTGAGAAAACCGATTGAGGGACAGAGCCAATCTCGATATGGGGTAGAACCATAAGGAGAGCTCTGTTCTCACACAGTCCCAAAAAGGTGACGTAGACTTATAGTTGTCGATTGTTTTTTAAATTTTTTATACCGAATAAATTCATGAGTGTGAAGATTTCACTACGGCAAAAGAAATAATCCAAACCATCTCATTAACATTTGTACACCCCATAAGACTAGTTTCATATATGAAACGACCCATATTTTCAAAATGACATATTATTAGATGAAAATTTTGATTGACTGTTGGTCATAGTATATATTCAAATATAAACAAAGCTCATACAGGGTGAGTCAGTTGTACATTAATTTTGATTTTTGACGTGTAAAATTTTTAACCTGTAAAAATTTGATGTCGCATAAACTTTACTCTTTACTTATTTAACCGTAGATTCCTCTAATCAAATAAACTTCTTTCTTCATTTTTCCAGATTCGGCTCAGGTTGAAAGTTATTAGCATTTAAAGATTTCTCAATGTTCCAATACACTCCTGCACTTTCTTTGCCGCGTCAGAGGATCTTTCTTTGATTTGTGCCTAAGGTCGTAGACGGATAATATGAATTAGTCCATATAAAACCCACTGAAAGATTCTCTGGAGCGGCGGAACTGAACTGAGCCGGTCAGATAATACGAATCGACCTTTATCTCTTTTGTAAAATAATCAATCCAATGTTTGAAATTCAAAGAAACATGACTGCAAAAACCCATTTGCTCACTTAATTTTTATGATTTGGTTCTTTCTGCGATATTATTGCGAGGAAAATATTTCACTACGTGGACTATTGAAACAATGATCATCTACCACTTGGCATTCATACAATATCCAATTTCATTCCACTCTAAGATTATACACAATTCCATCCTCGCCAATTCTCATATTGAGAACTCCGTAATTATATTAGTTTCATCAAATTTTTGAATGAATTATTTGAAATCCATAGACTTATGTCTATGAAATCACTCAACTAACCCAAACACATTAATTGCACTCTATGGAAAGTCTGGTCCATAGACACGGAGAGATAGCCTCCATATCTGTGGTTTGATCACAAAATACCATAGACCTAATATAAGTAAATCAGGTCTCAGCGAAAGAGATAATTATTTCTGTGTATTTGACTATCCGGTAGCCTAGGGGACCGAGAGATTGTCTAAGGAGGTCCTGGGTTCGCATCCTCGCGAGGTCAATTCTCGGCGTTTACTAGTTCAGGATCCATAAAATAAGGTACTTTCTCGAATTTTATGAGATTTTAAAGCATTCAACATTAAATATCTCCAAAACGGTGAGTTTAATGAGAATTATAAAGAATAATTAAGTACCTATCCTAAAATGATTAAAGATTCTTATAATTGCATAAGATAAGAACTTTATCTGCATTCTTCATGCTTATTTCTTATAGTTATATGTCTATGGTATATAACTAAAAAACCGATTGAAGTAGGATGGAAGTGATTACTGAAGAACATGGGTCATAGTTATTGAAAACTTCACACCAAAATTCATCTCATTCGCAAAAACCATCTCAAAGCTTTAAAAAACGACTGATTTTGCTAGGAAATTTCAACAGCCTGTATCTTTTCACCGAAGCTGAATCTGGAAAAATGGGTAATGCAGAAAGTGTTTAATTCGAGGGGAGGAATCTATGGTTAATTAATGTACAACTTGAGGACTCACCCTGTATATTACTATTCTGGGAAATTAAAAATTCAGTCCCCAATGGGCCATCATTAACCCTGGAAAAAATCAAAGACGAAGCACACCTAGCAACGAGTCGAGCAACAGGTACGGGGCAATATCGAACAGCGCCACCTGCACCAGGGTGGAGACCCTTGGCAGGGACTCCGTTCAAACACGTGTGTGCCTGTTCCTACCGACCGGCGGCTCCGGCGATCGATAGGGAATCCGAGCTTGTGTGTATGGATCGCGGGTGCGGACCCATAAATAATCGGGCTCAGGAATGCGAATGTTGGCTGCGGTCCCCGTACGTTGCCCAGAAGCGTAGTATACTACAGTCGGCTCAGCCGAAGTTTAAGGGCGGCCATACCCTTGAGGGACTCGGTGTTAGCCATGTGCATGTGGTAAAAAATTCAGCTAGTGACCTGATCTATTCACTTTCAGAAAGTGAGCCGGCAGGCCTTGGAATATGTGGACCAGGTTATTGTAACTAGGAACTGTGACAGGTTGCAACTAGTCAAATGTTGTCAAGGTCAAAATAATTCGGCAGGAAGTTGTCAATTTCTACATATTTTCATCAATTACTCTATGGTTGTTTTGAGTAAGATACATGGTGTCCAATGAAAAGAAGCCAACTCTGATATTTCCCATGATTTTATAATACAAAAAAAAGGCTACGTCAAAAACAGTTCGTTGTAAGCGAAGTTCGTAATAAATTACAAATGCTAATATATACATCCTATCAGGCATTCATTGTTATTATTGAAGCATGTAGGTAAATTCATAGTTTTTAAGAATATAATTTTGAAATAATCTACAAAAACACTGACGTGAAGTAAGCAGATTTTGAATGCACGTTCGAATTCGTTACAAAAGCCATCTTTTCACGTTTTGACCCAGCCAATCGCACCTTTACTACCTGATGGAAAGATTTGGTGACATTTTCATCATATTATCCTCACGAACTTACTCTACAAATATCGAGTCTTTAAGTTGTTTTTTTCGGAATTTATTGTGTTTACCTCAGTCATGTTTGTAGTGTCTCCAAAAAACATTAGCGAATAACAAGAACTACTGGAATTTACACGCCAATGTTGAACGAAAATCGATCATAACCGAACAACTTTTACATGACACTTCTTTTTTCATGGACAATAACAACGGTGCTCAGAGGTGGGTGATTTATAGTGAACCCAGTCGTCTGGCAGTGGCCAAATTGAAGATGAATACATATATCAAAGAAAAAAAATATCATAGATAAACGTTGACTTCATTGTTAACAGAGTTATGCTTTATATGTTAGCATTAGAAGATCGAGAATAAAGTATATTATTATTATTATTATTATATCGTCGAAAAAAAAGTTAAATATATGATTTCTTCGGATTTTGCGATTCACACGCGAATGTCGGTGTTCATTTGTCACGGAGATGTTTTGACAAAATGACAACCCTTAGAACGACCGAGCAAAAATCATATGCGAATCTATTCGCATGTGATTTTTGATCCATGAAAAAATTAACTTTTTGAAGATGTATTTTCATTTTAACCCGCTTGTTCTGGGAAACAGCGCGTTATCATTTCGTCACGATGTCTGTTATTTTCGAATTTTGAGCCGTAATTGCTCTCAAATGACTAGGTGGGACTCACTGATGAAGAATCCGTGGTCAAAATTGATTCTGTCCGTCCGGCCGTGTGCGCTGTAACTTTCGAAAGGAAGAACCTGGAGTCTTGAAATTTTCAGGTTAGGTTAAGATCCTGAATATCTCGGTTAAGTTCGTTAATGGGCCAAATCTGCAGAATGGTTTCTGTGCTACAGCCATTTGAAATTTTATTTTTCAATAACTCCAAAAATATTTATTTGATCGAAATGAAACTTAGTTGGAAGATGAACATTGTCATTGAGAAGAATTATCCATGGAAAAATTGGAAAAAAAATTTTTTTTTCTGGAAATTTTTCATTTCATTGAAATTTCACTGAAATTTCCAAGTCACCATTTCGCAATGTGAACAAGTGCGTAAAAGCTGCTGACTCACGTCAGTGCTCAATTTTCTAAATCACGTATGGTGAACTTTAGCGGGAGTTCGCATAGACCATTGTGTTGAGCAGTGGTGTGTTCCGGGACCAGATGTCCTTGAACATCTCTCAGGCCTACTAGTGGGGTCACAGACGTATTTATCGGCGCTTTTATGCCTCCCTTTCACCGTTCGTTTCTTCTCCGGTGTCGATTGAAGAAAGCACTGTTGTCAGGCTCAGATACGAAAGTCTGCTACGGAAGTTATCGTTGCCCGGAATACACCGCAACTCAAAATCGTTGTGTTGAAATTCAAAAGAATCACCGTCGATTCAGAAATCCACATATAGAGTTAGTCATTCATCCAGAAGATTAGATAAGATAAGTCAAGCTGTATCGGGCGAGGTCAATACCTGAGTGAGCGTACGCTCTGGCTACTAATTCGAACAAGGGCGCATGAAATTCTCTCTCAACAAGAGTACATTTCTAGATTTTTTCAATTTTTCGTTGTTCTCAATTTCTTCTATCATTGAATGGAGAAAACTTTACTCCACCCAGTTTTATAAAGCCAGTCGGTGGGCCTTGAAATGGTCTATTAAGTTGTGACTAAAACTTAGCCAGGTTGGCACCTGTGAATTTCGTCAAAGTCAAAATAATTCCCACATGTTTTTATCAATGACTCTATGATTTAGTTACATACGTAATTACTACGACTTTTGTGGAGAAGGGCAATGCTGCATATTTACTATAACCTAACAATTTGGAATTATATAGAGTGGAATGTGTCAAGTTTCACATCCCACCGACTGACATCGTAAAAGTGAATGGAGTATAGACTACGTTCATTTGGCAACTAATGAAATTTTGTGTGAAAATGTCAATGCTGATGATTACTTGATCAAAATCAGAAGTAAACGATCAATTTTTCAGATATCAAGAGGGCTCTTAGATGAAAGAAAAGACTGGAAAATTATTGACGTGAATTCAGAAGAATTTCATTTCAGAAAGCAACTGTCAGTTTGATTTTTTATTCAAATGTATCGATAGATAATAGATATGAGTACATGGGACAAGTATCGGAGAACAAAGTTTGTAAAGACAGACATTTTAATATTTTTGTCTTTATACCACTAACAATGAGTCCACCCAGTCAGATGTGAACATAGAACATAGTAATGAAGAAGAATAATCCAAGGCACTAAATCAAAACTTTGACCAACCAAGGCTAAATCCAAGAAATCAGACTACTTTTGGCAACACCTGGTATATGACCTGGCGCCTCGATATAGACTGTTACACAACCACATCATTGTATGGCAGCGTGGTTAACTCTTTCTATTTGGTAGTCTCAGTCTATCATAAAATTTCCATTCTATGCTTTTATTTGGCTCCAATTCGACATCTAACATAGTAGGACTTTCATCTTCGAACTTATAGATACGAGAATTTCCAGAAGAAATGACAATTTTTCGAGATGAATATGTAACAGATATTGATTCTATACGAATACGAACTATGTCCAATATCTTCTTCACTCCTGCGAATATGTATTATATGAAACATAACTATTACTTCAATAAAAAAAACACGAGTTTTAATTCGTTTTCATGTACAGAATGTTTTGCGAATGAGTTTAACTCTTTGGCAGGCAGAGCCCATAAACACACTAACATCAAGAACAACAACAAGAGCGCTAATTTTTGTCCGAATATCTGAAATTTTCGAACTTGGATCCAAAAATAGTTTCAAATGAAGAATCCGTTGTCGAATCTAGTTATGAAAGACTTTCTGGCCGGCTGTAACCGAAATTTTCTTTATTAGTTCATTAAAATCTACCTACTCCAAAATGTAAACTATGAAATTTTCACGGGGGGATAATTTTTTTTTTTGGGTCGATCACTAAGGTTTATTATTTGATTTTGTCAAATAATAAACCAGAATAAAAGCTATTTCATTAATGATCAAGCCATTAGTTATAATTACTAATTTAATATTTTGCCTCATTCTCATTTAGATTGCTTTTGATATTACGTTGAAATTTAACCAGGTATAACGTTTTTTTTGTGAAATTTTCACGCGATTATCGGACGGAAAAAAGTCAGGATATCAAATGTGTACTGAAATAAAATTCGGAAAATATTTTTCATTTAAAGAAAACGCAAAACGTCAAATGTTTACAAAATATTTAGTCGACATGTGTTATAGATCCCTCTTGGTAAGAACATCAAAACATCTTCTGCATCGAAAAAGCTATTGATGCTTAGAGAGCTATTGCCAAATTTCGTGGAAATATCTTGGACCATATCGAAGATAAAATAAGACGAAGATTATTTCTCATAACCTCACCATGCCTTACTTCAAAACCTCAGAGCTTTAAGACAATTGTTTATTCAAAGTTCTCTTCTTGAAATCACCATCAAGAATCAGCACCTCATTCTGAAACATCCTGTATATTCAAGATGAGTTTCACGAAGAGAGAATCTGAGCATTTTCTGAAAAACAGTAATATAATCGAGTGGAATAATGATGAATCTGAGTTCTTTCAGATGATAGAAGGTCCATGTTTATAAATTACATTTGCTACTTCACAAAGAAGGCTCCAATACAGAAATAAACTCGAGGAAAATAATCTAATACTATGAGACGTAAGAGTTTCTTGTGAAGCTAGGAAGCCGAAAAAATCCCCACGACTATCTGTTTGCTGGAGATGTTTTTTCCAATCAGGGAGAAATTCATGACTGTCGAGAAAGAAATACATCAAGCGCTACTCTGAAACCGTCGGTTTCACAAAACTTTTGACGTCCGATCAACTCGTTGATTAAGGTTTTCATTCGATGGTTGGGTTCAAGATGCATAGAATATATCAGGTGTCGACACTTTCCTTCTATTACCCACTAAAATTTGGGTCCAAAACGCGGTCCAAGAATTGTCAAATGTTGTCCTACTTGGCTCTGCAAACGATGATGGCGCTAAGATCGCTTTGTCGAGTCCACTGAATAAAAATGAATTGAGCTATAATTTGATGAAACTATTGCCCAAAATATGAATCAGATATTTGAAATGATGGATTCTTACTGATATATGATAGGGGTTTAACAAATGTGGAACATCATTAATAATATGAAATATGTATGAGGTAATGAGGAGTAATATGAAGTTTATTGTGAGAACATTTTCATGGATGGCTACACAGGTCATTTCGAAGCCAAAACAACGCTGAAAACGGAAAGAGATTGATATTCCACATAGATTACTTTGGATAGTTTGGATCTTCTTTCATAAGAATATGGTTAATAAATTATAAATTATAAACCTATTAATAAATACCTATTCAATTCAAAACTTATGAGTTTTGTTACATACTTTTGAAAATTTTTGGAGGAAATGTTCATGTTTACTATTATTGAAATAGAAATATGAATTTTCACTTTGCTGTTCATGTTCATACGAATTTATCAAATCAATTGTAGTATTATTGTTTGAACAATGGTAGTATCATTGTTTGAACGATGGTAGTATCTATCGTTCCAAATGATTTCTTGAGGTTTTTTTGAAAACGCAACTCGGAAAGACTTCCTTTCCATGAACTGAATATTGAAATAATAAATACCTCTTGTAATAAACAGGTATTCAAAAATATCAAGTGCAGATTTGTGTATTCAGAAACGAAGGAAACCTTTATATATATTATCGCCATTCTGACTGAATGAAATGAATAATTATAATTTAAAGTCGTCAGAATGAATTTATTTGCGGAAATTCTTGAAAATACTGTATGTTCTAACTCAGAAAATCAGAAAGAAGTTCTGATTTGAGTAGTTCTGATATGACAGGTCGGTAATATTTCAGATTTTATACGGCAGATTTTCCCATTTCGGCATCTATAGGCTAAAACTGAAGTAGGACAACAAAGCCGTATTTTGACAACATTTGGACCTCATTTCGGACCCAAAATATGTCAACGAGTGTCCGCAACATATGTATTCTATGCATATCTGTTGGGTTGAAAATGAACTGAAATGGAGCATAGAATTTACTGTTGACTGACAATCAAGCCCATGGTCGGGCAATCAAAGTTTTGTGAAGCAGGCCGTTAGATGTTCAATCAAAGTCATGAAAATTGGGTTTGATACAAGAATCCATCACTCCATTTAGAAGAAAATAGACAAAACGCTTCGGATTTCAGCGTACTAATAGCAAGGAATATAAAAGTATGGGGGTTTTTCCTTTAAACGAAAATACAGTAATTTTCATGAAAAACCTTAAGAACATCACATTTCAAACATATAATTTCAATATTATATTTTCAAAAAAATGTTTGATCACCTAAAACTGAAAAATAAAAATGGGGATTTGCATTCAAAGGGATTTGTCTTGAGTGCACGATATGGCAACGTCGAATTCAGCTTTCTTGGAAAGAAAAGGACGTCAAATGTGTAACTTTGCCCAGGAAAACAGAGATAGCTATACTGCGATCTGGTTAGAGTAGAAGACAACGACCAAGGAATAGAAAAAGAAGAGCATAGACTGTCATGCTGTCATATTACTGACAAATCGCAAACGGAAATTGTTTGGTTATACTGACAAAGAACACGTGTGTACCACAGAATAAGAATAAATATTTCATTATTCTATAGCAGAAAAAGCTATTCTACTAAACACCGTTGTCACTTCGTGCATGCCTGGCAAATCCCAAACCACAATTTTGAAATCTGATTTTGAATGCTGTCTGAAGATAATTTGGAAAAATGATGAATCAAACCCATAATAATTAAGTTCAAATTTGCAGTTGCAGTAATAACCCAAATTCAGGAAAAACCCCCATTGGGATGAATTAGAGAGACTTAAGAGTTTCTTGTGAAGCTAGGAATCCGAAAAAATACCCACGACTAGGCGTAACATCTTGTCCGATGAAAATCGACAGCATTCTCGGCATCAAAAACGCTATTACGAAAGTTTACGTCATTTGATGGCAGTCTTATGGGAATCCAACGCCAGAGGCAAGGTACAGCAAGGTCGCTGACATCGTCCTGCATCTTGTCCGGACAACTTTCCGTTTACGTATGACACGAATTGTTTGTATGTCCTTTTTTTCGCTCGCGTTACATGAAAGACCGTTTTTAGGTCTAGTCATTAACGTCTCGGAGCCCCATCTACTTATGGGTGCCCTCGCAAAAAGCAACCATAAATAAAGCGATAGCCACTTTCCATAGAAACTCGCTGCGTTCATAAATAAAGATAAATTGTGCAAATTTTCGAGTTGCTTCTCCTTTTCGATTTTTACCTTCCCATTTACGAGCTCGATGATGGATGCAGATGAACAAAGCGGTCATCCGCTTATGGATGCCATACATCTCTATTATCGGTTGAACGACCATATGCAGGTTTGAAGTGGGTGGAGGTTTCATTGGGGACATTTTTTGATGTTTATTCTGGCGGCATTATTGGTTGTTTTCTGCATTTATTGAAATTTCCATTTTTTCTAGTTAATTCCACAGGAAGAACCCTTGTCCATTACACCATTGAGTCTTTAGATTGTACATAAATTTCAACCCTATAGTTATCTCTCATTAAATGAAACTCATTTTGCGCGCATGTTCTAGGGGAACAGCGTGCTATCGTTTTGTCCAATTGTCTGTAATTTTCGATGATTGAGCCGAAAATGGTCTCAAACGACTAGATTGGACTCACTGATGACGAATCCGGTGTCAAAATCGATTCTGTCCGGCCGGCCGGACGTGGACACGATAACTGTCGAACGGGGTGAGCTAGTAACTTGAAACTTTCAGGGTAGGTCGCGCATTGGAATGCCGCGGTTAAGTTCGTTAATGGGCCAAATCGATCGAACAGTTTCGGAGTTATAGCCATTTATTTTTTATTTCAGAAAGTACTTAAGCGATTGAATTCAAACTTGACAATCAGGTGGAGTACAACAACGCGCAACTTTGAGCCAAATTTTGTCAGGATCATACTGTCAGGAAATTCTAAAAAAATTTTTTCGAAATTTTTTTCCATAAAATTTTTTTTTTTTCAAAAACCGTTTATCATATTCAGAAAAAAATTCTCGATTATAAGTTTTGGAGTTATCGAGAAAAAATGTATCAAATTTCGAAGTTTTTTTCTCAATAACGTTGCTTTTTTCGGTATAACTCGAAAAATACTGATTAAATCCTGATAAAACTTCGCAGCTAGTTTGAAGATGCTGAAAGACCACTTCATGCAAAATTTCGTGATGATCGTGTCGTTAGAACAATTTGAAAAAAAAATTCTGTGATTTTCTTATCATATCATCCTCATTAAATTCTGTATGAACCTTCGAACTGTAATTTTCCGATGAAGTACTGGATTTCAATTCGATCTGATCTGTATTTACGGACATATTGGGAAAATAAAATTTTGAATGGGTACATCTGCGGAATAATTGGGTGGATTTTACCCATTCACGAATTCGGCCTTCGTAATTAAGGTCCAAACCTTCTCTACAAATATCGAGTTTCTAAGCTGTTTCTTTCGGAAGTTATTGTGTTTACGCAGTTGGCCGTTAGGCCGAACTTCTTCGAATGTTCAATACTCCACCAGCAAAAATTAAGAACTGATCAGGATAATTTTTTTTTGGATGCGTAATGTTTATTGTTTCAGATGTTTTTAACTACCAAATGCTTCGATGGAGTGAAGCTGTTTCGCATAGACTTCTATATAATCAGAATTTGTTGGCAAACATCCTTGTGTTTCACTTGCTTTAATTATATTTGTGGGAGAAAGTGGAACTTCATTTAGAAGATCGGGAATTTTGTTTGTGGTATAATATGTACGGATAGTATATAAATATTATTTAATCAAGTTTCAAGGTTCTCATGAATTTCTTATCTTAGGTGAAGATAATATCTACTCATCTGACTTTTTGGTCTCTGTCGATCGACGATCTCGTCCTCATAAAGGGTTTCTACTCACGTAGACATACAATAGCCGGGTTCAGTGCTAAGCCAGGACGAAACGTGATGCCTCCAAAGAGGTTAGGTATTATTCTCAAATCTTTATATCTTATTATTTTACAGTGTAAAATTTGACGCTTTAAAATGGGGGTGCATCCCAAAATTAAATTTTCAGTAGAATGAGGAATACGCTTAAGAAAGTTAACTTTCAACTTTTCCTTATAGGTACAAAATACAACCCTTTGCTACGAATTTGTTGGCTGGAGATGTTTTTTCCAATTAGGGAGAAATTTATGACAGTTGAGAAACAAATACATCAAGCGCTACACTAACCGTAAGTTTCACAAAACTTTTGACGTCGGATCAACTCGTTGACTGAGATTTGCATTCGGTGGTTGGGTTGAAAATGAATTTACTGTTTACTGACAATCAAGCCCTTGATCGGGCAATCAAAGTTTTGTGAAACAGGCCGTTAGATATTCTTCGAAGCTTATCATTAGAAAAAGTTCAATCAAAGACATAAATATTGGTTTTGTTAAAAGAATCCATCACTACATTCAGAAAAAAAAATGGAAAAAACGCTTCATACTTCAGCCTACTATTAGCAAAGAAAACGAAAGAATTGGGATGAATTAGAGTTAGATCATCACCGAATACCTGAGACGACACATTTCATTTAATTGTTGAGAAAACATCTCAGTTTGATCTTCATCACAACGGATTATATTCATAATTCAGTAGAATTCAGTCGAACGTAGGTGTTCAAACATCTCGAAATACCGACGGGCTTTTTACCGGAAACCTGGCAACAAATTCAGTGGAACCAATGAGCGAACATATTCATTCACGTTCTAAAGCGTCCATAAGTCACAATTTATATTTAGTGAGCTCATTATAGTGAAACATGTTCACTTATCTATTTTTACCGGGCCTGTTACGATGTAGCAATTTACGCCACGAAATGTTGCCAGAAAAAATTACGATTCTACTACTGGCAACGTCAGCGTACGCTTTGACAGAGACAGGCGTCCATTCTGATTCTTTCGATTGACGCTCCCACCTTCCAGAATCCAAACAACTGTTTCGCAATACTTTCCAGGCCAAAAATATTCCTAGATAGGAGAATAAATTGTGCGCCAATGGATCTATTTTTTGCTTGCATTCACTATTTATAATCTCTTGTATGACAAATACCCAAATCAATTTCGTTACGCAAAATAGATAATTATGCTATCCAACAATTTTAGTGGTGACTCATTGAACTACTGAAGATTAATTTTTGGCATTACCTTATACTACATAAAAAAGCAGTTCTAGTAAGGGCAGGTAGAATCGACAGATTATCTCGTCTATATTATTTTATCTACCATTAATTCTCTCGCGTTTTATTTTACAGACAGTAAAAAGGACGAATCACTATGGCGAGTTACTGCGTCGACCAAAACGTGCGAATGACAAAATTTCATTATCGAATAGGTCTTCTTTTGTGACAGCAATGCTCGTGTTGAACCAGTTTGTAACGCCTTTTTTTATTAAGTCGTTTATTCAACATTTGATAATAGTAGATAATAGAATAAATCTCATTTTATAATAAATTTAGTACCTATATTAGAAAATATATTAAAAATGGGTTGCCAAAAAAATATTTAATATATTTTCTAATATACTAAATTTATTATAAAATGAGTTTTATTCTATTATAAGCTCGGTTAAGGCCGATGAAGGTTCGGATCTTAGACTATAACCATTTAGTTGAATTCTAGCTGATTGGTTCAGTTAACAATAATCGTCATGAAACGAAATATCTTCCGAAAACATTGAAACTACGCGGGAGAACTAGAAACGGCCAGTTTCGCACAAAAAATCGGCATGAGTCAACTATAGGTGATGGTTTTTTCTCCTCCGAAGTAATAAAATATAAGCCTTCGACGAGGAAATGCAGCTGCTAAATGGCGAATGCGCGGGTCCATTCAAATATATATTTTGAGACTATTCAGCATTTGAATTCAAAAGGATCGTGAGCGGACATACAAAGCCGTATATAGGGTTTGTCTTCAAGTTGTACATAAATTTGAACCATAGCTTCTTCTCATCAAATACAACAAATGTTCAATTTGAAATTTTTCCTGATTCGGCTCCGGTAAAAAGATTTACGGTAAGTTTCACAAAACTTTGATTGTCCGATCAAGGGCCTGATTGTCAATCAACAGTAAATTCTGTACTCGATTTCGGTTTATTTTCAGCCCAACCGTCGAATGCGAATCTTAAACAACGAGTTGATCGACCGTCAAAGTTTTGTGAAACCGACGGATAGATTATTGAAATTTCCAAGAAAATCAGTTATTCCTTTTGTAGCTTTGACATGGTTAGTCCGAATGAGACCAATTCTGCTTTGACTTTTTCAGTACCATGATATATTCATAGTCATCTGTAATCACTTTCATTCTACTTCGAACAGTTTTCTAGTAACATACTCGCCAAATCATGAAACTATAAGAAATTAGCATGAAGAATGTAGATAAAAGTCATATTAAGTCATTATAAGAATCAATTTAGAACATACTTATTACTTATAATGAATATGTCCGCTTGAATGCATCGTTTTCGAGATATTCTATTGTATTATGAAATCTGAAAAATTCGAAAAATATTCCAATTTTTGCGGAGCCCCTCCCTAGGTAGTGAATAAATCCCACATTCATTTGGACCACAAAAATATTTATCTCTTTCGTGACCAAACCACAGATATAGAGGTTGTGTCTCCATGTCGATGGACAAGACTTTCCATAGAATTCAGAGTTCAATTAATGTGCTCTCGCTAATTGATTGAGTTTATATCATTCAGAGGGACGTGAGAGGGATATAGGACAGGAAATTGGGGATCAACAAGAATGAAATGGGGAAGAGGAAGGCATATCAATGGAAGAACTGAAGAAAGCGATAAATACTCTGAAGAATGGCAAAGCAGCAGGATATGACAGAATTACAGCAGAAATGTTGAAAAAACTAGGAGAAAATGGAAATAGAATGTTACTGGAAATTGTTCAGAGGGCATGGAAGGAAGAAATAGTGCCAGTGGATTGGCAAACATCCTTAATAGTACCAATACACAAGAAGGGGGATGTGTAGGAATGTAACAACTACAGGGGTATAACATTCTTGAGTTCAGCAATGAAAAAAATTTCTGTGATTTTCTTATCATATCATCCTCATTAAATTCTGTATGAACCTTCGAACTGTTATTTTTCGAAGGAGTACTGGATTTCAATTCGATCTGATCTGTATTTTGGAAATATTGGGAAAATAAAATTTTGAATGGGTATATCTGCGGAATCATTGGGTGGATATTTGTAGAGAAGGTTTGGACCTTAGTTAAGAAGGCCGAATTCGTGAATGGGTAAAATCCACCCAATGATTCCGCAGATATACCCATTGAAAATTTCATTTTCCCAATATTTCCAAAATACAGATCAGATCGAATTGAAATCCAGTACTTCATCGTAAAATTACAGTTCGAAGGTTCATACAGAATTTAATGAGGATGATATGATAAGAAAATCACAGAAATTTTTTTTTCAAATTGTTTTAATGACACCATCATCACGAAATTTAGCGTGAAGTTTTCTTTCAGCATCTTCAAAATAACTTCGAAGTTTTATCAAGATTGAATCAGTATTTCTCGAGTTATACCGAAAAAAACAATGATATCGAGAAGAAAACCTCGAAATTTGACATATTTTTTCCCGATATCTCCAAAACTTATGATCGTATGGAACTGAAATTTGGTACACTGCTGTGAAATATAAAGCTCGAAGTCTAAGTGGAATTTTTTACGGATATGATAAATGGTTCCCGAAAAAAAAAATTTTTGGAAAAAATTTTTGAAAAAATTTGAACGATTTGGCCCATTAACGAACTCAACCGCGGCATTCCAATGCGCGACCTACACTGAAAGTTTCAATTTAGCTCACTTCGTTCGACGGCTATCGTGTCCACAGCCGACAGAATCGATTTTGACACCGGATTCGTGATCACTGAGTCCAATCTAGTCGTTTGAGACCATTTTCGGCTCAATCATCGGAAATTACAGACATTTGGACAAAACGATAGCACGCTGTTTCCCTAGAACATGCGCGCAAAAAAGATAAAATACTGAAAATCTTACCTGCATTCGCCTCTGATTATAACTAAGCGTAACATTGATATTTCCAGTGGTCTTGTTCTCGTCAATCTTCACAACCGTACTCTCCTCAAGTCTCAACTCAGGATTATTGTCAGCCGAACAGATGAAATCTTCTGTCTTCATCTCCTCAACTTTCTTCAAACCCCCAGTGGCCAACTGTATGAGAGAACCTGCCGCAAACCCAATATTATTCATTGTATTGCTATTGACATGTCTCTTTGGCGATCTTGGTGGTGACATCGAAGCCAACAGCCTCTTTCTTGGCACTTCCCCAGTTTTCTGAAGATCCAGAGCACCCGAGCTCATACTTCTTGGTACCGAAGCATCCTCAGGCCTTTGGATCAAGATCCTGTGTTTCAAAGAACCCTCCTTTCCTGATGGCACCTTGAAGTTCCCCTGGTTTGGAGAAAGACATGGCGTTTGAGAAGTTTGCGTATGTGGAGGAGTTCTCTTGTCCCTAACTATCGTTTGGGCGGGTTTCAACACTGATGGAGGGCTGTAAGATGGTGACAGAAACGTGGAGTTGGTGGTTCCGGTAGGAGTTGTTGGTGAAAACGTTTCTAGGGGAGACAGGGGCGTTGGAGGAAAGTTCGCTTGACGCATCATCGTGTGCGCGTAGTGGGGGTAAAGTGAGGGATAATGGGTGAACGGGGCAAAATGGGCATTGTGCGGAGGAAAAAGCCTTGCGTAGGCATTGAACTGCTGTAGGTCGTCCATGGGCTCTTCCTTGTGTTGAGTCAGGTTCACTGGTGTTATGATGGGCTGTTGTTGTGCATACTTCGTGGTTATGGGACGTTGGAGAGGTGCCATTCTCGTACCGTTGGGGGTTGATGTTATCATGCCATTGTATCTGAAAGTTGACAATATGGTTATTATGGGAAGAATTTATGAACATGGTAAACAGCGACAAAACCGTGAATATCGTGTTTTCTAAGTGCATTCTATCACTGACAAGTACTGATTCCACACATGATTTCAAATATAAATCTTCCAATAGACGTTTGCTCTGAAAGATTTTCCGAAGGAAATAAACTGCAGTGTCAGAATGGTATCGGATTTCGGTCAGGGAAACACCAAAAATTTATCGATTACAGCTTAGTTGGGAAGGATTTTGCATAATTTTTTAGGATTTTTTCTGGGTTTTCACTCCCAATATCTGAAACAGAACTATTAAAAACTAACTAAGAATTGTTTTCATGGAAAATGCCGTTGCGGATTGCAGGATTAAACTATTTGTCAGGAGCTGATTCTAGGAAAAAAGGTTGCCTAATAAACAATGCCGAAACAATACAAATAATGAACATTAATCGAGAAATAAAAAAATTGTGTTTATAGTACTCCCTGCATTTGTGGAGAAATAGATAGAGAGAAAACATCTAGGCCGTTAGCAATCCGAAAAAGAGAACACAAAAAACTTAAGAAATAGAGACATATAAAGATCCAAAATAGCAAACCATGTATGTTTGACCATTGGAAATCACATGGTCGATTGTGACAATACGAAAAAGTCGATGGAGGAAACAGATAAAAATTAAAGAGTCTTCCTGGATTTTGTTGAATGGAGAAAGTTATTTCGATCATTGTTCTGTAGAAATGTACCATATTTGGCTGAATTAACTGAAAAAAGAAGTAGAATTAAAAAGCTTCCAAACCAAGTGAGTCTGTGTTGATTTAGTTCATTGAAAATGTCAATTCCACGAAAAGTCTAAAAAAATGAAAAATAAAAAGAAATAATTCTGCAAATTTTCTAGTTTGTCTGATGAAGGAGTCAGATTTGTACTGCGAAACGTTTCAGGTCGCTTTATTGTTTGCATTGTTCCGGTATTGTTCACCAGAAAACTTATTTTCCTAGAAACTGCCCTTGACAAATAGTTCAATCCTGCAATCCGCAAAGGTGTTTTCCATAAAAAACAATATTTATTTAATTTTTAATAGTTCTGTTCAGATATTGGGGGTGAAAACCCCGAAGAAACCTAAAAATTACCAAAAATTAATTAATAAAACTCTTCACAGCCCAAGAAATACAATTATACCATAAAGTGTTTGGAAGGCGCGGTTGACTCACACGGTGTTCTGAAGGTTTCTTGACAGCCTTTTTGAGAATGCCGTACATTCGACCATTTCTATTCCTACTTATTTAATTTTTAATTCCAAGAAGTGAAAATACTGAAGAGTTACAACAACAATGAATTAGGTAATATTGTACAAAAAATGTTCATCACTTCCTCTTTATTTTCAACACGTGGGATTCCCTAGTATTCTAGGAAATGCTGAAATGCCTATAAGCCACTCTTGCTATGGTAACTATTCAATTATTTCTATTTTTTGGGAGTACTGAAAAATGTAATGTGTATAGCATTTTTGAAAGGGCAATCGGATTACAACGTGAGTGGAACAAACCTTACAAAATATCCCCCCTACGAACTGTAATTTACTTTCTGCATTATTTTTGGTTTCGTATGGAGGTCGAGATATTGAGGGTGGTATCATTTCAAATTGACACTCTGTATACAGGGAATTATGTGGAAGAATATTTGTGAATGAAGGAAGATTATATATAATTCTTTATTTCAATTTATTTTTGGCACATTCTTTATTGAGTTGAGGAAACTCACCTATTATTTGGGAGTGGCTTCGGGGCTGGCCTCAAAAATTCAGCAGGGGGCTGTTTGGGCGGGCCCCGCCATGGTTCGGGGTAGGTCATGTAAGGCAATCGTCCATCTACTCCGGCCGAAATCATCGACTTATTAGTTCACACTTTTTCTGCAAAAAAAAATCATTTGAGACAGGTACTTATAATATCAGTATCAATTAAAGCTCATTTTGGGAGCAGTTTGCATTATTTTTCAGGTTTTATTTGGGATTTCAATCCCAATTTCTGAAGCAGCATTATTAAAATCGGAGAGAATTGCTATTAAATAAAAAAACTGGCGGATTACAGGATTAAATTCTCAGTCAGTAAGGGAATAATTTTTTTTTGGTTGATCACTAAGGTTCATTATTTGATTTCATCAAATAATAAACCAGAATTGCTATTTATAGAAAATGCCCTTGTGGATTGCAGGATTAAACTATTTGCCCAGGGCAGTTTCTAGGAAAAAATTTGCCTAATGAACAATACTGAAACAATGCAAATGATCAACAAAGTGAACTGTAACTTTTCAGAGTCTAACTCCTTCATCAGACAAACGAGATAATTTACTGATAGATTTTTTGTCGATAATTTTCGTTTTTTCAGACTTTCGTCGAAATTGACATTTGAAAAACAATATGATCAAGGAATCAGATTTAGATTCTGAAACGTAACAGTTTATTTTGTTGATAGTAAGCATTGTTCAAATATTGTTCATTAGGCAACTTTTTCTATGGTTACTGCCCTCAGCAAATGGTTTAATCCTGCAATCCGCACGGGCGTTTTCTATAAATAGCAATATTAGTTTATTATTTGATGAAATCGAATAATAAACCTTAGATATCGACAAAAAAAATTACCCCCCCTGAAAATTTCACTGTTTACATTTTGAAGTATGTAGATTAGAATGAACTAAAAAAAAATCCGTACTGGGGGTAGAAGGAAAAAAACAATATTTGTCGAAAAATTACCACCGAATTTTCATGACACTCTCAAAGTTGATTACTATTGATTTCTGACCAGTGGTCCCTGAGTTATTAAGGAAAACGCTGCAAATTTCCAATAATCCCGAAAATGAATCAGCGAATTGGGTTCTGGGATTGGAATTCAGCGAAATAATCGGTTAACTTTTCATCCAGAATCATTAATCTAAAAGTAGATGGAAAGATTGATTGCCAAATTTTCAACACATATCAAGTTTTTGTGTTTGTGAAAAACCCATGAGTAATGAATAAGATATAAGTTTTGTTTAAGATATCAATGGTATTGGGTTATTTAACTGAGAAAATAATAACCCCTTATGTAAAATTTGCAGCGTTTTAGTTAATTTTTAACAGTTCTGTTTCAGATATTGGGAATGAAGACCCAGAAAACACCTGAAAAAGAGGACGAAATCCTTCTTTGACTGGTGAAAAAAGTAGGCGTATCATTGAAATAGAACAAGCCGTAGGCAAACAAAAGCAGTTGGCCATATGGTATTTATGATATCTGGTTCACCTTCAGCAATATCTCATTCTAGTTTTTCATTCATAAATTATCTTTCAATAGATGCATAATTACATACCCGTGATAATTTATAATGTTGGTGTTAGTATATTGGATATAAATGGTTAATTTGCTCCAAATTGTTCAATTTCCGGTGAGTTTGTTCAACTGTTGGAACCTTCCACAGGCATTGTGTAATGTCTGATAGCCACACCTGATAATTTTCAGAGTGGAATCACTATGCAAACATTTTGTCGACCAATTCGATGTTCGAATTTCAAAGGGGAAGAGGAGAATATTAATTAATTCATAATTCAGCACAATTTATAAAATCAATATTTGTAATCACGAATTCGTGAACAGGTTAACTCCCTCCAATTGAATTGATATCGAGTACTTGATTGCAAAACGACAGCTTGAAGTACCATGCAGAATTTTGTGAGGATAATATAAATCATGATGTCAGTAAAACATGGTGTGCTCATCTGCTTTTCTGTGATCGTATTTACCAAAGATGACGTCACTTTTGTCATTCAAATTCAAAGCACAGAATATATATTTCCTTCAATTTGAATGAAAAAAGTGACGTCATCATTGATGAATACGGTCACAGAAAAGCAGATGAGCACACCATGTTTAACTTACATCATGATATAAATGGAAAATGGAAAAACATAGAATATTTTGAAAAAATTGAAATACGAAATCAACAAGCAATTCAATGTGATAACTATCACGAGACACCCTGTATATACAATCGAGAAAGTCGGATAAAATCGGATTTGAAAAAATCCAATTGCCTCGAGTTGGAAAAAACGACAAATTACAAAGGAATGCATCCACGTGATGAGAAAATACGACTACTTCGAAATGACTCATAAACATAACTTTACGCATACAATGCGTTGGTTTCAAGCGTAAATCGTAACATAATCCGTTTTATAGAGATGATAAGCTTACGAAAGCAATAAAATCCACAGTGAGATACCAATCTGACGAATGCTCAACAGACCAAATACCAAAAACGATTTCGTGTAGTGTAATGTGTCAAAAATAAACTTTTCCGGGAATGGGTTCGATAACCTTCAATTGATAAGATGTCCTTTGTTTTTCCTTGTGAAATGAATATATTGCAAAGATGATTAAAGCATGTGCTCATGAATGACATCCCACATGTGAAGAAATTCGAGTTTCACGTTTATTGCCAGTTCCGAATGCTTCTTTGTTACTTTCTGTTGACTGTCTTTCATTGTGCTTAGTTGGAGGGTGACATGAAGGAACAATGAAGTAACTCCATAAGAAAATCATGGTGACTCAATTTGGGATCAACGCTTCATCATGTAATGAAATGATTGCTTTACCTCCCCTGAAGTTAATGATTCACGTTTTGAAGTATGTATACTTCTTTCACTTCAGTCGGTAGGCCTTGGAATCGGTCTACCTAAATTTTTGTAATTAGAACTGAGTCTAGTTGGCACTCATCAAAGACTCTATGATTTGATTCCAGTTACAAACGTGACTTCTACTCACTTTGTGTAGAACGAACAACGTTGAGTAGTTATCTGATAGGAATATAAGCCTAACCTAAAAATTTTCGATTGATATTACTTATAATTCTGTGGTTTCATGTGACCATTTCCTGATGTCGTTTGTCATTTAGAGTAACTGTAACCTCCGAAAAAAGGTCTATTTGAGTTTTTGTATCTAGAACTGAGTGAGATTGACATGTGAAATATCGTCATATCACAGAATAGAGAAGAATTGCAGAAGCGGCCTTCTCCCTTTTCCACTGTTCCAAATTAACATGCTCATACCTCAATCCGCCATTTGGTTATTGGTTATTTTGTCAACACACAGACGAAGAATAGAATTAAAACTTTTCTATTCTGTGGCGTTGGTTAACCCATTTGTAGGTGTTCGATTTCATTGTGCTTTTGGTTCTTTATACAGTGACTGTTTGGATTGTGTCGTTTGATACGTTTCAATATAATACTTATACAATACCAACATAGAAAAGGGAAGTACATAATATACAGGGTGAGTCTTTGACCTTGCAGAATATTTTAACAGAAGATTCCTGAAGCCAAAAGGAACACTTTTTTCCCTTACCATTTTTTCCGATTCGGCTTGGTTCGTAAGATACAGACTGATGAAAATCCATAAAAAAATTTAATTTTCGATTATATCTCGCGAACGATCTCATCGAATAAACGATGATACGATGAATGTTCCTGGATTACAAAATTTCATCCACATCATCCAGTTTCTTTAATAAGACCATAATATTCCATAAAAATACCAGAAATTCAAGGAATCCAACCTTTAAAAATAATTTGAATGCTATTCAAAGAATTTTTGACCATTTTGGAAAGTAAAAGTATTCCTTATTTTTTTTTCGTATGATGCCGTTTTCGAGTAATCTGAAATTCAAAAATAAAAAATATCTGTGAAATTCCGAGAATTGGGTACTTTGGCTGAATGCAACTCTGTACAAAAAATTCACAGAATTAACGTTTTCCGCGTTGCCACGTCTGAAAGTTGAGAATGGAATCCTAGCATTTTTTATTTGGAATGATTTGTAAGCGGAGTAGCCGACTTTGGCCAATTCACATTATTCACAATGGACGTAACCGTAAGAATGCCGCAGCTCGTGCGTAAAAATCAAAGAGGAAACTACAAAATTCATAAGTACCAAAATCTTCACAATAGGTTCAACTTTTCCCAAAACTATATCTGTGTAATACAGTGGTGATTCGTTCCTGAATCCATTCATGAAGCTTCCTTTTCAATTTCGAGCTAATTTGTGTAGTATAATTGATTAACTTCTCACTTTTCCATGATAATGGGGATTCTTACTGGTTTGAATGCAATCTTTCTGCTGACCCAAATTTCTTGAAATTATGTACAGAACTTTGATAGTATTTATTTTGAGGTATTCTTCAAATGCGCAATGCGCTTTCATAACATAACAACCCATGGTGGAAGGAAACCACCATGACATAACCTTAAAACCACGGAGCCACAGATCTATAGTTCAGTTCAGAATCATAGACTACACAAGTATATACATAGAATTAGCATATTGTGTGTTGTTTGATTTCGAAGAGTTCTTTCTTTCTGTTCGTCAATTTGGCAACGATTGTACGTTCATAGATAAATTAGGAACATCTGTTTTATTTATTTATGAAAATGAAAGAGAAGAATATTCAACTTTTATCGCCCACGAAATTTGGAATACCTAACTTGTTTATGGTACTATAAATACAACGTTTTTCAGCAACTGGAATGTAAAAAGTAAGTTGACGCTTGTTTTCATAACAGAGTTGCTTATTTCGAAGATTTGAATGGTATATCTTAGGCTTTGAAAAACTTCAGTGTTCAGGTTTCCAGGGGCGGCTAGCCTATTATGAAAATTCATAATGCCTGTATCTTTTTATCTAGGCCGAATCGGAAAAAGTGGTAGAGAACAAATGTGTTTCTTTCAGCTTCAAGAATCTTCTTTTAAAATATTCTGCAAGGTCAAAGACTCACCCTGTATATAAAACTTACTATTTTGTGATAATAATATTGAAAATCGAGTTCAAGCGATGGACCAAAAGCTCCGGTTATAGTTACGGTTATACAAACTGACATATAAGGAAAAGGAAAACCTGTCAACCGGAGCTTTTGGTTCATCGGTTGAAATCGCTTTATGTGTCAAAGTTCTATTACCAGACTTAATGGTCTTTCAAGGTCACAAAATTTGGCTCTTTCGCATCGATAACAATGAAAATGTCAAGAAGTGTCGCTTCTGTAGTCATAGTTTCATCAAGGACTCTATGTTCTGTTCAGTAACGTGCCGGTTCACTACGACCTTTATGTGATGTGAACAGCGTCGCGTAGTTACTGGAAAGCGACTATAACCCAACATTGTCAAAATATACATGGTGGAATGTGTCGAACTTAAACCTATACCGACCGACTCCATAAAACTGAACGGAGTATACAGAATTGTTTGACATAGGAAGAGTATAACATACCTCGAAGGTTATATACAGGGTGAGTCTTTGAGTTGCACATTCATTTTAACTCATTTCACTAAAATTGACTATATATACTATACAATTTCATCCTTGGCCATTCTCACATTGAAAATTCCAATATTAACCTAATTTTCATCCAATTTATCAATGGACTTTATGGAAGCAGCGTAAACACATTATCTGACATCTATGCATTCTATGTCTCTCTTTCTATTATCTGACCATAAAATAGACGAATTGCAGTGTATTCTGTGTTCGGGATGAACGTGGGCGCAGCTTATTTGATGACCTCTATCAGCTTAAAATTTCTCGAATTTATCAGATTTTTTAACCTTCATATTTTTCGAAAACGTTACGTTTCAGGATAAATCATAAAGAATAATTGAGTATTCTAAAATGATCGTCGATTTTCATGATGACTAAAGATTAACTTTTTCTCCAATTTTCATGCTTTTTTCCAATAGTTCTATGAACCGTTGAGTTTATAACGAGGAAACCGTTTTACGTAGGATAAACGTGAAGAATGGAATATGTCATAGTTATAGCAAATTTCAACAAAGAAAGATTATTTTTTTGGAATTTGAACAGCCGAGTCGAATCTGGAGAAATGGAAGATGGAAAAAGTGTTTTATTTGATGACAGAAATCTATGTGTGAAATTAACGTACAACTTGAAGACACACCCTGTAGAGGATTTCTTTCCTTTGCGTATGTAGTTTTCTTTACGATATACTATATATGTTACCCAATGATAATTTTCATTATTGAATTTCAATTTATAGATGCGGAATTGAATTTGAAGTAGAATTCTGATCAGTAAGTATAATTTAATCGCGCTATAGTTCTTTTCGGAACATATCTCGAATATTTCAGTTATTTCATAACAAGTCGAATCCTATACACTCCCGAAGTTTAATGTTCCGTAATCATCTCATAATGTACCAAGACAGTTGTAAAATCCGGCATAGCGCGCCCGTTAACGTCGTACTACAAATGTATAGTTGGATTTCATTGAATAATTACCGATCATTAAGGACGCCGTAAAATGTCGAATGCAAATTAATGCCTGGTATCGACACGAATAATACTTTCTTGCTTTCATGGCGCCATTCTTCGCCCACTCATTCTCCAATTGAATTCCAACACATCAATTTTCGATTAGATTTCAACGACTGGTACAAGATGATTAGGTCTGCTCTTGGCGGATTCATTTTCAACATAGGATCTTCAGAATGATTGTAACCAAGATGCATAGAATATATCAGGTGTCGACACTTTGCTACTATAACCTACTAAAATTTTGGGTCCGAAACGCGGTCCTAGAATTGGCAAATATTGTCCTACTTGGCTCTGTAAACGATGATGGCGCTAAGGTCGCTCTGCCACCAATACAATTAATTCCAGTGAATAAAAATGAATTGAGCTATGATCTGATCAAACTATTTCGCAAAAAATGAATCAGATATTTGAAATTATGGATTCTCATTATGTTCGTTCAATCCACGCCAGATGTCACAGAAAATAATCAACCAAAGTGCTCAATATTTGATTCCATTCCATAGAGATAATGCCCAATAGACGACTTCGGCCCAAGTTGCCAACCCACAATTTTCTTCAAAAATTTGCTATCACTGGGGAACGGGAATTTCAGGACAAATTCGACATGATAAGGTTCGCGTTATTTATGAATATCTGTAAAAGAGGCCTCGGCTCCTTGAATAAGACAATTCCTTTCAAACATAGGTTTTTTCAGGCTGAAATTTAAGTTGGGATTCCTGATTTCATGTTAATAGTGTCAAGTTTATAAAGGATATGTTCCGCAAATCAACTTGGTTATTTCGGTTGCCGGTTTTCCGTTCTATAAATATGAAATATTCGGTTGGTTCCTGAAAAAAAGGTTAATTACGGAATTTGATTGATGAAAAAGCAATATTTCTGTCACCAGAACATAAACGATTTAAGTCTATGCACCAGAACGACAATCGATGTTTTATGGTAACATATCTTTATTTACCTTATGATCCATAGACCATACCTAGTAATTTTTCCATTGTTGATTGTTGACTCTTCTATGTTCTATGGATCATGAAGTAAATAAAGATTGTTCTATGCTATGGATATGTTACCATAGAACATTGACTGTCGTTCTGGTGACAGAAAGTACGTTTTTTCTTCAATCAAATTCCGTATTTAACCTTTTTTTCAGGAACCAACCGAATATTTCATGTTTACGGAATGGAAAACCGGCAACCAAAATAACAAAGTTGATTTGCGAAACATATCCTATATAAATTTGACACTATTAACATAAAATCAGGAATCCCAACTTAAATTTTAGCCAATCAGAGATGATCTTAGCAAAACCCTATAGTCGGAAGAAATTATCTTGTTCGAGGAGCCGAGGCATCCTTTACGGATATTTATGAATAACGCGAACCTTATCATGTAAAATTTGTCCTGAAATTCCTGTTTCCCAGTGATAGTAAATTTGTGAAGAAAACTGTGGATTGGCAACTTGGGCCGAAGTCGTCTATTTGATATATTGACATCCCTATTACAACATATGCCCAAAATTAAGTAGCAACAGCAAATAGATGAGGTTCTTTTACTCCCTTCAAAGTGACTCAGAAAAACATTCCTATAAAGATGAATCTATAAACAAAGAATAAATCGACGATCCTTGTTCTGCTGATCTGTCTGCAAGTGAGTAAACATAAAATATTTCGCAAACAACAAGAGCTGCGAAATTTTTGCCAACTTGATAAACTAGATATCCCAGCAAAAGGTGCAATATGATATCAATTCATGAATACAATAGTCAAAATATCACAGAATAATTTTTATCATTCAACAACCTATACTTTTGAAGAATTCTTTCAATGGTTCTCACTCCAATTAGTCCGATCATTCCACCGAAGAACACACGGGTTCTAATTCATAAAGAAGCAGCACCAACCACTATCGATCTTCTTTCGTAGGTCACTAGGTCGTCCTCCGACAATAATTTTTCATTGAGCGTTTCAGCGTGTGGTTGGATCGAGATAAATTTCCCTGCGGGTGCTCAGGGAAGCTTTACAACGTCAACCTGCAGGAAATACATCGTATGTTTCGTGGATAGAGTATGGAGTCCTTGGATTGGGTCGCCCAAGAACTATATGATGTTGCAGATTCATCGAACCAAAGGTTTGAATTCCTTCGGTAAGTAGCGAGAGAAATTATAATTCCAATTCAAGTTGCTTCGATGAATGGGGGTTTTTCCTGAATTTGGGTTATTACTACAAATGCAAATTTGAACATAATTATAATGGGTTTGATTCATCATTTTCCCAAATTACCTTCAGAAAGTATTCAAAATTAGATTTCAGAATTGGGGTTTGGAATTTGCCAGGCATGCACGAAGTGACAACGGTGTTTAGTAGAATAGCCTTTTCTGCTATAGAATAATGAAATATTTATTCCTATTCTGTGGTACACACGTGTTCTTTGTCAATATAACCAAACAATTTCCGTTGGCGATTTGTCAGTAATATGACAGTACGACAGTCTGTGCTATTCTTTTTCTATTCCTTGGTCGTCGTCTTCTACTTTAACCAGATCGAAGTATAGCCATCTCTTTTTTTCTAAGCAGAGTAACACATTCGACGTCCTTTTCTTTCCGAGAAAGCTGAATTCGACGTTGCCATATCGTGCACTCAGGACAAATCCCTTCAAATGCAAATCCGCAATTTATTTGTCAGTTTAAGGTGATCAAACATTTTTTTAAAAATATAATATTGACATTATATGTTTGAAATATGATGTTCTAAAGGTTTTTCATGAAAATTACTGCATTTTCGTTCCAAGGAAAAACCCCCATTCAACGATGATTTCTGCACGTCAGCCATCCTGTTTTTAGATCATAGAATAGCGCTCTTTGCGTTGACAGTATAGTTTTCTGCTGCCCCAACGCCTTGTAAAGTAAGAACAGTGCACACAAATCTTTCAACATCTCCGGGAATACTTCTCCTTGTGGCGTAACGAAAGCACAGTGACGAAATTAGTAGATTAGAAAATATTTTCAGAAATTTTTGTTCCGAT
The DNA here is from genome assembly GCA_958510865.1 of Myrrha octodecimguttata. Classification (NCBI taxonomy): domain Eukaryota; kingdom Metazoa; phylum Arthropoda; class Insecta; order Coleoptera; family Coccinellidae; genus Myrrha; species Myrrha octodecimguttata. The sequence continues at coordinate 71,447,557 of OY294056.1, read as the reverse complement.
TTCACGTGATCACTGTTCTTTGTTGTTTGGTGTAGCAGAGTTCAAAGAACTATTAATCTATCACGATTTGCTCGTAGTTCTTTGCTCTCTCATCTTTGCTAGCCGCTCCACTATGAGAAATCGATACCTGTGCCTTCCATATTTTGCAACACTCAACTCAAATTTTTATTTTTCAAATATTTCCAAAAATACTGCTCGATCGAATCGAAATTTAGTATACGATTGGAAAATGACAGCGCGACGGTTCATGCGAAATTTTGTTAGGACCAAATGATTAGATGATCGAAAATTATAAAATTTTTGAAAACAAAATTGGGAATATTTAGCCAATCAAAATTTGCAAAGTAGTAGTTACATCATGGTTGAATCAGTATTTTTTTTTGATATTTCTGAAATAAAATGATACCGAGAACGAAATTTGGCAGATTGTTCCCCATTTCTCCAAAAATAAGTATCCTATCGCACTGAAACTTAACACGTTGTTGTTGAATAGTGACTTCTGGGTATTTGCTAAAATGAGCTACAACCTGATGAAGACTTATTGAGAAAACAATATTCTTCAACAAAAATCAGGAAAATTCCAAAAAAAAAAATGTTTTCAGAATTTTCTGCCAGAACGATTCTCACGAAATTCTGCATAAAATGATGCGTCGGTATTTAACAACTAACCATGAAGTTCAATTTTGAGGGGCTTCAGGTTTCCTCCAGGTATTAAGGAAACAATCTCGAAATTTCGAATAGCCACGAAATTTGAAATATTTTTTTCCATTATGTCTAGAAGTTGATATCAGATCGGACTGAAATTCGAAGCATTAATGTTGAATTGTGACAAACTCATTGCATCAGTACTTCTCGAGATATTGAGGAACCAACCTCAAAATTTCAAAAGGGCCTTACTTTACTTACTTTAGGCCGATTTTGCGATTAACGAGAAATTCAGGTTTCAAACCCAACCAGAAGTTTTCAGGTCGCTAGGTCCTTTCCTTTAACGTTATAGAGAACAAACACAGAATTGAATTTAACCATGGATTCGTCTTCGGGAAGTCCAACCTAATCGTTTAAGACCATTTTCCAGAGCCGGAACTAGGGAGTGACGAAGGAGGCATTTGCGACGGTGCGACCTTAATAGGACAGCAAATTTATGATTTTTTCTGAAAATGATATGTCCAGCTCTAAATATATTTCTGAGCGGTGCTGTGGTGCCTGAACCTGTTGTGGGACCACAAGTAGTTACCAAAAAATCCCAGATAATAAATTCACAAGATCATGAACTTCGAAGACGCTTACGACCAAGGCCGAGGGGCTAGATGAACCTATCCAAGTCTGAATACTTTTCCTTTCACGCATCTGGGGTTATTCAATCAAAGTATATAAATATTTAACTTACTGAATGAATGTCTGTGCAACTAACTATGCCAGCGAATTTCGTGCGCCTCGTTATAATCATGAGAATTTTTGTGCGCCCGACGATCATCCAGGGCGCAATCATATCGTTTAGACCGGGAACAAATGTGTGCAATTTTAAAATTTCTGTTGACATTGACATTGCTCTTGAAGACTGTTTGAAATTTACTGATCAAAAGTTCTTTGTCAAATTTCATATATTCTGTCCGTGAATCTAATAGTCCATAATTTTCGAAATATATAACAAACCGATTTCAAGTTTATAAGATACGTTTGGGGTGTACATATGTCGACTTAATCCATCAGTTAATGGTTAGAATCCATCCTACGGTATCGGAGATATCATCGTTCAATTTTTTTTTCTACAATTATTATCCATTCATATCATTTCTTTAGAAAAATATGGGACGTTATAACAAAGTTCTTGAAATATTATTCTCCTTAAGGGCGCATTTCGATAATGGGGGCTTTTCCTGAATTTGGGTTATTTGTGCAAATGCAAATTCGAACATAATTATTAGGGGTTTGATTCATCATTTTCTCAAATTACCTTCAGAAAGTATTCAAAATCAGATTTCAAAATTGGGGTTTGGGATTTGCCAAGCATGCACGAAGTGACAACGGTGGTTAGTAGAATAGCTTTTTCTGCTATAGAATAATGAAATATTCATTCCTATTCTGTGGTACACACATGTTCTTTGTCAATATAACCAAACAATTTCCGTTTGCGATTTGTCAGTAATGTGACAGTAGGACAGTCTGTGCTCTTCTTTTTCTATTCATTGGACGTTGTCTTCTACTCTAACCAGATCGCAGTATATATCTCATTTGACGTCTTTCTTTCTTTCTTTCAGTTTTAAGTGATCAAACATTTTTTCGAAAACATAATATTGAAATTATATGTTCTAAATGTGATGTTCTAAAGGTTTTTCATGAAAATTACTGCATTTTCGTTTAAAGGAAAAACCTCCATTGGCAACAGGCGTATAAATCCTAGATCCGTCTCTGCCAATTTCGACGAAACGCGCTGCTCCCTAGAATAAACGCGTAAAAAAAGAGCCAATTTTTCGAAATTTTCTCATCCCAACGAAATACCATCCATAACATACCCAGTAAACCAATTCCGTTCGAGCACAACGATCGATTACCTTTTCGCGAGGGGACGTATATCACGTAGTAGTAAAAGGAAGGTCGCCGCCATAGGCTTGCTCCGGCCCATAACTTATCCACGTTCTATCCGACCTGGTGTTGCAACTCCGCTGGCTCGTACTATACGCATATCCCTACGTTACGCGATCGGGACTCAACCGGGTCTCGGAGTACAAGGCGAAGGTTATCGCGTCCAGGTAGGCTGCCTTCACATAACCTTCCTCAACGGCTACAACACTCCGCCGTCGTAATACGGTAGCACTAGCTCTCGGAGAAGCAAACAAGTTGCCCTGCGTTCGACGGATACGCTCTGCTCGACCGTTCTTATGGCTTTCGGATCGAAAATTGCGAGGTCTGAATGAAATCATTTCTGTATCGAGATACTGTATGATCAGGGCACGTATTCTCGACAAGTGAACTATTGATACTGGAGAAAATGTTGAACGATGTTGGATCCGGCTCGAAGGACCATGAAGAAAACTTGAACGATGTGTCAAATCTGGCTTATAAGACCTGAAGTGATTTACTTGTTTTTATCAATAAATTGAGGTGATGAAAATTAAACACTGGTTCTGATGATCTTATCTAATTAACATCTGTAACCTATACACTTCAATAAGTGTATAGGTTACAGATGCCTGTATTTTACAGTTTACTATCACTGGGAAACGGGAATTTCAGGATGAATTCGACATGATAAGGTTCGCGTTATTTATAAATATCCGTTAAAGATGCCTCTGCTCTTCAACAAGATCATTCCTTCCAAATATAGAGTTTTGTTAAGATCATCTTTGATTGGCTGAAATTTAAGTTGGGATTTCTGATTTCATGTTAATAGTGTCAAGTTTATAAAAGAGATGTTCCGCAAATCAACTTGGTTATTTCGGTAGCCGGTTTTCCGTTCTGTAAATATGAAATATTCGATTGGTTCCCGAAAAAAAAGGTTAATTACGGAATTTGATTCATGAAAAAACAAACTTTCTGTCACCAGAACATAGACATATTAAGTCTATGCACCAAAACGATAATTATATGTTAACATATCCATAGCATAGAACAATCTTTATTCACCTTATGATCCATAGAGTATACTAGTAATTTTTCCATTGTTGATTGTTGTCTCTTCTATAAGCTATGGATCATAACGTCAATAAAGATTGTTCTATGCTACGGATATGTTACCATAGAACATTGACTGTCGTTCTGGTGACAGGAAGAACGTTTTTCATCAATCAAATTCCGCAATTAACCTTTTTTCAGGAGCCAAGTGAATATTTCATATTCACGGAGTGGAAAACCGGCAACCGAAATAACAAAGTTGATTTGCGGAACATATCCTACATAAATTTGACACTATTAACATTAAATCAGGAATCCCAACTAAAATTTCAGCCAATCAGAGATGATCTTAACAAAAACCTATATCTGGAAGGAATTATCTTGTTTGAGGAGCCGAGGCATCTTTAACGGATATTTATAGATAACGCGAACATTATCCTGTCCAATTTATCCTAATATTCCCCATTCCCAGTGATAAAAAATTTGTGAAGAAAATTGTTGGTTGGCAACTTGGGCCGAAGTCGTATATTGAATTCAAATTAATGAAAAAACCTGAGCTGTACTATTGTTTTAGTAGTTGCTTCGTCTCAAATATATCCCCTGCAAGTGTTGGGCAGTGTCTCATGGCTATTACCGTATGGCTTAGACACGAGGAGCCAATACTTTATAGATTGATCCGTAATGGAACATTGCAACTAATTCATCGACGAAATGAAATATTCATGCTGATGGAAGAGTCTTAATAGTTTTCTTGTATGAAAGACGTCCCTATCGTGAGGTATCGAATTTTTTACTCGAAGAATAATCAACAGCAATTTACTCTTGGAAAGCATCCTAATGACTACAAAATAATATGAATAAAACAGTACAAATTTTTTGGAGCTATCAAAGAATTCTTAGGTCATTATCGTGTCCAGCAGTACTTTTATTTTGAACATCATGAATATTTAATGAATGAACTCTCGATTTTCATTCACTGATATGGAATATCTTCATAGAAACCATTCAACTCGTATTTCGAGATCTAGAATTCATCATTTTCCTCATTTTTCATCTGAATCATGAAGTACTTTATAGTTTCAAAATCATGCAATGACCTCCTGAAAATTTAAACCCCACATTGAGATATTTTGGAGAACATTCTTTTCTCATACAGAGAACCGAGTAACTCCCCCGAGGTCAATGGTTCTGCGAATGAAAGAACAAACGAAATTGTCAAATTGGCGAACGTCCCAAATCGAAATGAAATATCGAAAGAAAATAATTCTTGAAATTTTCTGCTTTGTCTGATGAAAAAGTCAGATTTGTATTCTGAAACGACACAGGTCCCTTTGTTTATCGTTTGTATTGTTCATATATTTCTCATTAGGCAATCTGTTATCCAAGAAACTGCCCTTGACAAATAGTTTGATACTGCAATCCGCAAGGGCGTTTATCAATAAAAAAATGAATGTTTAATAATTCTTTTTGAGATATGTGGAGTGAAAACCCATAAAAACCGAAAAAAAAAATTGTTCAATCATGATCGGATCAGTATTTTTTGAGTTATTTCGGAAATAACAACGATACCGAGAAAAAACCAAGAAATTAGACATATTCTTCCCAATTTCTCGAAACATCAGAACCGGATCGAATTTGAAATTGAAACACTGCTGCGAAATTTTGACTTCCAGACCTGTTCAACATATCATCGACATAGGATGAACTGATTCCGAAAAAAGTTACTAATTTTTCTTTAATTTACTTACTATCCGATCTCAACAAAATTTTGCAACCGGGTGCGCTACACTATTCTATAAGTAATTATACCGAGTTTAATCCGATCTCATGAGCAGTTTCTGTGATATGAGAATTATTATAAAAACTCGAATGAGTTCAACTCAGGAACTGTTTTGATAAGCAACCTACCAATTTTGACATCAGATTCATCATGAAAGAGACCAACCTAGTCGTCTTTTAAGAATAATTAAAACATTTTATACATTTGGGCAAGATGAAGAAGAGCCTTGAGAAAAGCTGTTCCCAAGAATATGCGCACAAAAAAAAAAGTTAATTCCGAGGAATTAATTCTTGCCGACATCAATGAGCATTTGGCTACTGGAAACAATTCTATTTATTTCACTACACTGTTATGTGTCTGATAGAAGTGAGATCCATATAAATTTCATCAGCTACCTTATTTTCGCAAAGTTATTATGATTTTGCGCCATGGATAGAAATTATTATTAATAATGTGATCAAGATACCAGATGCGGTTTTAAAGATGCATTCTCAGAGGCATATTTATGCCACGTGCTCAAACACTTTTCGTATGACAAGCGAAAGGTCGTGCAGTGTGCGCTGTATGCATGATAATGAGACAAAACCATTGAGTTGTACGTAAAGCACGTTTACTGAACACCAAATCTTGCTATTTTCACCTTGCTCCGTTCACGATTTGATCATGTGCTGCGATACATTTCTTGATTTGTCTGTAGAGAAGGTTAAAATTCATTATACAGTTCGCGTCAAAATTATGGAACAAATTCATTTTCTCAGAAGAAAAATATTTGGCAACAAAATCCTCAAACAGGTGAATTTTTTTTGCACTTTTACCAAATTTATATACATTTTTTAACGATTTTCGTTGCACTCTGTGCCATGCCCATCAACCCTCTAAATTTTCTGAATAGGGTAAGTGGGTCATGTGGTACTTTGTTGGCAAGCTCTCTGAATCTTCTTCACAGCGTGCAGAAATTTTCAAGCGCGTCAAAATTATGGATTGAATTCATTTTTCCAGAAGAAAAATATTTGGCAAAAAAATTCAGAAACAGGTCGATTTTTGTTTTACCAAATTTATATGCATTTTTGAAGGATTTTTATTGCACCCTGTGCCATCCCCATCAACCCTCTAAATTTTTTGAATAGGGAAAATATGTCATGTGGTCCTTTTTTGGCAAGGTCTTCGTATCTTCTTTACAGACGTGCAGAAATTTTCAAGATATTTTTTTTTTTAATTAGTTAGTTCAGAGGTTTTCAGTATGTGCACTTTGTCATGGCTCATTTACTTTGAGACGATGGTACCTGATAAAATTTGTCACCGAATGAAGGTTCATGCACATTTTTCAATCCCGTTTCAACCCCCTCACGTGAAAAAAAAGGGTTCGTAGGGATTGAAAATTGTGCATGACCAAAATTGAAGTGGTCGACTTTCATTCGGTGACAAATTTCATCAGGGACCATCGTCTCACAGTAAATGAGCCATTACAAAGTGCACATACTGAAAACCTCTCTGAACTAATTAAAAAAAAAAATTCTCGAAAATTTCTGCACGTCTGTAAAGAAGATACGAAGACCTTGCCAAAAAAGAACCACATGACCTATTTTCCCTATTCAAAAAATTTAGAGGGCTGATGGGGATGGCACAGGGTGCAACAAAAATTCTTCAAAAATGCATAAAAATTTGGTGGAACAAAAATCGACCTATTTCAGGATTTTGTTGCCAAGTACTTTTCTTCTAGGAAAATGAATTTGTTCCATAATTTTGACGCGCACTGTATCTATGGGATATTCTCGGATGGCAATATAGTATCTACCGAATTTTTGTTCCTGTCATAATGATGAAGAACTTTCGTATGGTATGGGTGTTTTTCAGTTGCATGAGAAATTTCAATGGTTGTTGTCTATGGCTTGACAGTTGAGAATGTCAAGGTGTATTGACATTCCTGTTCAGTAAGGTTTGGAAACTCATCATGCATCGTGTTACACCAGGACAACGCTTCCGAATTGCAGAAAGTGACTTTGTTGTATTATTCTACAAAGTACAATTCGTAGCTAGATGTTGATATCTGTTACATCAAATTGGCGCCCAGCGTAGGACCAATATGTTTCGAAAAATCGATATAATTTATCTGGTTATGTTCCCGGTAGCATTGAGCAATTTCGCCAACCGGCGAAGTTTCGCGAAATACACGATAACTCACGAAGTGGCAAATATAGTTTATAGCTTCAAGGATGCTAAGTGCTTACTACTCCTATGAATCTACTGTAGAAGAAGTGCAGGCTTACATTCTGCAACCAGGTGAACAGGAGTTTCCTCCTCTTTCCCACAGAATCTGCACCCGTCAGTTTCTAGTAGGCTCATTCTCAGTTTACAATTGGATCTTTCCTCATAAACTCTAGCACCGGCCCCGATCGTGGATTTGGAACCATATGTATGGCAAAGATAGTGACATTAAATCTTGGAAGAAGGAGGAACAGAAACGAATAAACCTATACACGTTTTCCCGAACCAAACTACTGAACTACTCTAGGAAGGGTACTCTGCTATCAAAATCCCAATCAAACCACTTTGGTAAAAAAATGCTTTTCTGGTAGTAACATCATTTTGCCAGCCCTGTACAGTTTTGTACAACTGACAACTATCAACAGTATGTAAATATCCGTCAATGCAATCATGTAGTAAACACCTGCTCACTGGCAGCCTCTCGTATTCCAAATATAATTGACAGATCTGTTCCCGAGTTATTCAATACTCGATTCAATCAATTGACGTATAATTAGTCCGATTACACAACTCATATTCTTTCATCCGTGGAGCCTATGAAATTGATTTGCATAAATTGAAACATTGGCGGGGTCTACTTCCATTCCTCTGTTGCTATCGCAAAGATTTTCTAAATATAGATACTCGTGTTGCCATGCTTGTTCGATAACTAGCGACAGGTTCGGCTTGAAAGAACTGCGCTGTGTAGAATGTTTACGCACGTAAAATACTACGAGTATTCGAGAAATTTCCTGCACCTGTCTTGAATAGAAGAAGTTGTGAAATACTGGTATTGATGAATATTACTATGGGTACTGCAATTATTACAAACCTGCATATGACAGTTAAATATCGAGTATGGTAGGCTTTTTTGCCTTCCTTAGAACCAATGGTTCTTCATATTTCAACTCCATAGCTTTTTTTTTGGTTCCAAAGTTCAGAACTATCTTAGGAAAGTTCTAAAAGAGATCGGTATCGTTGATCGTTGAAAAACTTCCTAACGGCCGACCGTAAACACAATAACTTCCGAAAGAAATAACTTAGGAACTCGATATTTGTAGAGTAGGTTTGGAACTTAATTAGGCAGGCCGTATTCGTGAATGAATAAAATCCATCCAATGATTCCGCAGATATACCTATTCAAAATTTTATTTTCCCAATATTTTTGAAAATACAGATCAGATCGAATTGAAATCCAACAATTCATCGAAAAATTACAGTTAGAAAGTTTATTCAGAATTTCATGAGGATAATATGATCAGAAGATGAAAGAATATTGAATATTTGGCAAAATAAATTACAATTTTTTTTTTCAAAATGTTCTAATGATACGATCAGCACGAAATTTTGCATGAAGTTGTCAATCGGCATTTTTAAAATAGCTGCCCAGTTGCATCATGATTGAATCAGTAATTTTTGAGTTATTCCGAAAAAAACAACGATATCCAGGAACAAAACATGAAATTCAATATATTTTTTCGAAATATCTCCGAAACTTATTGTCGATCCGAACTGAAATTTTGTACAAATATAAAGTTTAAGGTCTAAGCGAAACTTTCTTTCGAATATAATGGATAGTTCACCGAAAAAAAAAATTGTTCGGAAATTTTTTTTTTAAACCCACTAACTGCACGATCTCAACAAAATTCCGCGAAAAGTTGCAAGTCCTCATTGTCAAACCATCTGCCAAGTTTCAATCCAATCGCTCCAGTAGTTCTCGAAATATCAGGGAATTAACCTCAAAACATCAAATGGCTATAATTCCGAAACCGTTCGACCGATTTTGCCCCCTAACGAACTCAACCTTCGCAATTTGAAACGCAACCCACCCTGAAATTTTCAAGTCCATAGTATAATCGTGGTGACGGCCGGCCGGCAGGACAGAATCGATTTGGACACTGGATTCGATATCAATGAGTCCAACCTAGTCGTTTGAGACCATTTTCGGCTCAAAATGAGAAAACTATAGACATTTGGACAAACGATAGCACAGTCAGGTTAGTCATTCAAATCGTTGACATACGGACAACCACTGCACGCTTGTGCGAACTACCCAATTCTGATGCAATCCGAACTCCTTCACAGTTCTGGAACAGTTCTGAACTCGGAACCTAAACAAAGCTTATGCCTCAGGGAATCTTCGTTTGAAGTACCATTAATTTTGATCAAGGATTTCGTGTATCATTCAAACACATTTACCTCCATTGTGAAATTATCAATATAAGTGGAATTATGTATTCCAACCTGCATTATTGTTTGCTGATTAAGTGCATAATATGGGAATATAGCACAATCGAAACAATGGTGTCGAACACAGAAGTGTCTTCATGGTGACCAACCGTATGAAATAGACCTTGAAATGAATGTTCTCTTTTTCGCAATGAGTCAACTTTAAATTGGGAGGTTCAAACTCCTATCTAAATCCTGAAAATATCAGATAATCTAATATTTTCAAGATATAACATCTAATTAAGATATAAATTCTTATCTTGTTAGATATTGGACGTTTTCGTCTTGTGGGAATCCACATGAACCGACCGTTTTCATGTCGTGATGGTGTTTGTAAATCTGCAATATCGCAGATACAGCGACCTGATGCGACTAAAGGATGAACGTCATGCCCATCGATCAAAGTATTCTGCACTCAAGGGTGGGATTCGCGAGATGCTCCCAGAAGATGGCGCGCTGTACGTTGTTAAACTGCGGTGGTCCATCTGAAAGGTGACAAGTATCGGGATTCCCTCTGCGGTTTTATCCAATAACAACTATGACATAGCTGTAGTCATTCTCCTTGGGTCCGCTTCTTCGGTGTAGATGTTTTTGTGGATTGGATGATTAGCTCTGATCAGGGGGGAATATTTGTTGGTTTATGGACAGGTATTCGTCCTTGTGATTATGTTAACTTGAAATGAATGTTATCTTTTTCGCAATGACTCAACTCTTAATTGGGAGGTTCAACCCAAAAAAGTATCAGAATCCTAAAAATATCAGATAATCTAATATTTTCAGGATACAACATCTAATTTAGATGTCACAAAGGTCCCAACTTAAAAGTTATTGCTATGCTTTTGTCTGTGAAAAGCGGAGTGATATCAATCACATTTTGAAGTTTGAGAAGCACTGAAAGGGACGGACGACTTCTCATTGACTGAAGAGATTATTGGAAAATCCTAGAAAAGCACTGATGTTAAGTCGGCAGGTTTTGCGCGCATATTGCATTCATGTTCTTTGCAAAAGCGGTAATCTTTTCATGTATCGGCCCCGATTTTCCAATTATATAATCATCACGAAATTCTGCAAGAAACTCGATTGAAAACTGACACCTGAAAGATTTATGCAGAATTTGATTATAATTAGAAAATCGCAGAATTCAAAATATTTCAAAGGAAAGTTCGACTTTCTTTCAAATTGTTGATATGATCATCACGAAGTTTTACACGAAGGTAAGCATCAGCATTCTTGAACAAGTTTCATCATGATTTGATCAGTATTTTTTGATCATTCTGGAAATAAAAATGATTCTCAGGAAAAATTGACTGTTGTGAAATAAAGAGTTCCACATGTGTGTGAATCTTCTACACATGGGATGAAGTTTTTCTAGAGGTTTATCTCGAAAAACATGTAGTGAAAATTTATCTTCAAGATTCACTTATCATGTCAACCTAACAAAATTTTGCTAGAAGTGCACGTTATCATGCTACAACTAAGGACCAAGTAAAATCCGAGCACTTCAGTAGTTCCAGAAATATTGAGGAAATATCCTCAAACATTGAAATGACTCTAACTCCAAAATTACCGTTTGACCGATTTGGCCCAAAAATAAACTCAACCGTCGCATTTTGAAATGTAGCTTATCCTGAAAAATTCAAGGCGGAATCTCTCCGTAATCATGCCTACAGATGGCCTGACAGAATCGATTTCCGTCAACTGATTCGACATTAGTGAGACCAATTTGGTCTTTTGAGACTATTTTCCGGAAAATTCATACAAAACCATAGCACGCTGTTCCCCAAACCATGCGCACAAAAATGTTTGAAATAGTGACGCTTCTTTGAGACATTCGTGACAACAGGATATACTCAAATTAGGGTTGAAGCTTTCAGGTAAGAGTTGCATCAATATGAAAAAAAAGAGGAGTGATTCTAAGGTTTAATTTTTACAGTCATCTACATAGCATCAAGGCAATCTTCTATTGCTGCAGTTGCTTGAACATTTTATTCGTGAAAAAGCTGTAAAGATCCGCATGTCTGAGAAACAATATGATTCACATGAAACATAAATTTCAGATTTCGAAGGATAATTCCTACGAGATGATCAAAGTTATTCTCTAATTCAACTAGGAACAAGACGGTTACTTTTCCTAACTAAACCTCAGGTTGTTGAATCCATTTTCGAAATCTCAATCGTGAACTCATTGCAAACCAAGCCGTACCTGAAGCACTTATCTCATTCCATGAAACGAGTCTAAAAATGAACAGGAAGAACTTGTGAAACAGCTGACCAAACTAGACTCCAAGTAATTAATGTAAGTATTATCGTATAGTGTGTGTATACACCAGATAATATTTACTCTAGAGGTTAGCCTGACCTTGCACCAACGTGGTAAATAAACTGGGAGGGCCTCTCTCCCAGTGACTAAGTGAAGGGAGCTTTCAATACATATGAGTTCCTATTGGGTCGTCTTAAATTCGCGAAAATACATATTGACCAACAGCTCCATGATGTTCCTACATCCGTTGCTATGTGGATTGATATTGCAGCATCATACAGCAAACCAGTTATCTATTCGATTATATTATTTGGATTGAAAATAATGCATTTTGATTGTTATGTAAGGGGTTTTCCAATAAGAGGTGGTATTTTGAATAACCCGCTATTTCGGTAGATGTCACTTTTGAAGCTGTCATCTTTTGACATTTGACAAGTAGAAAGTACGCCATTAATAAAAATGGAACGATACATGCTTCAACAACGCATTGAAATTATTAAAATTCACTATAAAAATGGTGAAAATTTGGCAGAGACGGTTCGTAAAACTCGAACATTTTTGGGTAGCCGTGAAGCACCTTGTCGGACAGCAATAAAGAAATTGGTGAAAAAATTCGAGCTGTTGGAACAAGTTACTGATGTGAAGAATAAAACCCGTGCACGTCGCTCTAGAACAGCCGGGAATATTGCTGCTGTAGCCGGAAGTGTCGAAGAAAACCCAGGTTTGTCCATCCCTCGTCGTTATTTGGAATTAGGCATTCCACAAACGTCATTACACCGTATTTTGCATAAAGATTTGGGTCTTAAGGTTCATAAAGTTCAGTTAACACAAGAACTCAAGCCGGCCGATCATCAACAACGTCGCGTCTTTGCTGATTGGGTCGTTGAAATGCATGAAAATGATCCGGAATTCCATCGAGAAATCATCTTGAGTGATGGGGCCCATTTCCACCTCGGTGGCTCCGTCAACAAGCAAAATTGTCGCATCTGGGGCTCGGAAAACCCGAGAGGTATTGTTGAAAAGCCTCTCTATCCTCAACGTGTGACTATTTGGTGCGGCGGAGTCATCGGACCTCATTTTTTCGAAAATGAGCTGGAGCAACAGTTACGGTGAATGGATTGCGCTATCGAGAGATGATTTTTGATGGCCGGAATTGGATGGTATTGATCTGGACAACGTTTACTTTCAACAAGACGGCGCTACGTGCCACACAAGCAACGAAACCATTGATCTTTTGCGGGAAAAGTTTCCGGACCGTGTTATCTCTCGAAGAGGTGATCACAATTGGCACGCCAGTAGCCCAGCGTCGATTCAAGACCTCAAAGATGGAATTCGTGAGGCTATCCAGGACATAGGGCAGCCACTTTGCGATTTGGTTATGGAAAATTTCACTAAAAGGTTATGGTCCTGTAAGCGTGGTCGTGGTGGTCATTTGCCTGATGTTATTTTCCACTATTATCGGCACAGCTTCTTCTTTATATTGAAATAAACATCCGATCATTTCTATTGAAAATGGCATTATTCTTTGAATATCAAAATAACACCTCTTATTGGAAAACCCTTTATGTTACAACAAATCAGATATTTGGGATGCAATAAAAATCAATCCTGTTGATCGTTTGAATTCATACAGGGTGGTTCGAGTTTAACAGCCCAGCTTTATATTCTGTAAGTTTTTCCGGAAAACGCAGGGACAGATCAATTTCTATTTCATGGGGACTTTTTCTGACAAACTCGTGGGTATTATATATTCATCCCTGTCAGTGGAGTAGCAACCCGTTGAGGAGCATTGAATCGCAAATTGAGTCGAGTGACACTATACAGGGTGTTCCTAAATTGGGGATACACGATAAAGGAAGATTTCTTGCATAATTTCAAGGAAAAAAGTCCTATGAAGATGAGACCAAAAACGTTTCGTTTTCGAGATACAGGGTGTTAAAGTTTGTATTTTTCCCAAGTTTTTTCCTCATAGTTACTGCATTTCACAGGATATTCAGTTGGCGAAGATTACATTTCACCTTTCACACAATATGACATGTCAATTTTCATCGCAAATCTACAGGGTGATATATTTTCTGAAACACCGTCGCCTTTTTATTTCCATAGTTTTTTGATGACTCACTGTAAGTTTGAGGAATTGTAAAATTTAAACGATTCCCTCGGAATTCTCAAAAAAATTCGAATTGCCATAAAAGTCCAGCTAGTGAGCTTTGTTGAATGAATTCATAATTAGTTTTTATGGTTAGTCTCTTCTTCTGTGCCAATGATTCATAAATATTCGATGAACTCGAGATATCATCTTGTAGAGTGCAGATACTGGGAGAAAAAAATTGAATAAAATTCGAATTCTAACACCCCGTATCTGAAAAATTTCAAAAAGCACTGCCGTGAAGGCAGCAACTTTTGCGCGCATGTCCAATGTAGATGACCGCTTCAGCAACGAATTTGAACGTGCGCGCGTACCAAATTTCAGTTCGATACGATCATAAGTTCTGGAGATATCGGGAAAAAATATGTCAAATTTCGAGGTTTTCTTCTCGATATCGTTGATTTTTTCGGTATTACTCGAGAAATACTGATTCAGTCCTGATTAAACTTCACAGCTAGTTTTAAGATGCTAAAAGACAACTTTATGCAAAATTTCGTGATAATCGTGTTATTAGAACAATTTGAAAAAAAAAATTTATATGATTTTCTCATCATATCATCCTCATTAAATTCTGTATGAAACTTCGAACTGTTATTTTCGATGAAGTACTGAATTTCAATTCGATCTGATCTGTATTTTTGGAAACATTGGAAAAATAAAATTTTGATTGGGTATATCTACGGAATCATTGGGCGGATTTTACCCATTCACGAATTCGACCTTCGTAATTAAGGTCCAAACCTTCTCTACAAATATCGAGTTTCTAAGTTGTTTCTTTCGGAAGTTATTGTGTTTACGCAGTCGGCCGTTATTTTTCCAATATTTCCAAAAATACAGACCAGATCGAATTGAAATCCAGTACTTCATCGAAAATAACAGTTCGAAGTTTCATACAGAATTTAATGAGGATGATATGATGAAAAAATCATATAAATTTTTTTTTTCAAATTGTTCTAATAACCCGATTATTACGAAATTTTGCACAAAGTTGTCTTTCAGCATCTTAAAACTAGCTGTGAAGTTTAATCAGGACTGAATCAGTATTTCTCGAGTAATACCAAAAAATCAACGATATCGAGAAGAAAACCTCGAAATTTGACATATTTTTTCCCGATATCTCCAAAACTTATGATCGTATCGAGCTGAAATTTAGTACACTGCTGTGAAATTAGAAGGTCAAAGTGTGAGTATAATTTTTTTTGGATATGATGAATGGTTTCCGAAAAAAAAATTTTTTTGTAAAAAAATTTCGAAAAAAATTTTTTTTTTAATTTATTGACAATATGATCTTGACGAAATTTGGCTCAAAGTTGCGCGTCGTTATACTCCACCAAACTGCCAAGTTTGAATCCAATCGCTCAAGTAGTTTCTGAAATAAAAAATAAATAACTTCAAAACTTCAAATGCCTATAACTCCGAAACTATTCGATCGATTTGGCCCATTAACGAACTTAACCGCGGCATTCCAATGCGCGACCTACCCTGAAAGTTTCAAGTCGCTAGCTCACTTCGTTCGACAGTTATCGTGTCTACGGCCGGCCGGCCGGCCGGCCGGACAGAATCGATTTTGACACCGGATTCGTCATCAGTGAGTCCAACCTAGTCGATTGAGACCATTTTCGGCTCAATCATCCAAAATTACAGACATTTGATCAAAACGATAGCACGCTGTTCCCCTAGAACATGCGCGCAAAAACGATACGTTTGCGGTCCCATGTTCATGAGACTTTTGGTTTATTGTTTGATAAAATCAAATGACAAAGCACAGTGATCGTCCAAAAAAAAAATTACCCCCCCTGAAAAGTTTACATTTTGAAGTTTGTAGATTTGAATGAACTAATAAACAAAATCCGTCCGTCCACCGTCCGTGAAACTTGGTAGAAAAATTGTGTGTCGCTCGGTATTGATCCTTCAAGCTTTTCAGCTGGATCGGTGTACCCCAAGGGCTCAAAATTGGGGGTTGGAGGAAAAAAATTTTCCTCGAAAAGTTATCACCGAATTTTTATGAAACTCTCAACGTTGATTACTGGTGTATAACTCAACCTAAAAATTTTCACCCGGGTGATTTCCGACCAGTGGTCCCTGAGTTATGAAGAAAAACGCTGCAAATTCTGGGGTGGAAAACCAATGAGTTATGATAGTATATAAGTTTTATTCAAGATATCAATGGTATTGGGTTATTGAACTGAGAAAATAATAAACCCTTGTGTAAAATTCGCAGCGTTTTTTCCTTAAAATGATGCAAGGAATTTCCCCCCTTCGTTTGTACTATCAATCAAGGAACACCGTGTATCTTTGCTTTGCAATTCTATTTATGAATATGCGAAAAAAAATATTCGCGATCGTTCAAGTGTGAAAAGACTCCTGAATTAAAAAGACATGAACTCAGGCAGATTTTCATGAAATGGTTGTAACACGAAATTTCTTAACTTCATAAGGATTCCATAAACTTTATTGGAGGAATACAACAAAATACAATACAATAATTGAGAAACATCAAAGGTTGATTCCAGAAACAAGCATTGAAATCAATTCCTTCGTAGATTTGTAGAGGATTTTCTCCATAGTTTGTGGATAAAAGCATCGAAAGTTTCGTGATTTCCGCGGAATATCATCAAGGAGATTTTCAAGCGGCTACAGATGTCAGTCGGTCAGCTAATTATCGAAGATAATTTAGCGATACTGAATGAATCACTGAGTAGCCGCCCTTGACAGTGACCGTCCTAAAATAAACTTCAAAGGAGAAAATTACCAGCCTACATAGTCGATGCGTTGCACAATAAAACCACACGATCATTTCTCGATGAAAATAAACGAATTACTCAACGTTCGAATCGATCGATTATACAATAATCTGTTGATAGCTCTGTAGTTAGGGAGAAACTGGCAAATTGATGAAAATAGTCTTGATATTCTGTATTTCGCAGAAGTCAAAGGATAGTTTTTAGTAGAAAATTTTCTGATGATAAACTTTATGTGCTCCACCACTTGGACTAGGACAAAAAGCAGAACAATAGTTGTGGCAACTATGTTTTCTACCTCTTACAGCAGCATTTTTCATGATGTCAAAATCGATTCTGTACGGCCGGCCGTAAACACAATAACTTCTGAAAGAAATAACATACAAACTCGATACATGTAGGGTAGGTTTGGACCTTAATGGGGGGTTTTTCCTGAATTTGGGTTATTACTGCAAATGCAAATTTGAACATAATTAGTATTGGTTTGATTCATCATTTTCCCAAATTACCTTCAGGAAGTATTCAAAATCCGATTTCAAAATTGGGGTTTGGGATTTGCCAGGCATGCAAGAAGTGACAACGGTGATTAGTAGAATTGCTTTTTCTGCTATAGAATAATGAAATATTTATTCCTATTCTGTGGTACACACGTGTTCTTTGTCAATATAACCAAACAATTTCCGTTTGCGATTTGTCAGTAATATGACAGTATGACAGTCTGTGCTCTTCTCTTTCTATTCCTTGGTCGTTGTCTTCTACTCTAACCAGATCGAAGTATAGCTATCTCTGTTTTCCTAAGCAATGTAACACATTTGACTCCCTTTTCTTTCCGAGAAAGCAGAATTCGACGTTGCCATATCGTGCACTCAAGACAATGCCCTTTAAATGCAAATCCCCAGTTTTATTTTTCAGTTTTAGGTGATCAAACATTCTTTTAAAAATATAATATTGAAATTTTATGTTTGAAATGTGATGTTCTAAGGGTTTTTCATGAAAATTACTGCATTTTCGTTTAAAGGAAAAACCCCCATTACGAAGGTCGAATTCGTGAATGGGTGAAATCCACCCAATGATTCCGCAGATATACCCGTTCAAAATTTTATTTTCCCAATGTTTCCAAAAATACAGATTTGATCGAAATAAAATCCAGTAAAATTCGAAAATTACAGACATTTGGACAAAACGATAGCACGCTGTTCCCCAAGGACATGAGCGCAAAAAACAAGAAATTTGACATATTTTTTCGCAACATCACCAATTATTTATGATGTACACTATCGTGAGAGATGAACTTCCAGGTATGTGGAAAATATGATTGAAATCCATAGATGGATTCCCTAGAACATGGGAACAAATAATAATAGTATTTCTATAAAAAGCGGGTAGTTTGTCTTTATTTTCTTCGAAATATTAGTTATTAAGTATAAAAAAGCTCAGAATTCTGGTACTGACATTTTAATTCTGCGCCGTTGAAAAGTGTTCTTTGAGTAATCATTAATATCAGTTGAACAGAAAAAAATTTATCGCTGAAAATTCCTAAGTAAAAAACTTTGGTGAACTCCGTGAAAAAATTTAACTTTTCAACAAAAGCCTCAGCCTATGGTGAGGATTTCTCAGAAATATTACGTCACCCTCTTCCTCATCCAAACTCCATCTCATTCGAACGTTATTTTTCACATAAATTCAAATATCCGACAGATTTTCACGTTCCAACCGAGCAGAGTAGGTTCATGAAAGTGTTTTCATTCATATCAATTCGTGTCCTGGGATAAAGTGCTAAAGCATTCGCTCAGTCACTCCCCCCCAGCTTTGGAAAACGTTGGTTTAGGGCTGTTAACTCTGCCAAAGCCAGTGGCAGAGAGAGAAAATCCGTACACAGAGCATATAGATTTTCATTTCGTTGCCTTGTCAAAGCCGTGAATTGAAGAGCTTTGGAAAAGGCTCACACAGTGAGTACTATTCTGGCCGAGATGGGAAACAATTGAAAATGATAGAAATCAAACCTGGACTTTGATTGTCGTAGTTTGTTCACAGTTGTCCATTTCGTCAATTAATTCGAGGTGGGTTTTCCCAACCAACTGAAATATCAACCAAAAAAACTGATGTTATACTTTTCGAATGGAATTTTCTGAATGCAAGAACATAACGTGTTACTCAGAGCTGTAGGTGAATAATAAAGTGCGCGTCAAGATTATGGAACAAATTAATTTTCTCAGAAGAAAAATATTTGGCAACAAAATCCTGAAACAGGTCAATTTCTGTTTCACTTTTACCAAATTTTTATGCATTTTTGAAGGATTTCCCATCAAACCTCTAAATTTTTTGAATAGGGAAAGTGGGTCATGTGTTACTCTT
This sequence comes from Myrrha octodecimguttata, assembly GCA_958510865.1. Lineage (NCBI taxonomy): Eukaryota > Metazoa > Arthropoda > Insecta > Coleoptera > Coccinellidae > Myrrha > Myrrha octodecimguttata. Next base: position 71,428,187 of record OY294056.1, on the reverse strand, counting down.
TTAGCAAGGTCTTTGTATCTTCGTTATAGGCGTGCAGAAATTTCCAAGAAAAAATTTTTTTTTCAAGAATTAGTTCGTTCAAAGAAGTTTTCAGTATGTGCACTTTGTCATGGCTCATTTACTTTGAGACGATGGTATCTGATGAAATTTGTCACCGAATGAAAGTCGACCATTACTGTTTTGTTCATGCACAACTTTCAACCCCTACGAATCCTTGAACGGAGAAAAAAAATGGAGGGGGTTGAAAGTTGTGCATGAACAAAACTGTAATGGTAATGGAAAACCTCTTTGAAGTAATTAGTTTTTCAAAAAAAAAATTTTTTTCTTGAAAATTTCTGCACGCCTGTAAAGAAGTTACGAAGACCTCACCAAAAAAGTACCTACATGACAAAAATCCTTCAAAAATGCACATAAATTTGGTGAAGTGAAACAAAAATTGATCTGTTTCAGGATTCTGTTGCCAAATATTTTTCTTCTGAGAAAATGAATTTGTTCCATAATTTTGACGCGCACGGTATATCTGTTACGTCGTGAATGTTGGGTTGCCTAACTCGATGGCTCTCTGCGGCGTAGAACCGAGAACAAATCTTGTCTACTGTTGAACGCCCTTATTAATTAATATTTTATCGTCCGCATCGTCTTAGGCTCCAGAAAAATTTTGTAATGAACAAAAGCAATCTCCTTCAATCCTCGCAGTTTTCGCATCATCAATTTTCTTCTGAATTATTGTGAAACTAAGCCAGAGTGATAATGTCTTGGTTAATATTTCATCAACCAGATGAAAACCACGGCAGCTGTACAAAGGGAAGGTTTATGCCCTGTTTTCCTTCCTTTGGAGCCCCTGTTGCCAGACCTAGCCTGGGTTTTTTCTTCAGCCCATTGGGGTAAGTGTTTTCATTCTCACACGTTCAAATTCCCAGTAAAAATCACAACAACTTCCCAGAATGATATTGAAATGGAGATACTTTGTCGAGGGTAAGGAACATTCAAAATTCAATGAATACTTGCAGACAAATCAGAAATCAGTTGAACTTCTTTTTCACAACCACATATTAACAAATGTTAAAAATTGACAACCAATGTAATTCAATATCTTAATAAATATATCTAATAGAATATATGTTTATCGATTTGAATCTAATGTATTTATAATAAATGTGCTTCGGGTTCTGAATGTTGATACAATTATAATCGAGATTAAAATATTCATTCGACTTTTTTGATATTGTGGTATCTACAACGGTCATTAAGATATTGAATTCATTCGAAAGTGTTACGTTGAAAGCTTCGAAGTCAATAAGAAAACACATTTTTCCATTACTATCAATAAACCGAAAATCATCAAGTTGAATGAGGAATAGTTTATTATCATGCTTCAATAATGGGTTGAGGTTTTCATGTACCAATGGTGTCCACATGTATTTTGTGGTACTTTTTCTTTTGCATTCAAATCTTTCATTTATAGATGTGTTTCCCATAATGGGGGGTTTTCCTTTAAACGAAAATGCAGTAATTTTCATGAAAAACCTTTAGAACATCACATTTCAAACATATAATTTCAATATTATATTTTTAAAAAATGTTTGATCACCTAAAACTGAAAAATAAAAATGGGGATTTGCATTCAGAGGGATTTGTCTTGAGTGCACGATATGGCAACGTCGAATTCAGCTTTCTCGGAAAAAAAGGACGTCAAATGTGTCACTTTGCTTGGGAAAACAGAGATAGCTATACTTCGATCTGGTTAGAAGACAACGACCAAGGAATAGAAAAAGAAGAGCACAGACTGCCATACTGTCATATTACTGACAAATCAGAAACGGAATTTTTTTGGTTATATTGACAAAGAACACGCGTGTACCACAGAATAGAAATAAATATTTCATTATTATATAGCAGAAAAAGCTATTCTACTTAACACCGTTGTCACTTCGTGCATGCCTGGCAAATCCCAAACCCCAATTTTGAAATCTGATTTTGAATACTTTCTGAAGGTAATTTGGGAAAATGATGAATCAAACCCATTATGATTATGTTCAAATTTGCATTTGCAGTAATAACCCAAATTCAGGAAAAACCCCCATTGCATGAGGTTTGTAGGCCAATTCTCTGTCTAGTGTCTTGGGTTTGTCCTTCACTTTCAGAGCCCAGGAATCTAAACTAAAGAGAATCTCGCAGTTTTTCTTTGGCAACAAAAATAATCAGAACTAGAATATTCCATAAAATTAATGATGGTATTTGTAGGGGTTCGTTATGCTGCTGATTCTTACAGTTTGAAGTCAGCCTCTTTCAGATCCTATGTAAGATTCTGATAACTTCTCATTTTGAGGGTAGTTTAAAGTTTGGTAAGGGGTTACATTCGACTGCGACCTTAAGGTCTATTGTGCCTCCTCCCCACTCTTCCCCCGACAGAACTGTTTTTCTACATCTTGCCTTCCAGCTCTAGAGCTCTAATGAACTCCAACATCTGTGAGGGCTTCAAGGAGTGTAACTTAATATCTTAAGGGTAAGTTTTATGTGTTATTTGTCGTTAATTTTTACAGTTGAATGTTTCATATCATCAGATCGTTATTTTTTTGAAGGAACCTTTCAGATTGATATTATGAGGACTCAAAGTTTAGTCACCCTCATTTTGGTCCTTTGAGAGTGAGAGAAGCTGTTTGAGTTTAAATTTTTACAGTATTAATTCCTCTCTATTTGATTCAAAGATCACAAAAACATAACGGACCATCAGGCGATTCTGAAGCTCCTGGAATTACCCATCCAAAACTCTTAACTGCTCTGGAAATGCCATTATACCATGAAGCAACAGGGTAGACATCAATATGACTCTTCTATGGACGCCAGGGCACTATGGAATTGAAGTAAGTGAGAACGTCCATGAACTTGCGAAAAAGTCAAGGTAACACATGCTGGATCAGAACACTTAGCACAGAAATGGCAACTACAGAGCAGCGGACGAAGTTTGTGACATGAATAACATGACAGTCGTTCGGAAAATATACAAGGACTTTCACTGTATAGGTTTGTCGAACTCTCACCATCCCACATCAGGCAACTTATGTAGCTGCCACGAGCTTCGGATAATGATGCCAATGGTGCTACTTGGCAGAAACATTTCACCGAACGTAGGAGCTGGAAGGGAAACAAAAATTGTTGCTTTAGTATTTTTCAGTATTTGAGCAAGGTCCCTCATGACGAGTAAGCCGAAACATTTTGCTGGGGGCTCAAGAACCCTGTAATAGAAGAGGATCAACTATTTTTTTTTGTAGCACTGGCCTTAAGGTTGAAGTAATGGAACTGCAGATTCATTGGTCGGAATTCTGATACGCTAAAGCAAACTACAAGACCCCGATACAATAATTAAAACAATCAACATAAATGTTGCATCTGAGCTAATCCTCCAAGCAATCAATGCCCCTTCACCGAAGAAGCATTGCCTGAGGAATTCTTAGATTGCAGTTCTTAAGCATCACCCGAACGATATACCTCGTGTAAATGCCGAAAGGGTACTAGATACTCAAAACCTGTTGGATGGCAGTCTTTGAGCGATGTGCCATCAATCCGATTTGCTGTTTCAGGCAGCTATATCTACTATTTCACAGTATCTACAGCACTGTCTCAACTAGGACACACCTGGTTCGTGTAGTTTATTCCACACAAGTCGATAAATCAACAAATATATCACCTTGATCATCCAATAAACGAAATACTCTACATCGACTAAGCATTGTCCAAGGAATTCGTATACTGCAGTATCACGGTAATCAGTACGTCTCACCCTGTCCAAAGACCGAAGAGTTCCAGATACTTGAAACCTGTTGGAAAGCAGTCTCGTTAGACAAGGTGAGTCCTTAGAGAATGCTTCTTCCATGTTGATATTAACTGCGGTTCTGATATTTCCACGAACCGTTCCTTTGAATAACAAATATGGTGGGTGGTTGAGAGGGAGAGGTAAATATTGAACCTTCTTTGTGTCGTCGGGCCATCGAAAGGCAAAGCTTACGTTCCACTACGCTACTGACACAAAGGTAGCGTATACTGGGAATGAATGGGAGCGGCGTGGATAACTGGGTCTGAATTCTGCCGAAAATCAATGCAGCCTAGTGCGTTGTGGTTGCCAGGGCGACGGTTCCCATTCATTCGCTAGCGCCGCCTCTGTACCGCCCCATCTAGTACTACTCTAAGGCCTCTTTCCATTTCCGTGAAGATCAGAAGCCCGTAACTTCGTCTGGGCGACGGCGAGATTTAATTAAGTGAAATACGATGCAAGAGACAAGTCCATTTGAACTGATCGCTCAAACAATGATACCAATTAAAAAGCGATTCTGTCTGAAGTTGTTTTAAGTTTAGGTTTTGCTGAGAAGCCACTGAAGTCTTCTTGATTGGACTGCATATGCGTTATTGAATCTGTTGGCAACATAATGTTGATATTGAGCAGAAAGTGAAAACTGTTTCTGCTCCAAGTCATTTAAATGCGTTTTTTTGAGAGTTGTTTCCTCTCTGTTACTTTGGCCAATTTGTTGGACTTATTTCTCAGTGTATTCAACTTGCTATATCCCTTATATCTGCGTCTTAAGAGCATGAATAGCTACAACCCCTCGTTAAACACAGTAACTTCCGAAAGAAACAACATAGAGACTCGATATGCGTAGAGTAGGTTTGTAGTAGCTTTCTCGAACTAGTTGCCAAGTTTGAGCATGAGTGGAGTAGTATTTTTCGGATTATTCCGGAAATAACTACGCTACCGAAAAAAATCCAATAAATTTCACATTTATTCCCAAATTCTCCGGAAATTTAAATCGAATCGAAATGAAATCTTGTACACTGTTGTGGAATATACAGGCTATTCCTGTATTCTCGGTACGAATAGGAGAAAATGCAAAAGTTTCGTTTTTGAGAAACTGAGTGTTTGAATTCTTTTCGTTTGTTTTTCATAGTATCCGCACTTCAGAATATGATTTCACGAGTTTATCGAATCTTTATGAATCATTACTATAGATCATGGACATTTCCATGGAAAATAATAATGAATTCATTCACGGCAGCTTACTAACTAGATTTTAATGGCAATGAAGATTTTTCTGAGGATTTTGAGAGAATCGTTCAAAATTTGTTTCTCGAAATCAGTAGCAAATATGTCGAAATGGACATTAAGGTTTAGTATAACAACGAAGCTCCTTCCTACAATTTTTAAACTAACAATAGATCCTCACTGACGTGAGGTCAGGAGCTTTTACACGCTTCTTCAAATTATGGATGCATAGAATATAGCACACTTTGCTACTATTACCCACTATAATTTTGGGTCCAAAACGCGGTCCTAGAATTGTCAAATATTGTCCAACTTGGCTCTGTTAACGATAATGGCGCTTACGTCGCTTTGACAAGTGCATACATTTAATTCCGCTGAATAAAAATGAATTGAGCCATAATCTGATGAAACTATTTCCCAAAAAATGAATCAGATATTTGAAATTATGGATTCTTACTAATTCATAAGAGGAGTTCAACAAATGTGGAAAATCTACTCAATATAACAATATGTATGAGGGAACAGGGAGTAATATACGGTTTATTGTAAGAATACTTACAAGGATGGATACAAGAAGTAATTCCGAAGGCAATGAAAGGAAACGGGAGATTGATATTACTCATGGATTCTATTGAATAGTTTGAATCTCCTTTAAATTTTTTATGTACCTACTAATACATATTCAATTCAAACGTTATGAATTATGTTAAATACCTATTCATGCAAATATCTGGAGGAAATGTTCATGTTCATTATTCTTGAAACGGATATATGAATTTTCACTTTGCTGTTTATGTTCATACGAATTTATTAGACGAATTTCAAACCAGACAAATTAATTGTAGTATCTATCGTTCCAAATGATTTCTTGTGGTATTTTTGAAAACACAACTCTGGAATACTTCCTTTCCATACACTGAATATTGAGATAATAAATACCTCTTGTAATAAGCAGGTATTGAGAAATATCAAGTTTCAGACTTGTGTATTCAGAGACGAAGGATATTACCGCCATTCTGACTGAATTAAATGAATAATAATAATTTAAATTCGTCGAAATGAATTATTTTCTCGGAAATTCTTGAAAATAATGTATGGTCCAACTCAGTAAATCAGAAAGAAGTTCTGATTTGACTAGTTTTGATATGACAGGTCGGTAACTTCCGTAAATATTTCAGATTTTATATGGCAGATTTTCCTATGCCGGCATCTATCGGCGAAAACTGAAGTAGGCCAACAAAGCCGCATTTTGACAACGTTTAGATCTCATTTCGGACCCAAAATATGTCAGAGAGTGTCCCCACCTTATTATGTATTCCATCCATCTATTTCAAATTCTTACTATTAGATGAACACAAAATTTTGCACATAGTTGCGTTTTAGTAAACCCTACTTGTTTACAAAGTTTCAATCTGATTGCATTTGTACTTCTTGAGAAATTGCGGAAATAACGTTGAAACTCCAAATAACAACGAAATTTGGCACAGTTTTTTTTCTTATATCTCCTACCGTAAATATCTGATCGAACTGAAATTTGAAAAATTGTTGTTAAATACTTGATACTAAGGTTTAGTGGCAAATACCAATGAAATCTAATAAATTTTTTCAGACTTGTATTGACCTACACCCGTTAAACTATTTATTTCACTGAGGAAGGTCATCAAAATCTATCTATCTGTAACTTAAAATTTCATATTTTCATCACCTGTTTCGGTCCTTATTATTCGGCACCCAGATCTACTGATCCTATTACTGATCAAATACAAAGCACAGCAATTACATTGTGGCTGAAACACTTTTCACGAAACACGCATCCAAATTTTATGCCTGCAAATTGCACAGGTCGAGAATAATTCCAACAAATAGCTATCAATCAGTCAACCTTCAAATCATGTTTTTATTGAATTACCGTTTGGGGTTCCACGCACAAGTATTCATTTTCACGGCGATCTGGATTTCATCCAAATCGCTGATGTCCAGCATTTTTGGAAATGGGATGTAATTTCGATTGTCCAATTCCAGCGATGACGGTTGGAAAAGCCATCCATCAATTCGGATTTATCGGAATGGAACATTCTGCGCGCTTGTTCTTGGAAACACAATAAGCATTGTTCAAGGAATTCGTATACTGCAGTATCACGGTTATTACCTATCATCAGTAGGACTGACCCTATCCAATGGCCGAAAAGGTTCCAGATACTAAAAACCTGTTGGATGGCAGTCTTGTTAGACAAAATGAGTCCTTCTAGGATGCTAGGACCCACGAAAGAAACAACTAAGCGACCAGATATTTGTAGAGCTGGTATAGTGGCTCGATAGCAGAAACCAAATTCATGAAAGGGTAATATAAGCCCAATGATTTCGTAAATACATATATTCAACGGCGAATTATGAACACAAACAATAACATAGAGACTCAATGTTTTTGTTGTGCGGATGAATTGGTTAAAATAATGTATTTCGGACATGTATAATTAATGGAATAATTGCATTTGGATTCAAAACCCATTATTGAAACTACTCTTCATTGAATTATTGATTATTTTGAATTGTCTACTTTGGCACCTGCACCATTTTGCAACGACGTGGAAAATGGGTGGCTTCGGTCCAACCCTGAACATTCAAAGATTTGTTGCACTGGGAAAGAATTCGACAGGTTCGGGTTTACGTTATTTATTACAAAATAAACCGAAAGTACTAGAACTCATATCTGTTCATAAGTCTACAAATATTAAACCTTGATCATCCAATCAACCATAAAACCTACACCGTACAGGCGGTGCCCAAGGAGTATGAGTACTGCAGTTTCACGGTTGCCACCGATATTCAGACCACCTTACCTTCTAAGCCGCAGAATAGGAATCTAGATACTTATGACCTGTTAGAAGGAACACTGCACAATATAAACAACATAGAGAGCGCCATCTCTCAGGGGCATCTTGCTAATCCTGAGCATCGATTGCAGAATACTTTTATCGATGTTGACGTTCATCCAATTGTACTGTCAGGTCGCTGTTATGAGATTTTTCAGTTTGTACAGCATCCGTCACGACTTGAAAACACTCGGTTCATGTGGTTTCTCACAAGACGAGAACGTCTAACATCCAACGAAGATATTTGTTGTTCATTAATATCTGTGAACTGCCCCTTGACTCCAGATAATTGTACCCAAATATATAGGTATTCGTTAAGATGATCTCCGATTGGTTGAAAATTAATTTGGGCTTCCTGTTGTCACGTCAATAATATCAAGTTTACGGGATATATCCCGTAAATCAACTAGGATATTTCGGTTGCTGATTTCCCATTACGTGGATATGAAATGTTATATTGGTCCCTGAAAAAAGGTTATTTGCGGAATTTTTGGGTCTCCTATTGACTTGACAAAACTTTGATGGTATCCTTTTCATTACTTCAACAGATTGCATGGTCATGTTCATTGAAGAATTTTCAAGATAATCAGATTTCATTCATGATAATGAAAATGAATCAACTTATATTCATGATTTTACTCAAATATATCACGTCATCTTGTCATCGACATGTACCATTCTCCTATAAAAGCATCATAGTATGCCAGTATGATTGTTTATATTTTCCAACAGAGTTTCATCGTTATGCTGCAAACCTCAGCTCGACACATTTGAGTTTTTGCGCGCATGTTCTAGGGGAACAGCGTGCTATCGTTTCGTCCAAATGTCTGTAATTTTGGATGATTGAGCCGAAAATGGTCTCAATCGACTAGGTTGGACTCACTGATGACGAATCCGGTATCAAAATCGATTCCGTCCGGCCGGCCGTAGACACAATAACTGTCGACAGAAGCAAGCTAGAAACTTGAAACTTTCAGGATAGGTTGCGCATCAGAATGCCGCGGTTGAGTTCGTTAATGGGCCAAATCGGTAGAATAGTTCCCGAGTTATAGGCACTTGAAATTTAGAGTTATTTATTTTTTATTTCAGAAACTACTTGAGCGATTAGATTCAAATTTGGCAGTTGGGTGGAGTATAACGACGCGCAACTTCGAGCCGAATTTCGTCAGGATCATATTGTTAGTAAATTAAAAAAAAAAATTTTTTTCGAAATTTTTTTCCAAAAAATTTTCTTTTTCGGAAACCATTCATCATATCCAGAAAAAAATTCCACTCACACTTTGAGCTTCATATTTCACAGTAGTGTACCAAATTTCAGTTCGATACGATCATAAGTTTTGGAGATATCGGGAAAAAATATGTCAAATTTCGAGGTTTTCTTCTCGATATCGTTGATTTTTTCGGTATAGCTCGAGAAATACTGATTCAGTCCTGATAGAACTTCACAGCTAGTTTTGAGATGCTGAAAGACAACTTTATGCGAAATTTCGTGATAATCGTGTCATAAGAACAATTTGAAAAAAAAAATTTCTATGATTTTCTTATCATATCATCCTCATTAAATTCTGTATGAAACTTTGAACTGTTATTTTTCGATGAAGTACTGGATTTCAATTCGATCTGATCTGTATTTTTGGAAATATTGGAAAAATAAAATTTTGATTGGGTATATCTACGGATTCATTTTGTGAATTTTACCCATTCACGAATTCGGCCTTCGTAATTAAGGTCCAAACCTTCTCTACAAATATCGAGTTTCTAAGTTGTTTCTTTCGGAAGTTATTGTGTTTACGCAGTCGGCCGTTAGGCTGACCGTTAACAACTCGATATTTGTAGAGTAGGTTTGGGGCTTAATTACGAAGGTCGAATTCGTGAATGGGTAAAATCCGCCCAATGATTCCGTAGATATCCCCATTCAAAATTTTATTTTTCCAATATTTCCAAAAATACAGATTTCATCGAATTGAAATCCAGTAATTTATCAGTAAAAAATTTCAAAAAGCACTGCCGTGAAGGCAGCAGCATTTGCGTGCATGTTCAAATTCGTTGCTGAAGCGGTCATCTACATTGAACATGCGCGCAAAGGTTGCTGCCTTCACGGCAGTGCTTTTTGAAATTTTTCATTGAAAATATGAAAGAGTTTAAAAGCAAATTGGCGAATGCGCCACCAACATAAAAATGCACGTGTTGGATTATCCATGAATTCTATCCTCAGAATCGAACCCCAAGATGCTCTACAGATATCAAATTGTTGTTCATTTATTCGAGGAGTTTACGATTAACTTAGGAGCCGATTGTCATCACAATAACTTCCGAAAAAACTTTCAGACTTAAATTTGCAAAGTAGCGTTTAAGCCCTATAACTAACTTCGAATTAAAAAAATGTGAATTCCACCCAAAAGTAAACCATAGCGGAATTTTATTTTCTCAATATCTACGAAAATACATATCGGATGAAGCTACAAATGGGCACACTGTCGTCAAATGTCGAAAAGGAATTTGAGGGATAGTTTAATAAATTTGGAAATCAAAAACATTTAATCACGGAAGTTTTGTCACGAAATTAAATTTGACCTAGGATATTTGATCTACGCATTTCCTGCAAAAATAAGAGCGTAAAAACGATCGTTTCTCAGATTTATGGATTTTAGTTCCATATCATATCCATCCAGTGATGAAATTCTATAAATATCCGAAATGATGTTGTCCCAGTCAATTGCTATCTACACCCGGCAACGTTTGATAATAATTACAGATGATAGCCTGCAGTTAACGTCAGTTCCGTTCAATCTCATGACGGTAATGAACATTTCAAAGCTAGGTGGATCGGCCAGACTGTATGTCCACTTGTCCATTAAAATTCGAAGCGGAGACCTTGATAAATAATTGCAACACTGTCCACGATAGAGTTTAATTCTCGAATTATGAGTGGGTGAAGTTCGATTCGGCTCTGATATGAATGCAGCAATGATTTAATAAAGGGTTCAATTTTGGAATTTGGCGAGGGTTGTGCCTATTCACTAAATTTGAGCAACCGGATTGTTCTCTGTTTGGTAGAAATAAAATATGTCAAATCTTCCTTAAGAGCAAACATCACCTCGAATATTACGTCGAAATTTCTCCCAATCCTAAAATTTCACGCGGCTATTAGCAACGTTGAAGCATATAGACAGCGTCCAGGTGCCCGACATTGAGACATTAACGAGGTTCAATGAAACTTGAACGTGGCTGTGTTGCCTAGGCGTAATTTAACACCACCTGGTATTCTTTGCTCTTAAGATACCCATACCACGTGGTGTTAAATTACAACACATCCACATTCAAGTTTCATTAAACCTCTTTGATATCTCAAGGTGAAATATAAGAATTCGGGGAGGCTTCAGTAAAATATTTTCTGAAAATTTTTTTTTGGGATGAACTGAAATTTTTTGTGAGAATGCGCAATGTTAGTTATTTTGCCATTTTTCACTCCATTTCAGTTTTTATTTTCCCGAAAGTTCTTGAATACAAACAAGTGGCAACATTGCGCATTCTTACGATTTTTTAGAAAATTTGCATCGAATTTTTTTTTGAAAAGAACAAACTCTAGCCTCTAAAAGTCACCCCGTTATATTCGAGGTATTGTTTGCTCTTAATCCACCGGAGAAAGCTTAAAAGATATGTTACGATGTATCAAATCCGGCTCGAAGGACCATGGAGAAAAAAATTGAAAGCTTTGTCAAATGCGATTAGTAAGACCTGAGATTATTTTCTTAATTTCATCAAAAAGTTGGAAAGATGAAACTTGAACACAGCATGGAGGTTTTTCCTTTAAACGAAAATGCAGTTATTTTCATGAAAAACCTTCAGAACATCACATTTCAAACATATAATTTCAATATTATATTTTCAAAAAAATGTTTGATCACCTAAAACTGAAAAATAAAAATGGGGATTTGCATTTAAAGGGATTTGTCATGAGTGCACGATATGGCAACGTCGAATTCAGCTTTCTCGGAAAGAAAAGGACGTCAAATGTGTTACTTTGCTTAAAAAAACAGAGATAGCTATACTTCGATCTGGTTAGAGTAGAAGACAACTACCAAGGAATAAAAAAAGAAGAGCACATACTGTCATATTATCGATAAATCGCAAACGGAAATTGTTTGGTTATATTGACAAAGAACACGTGTGTACCACAGAATAGGAATGAATATTTCGTTATTCTATAGCAGAAAAACCAATTCTACTAAACAACGTTGTCACTTCGTGCATGCATGACAAATCCCAAACCCCAATTTTGAAACCTGATTTTGAATAGTTTCTGAAGGTAATTTGGGAAAATGATGAATCAAACCCATAATAATTATGTTCAAATTTGCATTTGCAGTAATAACCCAAATTCAGGAAAAACCCCCATTCCCGAAAATAATAATCGAATTAAATTGAGGTTTGGTACACTGTGGTAAAATATTGACTTCAAAGTTCTTGCGGATTCCATTAAAATCTGATGAATAGTTCTCGAAAACTAGTTTTTTGAGTCGACTAAAGATATGATTCCAAAAAAATCCGATATTTTACAACTAACTACTAAACTTCAATCCGATCGCATGATAATTCCTTGAGATTCTGAACAAATACCCTCAGAATTTCAAATGATTATAGTTCAAAATCCGTTTGGCCATTTTGGCCTGTGTAGGAACTCAACCGCCGCATTTCGATACGTATCATTCCCTGAAAGTTTCAAGGCTTGGCCCCCCCAGATCATCAGGCTCAGCACCAAGTGTTTTTTCGCTTATTTATCTGACCGAATCGGCACATTTACACGAAAATGACAGAGCTATAAATCTTGATGAATTGAGTGTCGTAAATTTTATATTTCGTGAATCGTACTCTACAACAGTACGTCACGAATTAACATTGATAATAATGCTACTGTTACTATACAATCACGCAAACACTGACGCCATGTCGATGAAACTTCAAATTTTTCATTTATTTTCAGAATTTCAATCACTTTCGATAATTAAAGTAACAAATAATCCATGTACTCAACTTTAACTATTTTAATTGCATGTACTGAAAAATACCCATCGTAATTTACGTAGTATTTACATCTTCATGTCTATACTCGTTGCGGACAGTTCACGATAATCGCTAAGTAGATGTATTATTCATGACCACGTTCTCATGGAGTGATTATGACATTATAACAATTGTCCAAGGTTAATTTTTACAGACAGGCAGGCTGCGTTCAGTGATATATACAATGAGTATTAGATGAATCCATGTACAAAACATAGATAGATTTTGAACATCACTTCATGCTATTTGGTTTCATAAGGATTGATTAATAGTGGCTAAAACGTATAATTTTTTGTAGATGTTCTTGATATTATTACATTTTTTAGGATTGTTTAAGGTACAAGAACGTTTCATCGATATATCCGAAGGTGTTTTCGACTTTTGTGCCAAACATGGTCTAAAAGATGGGGTTGGATTCACTTTGGAAGAATTCGAGACCATTGAAGAAAAACATCAAGAGACTTGAAATTGACAAGATAGGGGTCACAAAACGCAAGTAGAGTTCGTGAATGGGTGAAATACACACACTGGTGATTGATATATTACCATTTGCAATGTGTTCCCTCAAAAGTCCAGGTGCAAAATTTCTTGGGATCCCAGAAGTAAAACAGAAAATGCTTTCGAAGTTATTGTGATAACTGTTATTTCAACGACAGATCGGAACCACAATAAATGCCAAAAGGAACAGCAATAGAGATCCGACTGATTTGAAATCTAGTACCTACTTGTTAGGCAACAGATATTCATGCAAAATTCGTGAAAACTATGTCTACGGAACCTTCGACGGAGTTGACCGATTCATAGATAACATTCCACCTACATAATCGAGCTTCTGCAAATATCGAACTATTATGGAACTCCTTTCGGAAGTTATTGTGTTTAAGGTCAACCTAGAGGCCTTTTGTGAACACGATAACTTTCAAAATATCAATTTAACAATAAAAGATAAAAAAAAAATAAAAAAATTTCCTCCTTTTGAAAAATCATTTCTCCAAATACTTCAGAAAGTACATTTCCAATTGAGCTGGAATTTGTTAAATAATTTTTGAATCAACAGTTGACGCAAAATTTAATTGAAATCTGACTGACAGTTGTTGAGAGGAAAAAAATTTGAGCAAAAGTTCGAAACTATTGAATAATTTTTTTTTATACATTTTTTTAACGGAACAACCCTTTGCATAAAATGAAGTCCCTGTTACCTAGACCAGGACGTGAAACTGGGATCAATACTCTCTGCTGGGAAAATATGATATCTTCTCATCAAACAACTCTACGAATCATTCGTTAGAAAAAATGATTAGTACTCATTATTTTTGATTAATGATTTCATGTAATTAACTTAGTTTTCCCGTAGCGAATAGAGCAATCTGTTTCCCAATATTTACGGAATAATGTTATTCTATATAATATAATAGTCGATGTTATGATCAGGCTGCAATCCTTTTTACGTAAATGTAATAACTATAATTTATTTTCTAATCGAAGTATTATTCATTCAATCAATTAACTGTGAATGCATTACATGTACGATGAATTAATTCTATGAAAGAGGTGAAACTTTCAATGAGGAGTGTGAAATCAGTTCAGGTTTTTTTCGAAAAATAATAATGATAGTCATTAGTGAGTAAAACTTAACTTGAATGGCGATTTAATTGAAATACTCTATGTGAATGCGGGATTATTCAGGAAATATGAAAATACTTCAGCTCTAAACCTTCCGATTCCTGCCTACATTTATACGAAACTATACTCCATTCACTTTTACAAACTATCCCGGTTGGCCATGGTTTAGGTCTATCAAGTTTTTACTTGAAACTGACGGAGGTTGGCACTCGTGAAATATCGGCAATGTCAAAATAAATGGAATAATGGAAACTAAAAAAGCCGTAGGTAGTTTTGAAGAGGCAGAGACAAAGTATCATGAAGTTCCATGTAGAATTGAAATCTGCTTTTTCTGATAATAACCCTGATAATTTGGAAATTCATCACAAACCATTCTACATTTTCGACGTGAGTGAAAAGCCAGTTCAAATAGATTCCCAAGACCTTTGTAAATTGAGTTGGTTCTTTCAAGGTGACACCAGTTTTGTAGTACTACTACATTTTCATGCTGGAGTATTTCAAGTTGTGCAACAAGGTATTTAAATGTCTTCTTTAGACTTATTTCTTGGGAATTTCGAAAAGTAGGGAATTCCAAAGGTTTGTCTCTTCGTTCAGAAGTTTTACTGCAGGGTTATTCAAGTACTTTTATTTTTTTTCGAACTACTCTATCCATTATTTTTCAATAAAATTTCAATACTCGATTCTTGATTTCCGTACGAGAAAATAGCATAACTTAATCCTCCAAACGACTAGGTTGGACTCGGTGATGATGAATCCGGTGTCAACATCGATTCTGTCCGGTCAGCCGGCAGGCCAACGACACGAAAACTGCCGGAAGAAGCGGTCTACCGACTTAATACTTAAGTTAAGTATGTATTAAGTTATGTACGTGAAATATTTCTAGTGTTAACAAGGAAAAAAGTTTCTTCGACGTTCGCCAGGTCTTTGGAATTATTGAATTCACATAATATTTCCTCAAATTCATTATTTTCTCAAAGTTAATTCACATTTTGAAAAATATGTAATTACTACGACCTCTATGTAGAGAGGACAACGTTGTGTAGTTATCTGACAGGAAAATGACTATAGCCTAACATTTTCCAAATATACACGGTGGAATGTGTCAGAATGTCATGGCCAACCGGGATAGTTTCTAAAGGTGAATGGAGTATACACCTATCGCATACCTACAGGGTGATTCATTCTGAAAGTTTCGTGAGGGATATGCTCTAACTTCTACTGAGAATTGTTAGCACTTCGTTATTTGGAATAGATCCTTCGATACATAATCATTTTCGGAATGGGAAGTAATTTAAATTTTTTTTTGTTGCAAAAGCTGGATGGTTGAAAATTTCTCGAGATTGATACTTTGATACTTAATTTGGTCGGGGGTTATGTTATCGTGTTTCAAATACATCTCACTTTATAGAGGCTATAATCAAAATATTCAAATAAGTTGCGAATATTTTCAGAAAAGATGAGACTTCATTAATTCAACCAAGTTCCTATAGAATCATATTATTTTCAACTATATTTTGACGTTTTGATGAAACAAAAGTAGTAGAATGTTGATAGGAATGTATTCTTATTTACTGTTGTTGGGATTATCCCTAATGAATTCAGTGCATTTGGATCGGATTTGAGTGTGATGAAGTTTTCATTTTGATCTTACTCAATCATTCAAGAATTGAGTGATTCTACCATGCAAAAGGTTTGAAACTTATCATACGTTTGTGGCTGGAGATTTCAGTCGTAAAAATTGGCAAACTTCAGGAATCCCCACACCACAGACGAATACGCACAATTTGAAAAGGCTTTGAGGTTATTGGTCACTCTGTTATTCATCGACTTAATTTCTTCACATCCTACCTTACTGTGTTCTTATTGTATAGAGGCGACCTCAGGGATATTTACCTGCAACAAAATGAGAACTATTAGGAAATTGCTAGTGCTTAGTCAACATAAATTATAATAAATTCTCAAAAATACAGTCGGAAACTCATAGATTTGAAAATCAAGCTATTCATGACATCATTATGGGAGTGTCCATTTATTTCCAGAAAAAAAAATGTTTTGAAAAATTTGACTCTCATTCGATTTCTGTTCTTTCCTTTTACCGGATTCTCGGGAAAAAAATATACGAAACTTCAAATTGAAAAATTTCAATGAGGTACCTACTCTCTTCGACGTCAGAATTGTTCGGACATTTCATCTGTCAACACATACTATCCTCCCGAAAACCTCCCAACCATTCAAGTGACTATTTCACATCAGTTCATTTAAGATTTCAGCAAGGTCAGATTCTCTTTTAGCTTTGTCACATAATTCTCTTCAGATACATCGCGGATTGAAAGATTGAACTGCAAATACTGAAATAAATGCATCTGCGAGACTACAGAGAAAATACAAACAAAGCAGATTAGCAATAACTTGAAGTTCCAGGAAAACCAAGATCCATTCAACCGCGACAAGTTTGAACGAGTCTTCACATGCCTTCTCAATACGACAAATATTGGACTACAAGAGAATCGTTGCGACTATGACCTTGTTTCGGTTAGTCAAATAACCAATTGAAAAGATTCAACTGTGACCTTCGACCGAACCTATTATTCGTTCCTCTAATTTAATGAAATATGCCAATTCGAAATCAGAACGTGAGCTCCTTACTGCAAGTTAATTTCTATTGATCTTCATCAGGTTTTCTTGAAGAATCGTGGTGCAGCTTATTTGCTAATTGGGTTGTTTAGAGTTCACAGGGGTTGAAACTAAACACTAAAAGAGCAATATTGATCTGTTAAAGCTTTTTTGAGGTCATAGTCTGTGAAATAAACGACCGTGTAGTTGATGTGTTCACAGGTGATCATTATTTTCCTTCGATATTTACTTTGAATAGCCATAAATGTCTATCATTGAATCCACAAATTGCAAAAAATCAATTCAAGAAATATAAGGATTTTTCAGTACTTGAATCTTAACGTCACAATATCTCATGATTTATATCCACTATTTGCCGCGAAATAGATATACGAGGTACTATTTTTTCCATTTAGTCGTAACTCTTCCCTATCAAAAACCATCAACAAGACAAAGAAGTATTTTTACCACATCATTATAATGAAAAATTCATTCCAACAATATTTGAACTTCTCAAGCTCCCAAAGGAACACACCATAGATGTTTGTCCGTTGTAGGTACCTGTATGACAATGTTATTGTACACTACACTCCGCTAACTTCCCCTTGTCAGTGTAGATGAGTGTAGTAGAGTTTAGTGCAGTGAGGGTTTGTTCACTAATTTTTCGCAAACCCAAATTGACTATTCCATGCCCTTTTCGATTTCTAGGTTATCATATAACTGTTATTGTTGCTATAAATTACTCAAGACAGCAAAATAAATAAATTAAATAAATAAATATCACAACACATAACCTCACACTTTTCTCAAGATTCTGTGCACCCTCACAGAGTACGAAGTAAGAACTTCATAATCTGTGATCACACTTCATAAAAGGATTTTAGCAACTAACACACCTTTTATTCCGTGGTAAAAACCTATGATTAAAATTAATAGAAAACCTCTAAAACTCAACCTGTATAGATAGCAACATTAATATAAAAAATTCAATTCGAAAAAGCAAAATGTATGATGACGGAATATCGATCGTGTGAGAAGTATGAGATTTGAGAACTGACCCTGGCACCTGGTGAAGTGATTGAGTATTCATAGTCACGCCAAGGAATTATACTGAAACCTTGATCTTATCCGATCGCCAAAACGATTTATGCCTAATAACCTTACGAAACGCCATGGAGTGGTAAAGAATTTCACTAGATTATTCAGAAGCGGATAGCATTCAGTTGGACAACGGTAATTTTCATTATCAGAAAATGGAGTTATAGACCAGTGCTGAAGCCTTTAAAAATGGTGATAACTGAAAAAAAAATAACAGTAGGATGAAGTTCATTGGAGAAGGAAGAGATTATATAAGATCTGGACCAGTTTTATATTCGTAAGTATGAAATTTCGAAAGAAGTAAGACAGAATGATCTACAACTACAAAGATTCTACAGCAGTATTTATCTCATCAATAATTAACGAAGGTGTTTTTCCTAAACCACAAAAGATTCTAGAATAAAATGCAGACCTCAACCTCTTCTATTCTGGCTACTGCCAGAGCTTTATCATTTTCTCTGAGACAGACTTCGCAAGTGTGGCCTAGGCAGCCACAAGGCTGTCAGAGCATTGCATTATTACAACACTAGCAGTTCATTTTTAGTTTGAACTAGAGATATCTTTGAATCTTGTTTATTTCCACTAGACCACTTGGGTCAGAAGCCATGCATTCTGAGTATTTGGTTGTGAAGACCCAAGTGTCAAGCTCCTATCCTAGTGATAGTTTTCAAGCAACCATAGTATTATTTCTGATATTTCTTTTTTGGCAAAACAGACATCTTACTTCTCTTGTTTTTTTTTGCTCATTATTATTGTGGAGAACCTTTTCAGACCTGCAAATTTTATTATTTGCAATTAATGCAATATTTCCACACAAAGTTTGCAGAAGAGATAAACTAAGTCAGCGATGACCAGGTACTTTGATTATTGGTTCTCTCATTGATTAGGTATTGTTTCGATATTTTCAGATTGTTTTCTTTTATCAGTTTCTTCTAACCAGGCAGATTTGTTCTTATATCCCTGTAGTTGCATGTACATGCTAGTTTATTAGTCAAGATCCTCCTCATGGAACAATATTCAGTTTAGGTATTGCAGATTGCAGAGAACTACTTCACAGGTCAACAGTTCATGAGAAAAATTCTGTTTCAAATGAAGAATGAAGCTTTGATATCAACGTTTTGAAATATACCCAGTTTAATTCCCGAATAATAAAAACCAATAAAATGAATATCGAAGATTCTCTATTCAAAGTAAGACTAGTAGCACTGTCTCAATTAACTGTATAGCTAAGAGCATTTCTGTCGATAGGAAGGAGTAGAGTGAAAGCAGATCAAGAGCGAAACGAGGTGCTCTACCTAGTAACTTGGCAGTTTTCCTGTTGAATACTAGTTAATAATCTCCGGATATCTTTGCTGGGGTCGATAACTGTTTTTGAAAGCTCTTTGATTATGAGAGGCTATCTCGACCTGTTTGAGTCCTTGTTAGTAACTGTCATCCACTTCCTTATCAACGATGCGTGGCAGTATCTCTTAGGGAAGGCGCAGAATGGTTACAATCCGATGAAGGGTGTGGCACCCACTTTTTCTAGAAGATGACTCGAATCTCGAAGTAACATAGAACGTCAGTCGTGTCTCCTTAAATTGTTGAAAACACCTAGGAAAGGAAGTTTCAGCCAACACTTACCTCTTCAATTATTCAGAACCAAAGAATATCAAAAGAGGTAATTGCAAATCTGACTAGGAAGGAAGCCAGGACAAGGAAAAGGACATGTGGTGGTCGGATGGAAAAAAAATCGACCGAGAAGAATCATACGAATGGGTATGTGCAAATAACAAAATTAACACCAAGTTAAAAAGCTCCATGAGTTTTCCAATGAACAAATTTGCATTTGCAGTAATAACCCAAATTCAGGAAAAACCCCCATTCCCGAAAATAATAATCGAATTAAATTGGGGTTTGGTACACTGTGGTAAAATATTGACTTCAAAGTTCTTGCGGATTCCATTAAAATCTGATGAATAGTTCTCGAAAACTAGTTTTTTGAGTCGACTAATGATATGATCCCAAAAAAAATCCGCACATCGATATTTTACAACTAACTACTAAACTTCAATCCGATCTCATGATAATTCCTTGAGGTTCTGAACAAATATCCTCAGAATTTCAAATGATTGTAGTTCAAAATCCGTTTGGCCACTTTGGCCTGTGTAGGTGTGTAGTGAGTCAATAATGGGGTTAATCCAGACTAGTCTTTCGACCCTCCATTTTTCACTGCGAACTACAAAGTTCGAGGACAATCTGGACAAGAAAGATTATTGTTGAGCCGGACACGATTGATGATGTGCCACATGCATCAAACGGTAATTCAATCTGCTTTCAAAAGGAGAAATCCGCTGCTCAATACAGCTCAGGCCCAAGCCTCTTATTCAAAGTAAAACGCGATACATAAAAGTGAGCGATAAGTCTTTGTGACAGTAATGCAGCTTGCATAATGATACACCCACCAATTCAACGATAAAGGTTACGTTACCCGATATAGTACGGTTACAAATTTCCTGTTCATTGTTTATACGAATGGCAACGCTCGACTCGATATTCGGAAAGGATGGACCTGACATGTTCGGATTCCTGCGTTTGTCCCGCTGAATTGTCCGATTTCAATGTTATCTGTGGATTTCCTGATTAGAATGCTCGATAATGATCTATTGTCCGTTCGTATGGAAGGTTCTATTTCGGCATAAATGCTGGACGTTGAATGGTGTTCTATTCATGGATCACACGTGCGAGGTTCGATCGGAAATTCGCGGATTTCCTTGTGATGGTATCATTTGGTCATCGAGGTTCATATATTCTGAGATGTCCCTGTGTCAGAACCATTGTTATCCTTCAAAAGAAGCATTTTAGAGGTCCTATTTATGACCTTAATATGCGAAAACTGATGTCTATATCCCGGTCTCAATTCTAATGAAATACTCGAGGTGAACATTGCATGTCGACGTTTTGCATCGTTTCAGATTGTTTGTCAAAAAGTTTCATTCTGAGGAAGTTGCTTTTAATTCCTTCTGGTCGGAAATGACGGGTATTGCAAAAATATTCCTGAGCCACTTTTCAATGAAAAATTCAGCCTCTGATCAGAAATGCGACTAATACAATCTTTCGATCTACTATCCTACTCAGTAAGTCATTTGCTATCATGTCGTCAGGATTTGGAACTTTTTTAAATTATTGTGATGATTCGCACATTTTATATATTTGGTTGTTTTCATCACCATCTGCTGAATTGGCAATTCGGTACAAGAGATATTCGTACTGACAGTGCCATTTCAAGATTTTCAAGAGTCACACCATTACACCAAGCTGGCCTCGTGACAGCTGCAAGAGTGCTGAAGTATTCCTCCAAAGAGCTATTCTGTTCTTTCGTCTTTTCCAAGCTCACAGAACTAGTTTGGTTCAGCAGCTGTTACCTTCGTGGTAATTTTCGCAAGTTCATCAACTTTCTTATTTCTCTTAATGCCATAGTTTTTTTGGTCAGTTAATTTTGTCGTTTATCTAAGGTTTCCTGAGGAAAAATCTAGGAGATAGTAAGGAGAGCAGGCTTGTTCTGTGTAGTGTTTGTTACTGTTTACTTACTCCAAATCATAAAGAGCACTGGTATTGTTCGAACCAACAGAGCTTGCATTGCACTCATAACTAATTCATCTTGTTTCTTCAAGCTAGTTGCTTTATGGTATCACGGTATTCCGAGGCTAGTAAAGAATCTTGAACGAGCATTTAGAGGAACTAACTGTACGATATAATATATAGGTAAGCTTCCTTGGATCATTTTTTAGACACAGCTCAGAAGTAGGCACCTAATATGACCTTTGTTACCTTCAAAAACACAGACGCGATTATTCTCATATACGCCTTTGAATTTCAAGTCCAATAATCTGTTTGAAAGATATTTTCAATATCCACACTACTCACACCTCTATTCCCGAAGGATAAAGACATTTGGAAGAAATTGTATTCTCAAAGAATGAACACGTGAAATGAAGAATCAAAAGTGTATTGAGAACTTTATATTTTTCCGAAAGAACATAAGAAAAATCGTAGACTCAATCAACTCAGCAAACACCCCTTCTAAGAACTAGTAAACATCTGGACAAATCCAAAATGAAATAGTCTGATTCTTTCCCGAACAGACGCCGTAGAAACATATTACTTCCCGAAAACTTCCAAGTAAAATAGAAGGAAGACATATTGCGATTCATTTTCTCGCAGTTCGTGTGGGCATATAATAACTCAGGGAGTAACAATTTCGAAGTAATAAAGATGGGGAAGCGAGTCGGCGGAGTGCAAAGTGCAAAATCAAAAAGAGTAAGAAGTTGCGAATAAAACGAAAGTGTTGGTCGAGCGCCGTCACGCGAATAAGAAGTAACCAACGTTTATGGTTTATCCGTTGGGTAATTTCTGCGAGAATCGTGAACACAACATTTTGAACTTCCTTTCGGTGTAAAGTATTGAACCAGGGGGAAAATGATATTATTAGATCGTTACTACAGACATTTGATGATGAGATGTATTATTGATGAAGTATATTCCATTTCCAAACCTTAATCGTCATAAAAAATTATATGTGCCATATCATCTATCTCTTTATATAGAACATGAGATCAATGAAACATTTAGGGCAAACTAGGTCATAAAAAATTAGAAACTTTTTTTGGGCGCCACCCCTTTTCAGAGCTCGGGAGATATATAGCCTCAGGAATGGGAATTTCAAAATAAGCCTTACGACTAAGAATTTGAAATGTGGCGTTTCAGGTCAACGTTTATGGTATTCTGAGGTGTATTAATTACTATTATGTGAAAGAAGTGTAAGAACTTGTATGTTGAACCTCTCTTAATTATATTGATGTCAACAATCAGCAAAACTTATTTAACAAACTGTATAGATACTTTTAAACTTTTAATATCTTAGTTTTCATCCAACAAAAGAGTGGGGTATTTCCCTCAAAATGTTAAAAGAAGATTTTTCAATACCCATAGGTTATATATGAAGGGTTCAGTACTCAGACAGAGTTACTTACGCATCAGGGTGAGATCATACAATTCTAAAGGAATCCCATAGTTCGACAATACATGCAGCTTCTATTAGATGGGCAATAGAGAAAAATTCCCTATCAACCAACGATAAAGGAATACTTCTCTATTCAATATTCCAAAAACCTCCAGGTAATGTTCCCCAAATTACCATTCCCGAAGAAAACCTCTAGAGTCTCTAAATCCACCTCATAGTGAGTGCGGATTCCAGAAAAGTAACTAATCAAAATATCGAAGAAAAGTGTGGAGAACTGCAAGCGTAGCATCTCAGAGTTGCCAGCAGATGTCGCCACCGATGACATGCGCTCGACACACCGACCCGTCCAGCATAATGGTACGTGAGCTCGTGACACAAGACACATGTTTCGTGAAATGTTCGATTCAAGTTGGAATTTTATATGACGGTATATATAGGTTAGATGAGTGTTTCTTTGGCCTACCTGGGTACACCAGTTACTGCGCATACAAAACAGTTGAAAATCAATGTAGGGCAAAAACAAGAATAATTCGACTATTCAATTTCCGTAGAGTGACAAACTCAATAAGGCAGATCATTTTGGAGAAGGTAACATTGATCGAGATCACTCCAAAGTTTATTCTTTTAGGAGACAAAAATAAGTGATTTGTTCAGAACCGAACAAAAACTATTCGACAATTTAGTTGCCATGGAGGGGGCAAATCAAGGAAGCCGAGAGCCTAGCTAATTCATCTACTCATTTCGTTTGGTCATGAATTAAACACTAATTTTCGTCGTCTAAAAGTGCATTTTAGAGGTAATTTTGTTACCTTCTCCAAAATGAAATCTCTCATTAATTTTTTTCTCTAGGCAAATTAAATTGCTAAATTATTCCTTTTTCGCCCATCTGTTTTCGCAACTTCTCCGTATGCGCATTACCCGGTGTACCCAGGTACGTCAAAAAGACTCGATTACATACTTATCTAGCCTTCATATATCGTCACGTAAAATTTCAACTTAAATCAAAAACTTGATGAAACATGTGCGTGAGCTTTCTGACTATAAAGCGGTCGCTCTCACTAGGCCGATTGGTTGTCATAAGCTGGTGCCAGAGGATTCGGTCTATCTGATTAGTCCACCTCTAGCACCGGAACGAAACAACTTCCCCAAGAGCGTACATCATCCCTCATCCCTCAGAAGGCGAAAACTCGCATTAACGGCACCACGCACCACTTGTATAGAAACAAGTATTCTGACTGAAAATGTTCTTGAATTATCCTCCAAACGATCTCGCCCTGCAACAACAAGGGTGACTAACCAACGGTCAAAACCACCGAGGGGAAATGATAATTACTATACCATCTCTGCGGTTCAAGTTCTTCGGTACAAGAAACCTCGAGACCTGCTACAGGCATTTCATCAAATCACGAGTATATCACGAGAAGAATCCTGTAAACCTTAAACTGACCGTATAAACTCTTCAACGAAACTCAAATCAGAAAATATTTCCACAAACGCTCCTTGACTCACGTCAGTGCTTCTCTTGAATTTTCCCATAAACTCTCAGACCATCGAAGTTGGCTGCCGCACCCGGTATCTATATCCGACGTTTCACGAAGTGGTTTCTCATAGACCACTGCCATTATTCAACCTGAAATATCATTACCGCAATTCGATGGAATCGTCGCAATATCCAATCAGCAGAAGTCACGAAACCACAGAAACAGATGTATCGGAAAGAAAGTGAATGTAGTCAAAGCGAGCGCGCCAAACTGCCCCGGACTGAATTAATTCGCCAGGCGTGCGGAAGATGGCCTTGGCTCAAGAACAATGGCCGGGAGCGAGACGCGCGTGCATTCTGAGAATGTCACGGATGCCAAAATTGCAACAAATTCCGGACCGGGAGAGACGAGCCATTAGCATCGAGTTTTAGCAACGACAGCGTCTCGGCGAAAACAGACGGGTCTGTGGACAGATCTCGATCTGTGCCAAGATTGCGACTATTAGTCTTTCGCTATTGGCTACCGACTTGGAGCTTGTCGACTGCTGACCGTAAATTAGCGCGTTCGCGATGAATAACGATCACATGGTCTTTTGAATAGGAACTTTTCTCGTTGTTAGATGCCGATATTGCAATTCATGCAGATGGATTGACGCAATGAACGGACAGTTTGACATTGACAGCTGAGAATTACGTAACGATGTCGGGCTTTGACAAGATGCATAGAATACTATCGGGTCAGGACGTGCCTGCGGGGTCCTAAGAACTATCAGCTTCCTTGCATGCAGATCTATCATCCATTTGCAGGAAAATACAGGTTCTCGAGATGGAATTTTTCTATTTTACTTCCCATACCATTAAGGGAATTTGTCAAGGCTAATATCTAGTCAAAGAAGGTTGGCAATATTCCTTCTATGCTCTATCCCAATGGAATGAGATCATCTCCAAACAGGGGAAGATGCTGTACAAAATTAGGACCCCCAAAATCCGCTTGGAGCAAGAATCCCAGAAACAAGGCCAACCAAACCTCCATCAAGCAAATGAACTTTCTAACATATTTCTTCGATTTCTTCTAGTATTTGTGTCTTCCAAAATAGTGCAAAAAAATTTTTGAGTCAACAGAAACCAAAGGATCGATTATGGGATCAACCATCGATCATGATTACCGAAGGAAAATGGTAGAACGAAACCAGGTTCCGTTTCGAGTACTCGGTGCTCCTTCACCTCAAAACTTCACCCGAAATAACCACAGACAGTTGGATCAAATTTGAGCCATAATATGGAAAGAATCCGATACTGAAAACGAATGTGACACAGAAATGTGATCTGGCTTTGAAGCTGACCTCAGACAGCCTTAGACCAAGTGATATGGACGCCATTTTTTTACCGTTTGAATTAAAATCTACACGTGAGTGAGAGCGTAGAGTTATGGAAGTTGAGGAAGAGGCCAGATCCTCTTTTCTAAGACTAAAAAAATGATGGAGCTACAAAAGAAATTCCATATTTCTCATGTAAGTTTTCAATTTTCCCAACGCTCAGGCTTTGGTACCTTTGTGAGGCCAACAGACAACTTTGGATTGCTGTTTTGCTTGTTTTGATAGACATCGATAAATTGACCAAGAAAGGTCAACTCTAACTAGCAATCATTCCGAAGCAACTATCTGCACTAAATATAAGAAATTTATTCTTTGAGGATCATATATCAACTGCGATCATACAATAAATCGAACTGATGATATCAGATCTGCATGGTTTAAGAGTTCTTTCCGTTTACAACTCGTATTGAATTTTCCTTAACCATATATTTTTGTGATATGGAAATATCAGCATTAAGTTGAAATTTATACGCTTGATCTTTTGTGATACTTTGTATTCACAGTCGATCAGAAGCCATAATAAAGATTTATTCGCGAATATGCACCTTTATCATTTGCTTCAACCGAATAAATTTGAATAAATATGTAATAATTTGTTCGAATATGTAATAAATTCCGCTTCTTCCTCCTATATGTGGCGCCAACTTTAGAAATTTTAAGACTGGCATTTTGTTGGGTAGATTCGAAGCTACAATATGCATAAGTTGAGAAAGTGAATGAACAGTATCTGCCCATTGGGTCGTCACTATTCCTAAAAATACAGATCCAAATGAGTTCACAACTCGGAAGTGAGATTTCAAATGATTACTGAACTGTTGGAGATGGCACATCAGGACATCTAGTCACTCTGGGTTTTTAGCTACTAGGGAAGAGCAGCACTATCTCTTGTGGAACAATTTTTGGTCATCCTACATCAAACTGCCAACATTCTTGAAACATTCAGAGCGTTCAATAATATTTTGAACCTACCCTGTACCAATTCAATATTAGGGTTCGACAAACCTGAATTCAAATTCTCATCGGCATTCTGATTGATCACTTCAGCACATCACATCAGAAATCTCAGATTTTGTGCATTAGGAACTAGACCTCCGTCCAATTGAATTTTATTTCCTCTTTCATCCTGATATCCGAATTATCAGATAGAACGGAGTTGCAATTTATCGTTCGATTTTCTCTAGGACATAAAATGTGAACTTTCAAATATATCTGAAAAACAATTGAACTTTCATTCAATTAATCTAATGAACTAATCACCACCGAACTCTGAACAAAATGGTGCCGATTACTAACCAAGTTTTATATGATCGCAGAAGTATTTTTTGAGTTATTCAGGAAATAATAATACCGAAGTAAAACCACGAACTCTGACATATTAGTTTCCTAGTATTTCAGAAAATAAAAATCGGGAAAAACTGACATTTGGTGCTCTGTTGTGGAATATCGGCTATGAAGTCCTTGCAAAATATAATTGAAATCTGATAACTACTTCGCCGAACGAAAATTTTCAACAGAAATCAGGAAAATTTTCGAATTTTTTTTTATTCACCAACAATATGCAGTAGACGCACGGTTGTGTGAACATGAGATTTCATGAACCACCCAGTAGAGTGAACTCAAAATTATTCATATTGATATTGAAGAATAGGACTCTCGAAATAGAGAAGTTACTCTACAAGTGATTTATTAAACAAAGAGAGCGAAATTTACCAATAACGAGTGATATGCTGGAACTAAAGGCTTTAGAGTGGCATGAAAAATTAACAATTGGCTCAAAAAGTTTCAACTCGAACGATAAATGGTTGCAAAATTCAAATGACGTTTCATTGCAAAAATACTCAGAATTTCTGGTGTAAAGTTATCTTCTCAGCCAGACCTGGTTGAACTGTTCACAAACGAGTTGAAAGAAAAAAATATTGAAAATATTGACTTCGATTTCAATGGAAGTGTCGATTTAGAAAGAGAATGTCAATATCTTGGTATTATGGAAAACATTATAATCTCCATTCTGAAGTTCTAGATTCACTTAACACAGTATGGAAATGAACGAATCAAAATTATGTTGGCATAAGTGAAATTGTAAGCCTTAAAAAATCAGGAGAAAAAGCTGTTGATTTGAATATATCTCAAAGAAAAGAAAAAAAACTGAATTTAGATATTTTTTCAAAGAAACTATCTATATGCTTATAATTTTCTATAATCACATCAATGTTTGTGCTCAACTATAATAAGGTTATCATGGTCATATGTGACTTTATGGATGGTTCCATCAAAATGGAAAACGCATAAGCGCACTGCCACAAAAGTCACGTAAAACATTGTATACAATTGATTGCGGCAACAATAACAGTACACCAAATCAAATCTGATATTGAGTTTCACGCTGCTCGTCTGGAAATTACAAATGATATTTTACAACAGCTATTAATTTCGATGATGAAATGTTGCGATGTAATCTTGGAGAACATCGGAGAGTCGCATGCATTTAATATTTCGATTATTTCTCTTCCATACTCAATAGTAAAGTGCAACGAAGATGCTTGTAAAATGCAATAGTGCACACATTTCAATTTTTGAGAGGGTAGTAGTTCACAAAGTATCGATAAAAGAATCGATCCTTCATTTCACAAAAGGTTTAGATATTCCATATTCAAAATGATATACAGGGTGAGTCTTTAAGTGGTACATGATTGGAACTATAGATTCCTCATCCTTATCAAATAAAACATTTCTTTCATTTGCCATTTTTCTGTAGCTTCCAGATGATTACACAGAAAGAAATGAACTATTGTGTAAAGCTTTCTATATTTATGTTATGACACATGTTCTTAAGTAATCACTTTTATTCTACTTGACAAGATTTCCTTATTAAAGAAACTATAGAACATTAGCATGAAGAATGCAGATAAAGTCTATCATAAGTCACCATAAGAATATTCATTCATTTAAGAATACTCAATTATTCGTTATAATTTCTGCTTGAACACACAGTTTCAGAGATAATCGACGTTGAATGTTATGAAATCTGATGAACCTTCGAGAGATTTCCATATTCATGTGGATTCGACCCTGAGTTAGTGAAGGCCTTAAAATCAGCTTCGCCCACGTTTATCCGGACGTATGAATTTCTCAGTGTACTAATTCTAGCCTAACGGCCGACCGTAAACACAATAACTTCCGAAAGAAACAACCGAATTCGTGAATGGGTAAAATGCACCCAATGATTCCGCAGATATACCCATTCAAAATTTTATTTTCCCAATATTTCCAAAAATACAGATTAGATCGAATTGAAATCCAGTACTTTATACAAAAATGAAAGTTTGAAGATTCATACTGAATTTAATGAGGATAATATGATGGGAAGATGACAGAATATTGAATGTTTGAAAAAAAAATTAAATTTTTTTTTTCGTATTGTTCTAATGCCACGATCTTCACGAAATTTTGCACAATGTTGTCCTTCAACATCTCCAAACTAGCTGCGAAGTTTCATCGCGATTGAATCAGTATTTCTTGAGTTTGACCGGAAAAAAAAACTATATTGAGAAGAAAACCACGAAATTCTACATATTTTTTCCCAATATCTCCACAACGAATAGCCGTATCAAACTGAAATTTGGTACACTGCTGTGAAATATGAAGTTTACGGTATAGCTGAAATTTTTGTAGAATATGAATAATGGTTTCAGGAACAAAAATTTTTTCGAAAAAAATTTTGAAAATTTTTTTTTTAATTGAGTAACCATACGATTTCAACGAAATTCTGCTTAAAATTGCGCGTCGTTATGCCAACTAACTGCCAAGTTTCAATCCAATCGCCCCAGTAGTTTCTGAAATATGAGGGAAATAACCTCAAAATTTCAAACGGCTGTAACTCCGAAACTATTCGGCCGATTTGGCCCATTAACTTAATCTTTGTATTTTTCAATGCAACCCCTCCTGAAATTTTCAAGTTGTAGAATCGTCCGTACGCCCGTTATCGTGGTGACGGCCGGCAGGACAGAATCGATTTTGACACCGGATTCGTCATCAGTGAGTCCAACCTGGTCGTTTAAGACCATTTTCGGCTCAATCATCGAAAATTACAGATATTTGGACAAAACGATAGCACGCTGTTCCCCTAGAACATGCGCGCAAAAATTAGAATTTTTTTTTCAAATTGTTTTGTATTCCGAAAAAAATAATGATATCGAGAAAAAACACGAAATTCGACATATTTTTTTACAATATCTCCAAAAATTATTATCGCAACAAACTGAAATTTGGTACACTGCTGCGGAATATGTTTGAGATTTCGTCTGAATAGAATCAATGATTTCTGAAGAAAAAATTTTTTTCGACAAAAATTTCGAAAAAAATGTTTTCAAAATTTACAGACAAAACGATGTCAACAAAAAGTTGCGAGTCCTTATGTTCCAACTAACTGCCCAGTTTCAAATGAATCGCTTCAGTGGTTTTCGAAATATCAGGAGAATAAACTCAAAACTTCAAATAGCTATAACTCCAAAACTATTCGACCGATTTCACCCATTAACGAACTAAACCTCTGCATTTTGAAATGCAACCCTGAAATTTTTAAGTCGATAGGGTTCTCCGTGCTCCCGTAATCGTGCCCACAGATGGACGGCCGGACAGAATCGATTTTGACATCGGATTCCTCATCAGTGAGTCCAACCTAGTCGTTTGAGACCATTTTCGGCTCAAAATTCGAAAATTACAGACATTTGGACGAAACTATAGCACGGTGTTCCCCAGAACATGCGCGCAAAAATCTTTCATCTTCTCGAAATCTAAAAGGTCCCCATGAACTTAAAGTAAATCTGAGTTAATGATCCTGAGCTACCCTTACAGAAAGAATAAATTTGAAGAAGTTAAAGTGACATTTCTACAGGAAAATTGTAGACACTTTTTGCCCGTTTTCATCCGTAGTCACAACATACACAGACATTCAAAGTCAACACAGTACAGCCAATACAGGCCAATCTATTACGACAATTCTTCCACAATTAGTGAGGCTATCATTCGAAATGAACGTGGAGAAAATTGAAATGAATTCGAATAGTCTTTGTTCTATTTCTGTTGGGAGTATACAGTCGCCCAGCAGTTTGGACGCCGTTTCGTTCACAGAACCCACTGCGAAGTTGGAGCTAGGTTCATCCGGACGCATGCACGGTAGCAGGAGCGTAACGATTGAGCTGCAGGAATGCCGCTCTTGTAGTAAATTAGTGACTTTACTACCATGATCTTGGTTAGCTGAGTTTTCACTCCGGCAGCTTGCAAGTTTATCGAAATGAATTATTTTCAGGAACATCTAGTATTTATCTTTGTATGAATGATGAAGATGTTCGAAAATGTTGAATCTGGTGATTCAGCTGAAGTAATCACACATTCTGCGTGGAGGTCGTCAAACAGAATTTCCCAATTAAAATTTGCCTGTAATTGGTTGTACTCATGTGAGCAAGTCTCAAAAAAATGAAAAAAAAACTGGACAGTTATTCCAAATATTCAATCGATTTTGCAAGAAATATTTTGATAGATGACTTCGGTCCAAGTTGCCAACCCAAAAATTTCGTCGAATATACAAGCACTGGGGAATGGGAATTTCAAACCGACATGATGAAGTTCGCGTTACTAATTAATATCCGTAGACTCTGCATCGGCTCCTCAAACCAGATAATTGAATCCAAATATGGGTAATCGAGATCATCTTTGATTGGCTGAAATTTATGTTGGGATTCCTGATTTCACGTCGTGTTTACAGTCGGACTGTGGCTGGCTATAAACGCCGCGCTAACTTAGAGCGATTTCAAGCGATGGACCAAAAGCTCCGGTTATATTTACGGTTATCCAAATTTACAGATTATCCATTGTCTATATGTCAGTTTGGATAACCGTAACTATAACCGGAGCTTTTGGTCCATCGCTTGAAATTGATTTTAGTATGTACTCGAAATTTTCGGTCGATCTCATTACGTCCAACATTAAAATAATGACTGTGGTCAGATTTGACATATTCATATCAGTGTTGCCATATCTCTAAACTTGTGGAGTATTCTTCGTACTATAAAAGATGTTTTTTGAACTAGATTATGCGGGATCAAAACAGTCTTACAGCAATGATTTATGTTGAAAATTAAGAACAGAGAGATGTAGCCAGGGCTGGGCAAAATACATGCTTGGCTCAATTGAAATACAAATTACAAAATACTTTCTCGCAGGTATTTGAAATACAAAATACTTTCAAGTCGGGTATTTGAAATGTAAAATACAAAATACAGTATTTTAACTATTTGTATTTGAAATACAAATTACAAAATACATTCAGGTGTTGCGTAAAATGTGAAAAGAGTAAAACTAATTCAGCTCAGCTATTTTGTCGCTGAATAAAGAATTTCCTTTCAGAAACACAAGACTTTGAATGTATTATCAGACAAACAGCCTCTTGTTGGGAAATGAATAAAACCTGCTAAAGAAAACAATCTTTCTACAGGTCCTGATGGGCAGAAACTTGTGTTATATTGTATGAATACTTTTTTACGCGCTTATTCATGCGGAACAGCGCGTTATCATTTCATCACAATGTTTGTAATTTTCGAATTTTGAGTCGAAATTGGCCTCAAACGACTAGGTTGGACTCACTGATGAAGAATCCGTGGTCAAAATTAATTCTGTCCGTCCGGCCGTGTGCGCTGTTATCTTCGAAAGAAAGGACCTAGAGTCTTGAAATTTTCAGTTTAGGTTAAGATCCTGAATATCTCGGTTGGGTTCGTTAATGGGCCAAATCTGCCGAATGGTATTTGTGCTACAGCCATTTGAAATTTTGATTTTTCAATAACTCGAAAATTATTCATCCATGGAAAAATTCGAAAATAAAAATTATTTTTTTGAAAATTTAATTTTAAAATTTTCCTATTTCATTGAAATTTCCAAGTCACCATTTCGCAATGTGAACAAGCGCGTAAAAGTTGCTGACTTCACGTCATCGCTTTTCTAGATTTTTTATGTTAGGATAATGTTCAAGGATGGTAAGCTCTTTGCTCTTATCGTTTTTAGAAGTTGACTAACTCTAACTCCATGATGAAATGACCATTGCGCAGGACCTTTTATTCCTTTCCATTTGCCGGAAATATGATTGCTAGCAAAAGAGCTAGATGAAGCAGATGAACGTCGCGCCATCTGAAGGGAGATTCAGGGACTATTTTCTGTAGAGCGCTCAGCGCTAAATATATTTGTTCGAAAATATTTCGAAGACAAAAGTATCGAAACACAAAATACAAAATACTTCAGCGTCAGGTATTTGAAATACCAATTACAAAATACATTATCGGGAAGTAATTGAAATACAAATACAAAATACGTATTTCAATTACAAGTAATTGAAATACTGCCCAGCCCTGGATGTAGCCAAAGAGAAGAGGTAATCGAAACATTTTGTCGAGGCATCAATTTACCTTAGTGTGAAATTTGCACCGTTTTCACTCCGAAATCTATAAATGTCAAGGATACCTACTTCTTCAGAGATTAAATAATGTTATCATCTTTCCTATACATAATTTATCGGGATGTCACTGTTATTCACACAGAAATTCCTTTCGTGGCGCCACATATAACAAATATCGAGTAAGGATCTCCAGGTTGAAAGATTATTTATTTTATTTATTCCAGAAATATGTTTCTTTGTTGCTGAATTTCACTTTCTACAGTCAGAACCTCTCGATTATCTCGAATCCAAGGTTTCCCATGATTACAGGGCTGGGCAGTATTTCAATTACTTGTAATTGAAATACGTAGTTGAAATACAAATACGTATTTTGTATTTGTATTTCAATTACTCCTTGAAAATGTATTTTGTAATTAGTATTTCAAATACCTGACGCTGAAGTATTTTGTATTTTGTATTTCGATACTTTTGTCTTCGAAATACTTTCGAACAAATACATCTAGCGCTGAGCGCTCTACAGAAAATAATCCCTGAATCCTCCTTCAGATGGCGCGATGTTCATCTGCTTCATCTAGTTCTTTTGCTAGCAATCATATTTTCGACAAATGGTCCTGCGCAATGGTCATTTCATCATGGAGTTAGAGTTAGTCAACTTCTAAAAACGATCAGAGCAAAGAGCTTATCATCCTTGAAAATTATCCTAACATAAAAATCTAGAAAAGTACTGACGTGAAGTCAGCAGCTTTTACGCGCTTGTTCACATTGCGAAATGGTGACTTGGAAATTTCAATGAAATAGGAAAATTTTAAAAATAAATTTTCAAAAAAAAATAACTTTTTTTTCGAATTTTTCCATGGATAATTCTTCTTATTGACACTGTCCACATTCCAACCAAGTTTCATTTCGATCAGATGAATATATTTCGAGTTATTGAAAAATCAAAATTTCAAATGGGTGTAGCACAAAAACCATTCGCCAGATTTGGCCCATGAACGAACTTAACCGAGATATTCAGGATCTTAACCTAACCTGAAAATTTCAAGACTATAGGTCCTTCATTTCGGAAGTTACAGCGCACACGGGCGGACGGACAGAATAAATTTTGACCACGGATTCTTCATCAGTGAGTCCAACCTAGTCGTTTGAGGCCAATTTCGGCTCAAAATTCGAAAATTACAGACATTGTGATGAAATGATAACGCGCTGTTCCCCAGGACAAGCGCGTAAAAATGTGTTCATACAATATAACACAAGTTTCTGCCCATTAGGACCTGTAGAAAGATTGTTTTCTTTTGCAGGTTTTATTCATTCCCCAACAAGCGGCTGTTTGTCTGATACTACATTCAAAAATCTTGTGTTTCTGAAAGGAAATTTTTTATTTAGCGATAAAATACCTGAGCTGAATTAGTTGTACTCTTTTCACATTTTACGTAACACCTGAATGTATTTTGTAATTTGTATTTCAAATACAAATAGTTAAAATATTGTATTTTGTATTTTATATTTCAAATACCCGACTTGAATGTATTTTGTATTTCAAATACCTGCGAGAAAGTATTTTGTAATTTGTATTTCAATTAAGCCAAGCATGTATTTTGCCCAGCCCTGCCTATGAACGTTTACAAAATCAGCATTTTGTTTCATTCATACTAAATATTAATTCAATACAGCTATGATATGCTGGCGTATTTTCTTGAAATATTATTCAGTCATATCTTCAATAATAGATCCATTCATTTAAAAATATAAGTTTGGATTCGAATTATCTTTTCAAGATAGCATAAATAAATACTCATATTGGAGTAATGCCAGCTGTGCAAATTAAATTGGCATAATTTTCCAAATTCGAAGGCTCAGTTTAACCTTATCATCATCCATTTCGCGTTATAGTCGATGATATGAAGTTGCACAAATGACAAAACTGTGCTGATTGTCATAACGTTGAATATTCAATTTGTTGTGAACAATTCGCTTACACCTGATAGTGATGGTGAATCTGAATTTTGGCTTATTTGTTGTAGGGAACAGGAGCGTTATAAAATTCGAGGTGAAATTAAATTTATCTGATCGACTGTAACATTAAGAAATGACCGTGACATCTTCAATATTGCGCGCATGTTCTAGAGGGACAGCGTGCTATCGTTTTGTCCAAATGTCTGTAATTTTCGATGATTGAGTCGAAAATGGTCTCAAACGACTAGGTTGGACTCATTGATGACGAATCCGGTGTCGAAATCGATTCTGTCCAGCCGGCCGGCCGTAGACACGATAACTGTCGAACGAAGCCTCTTAGCGACTCAAAACTTCCAGGGTAGTTCGCGCATTGGAATGCCGCGGTTGTGTTCGTTAATGGGCCAAATCGGTCGAATAGTTTCGGAGTTATGGCCATTTGAAATTTTGAGCTTATTTCCCTCATATTTCAGAAACTACTGGAGCGATTGGATTGAAACTTGGCAGTTAGTTGGAGCAAAACGACGCGCCACTTTGAGTGAAATTTCGTTGAAATCTTATGTTCACTCAATGAAAAAAAAGTTTTTTCAAAATTTTTTTCGAAAAATATTTTTTTTTTCTGAAAAAATTGTGCATATTTGAGAAAAATTTCAGCTATACTTTGAACTTCATATTTCACAGCAGTGAACCAAATTACAATTCGATACGGCTATTAGTTTTGGAGATATTGGGAAAAAATATGTAGAATTTCGTAGTTTTCTTCTCGATATCGTTGTTTTTTTCGGTAAAACTCGAGAAATACTGATTCAATCGTGATGAAACTTCTCAGCTAGTTCGAGGATGATGAAGGAGAACATTGTGAAGAATTTCGTGATGATCGTGTCATTGGAACAATTTGAAAAAAAAATTTCAAATTGTTTTTTTCAAATATTTAATAGTGTGTGATCTTCTCTTCATATTATTTCTCTTAAATTGACCCTGAACCTTGGCCTATGAACCTTCAAACTTTCATTTTTCAATGAAGTACTGGATTTCAATTCGATCTTATCTGTATTTTCGGAAGTATTGGGAAAATAAAATGTTGAATGGTCCTAACGGCCGGACCGTAAACACAATAACTTCGGTCAAGTTCGATATCAGGCGAAATTCACCCAGTTGTTAAGTTGTTATAGTCCTCCTCAACTTTGTTCAATAGCACAAAAAATCTGTTTCGAAGGTTTATGCAGAATTTCATGTGGATAATATGATAAGACGATCGAAAAATATAAAATAAAACATTATTTTGAATTATTTTTTCGAATTGTTCTGATGACACGATCATCAAAAAATTCTGCATGAAGTGCATTTCCCAACTAGTTACAGTTTCCATCATGATTGGATCGGGGTTCTCTTATTTAATCCGGAAATAACAATGACACCATGGAAAAAACAATAAATTCGACATATTTTTTCCAATATATCCAAGGATAAGAATCGGATCGAGATGCGCGAACTACCCTATAAGTTTCAAGTCGCTAGCTTAATCCGTTCGACGATTATCGTGTCGTCGGCCGGCCGAACAGAATCGATTTTGACACCGGATTAATCATCAGTGAGTCCAACCTAGTCGTTTGAAACCATTTTTGGCTCAATCATCGAAAATGACAGACATTTAAACAAAACGGTAGCAAGCTGTTCTATAGAACATGCGCGCTTTAAAGGACGGCTTGAAGGTTTAGCAGATTTTTTTGAGGAACATGTTGTTGAAATATCGCATAATATTTTTATCAAGAAGATTTGAGAAAGTTTTCAGTTCGATCTCGCTGAAATTTTGCATAAAACTCTAAGCCGTCATCTTTCAACCAAATTTCATTTCGATTGGATCCATTTTTCGGAAATGAGGGAGTTTTTACCTATTCATACATTTTTTCTTCAGTGTAAGGCTCCAAAGCTATCTAGCAAATTACGGCCCACCTAAAACAAAATTATTTCCGAAAAAAACTTATCAACTTGACATTAAATGTAGAGCAAACGTATAAAATTATCTTATAGTATACAGAATATAACATTTTATTATCTGAAGTTGATGTAATTTCTGGAGAAGCTGTATTTTTCCAAAAATTCCAGGTGAGCAATTTGATGTTCAACTGAAATGACATAATTTGTGTTGTGATTTTTTCGCAACACCTATTTCATTCTTATTACCACCTTCTCATCATGAATCGAGATTCTGTACGTTACTCAGTCGACATGAAAATCTGCGATCATCGTTTACTCTGCACAAGAAGTTAATCATACTTAAAGGAGGAAACCATTCATCTCCCAGAATTATCGTATTGAACGAAAGAGCCGTACGTAGGTGTGAACTGTTTATAAACAAGTTACAGTTGATAGCTGTGCCAAGTATCTACTCCAGAGAACAAGCAACGTGCACATCAAGACCCTATCAAGGCAACACTAGCCTGGCAACAGCAGTGTCCGTGTTATTCTAAAACAGGAATTTCGATACTTTTAGGCAGCGCAAACCGGCTCTGCCGGGCCTACATTCCTCTGATTCATTTCTGCAACTATTTTTCGAAGAGACCGCCTACATGTCCATTGAATCGCGTGGTTAATGAGCCTCTGTTTCAAGGTACAACCTTCAAACTGCTATCTGCCTCTAGTCAATCAGGCCTATTCTGGTTGCAAATAGAAATATTGCCAGGAAAAAGATATTGCTTCCATAATAAGATTAGAAATATTGGTATTCTGATCATCAATAGACGACTTCGGCACAAGTAATTAAAAAAATTAAATTATCTGTAAAGATGCCTCGGCTCTTCAGACAAGATAATAGACGACTTCGGCCCAAGTTGCCAACCCACAATTTACTTAGCAAGTTTACTTTCACTGGGGAACGGGAATTTCAAGACAAATTCGTCATGATAAGGTTCGCGTTATTTATAAATACCCGTAAAACATGCCTCGGCTCTTCAAACCAGATAATTCCTTCCAAATATAGGTTTTTGTTAAGATCGTCCCCGATTGGCTGAAATTTAGGTTGGGACTCCTGATTTCATGCAAACAGTGTCAATTTTCCTAGGATACGTTCCGAAAATCAACTCTGTTGTTTCGGTTGCCGATTTTCCGCTCCGTAAATATGAAATATTCGGATGGTTCTTGGAACAAGCGCGTGAAAAAGGTTATTTACGGAATCTGGTTGATGAAAATGCGGTCGATTTACTGTCACCAGAACGATTTTCTATGGTAAATATCCATAGCATAGAACAATCATGTTTACTTTAGGTTTGTTTTGGTTCCGAGTTCAGAACCACAGACTATTGGTCTATGCTAGAACCGTCCCGAACAGATCTGAACTCGGAACCAAAACAAACCTAAAGTAAACATAGATTGTTCTATGCTATGGATATTTACCATAGAAAATCATTCTGGTGACAGTAAATCGACCGCATTTTCATCAACCAGATTCCGTAAATAACCTTTTTCACGCGCTTGTTCCAGGAACCATCCGAATATTTCATATTTACGGAGCGGAAAATCGGCAACCGAAACAACAGAGTTGATTTTCGGAAAGTATCCTAGGAAAATTGACACTGTTTGCATGAAATCAGGAATCCCAACTTAAATTTCAGCCAATCGGGGACGATCTTAACAAAAACCTATATTTGGAAGGAATTATCTGGTTTGAAGAGCCGAGGCATGTTTTACGGGTATTTATAAATAGCGCGAACCTTATCATGTCGAATTTGTCTTGAAATTCCCGTTCCCCAGTGAAAGTAAACTTGTTAAGTAAATTGTGGGTTGGCTACTTGGGCCGAAATCGTCTATTCCTTCCAAATATAGGGTTTTGTTAAGATCATCTCTGATTGGCTGAAATTTGAGTTGGGATTCCTGATTTCATGTTAATAGTGTCAAATTTGTTTAGGATTTATTCCGCAAATCAACTTGGTTATTTCGGTTGCCGGTTTTCCATTCCGTAAATATGAAATATTCGGTTGCTTCCTGAAAAAAAAGTTAATTACGGAATTTGGATGATGAAAAAACGTTCTTTCTGTCACCAAAACATATCCATAGCATAGAAAAATCTTTATTTACTTTATGATCCATAGAACATAGAAGAGACAACAATCAACAATGAAAAAATTTCTAGGTATGGTCTATGGATCATAAGGTAAATAAAGATTGTTCTATGCTATGGATATGTTACCATAAAACATTGATTGTCGTTCTGTTGCATAGGCTTAATATGTCTATGTTCAGGTGACAGAAAGATTGCTTTTTCATCAATCAAATTCCGTAATAAACTTTTTATTTCAACCGAATATTTCATATTTACAGAACGGAAAACCGGCAACCGAAATAATCAAGTTGATTTGCGGGAAACATTCTATATAAACTCATTAACATGAAATCAGGAATCCCAACTCAAATTTTAGCCAATCAGAGATGATCTTGACAAAAACCTATATTTGGAAGGAATTGTCTTGTTTGGTAAGCCGAGGCATCTTTTACGGATATTTATAAATAACGCGAATCTTATCATGTCGAATTTATTCTGAAATTTCCCTTCCCCAGTGATAGTAAATTGGGAAGTAATTTGTGGGTTGGCAACTTGGACCGAAGTGGTCTATTGACTTTGCGTTTATCGATATTACAATTCAGGCAAATTAGAGCAGACATTTGCTATTTCTGGTCTTGATCAGGATGACATACTCGAAGCTTGAAGTGAGGAGTTATTCATGTCTCCATTGAGCCTCCGTTTCAAGGTAAGATCAACCTTCAAACTGCTATCAGCCGCTATTGAATGAGTTCATTCAGAGGAGCTCCTAATCTGGGATTGGGAGATATTTACGTGTTGTCTTACCTTAATTTCGGTTGAAATCGCGTAATCCCGATCCATGTGACCTTAAATCCAAATATGGCACAATTTGCGGTATTCCCTCGACTGAATCACTCAGTTGCCAACAGCTGATACAAACACGTAGCGCACTCGATCGGATGACAAGCGGACGGAATGCTGCCTTCGCCAGGGCGATACAGTGACTGAGAGTCGACTTGCACTAGCCCGTAGATCACGCTCTCCACGCGCATACAACTGCCTGCTGGTGCTGAAAGCAAGTTTTCCGTTCTCCGAAGGAGTCTCCTCTCGCTTGGTGACTTGGTGTTAATATAATGACTGCTTCTTTTTGCCTTGATGATTGCGCATAGTAGGCTTCCTAATTGAACAGATGAATTACGCTGCGATGGTAATTGTCGAACGCTACGCCGGTTTAGTGATGAAATTTCGACAATTAAGTGGGATGCATGAGAAGGGTTTTTTGGATATTGTTCATTTGCGATCAACACCCCATTAAACCATTAGGTTGAAGCGTTCCACCTGCTAGGAATGGGTCCGAAAATTCTTTCATTCGATTTCTTGGATGCATGTTCAGCTATCGTAGTTAGAATTTCATCCGCTGAGTTACGAAACTCCAATCGAAAATAGCAAAAAAAAATATCTAGAAAACCACTGACGTGAAATCAGCAGCTTTGGCGTGCATGCTCAAAGGAGATGACGGCTTTGGCAACGAATTTGAACATGCGCGCAAACACTGCCGACTTAACGTCAGTGCTCTTCTAGTTTTTTCGATAGTACTGGATTTCAACTCAATCTGAACTGTATTTTTGAAATTATTGGGAAATTCAACCGGTATGTCTACGGAAGCCCCGAACCTACTCTATAAATATCGAAATTCTAAGTCGTTTCTTGAGGAAGTTATTGTGTTTACGTTCGAATTGAAATCTAGTACTTTATCGAAAAATTACAGTTCGAAGGTTCATACAGAATTGATGACGATAATATGATCAGAAGATCACAGAATATTGAATATTTGAAAAAAAAAATTCAAATGACTGTTGGTCATATTATGGATTCAAGTTTGAAAAAAAGGTCCATATTCACGTTCGCGAAAATAAAAAATTTACTCCCTCATAGGTTGAAGATAAGAAAACCACTTGCAGATAAAATCAATTAAACCTATTTCGATTTTTTCTCGAAAGTTATCGAAAAAGTAAAATTCGTCCCAGGTTAAGACCTTAATAATGGAGGCAGACTTCGTGAATGGGTTAAATTCACCCAATGATTCCGCAGATATGCCCATTAAAAAATTCATTTTTACAGTTCGTTTTGGAAGTAATTCTGTTAACGATCGGCAGTTGGACGATATGCCAAAGTTTGCACCAAATAAAAAGAAAGTCGCCAAATGTTTCCAGGAGGAAACGAACAAAAATTGTTGACGTCACTTTAGAGCTTTTCTGGAAATTTTTCATAGCAGACACTCATGTTCTCAAATAGGCACAATATAATTCGTCGAGTAATTGTTGAAGTACCTATGAAGTGAAAAAAGTATAAAATAGATATTCATCTCGAGAGTTTTGATACAGGTGTTCTACTCGATGGCCGATAACAGTTTGCGGGAGTACTTTTGATATTGAGGTATTACCGCTCAAATCTTAAATTCCCTGAACAAGGCGGGTCTTCAAGTTGTGAATTAATTTTAATCATAGATTCCCCTAATCAAATTGAACACTTTAAACGCTTCTGTTTTAAGATACAAGAGCATTATCATCCTTCCAAATATCTGTAATTTTACGAATTCTACCCGGACGAACATATGTCTGTATTTTCGATTGAACATACCTAGAGTATTGAAGATTTCAGGGTGCGTTTGAAGACTGATGTTATCAGATTGAAACTTCGTAATAGGTTGAATTATACAAGCGCGCAAGACTACACACCAATGTCTTCTATAAATAATTCGTTTTTTGATTTTCCAAATTTTTGTTGAAAAATTGAAAATTTTGATTTCTATTACATTTGGATTAGGACTTGAATAGTCTTTTTAACATTTTAACAATATGAAATTGGTTACACAAATTTCAGGTCCATCCGATACTTACATTAGGCAATATTGAGGAAATAGGTTATATGTCAAATTTCGCTCTGGCAACAAATTTGAATAATTGCCCTAAAGATCCTAGCCTTACGTCAGTGCAATT
Source organism: Myrrha octodecimguttata (assembly GCA_958510865.1). Classification (NCBI taxonomy): domain Eukaryota; kingdom Metazoa; phylum Arthropoda; class Insecta; order Coleoptera; family Coccinellidae; genus Myrrha; species Myrrha octodecimguttata. The sequence goes on along the minus strand of OY294056.1, from coordinate 71,385,612 downwards.
CTAGTGAGTTTTCGTGTACTATTCCTACAAACTTGGGGACAGTTTAAAGGAAAAGCTGTTTAGTTTCTAAGAAAAGAGTATATTTTGCAGCATTTTTGTCTGGAGTTTTCTAAATCAATAAAACATTCTCTAATAATATTTTTTTCCTATTATCTCACATCGATTCATAAAATTATAAGAAAAATCTTTACGAAAGCAGATGAATTCAATCTCAAGTCACTATATGAATCGACAATATTATTCTATGAAAATAATTTCTTTCTCATCATTCCTCTTGAAAAGCAACCTTCTCGAGATATTCGACGTGAAATTAACGAAACCTGATGAAATGTCGAGAGTTCTCCTAAAGATTGCAGAGTATAGAATATTTGAGAAAAAGATATGAATTTTTTTTAATTGTTCTAATGGCACGATGATTATTAAATTTGAAAAAAAGTTGTTCATCAGCCTTTTTATACTAGTAGCCAAGTTTCATCATGGTCAAATCTGTTTTTCGAGATATTCCAAAAAAACAAAGACACCGAGGAAAAAACCGCGAAGTTTGAAAGATTTTTTCGAAATACCTCCGGAAATTATGCTCATATCAAACTGAAATTTCGTGCAGTGTTGTCAATTTTAGAGTTCAACTTCTTGGAATCTGAGTTACAGAGAAAATTTCGAAACAATTTTTTTTTTAAATTCAATGCTAAGATCTCAACAAAACTTCGGAAAAAGGTGCGCATCGTCTTGCTTCAACTAAATGCCAGGCTTCAATCCAATCTCCTAAATATCAGGGAAAATACCTCAAAATTTCAAATAGCTATAACTCAGAAACCGTTCAACCGATTTTCCCCATAAATGAAGTTAACCGTCGCATTTTGGAATGCAACCTCATCTGAAAATTTCGAGTTGATAAGGTTCTCTGTTCTCCTGTAAAAATGATGTCCTCTTGTGGATCGAAGGGCTTATTTATAATTCTTTATAGTGTTGCCTGCGAGATCCCCTGATGTAAATGGCATATAATTTCTTAGTGAAGGTACTACAGAACTCAGTTTGTGTACAAACACAATGAAATTGATAATAATAAAAATAATAGTGCCTTAATTGAAACGGAAAAAAAAAATTATATATAATTCAAACATTTGGGGCGGAGTCTAGCTTCAGCTACTCCACTCAACCCCAAAAACAAAAGAAATATTAATCTGAGGAAAAAAATATATAAACGGGTAATTAAACTTCAAGTGAATTAATGAATTGAAACAAGCAACTGAACTATGACCAAAATTAAAAACATATAAAAACAATTTTCAGTCTATGACTGGTTCATAAACAACTTCTTTTTCAGTTCCCTACGCAATGAGCCCAAAGAAATCCCCTCACACCCTATCAAGAACTCATTGTGTAAATTCACCGCATTGAAGGTAAAAGAGCGCCGAAATTAACATATGTATACATATGGCAAGCAATTTCATAAAAAAAATTTTAAGTAGAGGTGCCGCTCAACTTCGAATTCAGTACCAGAAATTTTGTGACCCGACATATTATTAGTTCCAAAGATGAAGGATTGTCCCATATGCTCTCGTAGTAAAACTTCACTCAGGCAATCCACTTCACCGGTATATCGTATATCCGCCTTCAAACCTGCTTGGTCAGGTTGTACCAGAACCACAAATTGTGATAGAACCCTCGTTCAGTGACGTCATCCTTGGGGAAGTCCTATTTTAGTGTAGTATATAACTTATAGCACATAGTGCGGACGATTATTTTTATTTATTGTTTTACTACCTGTGGCCTAGGGCACCGCTTGTGGAATTTTAAACATGCATACTTCTTATCTGATTTATACAGGGTTTGAATAAAGATTGAAAACCATGTGGTTATCTCAATGAATAAGACGGTATTTGAGCTAATGGCAATAAGACAACGCGCTGGAAATGTGTTTAGTTAAGTTCATCAGGAGGCAAAATAGGTTGAAGGGTTCCAGAGTTGAAACAATTTTGAGATATTTAGGTTAGTTCCGCCATATCTCGAGAAGTATTAATGCGATCAGTGCTAAATTTCGTGATGATTTATACATCAAAAAATTTAAAAAAAAACATTCTAAAATTTTTTTCGGACATTTTTGATCAAATTGCAATGAAATATAACATTGTCTTTGTATTCTACAAGGATGTTAAAAATTTCATATTGATCCTGTATTTATTTTCGAGGATATTGAGACAAAAGTTGTTAAATTTCGTTCTGGGGAACTGAGCGTGCTATCGTTTTGTCCAGATGTCTGTAATTTTCGAACTACTGAAGCGATTAGATTGAAAATTGGCAGTTAGTTGGAGCATAACAACGCGCAACTTCGAGCAAAATTTTGTTGGCATCGTATGGTCACTCAATTTAAAAAAAAAATTTGACATCATTTTTTCAGAAAAAAAAATTTTTTTCAGGAACTATCGATCGTATTCGGGAACAATTCTGCTCATACTTTGACCTTTATATTCCACAGCAGTGTGCCAAATTTCAATTCGAAACAAACATTAGTTTTGGAAATATTGGGAAAAAAATATGTGAAATTTCATGGTTTTCTTCTCGATATCGTTGTGTTTTTTATATAACACAAGAAACACTGATCAATCATGATGAAACTTCGCAGCTAGTTTGAAGATGCTAGAGGACAACTTTATGGGAAATTTTGTGATAATCATATCAGTAGAACGATTTGAAAGAAAAATTTCAAAATTTTTTTTAAATATTCACTATTCTGTGATTTTCTCATTATATTGTCATCATTGAATTCTATATGAACCAAAAGCTGCTGCCTTCACGTCAGTGCTTTTCTAGGTTTTTTCCCAAAACTATTAACTAAATTTCGATAAACTTTGGTACATAGCTTGAAGCTGATATTTCACTATCGATAGTGTTTCAAATTTCAGTTCAATCCGAAATTTATGATAAGAGGAGATACTGTAAAAGTAATATATCAAAATCCAAGCCACTTGAACTGAAGTGATCAAATTTCAACTTCGATGTTGAACGATAACGACGCACAACTTCGTGCAAAATTTCGTGAGGACCATATGAGTAGAACTCTGTAATTACCCACCCACCCAAAATAAGATCACTCAAGGTTATATTCGTTCAAACCCGAAGCGCATAATTGATTGAAAGGCATTATGTCCTTTGATACCTAACTGAATACTTTCATTATATAGCAATTTTTCATTTTAAATTATTCAATTGTTACCATTATCAAGTTCGACACCCTGTAGTCTTGAAGTGAATATTATGGTGCACCATTTCTGCTAAAATGAATGAATATCTCACCTTATCAAAATACTGTTGGCTTCTGTTAGGTTGATATCTGAAACAAAGAAGACTTTATAATACACTTTTGATCCAAGAATATTCGAGGAATTGGATGAGAAAAGATAATTCTGATCGTATAATCCATGAAAAATAAGGCATAAATGAATTCGATCGGATGTGTTCTGTAGAACATTTTGGCGAAATGAAATATCGAAAACGTATATCTCCAGAATCATTAGGTGAATTTTTCCCATTCACGAATCTCTGATCCTGCCAACAAAACAGTGTATAACTACTTTCTGATTCTCCTTCTTTAAGAGACATATCGCTACTATGTCGATATAACGATATGTCTCTTGACGCAGGAAACGTGGTTTTCGAAACGTGCTTTAGACGCAGAAAGTGTAAGTGGATTAGAGAGTGGTAACACAATGTTTTGTTATCAGTATTCTATACACAGTGAACTCAAATAGCTAATTTCTGATCCTGCCATTCCACATAAAAATGAATGGATTATCCCATTATTCAATATCATCACATTCATCGCCAATTAAAATATTCATTTCTATTGTACTTGGTAGTTTATTTGTAATGTATTCTGAGAGCTTCACTCGAACAAACTCGATGCCTATCCATTTATTTATTCCATTTATTCGGACCTCTACAAAAATAAAAACGTTCATTCAGGTTTTATCTGCCATTTCGAGTTATCTTGTTGATGTGATCAATTCCTCCATTCATTTATGAAATATCAAGGTAAAGGTGAAACCACAGGCGTATTCATGGCTTAAGATGTTCATCATTAATATCTAATGAACTTTGTTTCAATACGAGTGATTCAATATTTGAAATAGATAAATGAATAACCTGACGTATGGATTGGGGAGTCATCAAGTAGGTACTAGGAAGTATTTTCTATTGATGATTCTTAATCGATTTAGAATATTGCATTGTTTGTTTTACTTGGATAGTTTTATCTAGAGCTAATAGATTTGTTTGCTCAGTTCTCATTAGTTGTGTATAGCTAGAATCGAGAATCATGGAGCTAGGTATTCAAAGAATTTCAAGATTGATTCAAAATTGTATGAATCAAATGTCTCAAGTGTAGAAAACTAAGTTTATCGGAATTAAATATAGAATGTCGAAAAACAATAAAGCAAAAATAAATGTTATGTTATTTGTCCAGTTTCGTATAATTCACATAAAAGGCCTCTTCCAAAATGAATAATTTAAGTTTCATACCATTTTTACGTGCTTGTTCTAGGGAACAGCGCTTTATCATTTCGTCACGATGTATGTAACTTTCGAATATCCGTATGTGCTCCAACATTCGGAGAAAAAGACTTAGCGACTTGAAATTATCAAATTAGGTTTGGAGTCCAAATATCTCGGTTAAGTTCGTTAATAGGTGGAATCGGTTGGATAGTATCGGAGTTATGCCCATTTGAAATTTCGAGGTTAATTCCACGATATCTCATGAGCTATTGACTCGATCAAATTGAAACTTCGTGGACAGTTTTGGAATACGAACGCACAATTCAGAGCAGAATTTCGTGTGGATCCAGTTGTTAGAAAAACAAAAAAAAAAATTAGTTGAACATTTTTAAAATTTGCAATGAAAAATTTTTTTTCTCTGAAAATATTGATTGGATTTTAAAGGAATTTGGCACAAATCTTAGAGTCAGTTTTTAACAACAATGTTTGAAATTTCAATTCGATCCGATATTCAATTTCGGAGATATAAGGAGAATAAATGTGCCAAATTTCGTTGTTATTTGGAATTTTAACTGTTTCCGCTATTCCGGATTTTGACTCAACGGCCCTTGGAAAAGTTCATCGTAATTTTAAGAATAGTTTCCGAAAGAAAAAATTAATAATATTTTGCGAGAATAGCTTCACAGGAAAAGTTAATTTCGATAGCAGCCACAGGCCTCTCGGTTTTCTATACGTACACAAGAAACACTTTTGTATATTCTGTTGAGTAAAACCACCCAGTTTCAATACAGTCATAACGAACAGTCGACGCGTTCTGGTAATTCTTTAATATATGTTCAGCTTCGCCAGTTTTAATCGAACCACTCAGTAGATCAGATTATCATTCTTGACATCATCAATAAGCATTAAAGTTAACACCAGTGGCAATTATTTCTGTTGAATATTTATATTGAATTGTGTAAAAAAAGATTAACTCAAAGAAATATCTCCCATTATACAATCGTATCTCAGGTGATAAAAATATCGACTCATAAATTATTCTCTGCAGTAATGCAGCGTATAAAATCCACCACAAGCGTCTTATCATTTATCGGTTTCTCAGAAAAACACACTATAATTTCCATGATTCATTTTTATCCACTGTTAATTTTAGTTCAGTCGTATCGGCTTTAAGTAACCAAATATATCTACCATTATTATCGCTCTGTAAAATATAATATTTCATTATATACGTAAGGCAATACAATAGCCATTTTGCCAGATTACACTCTCGTAAATCTCTTCCGAGAAGAAACGAAATAAAAATGACTGGGGAGCTCTAAAACAGTTGATGCCATTGTTGTTGTACAAGAGGGCCATAAATAACCATAGCGGTGACCTAGCAAGGTCATGTCGTTTGAAGAGCTCAAGCTTTGCACAAGAAGTTTACACACTCTCATGAAACTGGTGTGAAACAAACAAGAGTAAGCGACAGGTTTTTTGACAGCCGTAGAAATATGTGTCCTTGTATTTCTCTATTCCTCTGAGATGTTCCGAAACATTCCTCTTCCACTTTATTTGCTTCGATATCCGCTTCGATAGACATCTTAGAGAGGAATGAGACGTAAGCAGTTTTTTTATGTTGTTGCAGACCAATTGAAGGGATAAATTCTCACTGCATTATGGCATTCCTAGTAAATTTTCGAGTGGAATATTTTCGTGAAAAAGTGGAGTAATAAAATTCAAGATAATCACTATCGTGAGGTCAGCAGCTTTTATGCGTTCGTTCCAATTTGTTTCCAAAGCGGTCACCTATTCACGTATTGACTCCGCCAAACGCAGCTTTACTTCCTGGCGGTCTTTCTTCAATATGATTTTTACGAAATTCTGCATGCACCTATCATTTTCAAGTCAAGTACTAGATTTCAACTCGATCCGATGTATATTTATGTAAAAATTGAGAAAATAAAATTCTGAATGGAATCCTTTATCTACCTGAAAATCGGATCAAACTGAAATTAGTAGCACTCTTGTTACATATTTGCCTGAAGGTTTGTTACAAATTTCATCGTAATCTGATGAATAGTTTCCGGAAAAAATTGTTTTTTTAAGAAAAATTTGGAGAATTTTTTTAAATGTTTTTCACATTTTACACCAATACAACTATCAAAAAATTATGCAGGAAGTTGTTCGTCGGTCTACAACTAGCAACGAAGTTTCAATCTGATCGGGTCAGTATTACTGAGATGTTGAGGAAATAACCGCAAAATTTCAGATAACATCGAAACTTGAAATATTTTTTCCCTCTATCAACGAAAATAAATATCAGATCTAATTGAAATGCTAACCATTGTTCTTAAATATCGACTTCAGGGTTTGTGCCGAATTGCATCTGAATCCAAACTATAGTTTTCGAGATAAAAAAATTGAACAAAAAGTATGGAATATTTTTGAAAATTTTTTCTTCCAATTATCCACACGAAAATTTTTCACTGTGTTGCGAGTTGGTATCTTTTAACTAATAACATTTCAATCAGATAGAACCAGTACTTTCTGAGAGTTTGAGAAGGTTACCTGAAAATTTAAATTTTTTGCCTATCAACGAACTTAACCAGATTGTTTGGACACCAAACAAAACTTGAAAATTTCAAGGTTCTAGGTGTGTGTCTTCGAAAGTTGGAGTATACACTGCCAGACAGAAATCAATTTTACAATGGATTCTTCATCGCGAGTCCAACCTAGTCGTTCAAGACCATTTTCGGCTCAAAATTCGAAAATAACATACTTTGGGCAGAACGATAAAGCATTGTTTCTTAGAAGAAGCGCATAAATACCTTCATAATAGAGCACTATACTCTTCAATTCTGTTTCCTGAAATTCATCAATTTGCTATCATTGACTGATTGATATTGTATCGTTCCTCCACTGATTATATCGAAATTAGGATATTTATGAACATGCCAATATGAAAATTGGCTTTTAAGAAATTGTGCAATCATAAGAATTGAATGAGGTTATCAGTTTGCTCAAACCATCTTCCTTGAATTTCAAGCAGTCAACATTTTTGCGCGCATGTTCTAGGGGAACAGCGTGCTATCGTTTTGTCCAAATGTCTGTAATTTTGGATGATTGAGCCGAAAATGGTCTCAATCGACTAGGTTGGACTCACTGATGACGAATCCGGTGTCAAAATCGATTCTGTCCGGCCGTAGACACGATAACTGTCGACATAAGCAAGCTAGCAACTTGAAACTTTCAGGATAGGTTGCGCATCAGAATGCCGCGGTTGAGTTCGTTAATGGGCCGAATCGATCGAATAGTTTCGGAGTTATAGGCATTTGAAGTTTTAAAGTTATTTATTTTTTATTTCAGAAACAACCAGAGCGATTGGATTCAAACTTGGCAGTTAGGTTGAGTACAACGACGCGCAATTTTGAGCTGAATTTCGTCAGGATCATATTGTCAGTTATTTTAAAAAAAAATTTTTTTCGAAATTTTTTTCCAAAAAAATTTTTTTTCCGGAAACCATTCATCATATCCAAAAAAAAATATACTCACACTTTGACCTTCTAATTTCACAGCAGTGTACCAAATTTCAGTTCGATACGATCATAAGTTTTGGAGATATCGGGAAAAAATATGTCAAATTTCGAGGTTTTCTTCTCGATATTGTTGATTTTTTCGGTATTACTCGAGAAATATTGATTCAGTCCTGATTAAACTTCACAGCTAGTTTTAAGATGCTGAAAGACAACTTTATGCAAAATTTCGTGATAATCGTGTTATTAGAACAATTTGAAAAAAAAAATTCATCATATCATCCTCATTAAATTCTGTATGAAACTTCGAACTGTTATTTTCGATGAAGTACTGGATTTCAATTCGATCTGATCTGTATTTTTGGAAATATTGGAAAAATAAAATTTTGATTGGGTATATCTACGGAATCATTGGGTGGATTTTACCCATTCACGAATTCGGTCTTCGTAATTAAGGTCCAAACCTTCTCTACAAATATCGAGTTTCTAAGTTGTTTCTTTCGGAAGTTATTGTGTTTACGCAGTCGGCCCTTAAGCTGACCGTAAACACAATAACTTCCGGAAGAAACGACTTAGAAACTCGATATTTGCAGAGTAGGTTTGGGGCTTAATTACGAAGGTAGAATTCGTGAATGGGTAAAATCCGCCCAATGATTCCGTAGATATACCCATTCAAAATTTTATTTTTAAAATATGTCCAAAAATACAGATATGATCGAATTGAAATCCAGTCATTTATCAGAAAAAAATTTCAAAAAGCACTGCCGTGAAGGCAGCAGCTTTTGCGCGCACGTTCAAATTCGTTGCTGAAGCGGTCATCCACATTGAACATGTGCGCAAAAGTTGCTGCCTTCACGGCAGTGCTTTTTGAAATTTTTTTTTCTACATTAAATCCCTGGTCAAATTCAACTATGTATGTCCGTCCAAATGTGCCCTAACTTTCGAAGGAAAAGACTTAGCGACTTGAAATTGTCAGATTAGGTTTTGGGTCCAAATATCGCGATTAGGTTCGTTAATGGGTGGAGTCGGTTAAATAGTTTCGGAGAAATTTTGAGGTTAATTCCTCGATATCTCATGAAGTATTGACTCGATCCAATAGAAACTTCGTGGGCAGTTTCGGAATACCAATGCGCATCTTAAAGCAAAATTTCGTGTGGATACAGTGGTTAGAAAATTTCAAACAAATTTTTATTCGAAAATTTTTGATGAATATGTTTTTTTCCCTGAGAATGTTGATTACATTTCAATGGAATTTAGCACAAACCTTGGACTTATTCAACAGCAATGCTCCAAATTTAAATTCGATCCGATATTCACTTTCGGGGATATGAGTATAAAAAAATGTGACTAATTACGTTGTTATTAGGAATTTAAACGTTATTTCGGCAATATCTGAGGAAATACGAATGCAATCAGATTGAAACTTCGTAATCAAGTGGAGATTACCAACACGCCAACTAGGTGGAAAATTTCGTGTTGATCTAATAATCTGAATTTGAACAGCTCTCAAAAGCTCCTGACCTCACGTCAGTGCTTTTCTAGATTTTTCGATTGAAAACGCGAAGAGTTGGACTGTTAAGCCGGGTCCAGATGAGTGTAATGCGAACAGCGAATGCCATAAATCACAGGAAGTTTTATGGTTCGAGGTAGCACTCTTTCTGCTCCGTCAGGAATCGGTATTCAGCTCGAACGATGTATTTGAATGTATTTTTTGAGGCTGAGCTCGAGTGCCGTCCACACTATTCGTTCATCAAATTTTATTGCATTCGCTGTTCGGATCACATTCATCTGGACCCGGCTTTACAGTAAGAGAAATCTTTAAGCGTTTTTTAAGCTCTAAGCGCTCAGTCAAATCTTGAGATTAGCAAATAAAGAAATGTTCAACTTGATGACAAGAATCTATTGTTAAAATTAATCTACAGCTCAAGGACTAGGTTATAGCTTAGTTATACTCCTTATGAAAAATAGGGATAATAAACGACCTTATTGAAACACCCCGTATTCAATGAAGTTGAACGAGTTACGAAAAATTTGAAAAAAAAACGTTTATTCAAGGGCTCTTATTCGCTTGAGAAAATTCATACAAAAGTGGTCGCCTATCCATGTCTTGAACATGCCCACGACTGTTCGCCTTCAAGATAAAAATATTTTTTCCGAATTGAAATAAGTCAAGAAACTTTTCGTGAAGTTTCGCATCGATATTTGTCAATCACGTGCTAGATTTTGAACGATCAGTTCTGTATTTTTGGTCATATAGATATGACTTTCTATTAAACCGGAAGTGGACCTAACGATTTTATAATATAATGTATATCTATATATTCGGATATTCGACTTCTATGTTGAATTTTGAGTGGAAAATTGTCGCAAAAAAAGTAAAATTAAGAAAAAAAGGACTGACGTGAAGTCAGCAGCTTTCACGCGCTTGTTCACAGTTGCTTGTTTTGCTAGAACCTGACCTACCAAACCAAATGCGAGAGAAATATCTCACGAAAGTGTTAGAAATTGCAAAAGTATAAAATACAATCAATAGATCCGCAATAATAACATGCGAGAGAAATTTCAAGCGGCTCCCATCTCAACCAGGGCAGCTTATGGATCTCCGGGATGGTTTCCACAGCAACACAACAACAAGACGCTCCGATCTGGCTCATAGATAGGATGACCTTCACCTCTGAGAATTTTTCTGTCGATTTCTTTCGGAGCTTTATTTTTCACAAATGCATTACTGGGATTCGATAGGTATGTGAGCAACTTTTCAGGGCTCGGATGGAATTCTTACGAGGAGGAATTCTGTCGGACAGTGAAGGGGAGCAATTTTCCGAGAATTTCTGCGATGCCATAACGATGTTGTTCAGTGTTTTCTCGAAATAAATATTCACCCTGATATCGATTAAAAAAATAACGAGTTACGAAAAATTTGAAAAAAAAACGTTAATTCAAGGGCTCTTATTCGCTTGAGCAAATTCATACAAGAGTGGTCGCCCATCCATGTCTTGAACAGGCCCACAACTGTTCGCCTTCAAGATAAAAATATTTTTTCCGAATTGAAATAAGTCAAGGAATTTTCGTGAAGTTTCCCATCGATATTTGTCAATCACGTGCTGGATTTTGAACGATCAGTTCTGTATTTTTGGTCATATAGATATGACTTTCTATTAAACCGGAAGTGGATCTAACGATTTTGTAATATAATGTATATCTATATATTCGGATATTCGACTTCTATGTTGAATTTTGAGTGGAAAATCGTCGCAAAAAAAGTAAAATTAAGAAAAAAAAAGGACTGACGTGAAGTCAGCAGCTCTCACGCGCTTGTTCACAGTTGCTTGTTTTGCTAGAACCTGACCTTCCAAACCAAATGTGAGCGAAATATCTCACGAAACTGTTAGAAATTGCAAAAGTATAAAATTAAGAAAAAAAGGACCGACGTGAAGTCAGCAGCTTTCACGCGCTTGTTCACATTACGAAATGGCGACCTGGAAATTTTAGTGAAATTTAAATGTAATATATATTTGACACTATTCATCTTCCAACCAAGTTTCATTCAATATTCAAATAGCTGTCTGTAACACAATAACCATTCAGCAGATATGGCCCATCAACGAACTTAGCCGATATATTCAGCATAAAAACCTAAACTGAAAATATCAAGACTTTAGGTCCTTCCTTTCGAATGTTAGAGCACACATGGACGGCCGGACGGACAGAATCAAATTTGACCACGGATTCTTCATCTGTGTCCAACCTAGTCGTTTGAGACTCATTTCAGCTCGAAATTCGATATTTACAGATAATGTGACGAAACGATAACGCGCTGTCCCCAGAACAAGCGCGTAAAAGCATCTACGTGAAGTCAGCAGAATTAGTATATGCCCGCAAAAGCTGCTGATATCACGTTAGTGCTTGTCTAGGTTTTCCTTTCGAATTGTTCCAATGGCACGATCATGACGAAATTTTGCACAAAGGTTTTTATCAGCATTTTGAAACTAGTCACCAAATTTTATCATCATTGAATCAGTATTTTTTGAGTTATTTCGGAAAAACCATGATAACGAGGGTAAAACCACGAAATTGTATTATACTTATTTTTTCCTAATATCTCAAAAAAAAAAAAAAATTTATAAATGTATCGACCCGAAATTTGGTACAAGGATGTGACATGTGAAGCTCCAACTATCAGCAATTTTTTTTCGAAATATTGATGAATTGTATCGAAAAAATTCTTAAAAGTTGCGCGTCATAATGCTGCAACTAACTGCTGAGTTTCAATCCAGTCGATTCAGTAATTCCTTGAAATTTCATCAAAATGTGGTGAACTGTTTCATAAATATAAATTCTACCAAAATGTGGACATTTTTTTTATTTACAAACCATACGAACCGAACAGAATTTTACGAGCAGTTTCGCATCGGTATTCTACAAACAATGACCAAAATTCAATACAATCATTAGTAGTTACTGAGATATTGAGAGAAACAAAATTTCAAATGAGAAGAATCCCCAAACTATTTAACAGATTTAGCTCTTAAACGGACTCGACCATTACATTTTGAGTAGAAAATTACAGACATTTCGGGAAAACAATAGCACGAAAAAATTTCCTCATTATCTCAAAAATTTCTATTATGACAGTAAATTCTGAAGCACTTATCAATTTGACACAGAAAAGAGTCTTTTTTCAGAGAAATATAGCTTTATATTAACGAAACAGACATTTTTCTAACTTCCTTGAAAAGTGTTAACCTGTTTACAAAAGCCCCATCTCATCACTGTATAAAATGTGTACAATAGTCCTAAAATTCAAACGGTCCCTAGAATATGAGAAGAAAACTAAAAAAATATATATATTTCTTTGGAACTCTTTATCTCAAACAAGAAAACTAGAAAAGCACTGCCGTGAAGGCGCACATGTTCAATGTAGATGACCGCTTTAGCAACGAATTTGAACGCGCAAAAGTTGCTTCCTTCACAGCAGTGCATTTCTGAGTTTTTTTTTCGATAAAGTACTGGATTTCAATTCGATCTAATCTGTATTTTTGTAAATATTGAGAAAATACAATTTTGAATGGGTATATCTACGGAATCATTGGGCGGATTTTACCCATTCACGAATTCGAACCTTCGTAAGTTAGCATCTAACCTTTTCTACAGATATCAAGTTTCTAAGTCGTTTCTTCCGGAAGTTATTGTGTTTACGGTCGGCCTAAGGGCCTACCGTAAGAGAAGGTTTGGACCTTAATTACGAAGGCCGAATTCGTGAATGGGTAAAATGCGCCCAATGATTCCGTAGATATACCCAATCAAAATTTTATTTTCCTAATATTTCCGAAAATACAGATCAGATCGAATTGAAATCCAGTACTTTATCGAAAAATGACAGTTCGACGGTTCATTAAGAATTGATTGAGGATAATATGTCAAGAAGATCACAGAATATTGAATATTAAAAAAATAATTGGAAATTTTTTTTAAATTGTTCTGATGACTCGATCATAACGAAATTTTGCACGAAGTTGTCCTTCAGCATCTTCAAACTCACTGCAAATTTCATCATGATTGAATCAGCATTTTTGAGTTTTACCGAAAAAAACAACTATATTGAGTAGAAAACCACGAAATTTTACATATTTTTTTCCAATATTTCCAAAACTAATAGCCATATCGAATTGAAATTAGGAACACTACTGTAAAATATGGAGCTCAAAGTGTGCGCTGTTTTTTTTTTCGAATGCGATGAATAGTTCGCGACAAAAAAATTTTTTTCGAAAAAAACATTTAAAATTTTTTTTTTAATTCACTGATAATATAATCTCAACAAAATTTCGCGAAAAGTTGCGCGTTGCTATATTCCAACTAACTGCCAAGTTTCAATACAATCGCTCTAGTAGTTCCCGAATTATCGCCAAAATAACGTCAACATTTCAAAAGGCTCTTACTCCGAAACCGTTCGGCCTATTTTGCCCATTACAAACTTAATCGTCGCAGTTTGAAATGCTGAAAGTTTCAGGTCGATAGGATTCTCCGTACAACCGTTATCGTGCCTACGAACGGCCGGACAGAATCGTTTTTGACATCGGATTCGTCATCAGTGAGTCCAGCCTTGTCGTTTTCGGCCCAAAATTCGAAAATTACACACAATAAAACTATAGAACGCTGTTCCCCAGAACATGCGCGCAAAAATGGAAGACGAAGTAAATGAACTTTTTCTACTAAGAATCTACAGTTTGGGTGGCGACAATTATTCAGGAAACCTATGCATTGTTTATGTACCTCCCTCCGGAAGCATTGTACCAAATAACTACAAAAAGCAACTGCTTTTAAGTTTTTCCTTATTCTGTAGTATTTGTACGTACCTGACATTGACATAAGCACCTAACTGACTTCACTTTTGATCCACATAACAGCTCATCATTTAAACAACTGAATCGTGATTTGCATCGAATTGTAAGGATATCAATCGTAGTTTTCGAATTCCTGCTAGTAACTGATTTGAATAATTTCGCGATAATAATAATGCCGTAACTGAGATTATTATTGAAAGATATTGGTTTCATTATCGGGAAAAGTCTCGGAAATTAGAAACTCGGTGGCTTGATTTATCAATCAATGTGGCAATGATATCTGTAGGAATCAATAAATCGATTTATTTTGATCTGGAAAACCATGGGACTGAAAGGAAAATTCGCATATCTATCCTGATCCCTACGGAATTAATTCCAGTTATATTATAATGACGACAATATTTCACCCTCATTTGATGAATTGTCAAACTTTGGATCGTATTGCTATGAAGAGTTTATATTATGTAATATAACCCCTAACGTGACAAAAGGACGAATATTTGTCGATGAATTATAAAATTTTCTACCTCAATCTGAGCTTATCGTCCAATCATCCAGAAACTCTACACTGAAAAAGTATATTCCGAGGAATTCAGTTACTGCAGTTTAACGGTTTACCGATCATCATACTGACTCTCCTTGGGAAACCCAAAGAAGATTCTAGACACTAATAACCTTTTGGATAACTTTTCAGTTGCAAAAAATTGATACAGCGCCATCTCAGAAGCCTAACCTTCGAGTGCAGAACACTCTGAGCGTGCATCCAATTGTCGATATAATATAATATTGAAATTTAAACAATTATCTATATATAATCCAGCATTATTCCATTATATTGTTCTTTCAAACTTGCGAACCATAATGGGAACATATAATACAGATAGAAAGTTTTTTCGAGTGAAACATGATGACATAATTGGATAATCTACCTTCAAAACTTTCGAACAAAATATAATTTCGAATTAACATAATCACAAGGACGAATATCTGTCGATAATTCAACAAATATTCCCCATTGATCAGAGCTAATCATCCAATCAACCAAAACATCTACACCGAAGAAGCAGATCCAAGGAGAATGACTACAGCTGTTTCACAGTTATTACAGATCGTCAGTTCAACTTACTTTGGATAAAACCGCAGAGGGAATCTCGATACTTGTTACCTTTCAGATGGACCGCTGCAGTATATCAACGTACAGCGCGCCATCTTCTGGCAGCATCTTGTGAATCCCACCCTCGAGTGCAGAATACTTTGATCGATGTGCATGACGTTCATCCTTTAGTCACCGTATCTGTATATGTATCTGAACGTTGTTATATTGCAGCGGTCCCTCTGAAAGGTGACAAGTATCGAGGTTCCCTCTGCGGTTTTATCCAAGGTAAGTTGACCTGACGATCAGTAATAACTGTGAAACAGCTGTAGTCATTCTCCTTGGATCCGCTTCTTCGATGTAGATGTTTTGGTTGATTGGATGATTAGCTCTGATCAAGGGGGAATATTTGTTAATTTATCGACAGATATTCGTCCTTGAGATTATGCTAATTTATTATCACTGGAGCTCTTTCTTCTCCATTAGACCAATTCCTATAATTTCAAAGCTATGAAAAAAAATGGGGAATTTCGACGTATTTTGATTCGTGGAGTGTGATTACATTTTCATCGAAAAAACTGTTGTAAACATCGTAAATATTCAGCGGTTACGGGGTTTTTACGATTGCCTGATTTTCTCGTTGATTTCTAGTAAAACAATGGGGAATTTGTTTGTACTTTCCGATAGAACAAACTCTACTTGAAGGCAACTTTGGGGCTCAATTCCGAAGGACGAATTCGTGGATGGCTAAATTCACACAGGAATACCTGAAATACCTACATCTAATCGGAATATTATTTTTTCCTGAAATACAATTTCCTGAATGGGTAGAATCCCCCCAATGATTCCCAAGATATACCCACTGAAAATTCGATTTCCCCAATATTTTCGAAAAAACAGATTGTATCGAATTGAAATCTTGTTCTCATCGATTGAAAAATATTTGAAGAGCTTTTGAAGGTTCAGTCAGAACTTCATGAAGATGATTTGAAAAATAATTGACGAATCTTTCCATCAGGTTAACTTCGGTGAGGAATCTGAACACATTGGCAAAAGCTTCTACTTCACGTCAGTGCTTTTCTAGATTTTTTTTTATTTCAATGCCAAGTTCTATCTTTCACGATTGAATGGATCAAAAAAAAGTGAAACATTAGAAAGTGCTTGCAAAATATAGTCAGTATTGAAATCTTTGAACGAGGAGAAGAAACCTTCATGAGTCCTTCGAAAACGTTAGTTTTTCTTCAATATACTCACTTTTATCACAGAAGAGCTTGGAAGGAAAATTATTCGGAATAGTCAAAATAACTCGACCCGCATATTTTATCCTGTTGGAGTTTCCTGTGGTAGATAATCGAAGATTGACTATTTTTAATTGTTATTGTTCAATTATCTCGTTGAATATCTAACCAGGGGATAAATAACCCATTCGACCTGATTACAGCCAAATTTTGTCTCTATTCATTAGGAAAAATGAATGAATATTGTTCGATATATTTCTGCCGGAAAAGCAAAGCGGGAAAATATCGAGTTAGCTGGTTCTTGTATTTCGATGATTATAGAAAATTAAAATATTGAATTGAGTACAGGAGATTCTGATAGAAATACTAGGAAATTTTGTTTAATTTTCAACAGGATATATCTTTCGAAATGCTGGGTGAATTCATACCTTTATTTCAAATATTTTCAATTCAACCATGGAAAAAAATTAATAAAACGGTAACATACATGACTTCAAGCTTTTGTGTTTCAAAGCATAATCAAATAATTATGTATTTTACTCATGGAATCAAGAAGAGACTTAATTTTCTGAAACTCCATCATATATCTACATCATATACCATTAATTTCTGGGGATTACTGCAAATGCAAATTTGAACATGTTTAGTATGGGTTTGATTCATCATTTTTCCGAATTAACTTCAGAAAGTAATCAAAATCAGATTTCAAAATTGGGGTTAGGGATTTGCCAGGCATGCACGAAGTGACAACGGTGTTAAGTAGAATAGCTTTTTCTGCTATAGAGTAATGAAATTTGTATTCCTATTCTGTGGTACACACGTGTTCTTTGTCAATATAACCAAACAATTTCCATTTGCGATTTGTCAGTAATATGACAGTCTGTGCTCTTCTTTTTCTATTCCTTGGTAGTTGTCTTATACTCTAACCAGATCGAAGTTTAGCTATCTCTGTTTTCCTAAGCAAAGTAACACATTTGACGTCCTTTTCTTTATGAGAAAGCTGAATTCGACGTTGCCATATCGTGCACTTAAGACAAATCCCTTTAAATGTCAAATCCCCATTTTTATTTTCCAGTTTAAGGTGATCAAATATTTTTTTAAAAATATAATATTGATATTATATGTTTGAAATGTGATGTGATGTTTTTCATGAAAATTAATACATTTTCGTTTAAAGGAAAAACCCCCATTCTTTTGGTACCTTGGAGGCTTCGCATCAGCATGATTTCGAAAACATTTCATCAAAACTCAGTTATAAGCACTTTTACATAAATTTGTTTTTCTATATGTAATCAGAACGTTAATAAAGCGTGGGGATTTTATTTTTTGAAATATGGAATGAGCATTTTTCGCACATATTGATTCTATGACAGCAACAGAGCTGTTATTCCGCAAAAAAAATGTTGTTTTGGAATTTTCAGACAAAAAATATCTCAAAAAATAAAGATTTATAAGGTCTGACTCATTGACAAAATGTGACCTCTTCTCAAAAGAATAGATATTTCTAGAAGACAGAAAAATTATTTCAACACTCACATACATACACAAGCCAGATATTAATAAATTAATTTTCATGTAAGCAGCTGAAAATAATGAATCGCTAGGAATTGAAATCGTATTCATTCAGAATGCAGAAGCCTTCTACAGAATGATAATTATTATTTTCCTTATTGAGACCAGATTACCTTGAACTGCGGGAAAGTTCATTTGTTCCATGGCATGTAGATGGATGAGTTCCAGCGAATTGTCACCCAGTTCATACGTGATTGATGATACTTCAACACTTTCAATGAAACAGCTCCGATTTTCAGATTGATATAGTTACGTATTAGGATTGTAGAATCATCCTAGAGAAAAAAACATGGAAACGATCTCTCTGAATCTTTTAGCGCCCAGGAAAAATTAGTTCAACTGCTATATATAATATTGTATTTATATAGTATTGTATGTCCGACTATCCAGGCTTCAACGAAACCCCTCAGAAGCTTAAAGCTTGTGCGAGTTAGGATACCGGGTATGTTCTGTGTTGGCTTCGTTACTAATACCTTGCGCCACTTTAGGAACAGCACTGTCAATCGTTAACCCAACAGCAAATGGATGGAAGGTCCCCTGAAAACCGGAAAAGTTATTTCCCGGCCAAGGGCTTGAACCCTAGATCTTACGATCATGAGGCATGAGACATCTGCTAACTACAGAGAAAAAATCTTTTTGATTTCGTTATAAATTATCAAGAGGTGTTTGTGCATCAAACCGGAGGCAGTCTAACCTATAAAGAATAAGAGGAACGAGAGATACTTCAGCGTTTATGCACGCCTCACACGAAAATTTCAAGTAGGAAACAGTAAATGCATGTTTTCAAATATCAATAACTTTGGAACCCTTAAACCTGTTTCTCCCAATGACGAACTTAACCAGAACATCCTTATCTGGCAATTATTCGTGGAAATATGCATTTCAAAGAATTACGCCAGTTGAAGTCTTATCAACGAATTTACTTTGGTGGTAACGAACACTTAATGCCATTTCAAGACATCCAGTAAAATGATAAGAATCTACAAAACAAGCAGCTTATTCCCATGTCTATAGAATCATTATGTTAAAAATTTAAGTGCTTTTGTAGACTGATCACAACCTGAAAGGGAAAGACAAGTTTCAGGCTTTATTTCCTATACATTTTGTATTGTGTCTGAATGAATACAGAATGAATCGTTCAAATGTTCAATATTCTTATCAGGAGATATAAGGAAACTATTTTTTACTGAAATGGGATATTCTATATAGAGTGATTACAAATTTGACGTGTTGCTTGGAGGAGGTGTTAGTATGACTGAAAATCAACAATTTCAGAACCAAATTTAATTTTTGGGTTATTTTCTTCAGACGAAGATTTGATAGGTATGATGGAAGCAAAACTTTGCTGTATTAGATGTAAGTAAGGAGTTGGTATGATTTACCCTTGACATTCAAAAGGTTGTTTATAAAAGAATCTGCTAAAATGAAACTATTGAACGCATTCTGAAAAAAACTTTTTTGATGAATGAAGAAGGAAGTAGGGAAGTTTTTTTAATGATTTTGACAATAGTGGAAATCGAAAGTTGCATGCAAATGTTGAAAGTCAGATGATCTGAAATATTTCGAAAACATTCGATTTTCGGTTACCAATAAATATGGCTCAAACCACAGCAAATAAGTCAGTCATACTAACACCTCAACCAAGGTTCACGTCAAATTTGAAATCACCCTGTATAATGTTATTGAATATACAACTACTATTTGACAACTCAATGATAATATAGATTCCTTGGAATGAATAATTATTCTGTGTTTTTTACACCTTATTTGAAAAATAATACTTCTGGTGGTCCCAGAAGAAACTAGTCCAAGATATTCGACATCAAATGCCAAGAAAAACCGAATGAGATAGGGAATTTTTCAAACCGAAATGAATATTTCAAAAATTCAAACCTATACATCAACAAACGTTGATAAGGAGAGGGTTTCTACTCTTTAACAAATACAGGGTGTCAGTTTGAAAACTTGCCGGGCAAATTATGCCACGATAGAAATAGAGAAAATTTTTTTTCAATGTTGACAAACATTTGAGAGCAGACTGCATTATTGTTTGGCTAGTAATTTCGAGCATCTCATTTGGTTAGTACACTGTATAAACACCCTGTAACTACTTCAAGGACTCAATGAAAATTCAAAAACTGTAATATTCATGCAGAGGGACAAGTCTGCTTTCAATTGGGTTACATAGCTCACCCTCTATTCCCTATTAAGAATTAAGGCATGACAACCCTAGCGTTGAGCAGATTTTGGCTTACAATGGGGTTTTTTCCTGAATTTGGGTTATTACTGCAAATGCAAATTTGAACATAATTATTATGGGTTTGATTCATCATTTTCCCGAATTACCTTCAGAAAGTATTCAAAATCAGATTTCAAAATTGGGTTTCGGGATTTGCCAGGCATGCACGAAGTGACAACGGTGTTTAGTAGAATTTTCTGCTATAGAATAATGAAATATTTATTCCTATTCTGTGGTAAACACGTGTTCTTTGTCATTATAACCAAACAATTTCCGTTTGCGATTTGTCAGTTATATGACAGTATGTGCTCTCCTTTTTCTATTCCTTGGTCGTTGTCTTCTACTCTAACCAGAGCGAAGTATAGCTATCTCTGTTCTCCTAGGCAAAATAACGACCTTTTGACGACCTTTTCTTTCCGAGAAACCTGAATTCGACGTTGCCATATCGTGCACTCGAGACAAATCCCTTTAAATGCAAATCCTCATTTTTATTTTTCAGCTTTAGGTGATCAAACATTTTTTTAAAAATATAATATTGAAATTATATGTTTGAAATGTGATGTTCTGAAGGTTTCTCATAAAAATTACTGCATTTTCGTTCAAAGGAAAAACCCCCATTGTGCTCAAAATAATCCTCCTCTGAATAAAAATCGATCTATTCCGGCATTTCCTCTCAACAAATCCCAATCGTGACATAATTGACAACCTGTATAACTAAATAGAATCACATTCATGAATTCTTCATCAGTACATCCCATATAATCAGTAAAATGTATTTTTCGATTCCAAATTCGCAAATAATATATATTGTGTCGTGACTATCTTAGATAAAGCAATACTCACTTTCTTACAACTACGCGTGATGCTAGACCACGTTATCCATCCATCTTCAAGGTTAAATTCCTGAAGATCGTAGCACAGACAACAATGTATTGACAGACGATTTTGCAGTGCAAAATATATTCGCGGAAATTTGAAAGTTAAAAATTACTCGAACAATTACTGGAAACTTGAAATTACTGAAACCAAATGGCATGTGATGAATACGTTCTACTCATTTGCATGAAATAAATAAATAGCGATTATACTATTTTGAATAACAAACATAGTATGCAAATGAAGTACAAGAGACTAGACGTCTGAGGTTCTCAATCGTGAAACATGTGAGTACTCGCATATATTCCTATATTATCTTCGTTAACCCCATGTGAATATACGAAGATGTATGGAAAAATCCTCAAGCTGCTATAGAATCTGTGTATTTCATTATTTCGAACCTGGAGGCTATTCTTGACTTCGAGACTATAGAAAAGGTAACAGAAAATCATGTCTGTCTTTCGACCGCCAGAGTGATATTCTTGAATTTTTTTCTATTTGATTTTTGCTGATTCGTGGATAATTTCGCCAAAATGTAACTCATTTTATATTGATTCTGAACAGTGGGTTGCGATATTTGACGTCGATAGTATAGAACGTTCTCTATAGAACAATCCCCGGCTGGTTCTTCATCCATTTTTTCGAAACATACATTCTTGAACATCAGAGAAAAATGAGCGCTACTCGAAGAGTTAAATTATAAAATGTTCCAGCCAATCAGAAATAAGTATTTTTCGACATATCAATTAAAGCTAACTTCGTACATGTAGCTTACTTCATATTTTCTGCACAGAACAAAACAGTTTTCTGTGACATAGTGTCATTATAGTTGTAGCGTTTCGTTGAGAGATATAAATGGATAAGAGCGACTCTATACAATACAGTGCACGTCAAAGTTATTGAACAAATTCATTTTAAGAAGAAGAAAAATTTTTGGCAACAAAATCCTGAAACAGGTCAATTTTTGTTTCACTTTTACCAAATTTATATGCATTTTTGAAGGATTTTTATTGCACCCTGTGCCATCCCCATCAACCCTCTAATTTTTTTGAACAGGGAAAGTGGGTCATGTGGTACTTTTTTGGCAAGGTCTTTGTTTCTTCTTCACAGGCATGCAGAAATTTTCAAGAAAAAACTTTTATTTTTGAAAAATTATTTACTTCAAAGAGGTTTTCAGTATGTGCACTTTGTCATGGCTCAATTACTTTGAGACGATGGTACCTGATGAAATTTGTCATCGAATGAAAGTCGACCATTACAGTTTTGTTCATGCACAACTTTCTACCCCTTTCAACCACCTCAGGTGAATTTTTTTTTCTCCATTAAAGGTCGACTTTCATTCGATGACAAATTTCATCAGGTACCATCGCCTCAAAGTAAATGAGCCATGACCAAGTACACATACTGAAAACCTCTGTCAAGTAACTAGTTTTTCAAAAAAAAAATTTTTTCTTGAAAATTTCTGCACGCACGTAAAGAAGATACAGATACCTTGCCAAAAAAGTACCACATGACCCACTTTCCCTATTCAAAAAATTTAGAGGATTGATGGGGATGGCACAGGGTGCAAGAAAAATCCTGCATAAAAATTTGGTAAAAGTGAAACAAAAATTGACCTGTTTCAGGATTTTGTTGCCAAATATTTTTCTTCTGAGAAAATGAATCTGTTCCATAATTTTGACGCGCACTGTTTAGTAGGGAATACAGTCGGAAAGATTATCGCTAAAATTCGTACACCGAAATATTAGTCTCCATGGTTACTATCAGATATTTGGATAGAATATTAACCTCTCCTTCAATATTCCGAGGGATAAGTAATCAAAACGATAAGTGCAATCAGATATTGCGTACGGTAATACATGGCTATTTCAAGAAAAAACCGGAAACTAAAGAAGATAAGTGGGATTATCTCTAATTGAACTGCGAACAATATACATAACATAGTAGGACGGTTGGTTTCTATCGAGCGCTACAACACCACAATGGCATGCATTGTAAATGAATCTGCTCACTATGTCAGTAATTATTGTTAGATTTTGTGCATGCAAATATCAACAGGCTAGGTCTTTGACCCTATCTTCAATAGTAATTAATGCCTGACCAACATGATATCGATATCAAAGCGTCTAAATTTGGGTACTTATTTCTGATAACTAATTTCTGTGTGAAATGAATATTTTTCCAGTTGTTATAGTTTCATGAATGATAGCTATTTGAGGCAAATTTTCGATTTTTTACGCGCTTGTTTTGGGGAACAGCGCGTTATCATTTCGTCACGATGTCTGTAATTTTCGAATTTTGAGCCGAAATTGGTCTCAAACGACTAGGTTGGACTCACTGATGAACAATCCGTGGTCAAAATTAATTCTGTCCGTCCGGTCGTGTGCGCTGTAACTTTCGAAGGAAAGGACCTAGAGTTTGAAATTTTCAGGTCAGGTTAAGATTCTGAATATCTCGGTTAAGTTCGTTAATGGGCCAAATCTGCCGAATGGTTTTTGTACTACAGCTATTTGAAATTTTGAGGTTAATTCCTCGATATCTCATGAAGTGTTGACTCGATCAAACTGAAACTTCGTGGACAGTTTTGAAATACCAACGCGCAACGTTGAGCAAAATTTCGTGTGGATCCAGTTGTGAGAAAATTTGAAAAATTTCTATTAGAAAATTTTTAAAATTTTTAATGGAAAATTCTCTGAAAATATTGATTAGTTTTCAATGGAATTCGGCACAAACCTTAGACATAGTACTTAACAACAATGTTCCAAATCTCAATTCGATCCGATATTCACATTCGCCGATATAAGGAAGAAAATATGCCTAATTTCGTTGTTATTTCGAATTTTAACGTTGATTCCGCAATATCTCAAAAAATACGAATGCAATCAGATGGAAACTTCGTAATCAGGCGGAGATTACTAAAATGCAACTAGGTGCAACATTCCTAGTTGATCTAATAGTTAGAATTTCAACAAGCGCGTAAAAGGTCTTGACTTCCCGTCAGTGCTTTTCTAGATTTTTTCGGAAATAGATGTGTTGACGATCACACTGTAAATCGTTACATTACACACCCTGTATAATCTGTTGAGTGTACGTTGGCCTCAAAGCATCAGATGAGAATTTATTTCATTGCAGCCGTAATGAAAATTTTGATCGGAAAAAATAGCTCGAACGCAACTTTATTGGATAGGCATGTTAAGTGAATAATGCGATAAATTTTATCTTCGAATGAAACTAACATTTGAAAACATTCAACAAAATAGTTTTCTACTCACAATTCACACATTTCCTGTCCTGGCCCTTCATAAATGATTTCTTCCGCACAGGTCTGATTCTGGTTAAAGAGCTTCGAATTAATCGATCGATATTATGTCTACCCTGTTGAATTTAATGTAATTTCGTTTTAAATTTCAAATGGGGAACTCATTTCATTCAATCACTCAACCCGTAGCCGTTCATCAATTTTATCGAGGAACATTGATGATTTGAAATTGAAATTGATTCGATGTAATGGTAATCTATTTTATTTAGATGATTTTGACGCAAATACGACAGAAAGAAGGAGGTAGCTACTGGGCGACATTTCCGAAATTCGAATAGATATACAGAGTGTTCCCTTATTGATGATGAAAATCTGCAAAGGCTTAATTTCTTGCGCGCGTGTTCTAGGGAAACAGCGTGCTACTGTTTTGTCCAAATGTCTGTATTTTTCGAATTTTGAGACGAAATAGTCTCACGACTTGGTTGGACTCACTGATTACCAATCCGGTGTCAAATTCGATACTGTCCAGCCAGCCGACGACACGATACTGTCGAACGGAGCCAGTTGGCACTTGAAACTTTTAGATTAGGTTGCGCATTGGAATGCGCCGGTAACGTTCGTTAATGGAACAAATCGGCAGAATTGTTTCGGAGTTATAGCTATTTGAAATTTTGAGGTTATTTTCCTGATATTTCAGGAACCACTGAAGCGATTAGATTGAAACTTGGGAGTTAGTTGGAGCATAACGACGCGCAACTTTGAGCAGAATTTTGTTGAGATGTATGGCCACTTAACTCTGGAAAAAAAATGTTTTCAAATTTTTCATAAACATATTTTCTTTCTAGAAACTATTGATCGTATTCGAAAACAATTTTGCTCATACCTTGAGCTTTATATTCCACAGTAGTGTACCAAACCTTGATTCGATACGGATTTTTGTTTTGGAGATATTCGGAAAAATATAATATGTAAAATTTCGTGGTTTAATTCTGGATATCGCCGTTTTTTTCGGTATAACTCAAGAAATATCGATTCAATCATGATGAAACTTTGCAGCTAGTTTGAAGATGGTGAAATACAACTTTGTGCGGAATTTCGTGACAATCGTGTCATTAGAACAATTTTAAAAAAAATTCAAATTTTTTTTTAAATATTCAATATTCTGTGATCTTATCATATTATCCCCATTAAATTCTGCATGAATCTCCGAACTATCATTTTTCGAGAAAGTACTGGATTTCAATTCGATATTATGTGTATTTTCGGAAATATTGGGAAAATAAAATTTTGAACGGGCCTAATGGCTGACCGTAAACACATTGACTTCGTGAAAAAACGACTTAGAAACTCATAATTGTGGAGAAGATTTGGGGCTTCATTACGAAGGTGGAATTCGTGAATGGGTAAAATCCGCCCAATGATTCCTTGGCTATACCCATTCAACATTTCATTTCCCCAATATTTTCGAAAATACAGGTCAGGTCGAATTTAAATTCAGTATTTTATCGAAAAAAAACTTAAAACCACTGCCGTGAAGGCAGCAGCTTTTGCGTGCATGTTCAAATTCGTTGCAAAAGCGGTCATCTCCATTGAACATGGCGCAAAAGCTGCTGCCTTCACGGCAGTGCTTTTCTAGGTTTTATTTTTTTATGAAATTCACCTACGCCTTAAATTTCGTGGTATGCCAACGTTGAATAATTCAGAACAGATTCACTCTTCTTTTTTAAATGAAATGATTTTTCAATGAGTGGACACTGTAATGATGGCATTGCAGTGTTTTTTTCGTGCAGTATACCTATTCCAGGCCGATGCCCTACAACGTAACAAATAGTTTCGTAAGAAAGACATTCGTACATTTCCCAAAAAAACAATATGAATCGGATGCAACCGACGACAGATTTTATTCGTATTGAGATGATCAATAAAACAGAAATATTTCACGAGTAGAATTATTTTGCTTTTGCAACGGTTAATGCACATATTGACGAATTGAAAATGTCTGATATGATTTAACGGAATGTTTTCGGACGAAATGTTTATGTTGTGATATAACATACAGGCTGCCCTTCAAGAAAGGTATCTACTCCTTCAAAATGAGATGAGATCTAGATTATCAAACGTTTCCTTCAGTAAATCAATTGTGGCACGAGCTGTGTGACATGTTGCGCCATCTTGTTGAAACCACAGCTGCTGCACATCGTGGTTGTTCAATTGAGGAACGAAAAAGTCAGTAATCATGGCTCTTTATAACGGTCACCATTGACTGTAACGTTATGGCCAGCATAGTCTTCGAAGAAGTACGGACCGATTATTCTACCTGCCCCTAAATGGCAACGGCTTCTTCTGTTCTCACTGTTCGACGTCTCTGTGGATGCGTAATATCAGTTAGAGTAAACGTGGTGCGAAAACGGTCCATAGTTAGTTGAATTAATTGCTCTGATGGACGATTATGTTGACCGTAAAATTGACGTAGAGCGCGATACGTATTTCGAACAGAACCATTATTTTCAAAATAAATTTGCACAATTTGGAAGCGTTGTTCAGGCGTCAGTCTATTCATGTTGAAATTCCAGACCAAACTAAACACAAATCACTTGACAGCTGACAAAATGTCCACCAGTTAAAACAGGGTTGCCAATCTAAAGTTCCATACCTCTAAAAAACACCCTTCAGTTTGTAATTTCGCAAGTTTATGGGATTTTGGAGATCACGTTGAAGAGGCTCTAACCTCAGTTGAAAAGTTTTCTTCATATATTGATCTCTAGAATCGTCCCCGAAATATAGGAACGCCAAATCCGGAAACCCATTTCAATTATATTTATAAGAGTTGCATACATTTGAATATGTGATACCTATTTCGTGTTGAGAGAGTTATTTAGATTTTTCTCATAATGACCTTCCAGACTTTAAAAAACAAGAAAAATTAAAGAGGACCGTGAAAAAAGAAT
Source organism: Myrrha octodecimguttata (assembly GCA_958510865.1). Lineage (NCBI taxonomy): Eukaryota > Metazoa > Arthropoda > Insecta > Coleoptera > Coccinellidae > Myrrha > Myrrha octodecimguttata. The sequence continues at coordinate 71,358,034 of OY294056.1, read as the reverse complement.
TGAAATATTTATGTGCCAGTTGATATGAATTTTTCTAAGCGTCTTAATAATAATAATAATAATAATAATAATAACAATAATAATAATGTTTATTCATGTTAATATCTTTCGATTTACATTCGTCATCATTACAAATTTACTATTACATCTGCTTAGCAAAGAATTCTTCCATTGAATAAAAACTATTATCAGTAAGATATTTCTTAATACTAAGGCGGAATTGTTCCTTTTGGTTTCTCATTGAATGAGGCAACTTATTATATAGGTTATATGCCCAGAAGTTCGGACCATTTTTTGTTTTAGATAATCTAAAGAATTCATTTCTGATATCCATACGTGCTCTCGTGTTATGACTGTGAACATCTGCATTTAGGAGTTGTGTGTTGCTTTCATGAATATAATTCAGACATTCGTAAATGAACACACTTGGAACGGTCAGAATTCCAAATTTTTTGAAAGAATTCCTGCAATCTGCTTGATATTCTAAGTTATCCATAATCGGATAACTTTTCTTTGTAGTGAAAAATTTTTTCCTGCATGTGTGGTGTGACCCCACAGTAAAATGCCATAATTCATTGAAGAGTGACACAGTGCATGGTAGGCTGTCAGCAATGTTTCAATCGAGACTTTCAGTGCAAGAGTACGAATAACAAAAATGTTTTTGCCCAATTTTCTAGAGAGTTCCTCACAGTGAACATCCCAAATGAGCTTAGGATCTAAATGTAATCCTAAAAATTTTACATTTCCTTTCAAGTTCTCATCTATGGATCTCAGTGAACATACCAAAATATTAGTTTTTTCTTGATTCTGCATCAATTGATTCGAATTGAACCATTTTTTTGCATTCGACCGTATCTCACGCGAGTCCCCTAACAACTGATCGAGCACCGGTCCATATTGAATACTCAACAAATAGTTTCATAGTCCAATAGAAAATTAAACCGTCTTTCGATTGAATTCACGAGGAAAGTATTGCAGATCCATTTATAATTTTTAAAACAATCCATGCACAAACAAAATTTATTGCCGAATAATGAATGTAATTGATACCGATAATAAATTCGCGATCCCAACGATTTTCATTTCGTAACTCATCATATATGAAGACAAACATTCGAGAATTTCGTCTTCATGAATATTCATCGCGAAATCAACATATATCCATAAAATGAAACATACAGCGGCGGTTGTTGAGTCACTCGCGCTGATGCGTCATACGATTTCATGGCGACAAATAAATAAAGTTCATAAACAGAAACCAAGTCCCTTCCATGTCCGTGAAATGAGAGCTATGTTTGAAATGTAATCCAATAGAACCAGTCGACTGCTTTAGTACCATGAATCATACCAACGCTACGGAACTAACTATAGGTGCTCTCGAAGGAGTTATCAAACTATGACTAATGATGGTGGACAAAGGTGCGATGAGGGCTTTCTCAGAATAGGATGATTCTCGATATTACCGATCGCCGTCTGTGAACTGAAGTATTTGATGACTTGACAGATAGGTTTCAAAATGGTTCGTATTGTTACAAAATGTTTAGTATGTTACGATTTCGAGAGCCTGGTCCTCCCTGAACAAGTACATCTCATTAGCGAACCTACCTAGTGATGTTATGATTAAAAAAGTAAGCATCGAGAAGAACTTTTACTCAATGTTATGTAAAAGGGAAGAGTGGGAAAAGGAATACACTACCCAAAAAGAACCAAATGTACACTATCGCTAGGCTCCTACTCGAGTGTTTTTCAGGCAGAAATACTTGCTATCGAAAGATGCATAGACATAAACCTGGAAAGAAACTATCAAGGGTGTGACATAGTGATCCATTCTGATAGTCAGGCTGCTATTAAAGCACTGAACTCCCATGTCATCGACTCAAAGCTGATATGGGAGTGCCGAAGGAAACTCAATGAAGTAGGCAAGAATAACAAGGTCTCCTTAGTCTGGGTTCCTGGGCACTCAGGAATCAAAGGAAATGAAGAGGCCAACACTCTAGCCAGAAAGGGAGCACAAACGCTACCTACTGGCCCAGAACCTTTCTGTGGTATAGGCAAATGTACCTATAAGAAAGAGTTTTTGGAGAAAGAAGGAAATGAAAGAGGGGCACTGTGGAGGAATTCTCCAGGAATGGAACACTCTAAAAAGTTCCTTCGGAACTTTGAAATTGCTAGATCCAAAAATCATCTGGATCTCAGTAAGAATAAGTTACGCCTCCTCACTGGTGTCCTCACAGGACACTGTCGCCTAAGGAAGCACATGATGAGAATGGGCTTATCAGAAACTGACGAGTGCAGATTTTGTGGGGAGGAGGAGGAAACCCCTGTTCACCTGATCACAGAATGCCTCGCCATTGTGAGCCTGCGCAAAAGATACCTTGGACAGGAGTATTATAGGAGGAATGAGAACTTAGCCTCCTTGAAGCCCTCACAGATATTAGAGTTCATCAGAGCTCTTGAGCTGGAGGGCGAGCTGTAGGTTGCGACAACAGCTCTGACAAGGGGGCACAATAGACCTTAAGGTCGCAGTGGAACGTAACCCCTTACCAACTATCAACTACGATTTCGAATGTCACTGGAACGTTGCTTGTTACAAAGTGTGTGGATTTATTGACTTCGAGATAGTTCGATTGATTTACGTTACAGTTGTAATGATCTTTCATTCTGATTCCTCTTTGCTTCTACTTCTAGTACAGAAAATATTTGCCCTGAATCCTCGCCTGAATCAACTGTATTCGAGTGCCTGCCTTGATGTGGAAATTTGAGCGTCAGAAGAAGAAAAAAATCGGCCAGAGACGTATTAGGGGAAAACAATAGTTGTTCGATGAGATTTGTTCAGTTATGCGTGTTATGTTAGAGATGTGTGACCATCTCATATAGGTCCAAAAATGCCGAGAGAAACAGAACCATAACATTTGCTGCCATCTTTTTTTGCTTTTAGTTATAACTTGCTGAACTGAGTGTCATAAGGTATGCTGATGAGTTGCAAAGGCAAAAAGTCCATCAAGAATATATTGCTTTATAGAGTGAATTTTCTTTCTGATGCCTTCTATAAAGGCATAGCTCAGAGCTCAGATAATACCATCTTTTTGCGTTCACTAGGAAGTGTTGAATAAACCAAGCACATTCGCCATTTTGCAAGTTCTTAATATAAACCCTTGATTTAGTTACGTATATAAACAATACCTCCTGACTAAGATAGGAAAACATCAATGGAAGAGAGGTCGAATGAATGAACCTTTCAGCAACGTTGGAAACACAACGAAAAAAACATTATGTCCATGATATATCAAGAAATCCTTCGACTGAATCACAATTGATGGTAAATGTGAACAGTCTGTAAATAAGAATATTTCAAGGCCGCTTGCGATGGTAAAATCATCTATTTTCCATTCACTTTTATAAACTATCCCTGGGTTGGCCTTGACATTCTGACACATTTCACCGTGTATATTTTGAAAATGTTAGGTTATAGTCATTTTCCTGTAAGGTAACTACGCAAAGTTGTACTTTCTACTTAGAGGTCGTAGTAATTACGTATTTATCAAAATTTTTATTTACTTTGGGAAAATATTATGTGAATTCAATAATTAAGACCTGGCGAGTGTTGAAGGAACTTCTTTCTTTGTTAATACTGGAAATATTGCACATATATAAACATGGTTGGAAGATTCAGTTATGCTATTTTCTTGTACGGAAATCAAGAATCGAGTGTTGAAATTTCACAGAAAAATAATGGATAGAGTAGTCCGATACTTTGTGATAGTTCATTAAAAAAAAAAATTCTCGAATAACCCGGCAGTAAAACAGACGGACCTATAGAATTCCCTACATTTCGACATTCTGAAGAAATAAGACTTCCGAAGACATTCAAATACCTTGTTGCACAACTTGAAATACTCCAGTATGAAAATGTTGGATAAATTGTGATACATTATGTATTCAAAGTTATCAGGGTACCTATCAGAAGAAGCAGATTTCAATTTTAAATAGTATTTCCTGACACTTTGTCTCTGCTTCTTCAAAACTACCTTCGGCATGTTCAGTTTCCAAGCTTGATGGTTATGTTGAGATTGAGTGTAAAAATTGGCAATGTCTCTGGGAATTATTTTGAAATTGCTGATATTTCACGAATGCCAACTTGCGTCAGGTTCAAGTAAAAAAACTTGATAGACCTAAATCATGGCCAACCGGGATAGTTTATAAAAGTGAATGGAGTATAAGTATACTGATTTTAGGACCCATGGGTCCCTGATGCATCAGTTCTTGCTTGAGGCTCACGATATATTCAGGGCTGCCCTGATTCATTTCAGAAAAGTACAGATATTTATTGTTATTTTGGAACTGGAACAGAAAGCAGAATCACTTCTTCCTATTCTAATGAGAAAAGAAACGATTCATTGCAGAAGAACGGTCCCAATCATTCACTCTGTATCAGATTCAGACTCTCGAAACTACCAGTCGTTAACTATGAAGGTTGAATTCGGCAGCGAATTCAATTGCATGAACTTGTATAAGGAAATACTATTCATACATGTGGAAATGAAATGTTTCAAAGTTTTCTGATTCCACGTGTTCTTCTTGGAAAATGTTTTATTACGTGACTGTCTGTGAAATTGAATACTCTATGAAACAACAAACATTCTGAGAAACGATGACAGAACTAATTCCGCCTCTAATTGGCGTACCTTGCAAACAAAAACCACTCGTAGCACAACTTACTGAAAAAAATGTTAATGATTCCTAGTTTCGCGCTTTCAATATCCACTGTCTTGGGCGTGATGTAAACGAACTCTAATTACACCTGTCATAATATCGGAATGGCCAACAACAAAATATGATAAGCAATAAATTCAGCTCAACCTAATAACAACTTTGTAGGCGAATATAATATAATGTGATTGCGCTTCCCACGATTCGATGCAGATGTTCAGCATCTGTGTGAGAGAAATATCGCTGAAGCACATTAGAAACCAGGTTCAATTTTCTGTCATCCAGAATAAAAGGCAAGGTCTAGGTTTATGTGGGGCAGAGTCTGGCTTTTTGGATAATTGAGAACTGTTGCTCTCAAGTTTTCTGTTTTTTCGCATATGTTCTATGGAACAGCCTACTATCGTTTTGCCCTAGTCTCTGGTCTCAAACGACTTGGTTGGACTAGTGATGACGAAAATCCGGTGCACGATTACGGGAATATTATCGACTTGAAACTTTCAGAATAGGTTGCATTTCAAAATGCGACGGTTGAGTTCGTTAATCGACCGAATTGGCCATACGGTTTCAGAGTTAAAGTCACTTGAATTTTTAAGGTTATTTCCTCAATATTTGAGGATTCATTGGAGCTATCGGATGGGAACTTGGTTGATAGTGGTAGCATAATAACGCACAACTTCTTGCAAAATTCTGTTGTGGTCATATGGTGAGTATTAAGTAAAAAAAAATTCGAATTATTTTTCGGAAAGGATTCATCAGATTTGGATCAAAATTCGCACAATCTGGGACACTATGTTTCAGTGTATTATATTTCATTTAATATGATTTCAATATTCGGAGAAATTCGGGGAAAATATAGATTTTTCCTTGATGTCGTTGTTGTTTCTCTAATAATTTGGAAAAATACCGAACTCATCATGATGGAACTTGGTAACAGGTTGCAGAATGCTAGTGCATAACTGTGCGAAATTTCGTGAGGATCATGATCATGTCTTTGAAACAGTTCGAAACGTTTTCAAATATTCTTTATTCACACGAAATTCCTCATGAACCTTCGGGCTGATTTTCCAATCCAAGTGCTGGCTGTCAATCCAAGGCAATTCGTTTTTCTGGAAATATTGGAAAAATGAAATTTTGAATGAGTATACTTGCGGAATTATTTAGTGGATTTTACCACTTCCCGAATTCGGCCTTCGTAATTGAGCCGGCTCACAAACTTATGCAGAATTTTTTGAACCATCAATAGGATTTGAACTAAATTTGGCCAAAACCCTCAAGTTAACCATCTACAGAAAGTATTCCAAATTTCAGCTTGATCAGATATACATTTTTTCAAATTTCGTTGCTATCTCCTAAGTGCTGTTGTTATTTCCCCGATGAGCCAAAGAATACTTATCAGATTGAACAATATTTAGCGGTTATTCTGCCATTGGAACAATTTTAATTTTTTTCGAAATATGTCATGAAAAAAATCCTGATCTCATCGAATTGATAATAGCGAGGAGAATCAGCAATTATTTGACAAATATTGAAATGCAGTCTTGTGCTGAATATCTTGAGTATTGTATTATGAGATCAATATAAAAAAAATTCCAACTTCTTTTGATCTAATCATACGATCATTACGAAATTCTGCTTGAAATGGTGCATCAGTTATTGGCAACTAAGTACCAATTTTTTTATGATCCTATCATTATTTTTTGAGTTATTCCCGAAATTGAAATCAGATCTGATCTGATAGAACTGAAATTATCGGAAAGGTTTTTTTTTAAGTTACTTATTATACGATACAAACAAATCTTTGGGAGCAATTGGCTGTTGGTACGACCAATTACCCAGTTTCAATTTCATATCTTAAGTAGTTCCTAAGATAAATATTGAGGAAATAAGTTGAACTTAGTATAACTCCAAAACCATTTTGCCGATTTAGCCCGCTAACGAATTTAGCCAGCGCATGTTGATACGCAACCCATATTGAATAATTCAAGTCGCTAAGTTTTTCTGTTCTGAAGTTATTGTTGGTTTTTCAAGTCCCTGTTGAATGTTCAAAAATTAAGTCGCATTAGTTTATCATTGATACGTTTATTTGTGGTTAACTCCGAAATAATAAATTCTGAGATTAGGATTGTTATGGTTGACTTCGAGCAGAAATGCCTCTTCAGAATGTTTACATTATACACGTGCATGAGCCGAGGGACTATGAGGAAAAGCTTACATTTCGTGTTTTTAGGAATGCTAGATTCTTTCTAGATTATTTGAGTTAGTTCTCATTTAACACTCGATGAGTGAAGAATCCTTCCAAGTGCATTTATTGCCAATAAAGAAATTGCATAAGAGAGACAAACCTTTCTTTCATTTCAACATAGCCTTTCCAACAGTTATCTTCATCAGTGAGTTTGATTCCGGCCACATACTTTACTGTCTGCCGGAAAGGTTGACCTGCGCAGTTCTAACTGCATAGGTCAACCGGTGCGTGTATTGGAACATACCTGCGCAGTTTTCCCGACCTGCACAGGCAACCAGAGAAGAAGCAAAATTCGATTGTTTCGAGAGGTGAACCTGAGACCTCCGACCATCCCATAAATGTAACGGCGTCAGGCCTGAAACCTGCACAGGTCAGCGTATATGGCCGGCATAACCTAGTCGTCTAAAACCATTTCCTGCCAAAAATTCGAAAATAACAGACATTTCAGCCGAACGATTGCACGCTGTTTCCTAAAATATATATGTATGCAGGGTATTCCTAAATAGCCAGTACAAACGAAGAGGGGAGATTTCACACATAAACTTAAGGAGAAAAGTTCCACAAACGTGGAACCACAAACTTTACGTTTTCTATAATATAGATGTTAAAGTTTGAATTTTTTTTATCCCATAACAACTTATAATGAATTTATTCACCGCAACTGGATTTTATTACAATTAGAAGTTGTCTGAGGATTTCCAGGAAATACATTTTTTTTTCGAAATTGGAATCAGATCCCTGAGACAAATTTACAAGGGGCCATAAAGTTAAGTACAACGCTTCCTTTGAAATTTTTAAAACTAACAATGGCTCACCAAGAAAAAAGTTCTAAAGGAAAACAAGGCACAGAGTCCCGGAAAAATATCACTTTATAGACTTCAATGAGAAAAAACTCGAAAAATATTCATACTTTAACACCCTGTAACTCGAAATCGAAACGTCAGAGGATCCATGATTGGGAACTTCTGCAAAGATGCCAGCGCCCTAACGGATAAATTTGGAACCTGTCCAAGCTAGTAGTTTTATGTAAACAAACCTTAGAAATGTGGTGGAGAACGAATATTTATTAAGCAGAGCTTGAATGTTTAAAAAAATTATTACAGTTTTGTGTAAGATTTCTTGAGAAGGAACTTTTCGTTTGGATCACGATATAAAACCGTACTTTAAATCGTTCCTGTAGGATAATTTCGGTGTTATTTTAGTGTATGTTGCTTGGTGGATCCAAATGAACCAATATCTATGTTTACTTGAATTTCTGTAAAAATAGGCACCTCAATAAGTAATTTAAGGAGTCTTATTTATGTGATAAAGTGCTGAATGAAGGCTATATTATGTGGTAAATCTAGAATCAGTCCAAATGATATGACTTGTTCTCTGTTTACAAACGAGTGAATCAATAAAATGAAAACAGATTTTCTGCTTTAGTTCTTTTGCATCGTATTTCTAAAGAAAAGGAAACAGATAGATATATGATTGATTTCATTTTCATATTACAGCAGCTCAAGATACACATACAAAATGAAAAATGTCACAGCTGGTTCAACTTACCTAAATATAGAAATGAAAACTATAAATGTATTTATATGAATAACTTCAGCTATTATCAACTCTGACAGTATATCTAGTTTTTCTCAGGTTTTCAACCAGATCACTCTTTTAGAATATGATTTTGTGTATGTGAATTAAGTAGCTGCAGGAGTGCTCGGTAGTTTCTCTGCAGCATTTTTCTTCAAAATTCTCTGAAAACATCATGACATGAAGTTGTTTCGAAATGAATACATTGTAGGTAATTTACCTTTGGGAAAATAAACATCTTCAGAGAAATGCAGTGAACATACTCTCATGTGTTTCGTGGCCTGTTTTCCAATCTTAAATTTCTAAAGCTAGGCCTTTCTTCTATCATTGAGTTCCCTGCCAAATGCTGTTCCCAAATTAAAATCACTTTCATTTGGCTTTGGAAAAAATGAAAACTAGAGGCACTAGATGATCCTTTCTTCTTTGACCATGAATAACATTGAGTTGAGGCACACAACAATAGTCATTTCGGGAGGATGCCATTTCGAATTAACTAAATCGAAAATTTTAACCGGAAAGAAAGGAATCGATTGATGAATATTACAAACACTTTCGGTATACCAAAATTTCAACTCGGAGAACAACACAAAAGCTCGAAAAAGTAAGCAAATTACGTCAGAATAACAGGCACGTCAAAAAACTACTAGCTTGGAAGTGTTCGAATTTCTATCGCCAGAGGGCGTATCGCTTAGCAGTAGTTGCGAATTATAGGAATGTTTTTTTCTCTAAAATTGCGCACGTAATCTGCCCTCTTTGTGTGTACCCCCTTTTCAGAAACACTATACGCGCAAAAAAACGAAGCTTATCTTTGTATCCATCCTGCCTTAGCAGGATAGCAGGACGTGTCACGACTAATATCCCTCCACACAGACAACAAACAACATAATTCACGTAGAAATCTAAATTCGAATTCGTTTACTTCGTTAGGATAGGTAAGCCCTCAAACGATTAAGAAAAGTCGCATCTTTTGGCGCAAAGTAATCTGATGTTATTACGAATTTAACCACTAATTCAACGTTGGCTTTAGTAAACGAATTAGATTGGCGGTAGGCACTTGACTATTTATACCAAGTCAGCCAAATTGTTGTGGGTAGAGTTGTCTGAAAAACTCGTAGCTTGCATAAATACGGCGGGAGGTCATTGGCGTTACCATAAATACCTGATTCCGCGTCTCTCGTGCCCTCTTTGTGATGGTCAGAGGTTACCAAACTGTGCAATGGTTGATGTTACGTTCACGCCATCTTCGTTAATGGCTTTAAACATTTCCTGCTATTGGGTCAATATATGAAGGGAGTTTGTGAGACAGTTTAAAAAAGAATCTAGAAAAGCTCCGACGAGAAGTTAGATCTTCTCATCATATTTTTCCCACGAACTTCTACATAAAACTTAAAGCTGTCATTTTTCAATTCGATCATATATGGTTTTTTTGGAAATATACCGTAAACACAATATCTTGCAGAATAAACTCCATATTTGTAGAGTAGGTTTGGGGCTTAATATAAATAAGTCGTACAAATTCTAGAATGGGTTAAATCCAACCAATGATTCCCCAGATATACACCCATCCAAAATTTTTTACTTTCCCAATTTTTACCGAAATACAGATAATATTGAATTGAAATCTAGTATTTGATCGAGAAATGGCATCCTGAAGATTCATATAGAGTTTCGTGAGGAAAATATGATCAGAATATCGCAGAATATTGAATATTTGAAAAATGAATTTCATTTTTTTTCAAATTGTTTTAATGACACGATCATCACGAAACGTTGCACTAAATTGTTTATCAGCATCTTCAAACTGGTTGCTAAGTTTCATCATTATTGAATGAATATTTTTTGTGTTATTCCAGAAAAAACAACGATATGAAATAAACCACGGAATTTGACATATTCGTTCCCAATATCTCCGAGGATGAAAACAGTATGCAACTGCAATTTGGCACAAAGCAAGATCTCTTATGAATATGATGAATAGTTCTCGAAAATAAATTTTCCCAAGAAAATATTGAAAAATAATTGTTTTTTAATAACTGACAGTACGATTTCAACGAAATTTCGCAATAGGTTGCTTGTCATTGTGCTCTAGCTGGCTTTCAAGCTTCGATTCAATCCTTCCTGTAGTTCCTGAAATATAGGAGGAATAACTTTCAAATGGCTATAACTCTGAAACCATTAGGCTGATTTCGGTCATTAACGCACTTAACCGTCACATTTTGAAAACACGACCTACCCTGAAACTTTCAAGTCGACACGATCCTCTGTACGCTTGTAGTCATGCATAGGGACGGACAGCAGGCCGGACAGAATCGATTTCGACACCCGCGGATTCATTATCAGTGAGTCCTACCTAGTCGTTTGAGATCATTCACGGGAAAAAATTCGAAAATTTCAGATATTTTGACAAATCGATAGCATGCCCTGGAACATGCGCGCAAACAAATACAAACTTGCTACTAAGTTCCTTTACTTGCCTTCGCTATTGTAATTGAACGATTTCAGCTATTTTGAATTACAGGGTGTTCCGAATTGAAGGTGCACCTAAAGAAAGGAGATTTCTTGAATCATTTTGAGAAGAAAGAACTGTGAACGTTTTGTTTTCGAGATACAGGGTGTTTTCAAATATTTTCCTCATAGTATCTGCAATTCACAACATATTCAACTGAAATTTGGAATATATATATTACATTTTAGAGTTCACACAATGTGACATTGTAGTTTTGTCGTTTCTGATTCCGATTTCGAGAAAAAAATTCGATTTTCTCGAAATCCTCGGACAACTCCGAATTGCTCGCCGAATTGTCATATAATCTAGTAAGTGAGCTGCAGTGAACAAATTCGATATTAGTTTTTATGGATATCTTGTAATCGTAGAAATGATTCATAAAGACTCTATAAACTCGTAAAGTCATCCCGTGTGCCGATACTATAAGAAAATTAATTCGAAAAAAATTCAAACTTAAACACACTGTATCTCGAAAACGAAAATTTTGTGGTCCCATGTACAAAGGATTTTTTCCTTGAAATAATGCAAGGAATCTCCCTTCTTCGTTTCTATCTCCAATTTAGGAACACCCTGTAAAACTTTTCTCCGTGAACAGAAACGAAATTCTCTTCAAATTATATTCAGTTTTTTATGAATTTTAAAATTTTTCCATTCGATATGATCAGTATGAAATCTTTATTCCATTTGTCCCAAAAATGCACTGCTTCATATGCTGTAAGACCAGTGAAGAGTTTAAAATCAAAAATAATATAAAGAATAATGAAAAACCTTACTGATCAATTCAGTTTCAACCTGATTCATATTTAGTTATCGTAAATTGAATAAGAAGTATCTACAAATCCGGAATACTTATAAGGTCCATTTGACCGAACAAAACATCAAAATTTAATTACTACTCGAAATATTAGAAAGCCACAATTTGAAAACCGTTACAAGCCTTGAAAGTAATGACGTACTTCACCACACAATTGAAGCTGATTACTGTAATGAACATCTTTTGTTCAAAATAGCATCATCCAAACTTTCAGAAGAGTTTCAAAACTTATGGTTTTTACTTAAACTATAAGTTTGCGGTGACTTTGAAGTGTTAATAAGTGTATTCATTTTCGGATATTCCTTACCGCAATCTTCTCATGTTATGAATTACTGGATAGGATTCATCTGAATTCTTTTCTGAAACCTTATTTCATATATTTTCGGAGAAAACCCTGCATTGGAGACAATCCGGGAATCTTTTATGAACTGGATTGCTTTCATTTATGACAAGTCGACATTTACTGCCTTAAAAATTTGTACCAATGAGAATTATATTATATTTTTATTATTGTATTATATTTTTCAAGTGTCCTTTTTGTGAAGGTTCCGAACCACTTCAGCAGTACCATAAAAGATGTTGCATACTTCAAACTTCGAAGAGGTGCGTATAATTCCAATATTCACGGTTTTTCATTCGTGATAATGGAGGCACTTTGTGGTTATACGGAGAAGATCTCGAAGGTCTACCTGAAGAAGCGGTTTCTGGAGGGTATTTTCGGGGAATTTGATAACTTATGCCTATACCTACCCCACATATATTGTTTACAACCCATGAGATTCGTCAAGTTGAATTTAATTACATCAATTCGTTTCTTGAAGTAAATGGATATCCGAGAGTTTATAAATAGAACCTTTTCAAATTTAGACAAAAATCTTCTTCTAATTATCAACCAAATCAACAGCACAACTCTTTTGAACAACCCAATTTATTGAATGTGATTCTTTTGTACATGGACTTTCAGAGAAGATCAGAAGAATTGGTGCCTAATTCAGTATAATAACGGTTTTCAAATCAAAAATTGATTTGAGATCCAACTAAAACCAAACCAATTAACGAGAAACCAAACCAAAAATTGTGTTTATAGTATTCCCTGTATTTGGGGAAAGACATATACAGAGGAAACCAAAAGATTAGATATCCGAAAACGAGAGCACAAAAACAACCTAAGGAATAGAGACATACTAAAATCCCCAATAGCAAACCATGATGTTGGAATCAGATAATTTGAAAAAAAAAATCAAAGAGTCCTCTTGCAATTTGTTGAATGGAGAGAGTAATTTTGCTCATTGTTCGGTAGAAATAGACCCTATTTGGCTGAATTTACTTAAAAAAGAGGTAGAATTAAAAAACTTTCAAACCAAATCTGTGTTGATATCTTTCTCCAAAAATGTCAATTTGACAAAACTTTCAAATCAAAACGAAAATTTGAAATAAAATAATTCTTGAAATTTTATGCTTTGTCTGATGAAAGGGTCAGATTTGTACACTGAAAAGTTACAGTTCGCATTCTTTATCGTTTGTATTGTTTCTGTATTGTTCATTAGGCAATCTGTTTTGCAAGAAACTGTCCTTGGCAAATAGTTTGATACTGCAATCCGCAAGGGCGTTTTTCATGAAAAAAACAATTTTTATTTAATTTTTATTAGTTCTGTTTCAGATATTGGGAGTGAAAACCCCATAAAAACCTTTAAAATGATACGAAATCCTTCCAAAATAAGCTTTGATCAATGCGTTCGAAAACAAAGAAATTGCACAAGCGATCATCTCCTTTGAACAAGCGCCCAAGAAAAAACTCCCGCACTGACTTTTCGTCGGTGCTTTTCTAGGTTTTCCACACTCTGACTCCATACACTCAAAATATCCAAATCCACACCATTTGTTATAGATTATCTAGATGTATTAACACTCAATCGTAAATATAACCTGTGCACTCTCTACAACAATGTCATCAATCATTTTTTCCCGAAATATCAACCATACCGGTACAATAAATTTGACAAATCGAACCGAACTGAAATTTGGTTAAAGATGTGTGCGTTATTTTTCAGAAAAAAAATCTTTTTTTGCATTATCAACCATACGATCTCGGCAAATTTTAGCGGGCAGCTTCGCGCCGGCAACTACAACTTGAAGACCTATTACACAATCCAATCCCCAAGGCCCAGTATGCCGGGTAGGTTGTCACTTATCACACTGCCCTAGATACCGGCCCCTTCTTTTCTATTCCTGAATTGCTATGATACTGCCCTGTATGCCGGGTGATAAGGAGCTAGGCAGATTCCACTGACGATAACTCCGAGACCCTTTTGCCGATTTTGATCACTAACGAACTCAACCGTCGCATTATGATACGCAACCTGCTATGGCAGTTTGAAGTCGCTAGCTCATTTCGTTTAACAATTATCTTTTCCTTTGCCGGTCGACCGGACAGCACCGAATTTAACGTATTCGTCAGTTAGTCCAAACTATTCGTAAGGTTATGTTAGGACATATCTGTCAAAACTGTCAGTTAAAGTTAAAGATAACTTCCAGTTAAGCTTTATAATACCGGCCCTAAGACAATTAGAAAACTAGACAGTTGTACAAATCCTCAGACATTTGTTCAAAAGGATAGCAGTCTGTTTCCTATACAGGCTGTTTCCTAATTGAATGTCAATATTTATGGGGGTGATTTTTGGACCCATTTTAAGAAAGAAACTTCATATGAACACTAAACGTCTTACCTTTTGAGATACGGGGTGGTAAAGTTTAAAAAAAAAATAATTTATTATTAATATCGACAGTACCACTTCAGATATTTAATTTTATTTTATGTGATCTCTTGAATTTTTTTAGTCCGACGCACGGGTTTCATCTAAAAAAATAAAATCTACTTATGTCTCTGCATGGTCATATTCCATATGTATGTATTAACAATATTGTTATGATCAGAGAAACGGTTTCAATTTTTTTTGAGCGAAAACCGTGCATCGGATTGAAAAAAGTCAAGTGATCAATTTCGGTTAGAAATAATTGGGAATTTCAAAAATAATTTTTATTTCAGGAAAAATCTGTGGCTTACCATCAATGTTTGCCAAAATAGGCAGGGCAATTTCTGAAGTGGTATTGTAGATATTAATAATAAATGATTTATTTTTGGAAACTTTATCACCTTGTATCTCAAAAGGTAAGACGTTCAGGACATAATGTTCTTATGAAGTTTTTGTCTCAAAATGGGCCCGAAAATCCCCCTCATAAATATTGACATTCAATTAGGAAACACCCTGTATACGGCCAAAAATATATACGCCCTCTGTCAGAGGCTCTCCTACGAAAGTACTAGAGGAAAATCCACGAAATTTGACACAAAAATCTCAAAATACTCAAAACTTCACTGAAAGATCCACTCGATGCTGCAGGTATCGATGAAAGAATGATACAGAACTGGAAATATTCTTTTCCTATTAAAAACATTCCACAGATATAAATCGTCTTACTCAAAATTTCAAAAAGCACTGTCAGCCTAACGGCCGACTGCGTAAACACAATAACTTCCGAAAGAAACAACTTAGAAACTCGATATTTGTAGAGAAGGTTTGGACCTTAATTACGAAGGCCGAATTCGTGAATGGGTAAAATCCACCCAATGATTCCGTAGATATACCCAATCAAAATTTTATTTTTCCAATATTTCCAAAAATACAGATCAGATCGAATTGAAATCCAGTACTTCATCGAAAATAACAGTTCGAAGTTTCATACAGAATTTAATGAGGATGATATGATGAGAAAATCATAGAAATTTTTTTTTTCAAATTGTTCTAATAACACGATTATCACGAAATTTTGCATAAAGTTGTCTTTCAGCATCTTAAAACTAGCTGTGAAGTTTAATCAGGACTGAATCAGTATTTCTCGAGTAATACCGAAAAAATCAACGATATCGAGAAGAAAACCTCGAAATTTGACATATTTTTTCCCGATATCTCCAAAACTTATGATCGTATCGAACTAAAATTTAGTACACTGCTGTGAAATTAGAAGCTCAAAGTGTGAGTATAATTTTTTTTGGATATGATGAATGGTTTCTGAAAAAAAAATTTTTTGTAAAAACATTTCAAAAAAATTTTTTTTTTAAATTTACTGACAATATGATCTTAACGAAATTTGGCTCAAAGTTGCGCGTCGTTATACTCCACCAAACTGCCAAGTTTGAATCCAATCGCTTGATTAGTTTCTGAAATAAAAAATAAATAACTTCAAAACTTCAAGTGCCTATAACTCTGAAACTATTCGACCGATTTGGCCCATTAACGAACTTAACCGCGGCATTCGGATGCGCAACCTATCCTGAAAGTTTCAAGTAGCTAGCTTGCTTCTGTCGACAGTTATCGTGACTACGGCCGGACAGAATCAATTTTGACACCGGATTCGTCATCAACCCAAGCTAGTCGATTGAGACCATTTTCGGCTCAATCATCCAAAATTACAGACATTTGGACAAAACGATAGCACGCTGTTTCCCTAGAACATGCGCGCAAAAATAACGATTATTCATGAAGGTTACTGAAACCTTTTGTCACCGCTGATTTAACTTCCCAGTTTATATGCCCGAGAGGCGCGAATCCAAATCTTTCATACTCACATCCTCGTACTTAATCCACTCGAAATATCCAGATCCGCACTATTAGTGACAGTTTATCTAGACGGATTCAACACTCAATCGTTAAAATAGCCTGATCACTCAGTACACCAATCATCCATAGAAAACCGTGAATTGTCGCGTTTTAATCAGCGTTAAGCACAGAGCTGAGCCGGTAGCAATGCCAATATTCGAACGAGTCAAGTCGCAAACCGCACTGTGCGTACGTTCGAGGGAATCACAACAGCTTTTACTATACTACTATAATACTATAGGAATGTGGCGGGGATACTACGGCCAGTGGACCAAGACCTGGACTCGTCGCCCCGTAAAGCTCTAACCTTTCTACTGCACTGGTCGCATGCGGTAAGAAAGTTCAGGGCGTGTAGGAGATGTTTTGAAGATGAAGTGGCTGAGATAGTGCTACTCTTAGCTGGCCGGGTCGTTTCGACCTTAGCTGCGTTCCAACGATGATCCGGAACCAAGGCATCGAGGCACTATAGGATCACTCCTACTGAAAATGCTCTGTTGAAGGAAATTTCGAAAAATTCTGGTGATGAGTGAAGAGTTTCACATGCTTGTTCAAATCCGTAGGTAGAGCGGTCGTCCATCCATGTACTCACTAAGTCCACAGCAGCTCAACTCCTTAAGGAGTGTTCGTAAACACATCAACTTCCAGAAACAACTTTGAAACTAGATATTTGTAAAACAGGATAATAACTTAACCACGGATCCGATCGAATTGAAATATGGTAGATACATGCCTACGATATCATGGGGAGAATTTCACCCATACACGAGTTCTACCTCAGTAATTAAGCCCGAAGTTATCGATTAAAGGATATTCGGCAGGATTTTTTATTTATTTTTTCAATATCTGAAACAGAACAATTTAGAATGGAGGTTTTTCCTGAATTTGGGTTATTACTGCGAATGCAAATTTGAACATAATTATAAGGAGTTTGATTCATCATTTCCCAAAATTACCTTTAGAAATTATTCAAAATCAGAATTCAAAATTGGGGTTTGGGATTTGCCAGGCATGCACGAAGTGACAACGGTGTTTAGTAGGATAGCTTTTTCTGCTATAGAATAATGAAATATTCATAACTCTTCTGTGGTACACACGTGTTCTTTGTCAATATATCCAAACAATTTCCGTTTTCGATTTGTCAGAAATATGACAGTATGACAGTCTGTGCTCTTCATTTTCTATTCCTTGGTCGTTGTCTTCTACTCTAACCAGATCGAAGTATAGCTATCTCTGTTTTCCTAAGCAAAGTAACACATTTGGCGTCCTTTCCAAGAAAGCTGAATTCGACGTTGCCATATCGTGCACTCAAGACAAATCCCCATTTTTATTTTTCAGCTTTAGGTGAACAAACCTTTTTTTTAAATATAATATTGAAATTAAATGTTTGAAATGTGATATTTTGAAGGTTTTTCATGAAGATTACTGCATTTTCGTTTAAAGGAAAAACCCCCATTGAATGAAACTATAGATTAGTAGAAGTCGTCCCTGTGGATTTAGGGAATTGAAGTATTTACCGGTAATCGGAAGCAGCTTCCAGAAACAATGCTGCTTACTTGAAAACACTTACAGCAACAAAAAAATCTCAAGAAGCACTGAAGCGAAGTCAGCAGTTTTTAAGCGCTTCTTTAAATTCGTTGCCAAAGCAGTCACCTGTTCGTGCTTCTGTACTACTTGAAATACTGAGGATATAACGTCAAAATTTCAAAAACAACGACAATTGACATATTTTTTTCCTCTCATTTCCGGAAATCAATATCGGATCGAACTGACATTCGAAATATTGTTTTTGAATACCATCTCAAAGGTTTGTGTCGAATTTCGTTGAAATCTAATCGATATGTCCGGTGAAAAAAAATTCAATAAAAATTTTGGTATAAACATATTTTTCCCTTCTACTGGATCAACACGAAATCTTGCACCAAGTTTGGAGTTGGTAATTATAACTAAATTCAATGTTTTAATTTATTTATATCATTCTGGCCGGACGGACAGAATCAAATTTGACTACGGATTTTTCATCACTGAGTCGAGCCTAGTCGTTAAGACAGCTCAAAATTCGAAAATTATGTGACGTCGTGATAACGCGCTGTTCCCCAGGATAAGCGCCTTACAAGCTCCAAGCTACTCTATAAATATTGAGTATTTATGTAATTTCTTTCAGAAGTTGTGTTCAATATCAGTCACTAGACCACATCAACAACTTAAAGACTCAAAACTTGAATAGCACATCTGATACTTGATGACGAAGTTCATTCATAAAGGGAAAAATCCCTCCAAGGACATTCGAAGTGAATTTTGTTAATTATTTAATAAAATCAAATAGTAACCCTTAGTGATCGTTCAAAAAAATTACCTCTTTGAAAATTTCACAGTTTACATTTTGAAGTATGTAGAACCCAAATCCGTAAAACTTGGTAGAAAAATCGTGTGTCGCTCGAGATTCATCCTCCAAGCTTTTCTGCAGGATCGGTGTACCCTAAGGACTTCAAAACTGGGGGTAGGTAGGAGGGAAAAAAGTTATTTCTCGAAAACTTACCACCGAATTTTCATGAAACTCTCAACGTTGATTAGGTACTGTTGCATAACTCAACCTAAAAATTTTCACCCGGATGATTTCTTCCCAGTGATTCCTGAGTTATAAAGAAAAACGCTGCAAATTGTGTTGTGAAAAATCAATGAGTTATACATAATATATAAGTTTTATTCAATCAATGGTATTGGGTTATATAACTGAGAAAATAATAAACCCATCCATAAATTTGCAGCGTTTTCTCTGGTAGTTAGTGAGATGTTTTTTTCCTGAGCATCGCACAAGGATATCCTTCTAGGGCTCACAAATCTGATGTTCGTGGCAAGCTATTACTATAATTGTGTATTTTCGAGTAAATAAAATATTAAAATTATCATTCCTCAATTCTAAATAATATTTTTTCGGAAATTTCGCATTATATACTCCATTCACTTCTATAAAACCCGTCGGTAGGCAAGGAAAATTTTTTCAGAAAAGGATGAATATCAAGGATGTTTACACGAGTCTGCATGATGTCATTTCACAATAAATTAGATTTCATTCTGATCGGATCCAGTATCTTCTGAGTTGTTGAGGAAATAATTCCAAATTCTTCAAATGGGTTCAAGTCGGAAACAGAAATAGTTTCCTATTTTTTCTCGAAGGTTCACGGTGGGTTCGAAAGAATTGAGTCTCGAACACAGAGCAGTAATATCAACATAGCCGTTCGAGACCATTTAAGGGTCAGAATCAGAAAAAGGTGGACGTTTCAAAAAAAGGGATAACACCCTCGTTCAGTCGGAAAAAATTTGTGATTCCCTCTAGTCTGTTTTTCAAGCATTTTAATAATAAATTCATTCGTTTCCAGAAATGTATCAGATAATAAATATTGCAGGGAATCGAAAAACATTTTTTTTCATATTTTTCATCTACAAGTGGTGAATCATAAAAAAGTTCTGTGGGAAAAAATTTAATCCTCCTCAATTTTCATGAAAAATTAAGAGGCCTTGAAATATATTTGCC
Organism: Myrrha octodecimguttata; assembly: GCA_958510865.1. Classification (NCBI taxonomy): domain Eukaryota; kingdom Metazoa; phylum Arthropoda; class Insecta; order Coleoptera; family Coccinellidae; genus Myrrha; species Myrrha octodecimguttata. The sequence continues at coordinate 71,337,997 of OY294056.1, read as the reverse complement.
AAATTTCAACTGAGTAACATTCGGAAATTCAAATTATGTTGCAGTATCAGCATTTGAATTTTTGATTAATATTCAGCTCTCAAATCTGGCAAAGATATCTCAATTTTCGGTTTTCGTTTTTGGTGTGTTTTGTGGACACGCTTTTTCAAAATTCTTATGATCTTCATCATCCAAGCAACAGCCCCTTCATTTGAACCTCCAATCTAGAAATAGCCTGTATAGCAATTGTACATAAATCGAATCGGTAGACCTGTATATTTCTCTATACTTTATACAATTGTAGATAAAACATGTATGTATTAAGTGAATGAACTTTTTTTTCTGAAAAAGTATCATTTAAAACACTTGGTGCCTGAATTACTTTTTCAGAAATTTTCACATAAACTGGTACACTCCGTTTAAATCCGATCTGGGCTGGTTTTCTAACCGGTCCAAAGTCACCTGTTGGAACGAAGCTCTTTCTATTCGAGTCTCGTAATCGTGTCTTCTTTTCAAGGAGACTTTGTTCTTGCTCTTTTACCAGTTTGTGCGCTATTATATTTGATTCAATGGTTGCTTGGGTTTTATTGGTTTTGTCTAAGATGGGTATTCCATCTTGGTCGTGGCTTAGAAGATTGAACTGTCTCGTCCCCGAAGATCAGAATCAAATCATAATTGCCGTCTTCAATACTATAAAGACGACTGAGGTGGAATTGAGATGGTTCCTCAAGATGAGATCTCATACGGATCCAATGTTTCAAATAATCTTTGGATTTTTAACAACTTGGATTGTAGGCATTACGTTGAAATTTTGCTGGGAATACATAGAAACATAATTCAATAAGGCAACGGCGTACTATCGTTTAGTCCAAATGTCGGTAATTTTTGAACTTTGTACTGAAAATGTTCTCTGGGTAGGTTGCATTTCAAAATGCGAAAATTAAGTTCGTTTATGGGCCGAATCTGCCAAACTGTTACAGTCATTTGAAATTTTGGGATTATTTCCGTATATTTCAGAAACACTAGAGCGATTGGATTGAAACTCGGCAGTCAGTTGGAGCATATTGTTATGTTACAGTTATTGAATTTCGAAAAAAAACACAGTGCACGAAATTTAAGTTTTAACCGATTATTATTTTCGGAGATATCAGAAAATATATTTCAAATTTCGTGATTTTTCTTCGGTATAGTTGTTATTTCCGAAATAACTGGAATACTAATTCAATCATGATAAAACTTCATGCAGAATGTTGTGAGGACTACATCATTGATATCGCCAAATCTTGTCATCAGAAAGTAAGTCTGTGTTTGCCGGAGTCAAATTCCGAATTTTTCCTGAAAATTTTGTTTTTTCGAAATCTACCTATCAGATTCGAAGAAATTTTGCGCAGACCTTGAGTTCCATATTTCATAACAGTGTTCCAAATTTCAGTTCAGTTCAATTATTTGAGATATTAAAAAAAATATGTTAAATATCGTGTTATTTTCCTTGATATCTTTGTTATTTCCGAAATAATTAAAAAAAATACTGATCCAATCATTATAAAACTAGGTGATTTGTTGAAAAATGCCGATGAACGTCCTTATGAGAAATTTTTCGATGAGCGTGGTATAAAAACCAGTTCAAATTAAAAACACCCTTTTTTCAAATATTCCATTTTCTGTGACCTTCTATTCACATAATCCTCAAGAAATTCCGCATGAACCTAAAATCTGTTTTTTATCAATCAAGTACGAGTAAGATTTCAGTTCAATCCAAACCGTTGTTTTTGGAAGTATTTTGGAAATTCAAAATTTAAAATGGTATATCAGAAACTCGATATTTGTAGGGTATATTTAATTTTTCCGAAATTTCATGTTGTTAAATATAATAAATAATAATAAATACATTTGCGGAAGGAATTATCTTGTTTGAGGAGCCGAGGCATTTTTTACGGATATTTATAAATAACGCGAACCTTATCATGTCAAATTTGTTCTGAAATTTTCATTCCCCAGTGACAGTAAATTGTGGGTTGGCAACTTGGAGCGAAATCGCCTATTGAGTCTATATCTCACTGATGACACTGATAATTTCATCCTTTAGTTTAGTAATCGATTGTGGATTATTATTATAGACCTGGCTTTTCACATAACCCCAAAGAAAATATAGTCCATCGGTGTCAAATCACATGATCTTGGTGGCCAATTGACATCGCCTATTCTGGAGATTATTCGTCCAGGAAATTGTTGTCTCGATAAATCAATTGTTTCATTTGCAAAGTGAGGTGTAGCGCCATCCTGTTGAAACCAAATGTTCTTCAGATCAATATTCATTAGTTCAGGCCACAAAAATTCGATTATCATCCGACGGTATCGATGTCTTATGGACATTTCAGGCTCTTCAGCAACACTTTGACGAACCAAATCAATATTTTCATGTGAACGACCGCTACGACTGTATTTTTCACTTTTTTGGTCTTCCACCGAACCGGTCTGTTGAAATTTTTTAATAATTCGACCAATAGTGCTTTGAGATGGACGATTATGTAAACCATAAAATTCACGTAATTTTCTAAAAATACTTTTCACAGAACGCTGATTCTCATGAAATAATTCTACAATTTTAACGCGTTGTATCGTGTACGAAGCTATTTTTATAAATGTCATACATTACACTTCTTAATTGTCAAAATACCCAGACGAATTCATTGCGCCGTCTATATTTTATTTATTCTTAAAAAAAAACCGCGAAATTTGAAACACCCTTTATTTTTTTACTGAACCAGATTGCTTGGCTGTTGTTTACTGTCACCAGTAATTTCATTGCGCGATCATGGTGCAACCTGTATCACAAGAGTTGCACTAACAAGCTGAATGCACTGCATAAGTTTCCTGACATTTCACTCAATCCATTAAGAACTATCACGGCAAAATTATGCTACTTAGTGTTTTAGTATTTCCATAATGGCCTCTCCGTAGAAGTGAAGACTCTTTTTTGCTCTAGACATAATTTGTTTGATGTTTCCACTCCAAAGACTCCTCAAATTACCTAATTACGTAGGACTCGGCGAGCCAGGTTCGCCCATTTCTCAAATATGCCTTTATCACTCATCAGTGAAGATGTAATATTGCCATTAGTATGCATAACAGAAACAAAAACAAAGCTTTCGATCCCGTGGCTTGTGCGTGAATCATTGTATTAAACTCGAATAAAACTAATTGCCATACATGCGCGAAATGTCATTGTTTCGTTTGGAAAAAAATGAGTTCAAAGAACCTCGATGTGGATTTATAATTTTTTCCAGGAATTTATTCACTGATTGAAATGATTTAATTTACGAAAATATTCTTGCGAACATTCATTCATCTCCTCTCAGACAAGTTGGACATAATGCTACCACTTACCGGATGGTAGGAAAAAAGCCTAGAAAAGCACTGACGTGACGTCAGCAGCTTTCGCGCGCATGTTCACTCATGGTCGTATCCTTTGCACATGCGTGCAAAAGACTATGACTTCACGTCAGTGCTTTTCCAAATTTTTTTCGATGAAGTATTAGATTTCTCTTCGATTCAATCTGTATTTTTAGAAATATTGGGAAATAAAATTTTGAATGGGTATATCTGCAGAATCATTAAGTGGATTCAACCCATTCACGGATTCACCCTTCGTAATTAAGCCCCGAACCTACTCCACTAATATCGCCTAACGGCCGGACCGTAAACAAAATAACTTTCGAAAGAAACAACTTAGAAACTCGATATTTGTAGAGAAGGTTTGGCCCTTAATTACGAAGGTCGAATTCGTGAATGGGTAAATTCCGCCCAATGATTCCGTAGATATACCCATTCATAATTTTATTTTCCCAATATTTCCAAAAATACAGATCAGATCGAATTGAAATCCAGTACTCCATAGGAAAATTACAGTTCAAAGGTTCATTCAGAATTTAATGAGGTTGATGTGAAAAGAAAATCACAGAAATTTTTTTTTCGAATTGTTCTAATGACACGATCATCACGAAATTTTGCATAAAGTTGGCTTTCAGCATCTTCAAACTAGATGCGAAGTTTTATCAGTATTGATTCAATATTTCTCGAGTTATACCGAAAAAAGCAACGATATCAAGAAAAAAACCTCAAAATTTGACATATTTTCTCCCGATAACTCCAAAAATTATAATCGTATCGAACGATTACGGTCGGCCTAACGGCCGACTGCATAAACACAACAACTTCTTACAGAAACAACGTAGAAACTCGATATTTGTAGAGAAGGTTTGGACCTTAATTACGAAGGCCGAATTCGTGAATGGGTAAAATCCACCCAATGATCCCGCAGATACACCAATTCAAAATGTTATTTTCCCAATATTTCCAAAAATAAAGATAAGATACATTTGAAATCCAGTACTTTATCGAAAAATAACAGTTCGAAGGTTCATACAGAATTTAATGAGGATAATATGGTAGGAAGATCAAAGAATATTAAATATGTATTTGAAAGAAAAAATTTGAATTTTTTTTTTCAAACTGTTCTAATGACACGATCATCACGAAATTCTGTACTAAGTTGTGTTTCAGCATCTTCAAACTAGGTGCAAAGTTTCATCATGATTGAATCAATATTTCTGAGTTATACCGAAAAAAAAACGATATCGAGAAGAAAACCACGAAATTCTACATATTTTTTTCCAAATATCTTCAAAACTAATAGCCATATCGAACTGAAATTGGGTACACTGCTGTGAAATACGAGGTTCAAGTTAATTTTTTCCGAATATGAACAATAGTTCCAGAAAAAAAATTTTTTTTGAGAAAAATTTTGAAATTTTTTTTTCAATTGAGTGACTATACGATTTCAGCGAAATTTTGCTCAAAATTGCGCTTCGTTATGCTTCAACCAAAACCTAAGAAATGATTCCAAATTCTCCTAAAATGAGCCTTAATCGATACTAGTAAAGGTCAAAGTCTGGGTAAAACTTTTTCAAATTTGATGAAAAATTGCTCGAAAATATTGGACAAAACTATAGCACGCTATTCCCCAGAACGCGCAAAAACAAAATATCCTCAATTGAAATACTTTAATTTGTAATCCTGTCTTATAAATTCCATTTAACACCTTCAATCAAATGAATACAAGCACTTGAGAAATACAGACCGCAACATGAAGCGTGCAAGCAGGTAGATCTTCAGTTGTTCCCGTACCTGCTACCCTCTGTTTTATGATTTCCTTTGTTGAGAAAACACCCTTCTCGAGTGGCCTCCCGCAGATCCATTGGATTTGGCTTTAACTACGTTATACAGTGTGTCTTTTGCAAGCACTTCATCTTCTCCGTTTCATTTGGCATTTCCATTGTGATAGGAAGGCGCCTCCTTGAAGAGGTCACTTCTGAGAATGTATTTTGTTACGCTATTTCATGAATGCACCGTGTAGTCCCGCATTGTGTGAAATCTGCTATCCCCTTTATTCTCGGTTGAGTTGTCGCCAAAACAAGAAAAGGCCATTTTCGACTTTTTAAAAAAAGGTTTAGCGTCGATCTGAAACAAATATCGATTACAAGCTTTTCATTGTGTTGTATGTTAGCTATCATTTCTTGCGTTTAAGTTGAGTACATGGCGGCGGGTTCCTGAAAGTTGTTTGAATTTTGCCTGCAAATTAAAGTTGGTGGATTGAATGATATTTTTGTAGGAGTTTCAACGGATTTTCTCTCACAATTTCGTGAAAATGGGTAATAAAACAAATACTCTCAATGAATATTGCTCCTGTTCATCGCTTCGAACAAATGGAAGTCCTCCATTTGTTCGAAGCGATTCTTGGAACAATGTAGCCTTATAATTAATATTTAAACAATATAGCAGTTTTGAGGCAACATTTTCTAGATTTTTTTTTCTTCCTTTATTTTTCTATCAAACATTTTTTGTCAGTTTCAGATTTTCGAAAACAACAGAAGCGCAAATTCACCTAACCGATTTTTCAACGATGCAAGCAAAGTATGGTCTATTTCTTTCGTACAGTTGGCAGTTGTATATAGTTAGAATACAACTTGGCTACCGTTAGCACAGCTACTGCAACTCTTCAACAGTCCGAGCAGTAACTAGTATCGAGGTATCATCCGCAAATAAAAGAATTCTTACTAACTTGATTGAAAGGAAGGAATCGAGACAATTTGCCAAATTAGCCATCATCCTTCTCAAATTAACCAGTAGTTCATTGATGAACAACAGGAACAGGGGTGGTCCCAGAACAGAACCCTGGGGGACTCCAAGGTTCAATTCCCGTTCATCAGAAATAATGTCATTTACTCTGACTGACATTGTTCTGCCCTCGAGATAGCTAGGGAGCCAATTCAAAAACACTACCCTGAAACCTAAGTATTAGCATTTGTCACGAAGAAACTTAAAAGAGAGCCTGTCAAATGCTCGTGAAAAGTCCGAAGAACAACCCTGTGACGAACTGAACATTATCAAGACAGTCGTAAACAAACTCGACATTTGTTTCTTCTTTATTTTCTTCATTTTTCCTCCAAAAATGTCTAGGGAGTATATTTCTTTGATTGGAATTTCAATGAGATCACTCAATTAAGAATAAGATATTAGTTTATAAAAGCCCCTCTATTATTTTCGTCAATGATGAGATTCTGTTAGTTTTTTCATCTGCAGACTATTCAGTATCTCCGAAAACCCACATGTACTAAATTTAATTGGTGTATCCGCGAAATTTTGAGAAAGATATGGAGAATTTATGGGATATTGGAAGTCATGTTGAAGAGTCTTAGAGCCCGTAGGGTACATTTCAGGACCTATAAGTTGATATGAAGTTTACTTTATATTTCATCTCTAGAAAGAAGCACCCTCAAAAATATTTTAATGCGGACACCCTGTATAATATTCCCTAAATTTGTAGAATATCCAATATGCACAGGAGACACATTATTGCCCTTAAAAGTTAAAGAAAACGTGAACATCAGAACATAGTTATACGAACCATTCGTATAGATCTCAAATAGTAAATTTAATCATATGTTCAACTAATGGATATCCTATAATGGACAGGGAAAAACATTCTGAAGCCTGGATAATTCGAAAAAAAATGAGTAGGTAACTAGATTTTCACTTTCATGTCAATTTTCAACATTTAATCTGGATTATTTTGGCTGAAAAGCTTGGAGGATCAACATTATATAACTCTCGATTCTTCGGCCAAGTTTGATCGTTTTTTTTCAGCGAATATCCTTGAAGGATAGACGGAGGATTTCATCAGTTAATTTAAATCTTTCTATTGAAAAAGGTAAACTTTGGAAATTTCAGAAGAAGTTAAATATTGGATGTCTTGGGGCACTTGAAAGATACTTTGATGAATTTCACATCGAAAGTTCATGATTTTCTCTTCCAGTAACTGAAATAAAAATTTCAGAAATGAAAAAAATACTATTATTTATAGAAATAGCCCCTGCGTAATCTGGGATAAATTTTTTTTTGGTAAGGTTTTCAATTTGATTCAATTAATACTCCATTCGTTATTCGAAGCTTTTCTGGAGTAACATTGAAGTGAAATTAAACTTGCTATACACAAATTCTTAATGACCCCAATTTTGTTTCAGTCTAATACATCTATTCGAAGGATTGAAACCTTCATGTAAAATAAGCACCGTCCTACAACGGGTGTTTTTTGAGATTTTGAGAACTGAATAATAGTACAAGACAGAAATATTGTTGAAATAAATTTTTCATTATAATAATCTGATGCTTCCTCTCATGGCATTTATGATTTCAGGGATAAATCCGCAGCAGCTACATACATACTCCATACGATCAGTCTAATTTTTCTCTACCGTTTCCAATGAATCTGGCCGTATGGCGTCAATGGTGGCTTGAATATTGGCTTCCTACGCTTCAAGAGTTGCTGGCTTGTTTGCATAAACCAATGATTAAATATATCTCCATTAAAAGTGATCGGGAGGTGTTAAGTAGCACGAACGAGGGGGCAGTTTATTGATTTTGCAATAGATGGATGTTCAAGCCTGCTGTGAGGCAAGTTGCGCCGTCTTGTTGACGTAACAACGTTTCAGCGTATTCTTCAACACTTCGCGCTACAAGTTTAATATTCTCCTTTGTCTCGCTGACGACTTTGAAACCAGAAGTGTAAAATAAGTGCGGACACGATCAATTATTTCACGAATTGCCTGCTAACTGAAGATTTTTGACCATTAAATGAATGAAGAGCTCCATGAACTTTGCCAACAGATTAATTTTATATTTATTCTGATGAAAAACCAAGTTCGACATTCTCAACTGTCAAACCATAGACAACAATCATAGAAACTTCTCATGCAGTTAAGCAAACACCCATTATATCTTCCAATACCGTTCCTGGTGCTATACGGAAGTTCGAAATAGGATTTCAGTATTCAGTGTCTCAATATCTAATGAGACAAAAATATACATGTACACATTCATCCACATTATTTTGCTACGCTCTTTGCATGGTATCATTTACGAATGCAACCTTCCATTATTTCCGACCTGCATGTTACGAGAATACTTGTAAACACTGTGGTTTATCGGAATAATATAATTCTGAAATTTTCTCAGAAGTATGTAATCAATTCAGCCTTTTGTGCGGTCTTCATGAGAATTATTGATTTGAGTTATACACTCTTATAATATGAACTCGTAAAAGTTATGCGCGATTGTTTGCTGTGGTAAATTGATGAAAAAAGAAGTCTCGTTACTATTCTCAAACAAACTAGTGGATAACTACACTCTCATCTACCCATATTTCTGGGAACCCACGTTTGTGAAGAGATGTGTTATCGGTTCCATAGGGATAAAGAACAGAGAGTTTCGGTTACTTCGAAAAATAAAAAAAAATAAAACATGAACGATTTCGAATTTGAAAACATCAGTAATTATTTAGCCAGTCCTGACGGGTAATCTTTGGGTTTCGACAAAGGAAATCAAGACAAGCTGTGCGCATGCTCCAGCAGTGTCATTTTGGGAGCAACGTTGCCAGACAGTAAAATCAATCCAATGCCACTGGAATGTCATGTTATTTAAAATTCTGTTTCTTGCATATATGTATATATAAAACATATGTTGAGAAGTAACTTGAATATCGAAGGAATATGCCTGAATAAGTAAATAAGGGCAAGTCTGCACTATTTTTATTTGAAACAGATATATAGGAGGTATGTTTTTCATTAATTTTCAATTATGGGACGCCATTATTTCATTTTTATTTGGGTTGATACTTACATAAATTAAACTAACCTAACCTAAGACGAAATTCAAGGTCACAATCCAGAAATTTAATCTCTTCTGATTTGGACTAGCACTGTACCAAATTAAACTGAACTAACCTAACCCACGACAGAATTCATGTAATTACTCGATCCCTATTTTATGTACTTTATTTTCAAGTCAGAATTAACCATCTCGGATGAATATAAGGCTTCCGCACAATCTGGCAACGATGATCCGTAAATAACACTGTTGGCACACTGATTTACCCATTCACGAGTTCAGCCTTTGTAATTAAGGCCCAGGCCTACGATTCAAATATCGAGTTTCTGGATTGTTTTTTCGGAAATTATTGTGTTCGGATTTTTCCATTCGCAATCTAGTCAAGAATGCAGATCCAATAGGAATGTAATTTATTGAAAATTCATATGGAATTTCATGAGAATTATACGGTAAGAAAATCGCAAAATGATTTTTATCTGAAGTTCAAGCCGCGTTGGGTGAATTTGGTATCTGTATGGGTGATTGCTTTGCCTAATAATTTAATTAATTTCTCAGAGGCTTCTGAATTTAAGTCAGTGCTTCAGAGGAATTTTCAATGAAGTTTTTCAGTTGAAAGGGTAATATATTTTCCCGAAAAATTCATTTATTAGATTGAAATATGAAAAGCATATCCCTTCATATAATTTTTCTATGAACTCTTTGAATTTGAAGCGATAAATTAACTCAATCTAAAGGTTATCTATCACGCTCACGTCGTTGTTGATTGACTACTAAGACTAGGAGTGCCAGGACATCTAGTAAAAATTAATAAATTTTATTGAAGATAAATTAAAAAATTTCAAAAAGCACTGCCGTGAAGGCAGCAACTTTTGCGCGCATGTTCAATGTAGATGACCGCTTCAGCAACGAATTTGAACATGCGCGCAAAAGCTGCTGCCTTCACGGCAGTGCTTCTTGAAATTTTTTTCTGATAAATTACTGGATTTCAATTCGATCATATCTGTATTTTTGGAAATATTGGAAAATTAAAATTTTGAATGGGTATATCTACGGAATCATTGGGCGGATTTTACCCATTCACGAATTCGACCTTCGTAATTAAGCCCCAAACCTACTCTACAAATATCGAGTTTCTAAGTCGTTTCTTCCGGAAGTTGTTGTGTTTACGGTCAGCCTAACGGCCGACTGCGTAAACACAATAACTTCCGAAAGAAACAACTTAGAAACTGGATATTTGTAGAGAAGGTTTGGACCTTAATTACGAAGGCCGAATTCGTGAATGGGTAAAATCCACCCAATGATTCCGTAGATATACCCAATCAAAATTTTATTTTTCCAATATTTCCAAAAATACAGATCAGATCGAATTGAAATCCAGTACTTCATCGAAAAATAACAGTTCGAAATTTCATACAGAATTCAATGAGGATGATATGATGAGAAAAATTATAGAAATTTTTTTTTTCAAATTGTTCTAATGATAAGATTATCACCAAATTTCGCATAAAGTTGTCTTTCATCATCTTAAAACTAGCTGTGAAGTTTAATCAGGACTGAATCAGTATTTCTCGAGTTATACCGAAAAAATCAACGATATCGAGAAGAAAACCTCGAAATTTGACATATTTTTTCCCCTATATCTCCAAAACTTATGATCGAACTGAAATTTGGTACACTGCTGTAAAATTAGAAGGTCAAAGTGTGAGTGGAATTTTTTTTGGATATGATGAATGGTTTCAGAAAAAAAAAATTTTTTGGAAAAAAATTTCGAAAAATTTTTTTTTTTTATTTACTGACAATATGATCCTGACTAAATTTGGCTCTAAGTTGCGCGTCGTTGTACTCCACCTAACTGCCAAGTTTGAATCCAATCGCTCAAGTAGTTTCCGAAATAAAAAATAAATATCTTCAAACTTCAAGTGCCTATAACTCCGAAACTATTCGACCGATTTGGCCCATTAACGAACTCAACCGCGGCATTCTGATGCGCAACCTATCCTGAAAGTTTCAAGTAGCTAGCTTGCTTCTGTCGACAGTTATCGTGTCTACGGCCGGCCGGCCGGACAGAATCAATTTTGACACCGGATTGGTCATCAGTGAGTCCAACCTAGTCGATTGAGACCATTTTCGGCTCAATCATCCAAAATTACAGACATTTGGGCAAAACGATAGCACACTGTTCCCCTAGAACATGCGCGCAAAAATTAATACCCTATATCCGGTACCCTGACCGGAAAAGGTGGAAATTCTTGAGGAATTTCAATCTTGCCAGACGTTAGGGTGATCTAAACAGTATACAGTTCCAGGAAAATTTGCATGGAACATTTAATATGATTCTATTTTAGAATTTGTTCATTAATCACTATCATGAAAGAAGACAGTGCGATGGAGTGTAATTTAATCTTTCTGGGATTAACAGAAGTTTTTTGGTGTTTTGAAAATATAGCGCCAAAATTTTGGCAGACTTCCAGGGTTATAGATGTCTAGTTTGTTTAGACCGAGACATGAATTAATAAAACAAAACTCATCGGATAAAATTCTAGACCTTTGAATGATTTACGGTTTGAGGTGGCAATGAACAATGCCTTTTTGAATCTCTTGTTAAGTATGGAGTAGGAATGATTATAGGATTCGCAATTGCACTTTCAATAGAAATTATCCATTTTTACGCGCATGTTCTGGGGAACAGCGTGCTAACGCTTTGTCCAAATGTCTGTAATTTCCAGAAAATGGTCTCAAACGACCGGGTTGCTCCACTGATGACGAGTCCGGTGTCAATATTGAATTGAAACTTGGCATTTAGTTGGAGCATATCGACGCACAACTTTGAGGGTAATTCTGTTGAGATCGTACTGTGTGTAAATAAAAAAAAAATCATTCATTTAGGTTTTCTGGGTTTTCAATCCTAATATTTGAAACAGAACTATAAAAATTTAAATAAAATTGTTTTTTCTTGAAAAACGGCCCTTCGGGTTGTGGGATTAAACTATCTGTCACGGGCAGTTTGTTGGAAAACAGATTGCCTAGTGAACAATACAGTAATAATACAAACTATAATCAAAGCGAACTGTGACGTTTCAGAGTACAAATCTGACTCTTTCATCAGACAAAGGAGAAAATTCCGAGAGTAATTTTCTTTCTATTTGATTTGTCAATTTGACAAAAGTCTCAAATCGAAACGAAAAATCGAAAGAAAATAATTCTTGAAAATTTCTCCTTTGTCTGATGAAAGAGTCAGATTTGTACTCTGAAACGTCACAGTTCGCTTTGTTTATCGTTTTTATTATTTCTGTTAGGTTCATTGGGCAATCTGTTTTTCAAGAAACTGCCCTTGACAAATAGTTTGAACCCGCATTCTGCGAGGGCGATCTTCATGAAAAAACAATTTTATTCAATTTCAAATAGTTCTGTCTAAGATTTCGCGAGTGAAAACCCAGAAAAAACCTAAAAAAAATCTAGAACAGCACTGCCGTGAAGGCAGCAGCTTCTGTTCGAATGTTCAATGTAGATGACCGCTTCGGCAACGAATTTGAACTTGCTGCTGCCTTCACGGCAGTGCTTTTCTAGATTTTTTTTCGATAAATTAATGTATTTCAATTCGATCTAATCTGTATTTTTGAAAATATTGGAAAAATAAAATTTTGAATGGACATATCTACGGAATCATTGGGCGGATTTTACCCATTCACGAATGCGACCTTCGTAATTAATCCCCAAACCTTCTCTACAAATATCGAGTTTCTAAGTCGTTTCTTCCGGAAGTTATTGTGTTTACGGTCGGCCTAACGGCAGATATACCCAGTCAAAATTTTATTTTCCCAATGTTTCCAAAAATACAGATCAGATCGAATTGAAATCCAGTACTTCATCGGAAAATTACAGTTCAAAGGTTCATACAGAATTCAATGAGGATGAAATGATAAGAAAATCACAGAATTTTTTTTTTCGAATTGTTCTAATGACACGATCATCACGAAATTTCGCATAAAGTTGGCTTTCAGCATCTTCAAACTAGCTGCGAAGTTTTATCAGGATTGAATCAGTATTTTCAGTATTCGACCGATTTGGCCCATTAACGAACTTAACCGCGGCATTCCAATGCGCGACCTACCCTGAAAGTTTCAAGTTGCTAGCTCACTCCGTTCGACAGTTATCGTGTCCACCGCCGGCCGGCCGGACAGAATCGATTTTGACACCGGATTCGTCATCAGTGAGTCCAATCTAGTCGTTTGAGACCATGCTCGAAATTACAGACATTTGGCCAAAACGATAGCACGCTGTTCCCCTAGAACATGCGCGCAAAAATGAGGCGAAATCTTTCCAGAATGAGCTTTCATAAATATATTTCAGAAGAATTCTGCTCAATAGCTCCATATTTCACAGCAGTGTACCAAATTTCAGATTGATACAGTCATGACTTCTTGAGATATGGGAAAAATCCTAAAAAAGCACTGACATATGACAGCAGCTTTTGCACGCATGTTGAAACATCTTTTCACGTATTGACCCCACCAAACATACTTTTGGTGATCTCCCTTGAAAATGCGAGCAAAAGCTGCTGGATTCACGTCAGTGCTTTTATAGGTTTTTATAATATCTTACATACTTCATTCACTTTCATAGAGTCATTCGGTAGGCCTCGTAATGGGCTATTAAGTTTTTCTTACTAGAACTGAGCCAAGTTGGCACTCCTGAAATTTCGTCAAGGTCTACAGGATGGTTTTAGTGATATCATGAAATCCTCAGAACATAATCGATAATTTTTAATTGATGATATTCGTCTGTGTATTTATGTTTATTTCTATTATTGTTTTTATATCAATGCAGTGGCATTTCCATGAACCTATTGACCTTCGTTTTTAATTTTCAAAATTATAACCTGCCGATTTAAAAGTGCCTATGTGAACTCTTTCTAGGTGGGATGATACTGAAAGTAATCACATGATCAATTGATTAGAATATCATTAAGAGATTTCTCTACAAGCCTATTTCGCTGTTCATAAGAAAAATTCAATTCAAGAAATAAAGTAAGGCTTTCGAACGATAGGGTATCCACTCAAAGGGTTATGAGAGACCCTGCAATTTATTCATTAGACAGGCGCACCTACAATCCCCAAAACACTTTGTTTTATATGATTATATATTTGGAATGAACATTCCGAGAATTCTCTCACGAACCTCTTATAGGTTTTGAGAATTGGATTCCCTAAAACTAGATTTCTATTTGAGTGTGGTACATATATCGTCATTTATTCAGTGAAGATTTATGTATCAAAGTTTTAATATATCTCTTACTTAACTTCCTGATGGAAGAATGCGCTTTCTTTTATCACAACACATGGTCGACACGAAATTTTACATTAAGTTTCAGGCCATCATTTTTCAATTCCATCCGATCTGAATTTTTCGAAATGTGTACCAGAAGATTTAATTTTGGAATCGGTATATCTGCATCATTGGGATTTGGCCCATTCAAAAATTCGATCCTTTTAATTGAGTGTAAAATCAACTCTACGACTATCGGAACTAACCGAACATATCGTATTTTTGGAACAGAAATGTAACAACTGAAATAAGCAAGCTGATTTACGGAACATATCCTATAAAATCTACATCGACATTGACATTGACATTTTTGACGTGAAATCTGGAGCTCCAACACAACTTTCCGCCAATCATACATGATCTAAACAAATATCGATATTTGGCTCCAATTTCCTGGTTTGAAGAGCAGGGGAGCGGTTTACGGATATTTATCCATAAATCGAATATCAAAAACAATATAACGAATAAGTTCTGTTATTTTTCATCCCTATTGGTAGAAAATTTTCAACATTTATGAATTGGCAACAAGGACCGAAGACATCCACTGGACTCCAATTTTTTATCATTACGAATGGGTTGAAATAATCCTTTGTGTTTTTGTATCGTTTCAGCTATAAATATCGTTCAATTATTTATTGATGGTCCTTTTGTATGTAAATGATTGAATATCACGCGTCATCGAGCGTACGTGCAAATATTGCAATGTCTGTCTGGCATGATTATTAATAATTACCGACAATAAATTTTTTTGTTGATAAAATCTCGTATTAGCATACAATAAAATTTGTGCCAGACGCTCAGATATTCGTCATAACGAACTGTCAACAGATTCAGAAGCAGCTTGAGCTGCATATTAATTTTGGCACTTGTAGACAACAAGGGCATCGAAAAGAAAATCAGGCTATTATCATGCAAAAATCCAATACTTCTTCTGAAATTCTGACCTTCCTCATCATATCCCGGATTTGATCAACAATAGAATTTAGAAAGCCAATCTGGATGAATGGATAATGATTTCTATTGAATGAGATGGCGGGAGCTTGTAAGGGAACGGATGATTGGATCGGTATACAGGGTGCGCCAAAGTGGACACTTTCGAAAAGGTAATCTTATTCATTAATGGCCTAGATAAACGCGGAAATTGATATCAGTCTCTTAGTTATTATGATCTATCGGGAGAAGTTCTTAAATATTATTCAGAATGTGATTCCACTAGAGATGAAATTTTGTCGGCAAAATTTCTCGATTGTAAGGACTGTCGCGCACTGTCACTTTTGTCACCGTAGCGATTTGTCACCGTCACCGTGTCTTAGTATTGACGTGCGCGCACTAGGCTACGTGACTTTTGGGTGAATATTTATCAACGAGATCGGCCTTGGTGACAAATTTGCAATTGTCACTGACAGGTGACGTTTCAGGTGACCGGCTGTCACTGAAGCTACGTTCGTGAATTTCTGCTGACAGTTGATATGTTAATACACGGATTTTGATTGTCATTTATGGTCGTCTACATTCAACAGTTGAATGTAGTCATGCAAAAAATAATTTTTTCATTTTATATGAATTTTGGACCTTCCGATTTGAATGAAAAATTTTGAAAAAATGTTCAAACTTATGGAGTTATTGATTTCGAAATGAAAAATCTCATAAGAAATACTTGCATCGATTGTTGCGAATCCTAATGACTCTAAGACAGTTTTCCATAGCAACCTATGCCACAAATATGCCATCTACACAGAAATGTTAGAAAAAAAATCTAGAAAATCACTGATGTGAGGTCAGAAGCTCTTACGCGCTTGTTCGAATTCTTACTATTAGATCAACACGAAATTTTGCACCTAGTAGCGCGTTGGTAATCTTTACCTGATTACGAAGTTTCAATCTGATTGCATTTGTACTTCTCGAGATATTGCGGAAATAACGTTAAAATTTCAAATAACAAAAAAATTTGGCACATTTTTTTTCCTTATATCTCCGAAAGTAAATATCAGATCGTATTGAAATTGGCAACATTGTTGTTAAATACTGACTCTAAGGCTTGTGCCAAATTCCATTGAAATCTTATCGATATTTTCAGGGAAAAAAAAAATTTCCATCAAAAATTCCGAAAATTTTCGAATCAAAGTTTCTTTTTAATTTTCTAACAACCGGATCCACACGAAATTTTGCTCTAAGTTGCGCGTTGGTATTTCAAAACTGTTCACGAAGATTTAATTTCATCGAGTTGATACTTCACGAGATATCGAGAAATTAATCTCAAAATTTCAAATGAGCCTAACTCCGAAACTATTTAACCAGTTCTACCCAATAACGAACTTAACGGAGATATTTGGACTCCAGACCTAATCTGACAATTTCAAGTCGCTAAGTATTTTCCTGCGAAAGTTAGAGCACATAAAAATTCGAAAATTACAGACATCGTGACGAAATGATAACGCGCTGTTCTCTAGAACAAGCGCGTAAAAAGGTTTAAAACATTTCAAGTGACTGAAAAGTCATGTATGCAGCGCCAGTCATACGAAAGAGACTGACTCAAGTAATTTGAATTGGTCATTGAAAATTATTGCCAGATAATAAACATGCCTCGAATATCACGATTATTTTGGAAAAACTCAACTCGGACACTTCGACACTAGCTAAAGAATCGCCCTGTTGATTTGCATGGATAAATCAAGAAGAATATCTTCATAAATTCCATTATATTCATAACTCTGACTAGAGTTGTACTTATACCTACTTGTACGATTGAAAATTTTTACCATTATTCTAAAAAATAACAGGCATCTGGAAATAGGCTTTATATTTTTGTTAAATCTCACAACTTTGCCGACGTTTCGGACATCAATTGGTCCTTTTTCAAGGCTCGCTCTAATGTTTTAACAGAATAAATGTTTCCATGTAAAATAATCTCACTGCAGTTCTACCAAAAGTATTTGGTTAAAACATTATAGCGAGCCTTGAAAAAGGACAAATTGATGTCCGAAACGTCTGCAAAAATGTGAGAATTTAACAAAAATATAAAGGCTATTTCCAGATTCCTGTTATTTTTTAGAATAATATTAAGTATGGATGAAATCATTCAACATATTATTACCGTGGTTTGAATAATATTCCAACTGATGGTGAAACTATTTATGATGATGACTCGAATATATCATAAGTTGAAACCGTCTATCCTATTCGCGGGTTATGAAATGTATCCTTTTGTCGAAATCTTAAAGAAATAGCTTTTTGCTATCCATTATGCCTGTACAATGCCCCATTCATATTGTTCTGTAAACGATTTCCAAAAACATTTCAACTTGGCATTTCTCTTCGGTATAGACTCTATTGTTATGTCTTAGGGGCAGCAGTTCATCAAAAAAAGATTTGAAAGACTCCCACTGTGAAACAGGTCGTAAGAGTGGTCCCAAAACAAATATAGGTCGAAAAACTTGTTGAACCAACGGGAAATATTTAAATGAATACAAATTTCCAAGACTAGTGAAAAATATAGCATTTAAAATTATTGATTCCCTTTTTACATATAAATCTGTACACTCTATAGGAATGAAATGTATAAGACAATAAATCATTTTCTAAATATCACGACCAAAAGGAAACTCTATACGAAATAGATAAGTCTTTAAATAATAATTTCTGAAGAATTAGATAAAAATATACCTGAAAGAAATGTTCCCGCCCATATTAGCATAATCGCACATAATAAAGAAGTGAGTATTTTCAGAATAAACCAATTAAGTTGAGTAACACGCTTGTGTCTTGTTTTATCCTACAAAAGAAACGAAGAAACAATGAATTAAAAATAGCATTTCTCTGTTCTTAAAATAAATCGAAATGAATAGAATATGATATGAATCGAGTCGATTTCAGAGAGAAAGTCTCTCTTAGTTTTTGTGTTTCGATAGTCGAATGTTTTAGGCGCCATTGATATATTTTTGCTTTGACAGACCAAAGATGTACTCATATGGATGTAATGCTGTCTACCATTTAATGGTTGAATTAGTAAACCTCAACTGGGAACATTTGTCGGACAAATAATTTTTTCAACGAACCATTAAAGAGTACCTATGAATTTAATAAAAAAAAGGATCTGCTTGTGAAGCATTGGCAACTTTCTGCAAATTCCAAAGCTTACAGAACATGAAACTCCTTTATTATTTGCTTCAATCATAGTGGAATCAACCTCAATCAATAATGAAAAAAATATCGATTAAGCCTTATTTTGGGAGGATTTTGCGTCATTTCTGAAGATTTTTTTGGGTTTTCACTCCCAATATCTGAAATAGAACTATTAAAGATTGAATAATTTTTTTTTTATAAAAACCGCCCTAGCGGATTGCAGGAAACTATTTGTCAAGGACAGTTTCTTGAGAAACAGATTGCCTAATGAACAAAACGGGTACAATACAAATGATAAACAAAGCGAACTGTTATGTTTCTGAGTACAAATCTGACTCTTTCATCAGACAAAAGTCCCAACTCAAAACAAAAAATCCAAAGAATATATTTCTGAAAATTTCCTCCTTTGTCTGATGGAAGAGTCAGATTTGTACTCTGAAACGTTACAGTTTGCTTTGTTTATAGTTTTATTGTTCCTGTATTGTTCATTATCATTAGGCATTGTTCTGTTTTCCAAGAAACTGCCCTTGACAAACAGTTCAATCCAGCAATCCGCAAGGGCGTTTTTCATTAAAAAACAATTTCATTTAACTTTAATAGTTCTGTTTCAGATATTGGGAGTGAACACCCAAAAAACCTAAAAAAATTAAAGTAATCCTAATTCATTTTGATTACTATAGGGTGAAGTTAAAACTAAGGTTAATAATAATAATAATACTAGTTGCAAAGCCAGCCGGTAGTCCCTGAAAGAAACATTCCACTCTATATTTAATCAAAAAATGTTAGGTTATGTTTATTTTTTGTCAGATAACTATTCTTGGAATAGCCTACAGACTGACTTCATAAAAGTGAATGAAGTATACGTGTTTAATCGTGGCGAGAATAGTCGATTTTGATCGAGGTCCTTCGGTTCCTAAATATTCTATTCAGCCTAGCTGTGGTCGATGGAAGTACCTGCGAAAAATGTTTGGGTGGACTGGAATTCAAAAATGGCACTTTGGCACCCACTTGAAATAACAATGGTGGTGTAATCGTTAGCCAGGGATTCTGAGGGGACCGATCTAACAGCTCATTAAAGTATTATTCTTTTTGAAAGTTACCTCCCTAGTCATTTTTCTGTCATATGCCATAAAACTACATTTGGTTCAATGGAATGCGCCTCAGCTGAGATAACACAAATGATATATGGATTTATTAGAGCATTTAGTCAAAGTACCTGATGCATTTTGGACTCGACTTATTCATGTTGTCTTCGTTCACATAATGAATTAATATCGGTTTCCTAATTGGTTGCTCCTTTGAAATAATTTGACGAAAGAACGGAATAAGAGCTTACATTCGTAGAATGAAAATGTTTGACTACCACATTGAAACATTTCCTAAGCAGTGGTTCATAAGGATTTCAGAGGTGCTGACAGGTTTTCAAATTCTCAAAATTGCCCTGAAAAATTTTTCCATGAAATAAAACAAGGAAGCAATTTGAATACCCTGACACCAATCCAGTTTGTGAGAATTCTCAAGTAATTATGGTATGTAAACCGCAAATTTTCCCTTCGCGAATATAATTTTTAGGTATTTGCATCAATATATTATCCTGAACAAAAAACACTGCAAATTTCACACAAGGGTTTATAATATTCTCAGTTGAAGAACCCAATACCATTGATATCTCAAATAAATCTTATATATTATTCATAACTCATTGGTTTTTCACAACACAATTAGCTGCGTTCTTCTTTATCACTCAGCGAATACTGTCAAAACTCATCAGGGTGAAAATGTTTAGGTTGAGTTATGCAACGGTAATCAACGTTAAGAGTTTCATGAAAATTCGGTGGTGAGTTTTAAGGGCATAATTTTTTTCTCCTACTCCCAGTTTTGAGCCCTTAGGGTACACCGATCCTGCTGAAAATTTTGGAGGATTAATCTCGACCGACACACGATTTTCACGGATTTCGGTTCAGTAGTTTCAGAGAAAAGATCCGGACGACGGACGGCGTACGACGGAAGGACGGATTCTTTTATTAGTTCATTCAAATCTACATACTTCAAAATGTAAACTGTGAAATTTTCAGGGGGGGTTATTTCTTCTTTGGTCGATCACTTAACTTTATTATTTGATTTTATCGAATAAAAAACAATATTTGATTTTTTTAAATAATAAACAAAAATCAACAGTCGGAACTAAGCGGTCTCTCATAGTTCAGAACATATGGCCTCCAAAGTTCCGAACTTATTTTCAGATTACTTTTTCCACCATAAAATGATCACTTGATTCGTTTAAATAGTCCACAAATCATCTTTGAACCTTCATTCCAACTATAAGCAAGGAATTAGTTCAAGAATGGTTAATATTCGAAGAATCATGGTTGAACATATCAGGTAACTACCTCTCTTCTATTGTTGATTTCCACTTACTCCAAAAGTGAATTTTGGCATAGGCGAAATTGAATCGGTCAGAATTCTGTGTATTCGTGTATATATATATATATGACAACTGGCGCGTAATACTTGACAGACATATGCAAACGCCGGCGATGATAAGACGTTGTTGCCAGACTTCACTTCAAGATTGATTAATAATCTGCAGAAATACAGGTTAAATGGTTGTACGGAATTTCCAAGTTTTATTATATTTTCGTATTATTTGATTTTATCAAATTATGAACCTTAGTGTTCGATCAAACAAATATTACCCCCCTGAAAATGTTTCTTGAATATTTCTGCACGCCTGTGAAGAAGATACAAAGAACTTGCCAAAAAAGTACCACATGGACATAACCAACTTTCCCTATTCAAAAAATTTGGAGGGTTTATGGGGATGGCACAGGGTGCAACAGTCCTTCAAAAATGCATAAAAATTTGGTAAAAGTGAAACAAAAATTGACCTGTTTCAGGATTTTTTTGCCAAATATTTTTCTTCTGAGAAAATGAATTTCTTCCATAATTTTGACCCGCACTGTATAGAAGCGGTGCTTCGACTGGAACATATAGTATCTCATATTAATCCACCCTGAACAATTCACCGGATTTCAATCTAGAGACTAATGGCTCGAAATGACCGTGAAATTTATATTGTTATAAAAACCATACCCTCATGATATACCCGATAGATTCAGCGCAAGAAAAGCATCCCGTTTCTAAATTGGAGAGATGTAGTGAGTAAATAGTTCGAATTCCTGGCATTTTCTCAGACGTCGCGCTGTGTCTATCTCGAAATTCAGACGGGCCCAAACAGGTTCCAGTTTTATCTGGCCATTGTTCCAAGAATCGGAATTCCAAAATTCCACTCACCTCATTATCGCATCATATTACTTTTGTACCGCGTCTTTTTGCCGCCAAAAGTGGAATTTCATTGAACTGATTAATCTTGTAGCTACGTGATGATTCCCAGTGTCCCAGGAAAGTAGAGGACATCACCAGGGTCCTCATGGAGGAAATACTTCGGATTTGCAGAGGGATTCATTATTTTGTATTGATTGAAAAAAATTTCCCTGAAAAGCCTTCAATACGAAGATATAAATCGTTCGACAAATCTAGAGAACCGAGGGCTCAGATAGAATCATACGAAATTCCGTATACAATTGGATGATATCACGAATTATTGAGAAAAAAAATTGAATAGACGACTTTGGCCCAAGTTGCCAACCCACAATTTTCTTGACAAATTTACTATCACTGGGAAACAGGAATTTCAGGACAAATTCGACATGAGAAGGTTCACGTTATCTATAAATATCCGTTAAAAATGCCTCGGCTCCTCTAACGAGATAATCCCATCCAAATATAGGTTTTTGTTAGGCTGAAATTTAGGTTGGGATTCCTGATTTCATGTTAATAGTGTCAAACTTATATTCCGGTTTTCCGTTCTGTAAATATAAAATATTCGGTTAATTCCTGAAAAAAAAAGTTAATCCTCCAGTCACCAGAACATAGACATATTAAGTCTATGCACCAGAACGACAATCAATGTTTTATGGTAACATATCCATAGCATAGAACAGTATTTATTTACCGGAGATGCATAGAATACAAGGTGCAGACACTCTTTGGGTCCGTAATGTGGTCCGAATGGTGTCAAAATACTGGTTTGTTGCCGTACTTCAGTTTTCGCCGATAGATGCCAGCATAGAAAAATCTGCCATATAAAACCTCAAATATTTTCGGAAGTTACCGACCTGTCATATCAAAACTAGTCAAATCAGAACTTCTTTCTAATTTTCTGAGTTGGACCATACATTCTTTTCAAGAATTTCCGATAATAAATTATTTTGTTGAATTTAAATTATGACTATTCATTTCATTCTGTCAGAATGGCGGTAATATCCTTCGTCTCTGAATACACAAGTCTGAAACTTGATATTTTTGAATACCTGCTTATTACAAGAGGTATTTATTATCTCAATATTCAGTTCAAGAAAAGGAAGTCTTTCAGAGTTGCGTTTTCAAAAACACCTCAAGAAATCATTTGGAACGATAGATACTACAATTAATTTGTCTGGTTTGAAATTCGTCATAAATTCGTATGAACATGAACAGCAAAGTAAAATTCATATATCAATTTCAATAATAATAAACATGAACATTTCCTCCAAATATTTGCATAAGTAAGTATTTAACATAATTCATAACTTTTGAATTGAATATGTATTAATAGGTACATACAAAATTTAAAGGAGATCCAAACTATACAATAGAATTCATTAGTAATACCAATCTCCCGTTTCGTTTTCACCGTTGTTTTGGCTTCGAAATAACTTCTTGTATCCATCCATGAATGTGTTCTCACAATAAACCTCATATTGCTCCTTATTCCCTTACACATATTATTAATGAGTAGATGTTCCACATTTGTTAAACTCCTCTTATGTATGTGAGTGAGAATCCATAATTTCAAATATCTGATTAATTTTTTGGGAAATAGTTTCATCAGATTATAGCTCAATTCATTTTTATTCAGCGGAATTAAATGTATTTTTTTAAATGCACTTGCCAAAGCGACGTAAGCGCCCTCATCGTTTACAGAGCCAAGTAACCCAAGATTTGACAATTCTAGGACCCAAAATTTTAGTGGGTAATAGTAGGAAAGTGTCGACACCTGAATTATTCTATGCATCTATTATTTCCTTTATGATCCATAAAACATACTAAGTAATTTTTCTATAGTTGATTGTTGCCTCTTCTTTATTCTATGGATCATAAAGTAAATGAAGATTTTTCTATGCAATGAATATGTTACCATAGAACATTGACTGTCGTTTTGAAAGGACGTTTTTCATCAACCAAATTCCGTAATTAACTTTTTCAGAAACCAACCGAATATTTCATATTTACGGAATGGAAAACCGGCAACTAAAATAACCAAGTTGATTTGCGGAACATATCCTATATAAATTTGACACTATTAAAATGAAATCAGGAATCCCAACTTAAATTTCAGCCAATCAGAGATGATCTTAACAAAACCCCATATTTGGAAGGAATTATTTTGTTTGAGGAGCCGAGGGATCTTTTACGGATATTGATAAATAACGCGAACATTATCATGTCGAATTTGTCCTGAAATTCCCGTTCCCCAGTATTAGTAAATTTGTGAGGAAAATTGTGGGTTGGCAACTTCGGCCGAAGTCGTCTATTGATTATTAACATTTCAAATCTATAGGGCAAATTTTATCCTTAACAAGTCCAAACAGCATTGTTTTGGAGGGGGGTATTGTCTTTATTGACGGACATGATTGGATTTGACAACAACCATTACATCCGTGGGTCCAACATTTTTTAAAGTAGGTACTTTTTCAACTCACAATTCGGAAATAGCATGCTCTCAGATCCTCCATTCCTTAATTTCATCGTTTCATATTATAGAAAAAGTCCAGAAAAACAATGACGTAATGTAAGGAGCTTCTACGAGCTTGTTAGAATTCTAACCCATTTCCTCCAGAAATTATGCATATACCTTGATGCGTCAACCAAGTACTCAATTTCGATCACATCTGTATAGTTTCAAAAATATTGGAGAATAAAATTTCGAATGATTCTATAGATATAACTACGAAATTCGACCTTCGTTATCCTGCTTTGAAAATATCTAGTATTTAAGTACACTCTGGTGTACTATCTTCATTCTTCAGAAGTTATTCTGTAATGAACAAAGTCGTCGAACTAATCATCGATAACAAACCCAATTGTGTATTATCGAAAGGTTTAAACGTAAAATATCAAAGATATTGAACTTACTGCACTTCACCAATGTTAACCATATTTGAAGCTCCGAAATACCACTTCATTACCTGAGATGAAATCCTTCCATTTTAATTTTGTGATTTTTTTACTGTGATATCTTCTGATTAAGACTTTTGGATACTGTTTCAGAGGGAAAATTTTCACTGCTCTGCAAACTTCGAACTCTAAATGACAACCCGTGACAAGGGGGGGCATATATGAAATCAAAGAATTATACGAAATATCAAATTCACCTAAAAACTGTCTTTTTTCGACTTTGCATTAACATTTCTGAAGAAACGAAAAAGCAGCAGGAACGAATGAATGCATCCACGAAAAACTTTACTTTTTCTTTTTGGAAAGGTACTGTCATAAATTGGCGGCTAATTTTGGCCATAAATTCACGAATTTTTACTCGCTTGTTCTAGGGAACAGCGCTTTAATTTTCGAATTTTTAGCCGAAATTGGTCTTAAACGGTTGGGTTGAACTCCCTGAAAAAAAATCCGTGGACAAATTCAATTCTGTCCATCCCTCCGTCCGTATGTGCTCTAACTTTCGACGGAAAAGCCTTGAAATTGTCAAATTAGGTTTGAAGTCCAAATATCTCGGTTAAGTTCTTTATTGGATTGAATCGATTGGATAGTTTTGGGGGTTAGTGGATAGTTTTGAGTACCAACATGCAGCTTAGTGCAAAATTTCCTGTGGATCCAGTTGTTAGAAAATTCTGAAAAAATTTTTATTTTAATTAATTAATTAAAATCAATGTTCCAAATCTCAATTCGATCCAAAATATACTTTCGGAGACATAAGGAAAAAAAATAAGCCAAATTTCGTTGTTATTTGGAATTTTAACTTTATTTCCGCAATATCTAATGAAGTACAGATGCAATCTGTCCTTTCACATCTTCGCGAATCTCCGATCCTCTCCAAAATATCCTAAATGAACCTCTTTGAAACAACACCTACTCCTAAATTTTGTCCGTCTTTGCCACTATGCCTACGATACATGCGATTTTGTCGATGCAATTCTAAATTGAAGATCTTTGGGGTCTTCCTTCAACCCAATTAAAATTCACTTGTTCGTCAAATACTTTATGCACATTCAAATGTTTCGGAATTATGTCAATCAGTACTGATAAGGAGAAGCAATCTTAATTTTTCATGGTTTACGCTTCTCAGTTGAGATAACATTTGCCGTACAGATAAAAGGCTGTTTCAATGTTAAATGTAATGAAAATTAGTTGGATCTTTATCGTATCTGCATTTGCGATGATACTCGTTAAGTTTTTCTGTGACTCATATCCTCAATTATTATATTTCGTTACTCGTCCAACAGCATTTTAATTCTGAGGAATAATTAACTCAGGTTTAGCATTGTTTGTTCCCAGTTTCGAACTATGTAGATCGTTGTTCGAACCAAATTCGTCTACTTTCATTTCAGCTAACAAATTTCTACGAATCACTTTAAATCATCATCAGTGGCTTCAATTTGAGTGTTTGTATTGTTCATTTCTTTGTTTAAATTGTCAAATTCATTTTGAAGTACAGTATATTTCAACGAGCAATAGGTCTCTTGCATGTAAATCATATTTCCATGTTTTTCTCATTCTTTATCGATACAAAATCATAATGCATATGCCATGATGTAAAAAACATGGTGTGCTCATCTGAAAAATGAGTGACGTCAGCAAGATTAAAGTACAAAGAGTTGTATATTCTGTGCTTCGAATTTGCATGTTAATTAAAAGCACATAATATACAACTCTTTGTATTTTTGTGCTTCGAATTTGCATGTTAATTAAAAGCACATAATATACAACTCTTTGTATTTTAATCTTGCTGACGTCACTCATTTTTCAGATGAGCACACCATGTTTTTTACATCATGGTATATGCTATCACACTGTCATCATGACATAATATATGTCACAAGTTTTCCAATATATTCCCGATATTTTGTTGGATTTCTAGTGTGAAATATCCAATCATGGATCTATGGGAGATGACTCCCCAATAAGGGGGCCTGTAGCGTTCTTCGTTGATCAGAGGATCTGAAAATCATCACTTGGAGGACCGGACCTGGTCGAAAGACTCTCTCGGTCAGAGAGCAAATGTAGGTAATTTTATTTACTGCTTCCTGCTGGTTTTCTGTCCCTCTTTCTGTTTCAGATATTATGTCAAGATATTTCGTCAAATTAAATTCAAGATGACGCAAAAATTATTTTACAATGAAAAAAAGATGCCATCCATGTTCTTCAAACAAATTACAACACTTATACGGGGAGACAGAGTTTTGGCTGAGGTTTTTATCTGTTCTCTTGTATCATACGGAAAAATGTATGGTGCCCCGTTTACGCTTTCTCTGCTAACACTGTCATATAGGTACCAAAGAATGTAATAAATAAATAAATCACACACTTCAACAATGCACGAATTTTGAATAATTCGGTATTGAAAATGGTCAAATCGGGACGCAAGGTCGAAGCGGGTAAAACGCGTCAGATAGCCTTCTACGTCACTCGTTATTGCAAGATTCACCGATCGATACAGCCGACGCTTGCTAGAGAGAAAGTACACGAGAAGAGAGAGATTGGATATATCCCGGTACGTCACCGAAGGCGATAAGTTACGTCCGTTTGAACAACCAATATGTAGAGCCAAATTCAAAAGATCGTTTTCTCGTTGAAAATTCAAATGTTTGACGGCGGTTGAAGTTTCTCAGTAGTCTTAGATAGAATATTTGATTCAAATGATAATCATGCAAGAGCTATTCTTGTACTTACATGAATGAACATATTTGGCGTATCTCAAGAACGGCACTGACGATTTTGATGATATTTTCTGCAAAGATTTTATTTTGTTTTGCCTTTTTAGTTCACTTATATATTTGTTTTTTGTCATCCTCCACTTCACTACAGCGTCATTACCGAGAAAAAGTTCTATCTGTCGCAAACTTCGGGGATTTCAGAGAAAATGTGTGGAAATAGGTTCCTATAAATCAAAAAGTTTTATTTAGGTTTTCGCTGAGGAAATAACAATTCGAATCGAAAGGGGGCGAATAGAACCTTTATCTATTAGAGAGCTCAAATGCACTTTTTGCCTATTTTTGGGATGGGAATTAGCGTGCTATCGACTCCTCCAAGTGTATGTAATTTTAGAATTTTGAGCCGAAAATGATCTCAAACGACTGGGTTAGATTGCCACTGATGACGAGTCCGGTGCCAAAATCGGTTTTTTCCGTCAGGCCAACCGGCCCTAGGTACTGTTAGGGATACTTTTCATCAGATTTGGAAAAATTTCGCTGTACACAACAGTATAGCCAATTTCGGAATCGAGTCCATATGAAAAGAGACAACTTGGAGGCACGATATAAAGTGTGTTTCGACTGAAAATGTTCTAATTCCAGAAGTAACACAGAACTAAGTTGAGGTTTCCTATTACGAGCGCGCTTAATCACTATGCACTGAGCATTTCAGACTAGTTGGATTTCATCTTTCCATTATGTACACATTATATGTAATATTCCTGATATTCGTTCGTTACCATCTACTTACTATCTTTAGAAGAAATGGGTGTTAAAGCAATCGAACGGAATGAAATGAACGCTGTTTCAATAATGGATTCTCTTCGGCTGATGATGTTCTATTTCAGAGACCATTTCCTTCATGCTTTTAATCTGCCTTAACCTGATATATTCCAGAAACGTGATGAAATAAAGCCGTTGCTGATATTGTCCTTCAGAGGATTCGAATCACAATGCATTTCAGGCACGTGCTTCGAGAAATGAAACTCTTTATTTCTAGATTGAGGAATTTGGTGTCACTAATCATTACCTATATCTACTTTGGTATAAAAATATCGAAGCTTGAAATGGCAGATGAACAAACACGTACAGTCCGTTTCAGATTGATTGACATCTCGGGTGGCTGAAGAAACTCGAAATTATGTTGGTAATAGACCAGTCAGTAACATTTGTCTTGCAGGATTCATGTTGGTATTGAGAATAATACTGATTTATGACTTTTTCGAGTTTGAATTAACTTAATGAAAATATTTGAGATTTATTTCTGATTGTGTATGGGCCGTATTTATAGTTGCTCCTTGAGGCTTCCTTACTGAAGGCCGCCTCGAATTTGCTTTTCTATGCAAACAAATTCAAGTTTTTTTGCATAGAAAAGCAAATTCAAGGCGACCTTCAGTAAGGAAGCCTCAAGGAGCAACTATAAATACGTCCCTATGTTCTTGATTCAATCGACAAATAAGTTTTGGATTTTAGTATTTCTTGAACCTTATCGAATTGAAAATGGCTGAAATTCATCAAGATACCTCTCGCCTTACTACAAGAGAACGTGGTGCAGTGTGCCGGTGTTACTGCGAGTTTTTCAGGGATTCGTAAGATATTTCTGCTAGTATTAATCGCGTTTACCCAGTTTTTCAGGTAATCAATCATTTACCTATTCAAGGTGTTTTCTGATTAATAAATAAGTCTCAAAATTTTAGATTTCTCCAAGTACTGTCCAAAGAATTTTGAAGAAAAAAGCAGGCAAGTCAGTACAGCCAGGAGTTAGCAGTGGAAGGAAACCTATTTCACATGATTATACCTTCAAAGATACGTTAAACGCCGTTATTTTTTCGAAAATCAAAAGCAATGAATATATCAGTTTGGATATAAGTTTTATTTTATTCTTTTCCTTCCTATATTCTGAGGAAAAATCAGCACAGTGCTAGAACTTGGATGAATTTCTAATAGTCATCGGGAATTCAAAGATTGCTGAAGAGTGATATCTTCATGAGTGATCTTCAAGTAATCTTTGATTATCTAAGTTTTCATTATTTAATGAATGATATCTCAAAATTGGAGTTTCTGGAAAGCCTGAATAATTTTATGTTGAAGCATTCCACGTTATTTTCATCATCAATCCTGAATTTCCATGATTGATCTGCAGTGAAATAATGTGGCTGTGTATTTTCAGTCGTCAGTTTAGCTGTATGCCTTTTGGCAATTGAAACTAAGTTCGAAAATTTGTCAATGCACCAATGATGAAAATAATATGCTGCCGCTCTACAGGTTTATAGCATCAGAGTATTATAAATATTCTCAACAATTTCAAATCAAATTTGCCTTGAAAATAATTTTATAGGTTATAATTGTATATTTTAATCTATGATCAACCCACAGAAATTTTTGGTTACTTTTTGTAACTAGAAATGAAGGCGCGACTAGATTTTCATGGCCAGCTCTGATGTCAATAATTTTGAAATGAACTATACATGCTTGTTGATCTGCAAATTCAAGTCTTTACCGATTAGGATCAACTCACTGATGAAGAATTCAATGTAAGATTTAATTTTGCCATACACTTTATTCCCGATATTTTATTAGATTTCTAGTTCGAAATGAACAATTATGGATCTATGGGAGATGATTCCCCAATAAAGGGGCCTGTAGCGTTCTTCGTTTATCTGAGGATCTGAAAATCATCACTTGGAGGACTGAACCTGGTCGAAAGACCCTCTCGGTCATGAGCAAATGTAGGTGATATTATTTACTGCTTCCTTCTGGTTTTCTGTCCCTCTTTCTGTTTCAGATATTATGTCAAGATATTTTGTCGAAATGAATTCAAGATGACGAAAAAATTATTTTCAAATGAAAAAGATGCCATCCATCTTCTATAAACAAATTACTACACTTATACGGGGAGACAGAATTTTTCCTGAGGTTTTATCTGTGCTCTTGTATCATACGCAAATATGTATGGTACCCTGTTTACATTTCCTCTGCTAACACTGTGATATATCTTAGAATTGTAATGCTCGTTCTCAAAAGAATATATATATATATGTACTCTAAAAGGCCCTACGCACTATGCGATGGCCGGCAGGCATATGACCCCTAGGTTACTGCCTGAAGCCTGCATGCACACACCATCAGGCTTTCACGGTCTAAGTTTTCGTAGATGTACGTCTGTGAGTGTCACACAGTATGAAATGATTGCCTGAAGGCGACCTTTCGTTCGCTGGCCGGCCAGCTGTTAGGTCTAGACTAGGATATAGAAGAATATTGTTTCGATATTGTTCATCAGGAATTTCTATTTATTCTCTAATAGTTCTGTTTTTCTCAGATATTGGGAAAGGAAACTCGAAAAACTTTGAAGAAAAATGAAAAATTCCACTGAAATATCCTTCATTCAATATCTTATGAAATGATTCATCTGCGAAAGGCTTGTCACTTCCCTTTTTTCGGAATGCATATCTAAAATTGTTGATTTTTTTAATGGTGTATTGTAGCAGACGATAGTTTTTCCCTGAACGAAACTTTCACCATCAACTTCATCGAACAGTTCAGAAAGTATTCTTTTATATGAACTTCCTCAACCAGTAAATTGGTCGGAGGGATCCTTTAGAATGGCCAGCAAGATCTCCATATCTGTCTCATCTTGACTCCTTTTGTGGGACACCGTAAAATTGAAAATTGATAGCACAGAATACGAAATATTTCGCTAGAAAAAGTTCGATATTTTGTCGAATTACCCACAAAATGCTCCAAAATGTGAAGCTGTAGTTGAGCAAAATTTATATCATTGAGTGGAAGTTGGCGGGGCTCAGTTTGAGCTTTTGTCAGATTAAACTACTCACATTTTTTTCGTTATTTACATCCTGTATTGAAACTGATCATCTTACTTAATCAAAATTTTTAACTATCATACTAAAAAGGCAAAGAACTTTTGAACAACATATCGCAGAGGGATGAAATGATCTGATGACGGATTTTATGTGTGAAAATGCTCCTCAAGAAAAAACTTGTGTCACCCTGTGTACAAACGAATACGGAATAAGTTTCTGGCAAATGCACGCAATTATTAGAGTGCAAACAAGTATGACGTATAAGTTCGATGGGTTTTGTTTAATCCATTTCATGAGATTGTTGACCGCATTGAGTTCGCTGAAAAAAGGAATAAATATGAATACATTTACCTTCTGCATTCGACATTATGCAGCGGAAGTTGTGAATTTTATCACAGCACATTGTTCTTTTTAACATTATCATCATACGGTTGGCATAATTAAGAGAACAAAATCGTTTTATTCTCTTCATGGTCGCTGAACACGTCAACTGATTCGTGGTACAATATTTTATTCAGCTCAGATGCTGATAAACCTGCTCGACAATGAAATAAGCGCCCGAATGATCCGGACAAAGTTCAGATACCTACAGGGTCTTTCACGAGGAACCTCACCCATATTTATACTGAACGTATTTTCATGAAATTCAGCACTTATAAGTATTTCACGATGCTGATGAAATCTAAAATATTTCCAAGGCATGAGCACCTCCGGTTTTTCCGGAAATGACGTCAACTTCCGTTTTTCAAATTAGAACACCATTTTTTTATTGCAGAAATAGATTCCTTAGAAAATTTATTTTGATGTAACATTTTTCAGTTTTGGTTGGAAAATTCTCTCTGAGCGGGAAAATTCGAAAAAAAAAATCGAAAATAGAGCTCCGCTGAAACAAGAATAACTTCGAGGTTTTTGGATGGAAAATTTTAATTTTTGGGATTTTTCAAGATGTAAGATTGATGTATCCACTTTAAAAATCGAAATCGCGATTCATGATACAGGGGGTGAAAAAATCGCTTTCAAAGTTAGGGATGACAAAATCGTGAAAAATCAATTTTTTCAAATTAGAACCCCATTTTTTTATGGCAGATATTGAATCTACGTTAAAAAATAATGTGAGTGTATGCATCACACCCTTGCCCTAAAGTGGATATTTTCTGAGTTATTCACAAAAAACTGTTTTTCGTCTTGAATTTTCAGCTATTTCTTTTCCCTTCACGCCAAAAAGATGACATTTTCAGGAACTGTTACTTAAACCATGTTTTAGATTTTACTACCCTAATATGCAAGAGAAAAAAGTTACAGGTTGTTCCTAAATAGATGGCGAATTTGGATTCGAATTTGTATCGGAAACCTCTTTATTTCAACTAATCGGCCATCGGTTTTCTCTCCAGTGATAAATAAATAATTCCTTATGAACCATATGCAAAAACTTACCATGTTTTACATTATTTTTTTTAAATGATAGATATCATTAATTACATCTGCCAAATTCCTCTTTATTCAGTAGCATTTTGTGTTTACTATTAATTTGGTGATAATTCGTATTAAGTTATAAAATCGATCACTATGCCTAATTTTACCAATGAAGATTATTTAAATCTCATTCTACTTCATGGGGAATGTAATAAAGTTGTAGATAGAACGGTTCGACTGTTCATTGAGAGGTTTCCTGACCGACCCAGACCAACGAGAGATACCATTAACAGAACCATGACAAACTTGAGAAATGTCGGATCTTTCGTTAAGAAAACTACACACAGAGAAAAAAGTGTAGTAGAAGATGAGAACAACGAAATTACAGTTCTTGCATATTTTCGTGTGAATCCTCAAAATTCTCTCAAAGATGCCGAGATTGATCTGGGATTATCTCAATCGAGTGTTTGGAGAATATTAAAAAAACATAAAATGCACCCATATAAATTCAATAGGGTACAGCATTTGGAGGAAACTGATTTCGTCAGGAGAACAGAGTTTTGCGAAGCTATGATGATTCGATTTCAAGAGAATGAAAACTTTTTGGACTGTATAATTTGGACAGATGAATCTAAATTCACAAAGAATGGTTCTTTCAATAGGCATAACAGTCATTATTGAGATGAAGAGAACAACCACCACTTCAGACAATGGAACTTTCAAGAGACCTGGAGTTTCAATGTTTTTTGCGCCATCAAAAATAATGCAATTCTCGATGTTCACATTTATGATGGGACTTTAACTGGTAAGATAGAACACTACACATGTTTGCATTATTTAAAGAATGTTCTCCCTTAGGAGATAGATATTCTGACATATTGACTCAAATAATTGAGCCGCTAGTACAGAACCATAATGACTTATG
The DNA here is from genome assembly GCA_958510865.1 of Myrrha octodecimguttata. Lineage (NCBI taxonomy): Eukaryota > Metazoa > Arthropoda > Insecta > Coleoptera > Coccinellidae > Myrrha > Myrrha octodecimguttata. The sequence continues at coordinate 71,304,161 of OY294056.1, read as the reverse complement.
GTATCAACAAGATGGCGCGCCTCCACACAATTCACTCAATGTGTCAAATATCCTCTACAGGCTATTCGAAGATCGATGGTTGGCGAACAATGGTCCACATCTTTGGCCACCACGTTCTCCCGATTTAACTCCTTTAGACTATTATGTTTGGGGTAGGATAAAAAATATTGTCTACTCAACTCCCCTGACTGATAAAGAGGACTGCATAGAACGAGTCAGAAATGCGTTCAGGTTTGTTTAGATTTTTAGATTCATAGTTTTGAAACTCAATTTGGTTTTTAAACACTTTTGCAGATCTCTTCCTCCCGATGAAATAAGAAGAGCAACGCACGAAGCATTCCTGAGACGTATAAATAAATGTCTAGAAATTAACGGTCAAAACTTTGAGCATCTTCTCTAGTTATAACTGCGAGAGTTTGCCATGGTTCTCCTAATAGTAACTTGAAGTCGGTTTCAAGAAGGGGTGAAAAATCTACAGCATGGTTCAAATAACAGTTCCTGAAAATGTCATCTTTTTGGCGTGAAGGGAAAAGAAATAGCTGAAAATTCAAGACGAAAAACAGTTTTTTGTGAATAACTCAGAAAATATCCATTTTAGGGCAAGGGTGTGATGCATACACTCACATTATTTTTTAACGTAGATTCAATATCTGCCATAAAAAAATGGGGTTCTAATTTGAAAAAATTGATTTTGTCATCCCTAACTTTGAAAGCGATTTTTTCACCCCCTGTATCATGAATCGCGATTTCGATTTTTAAAGTGGATACATCAATCTTACATCCTGAAAAATCCCAAAAATGAAAATTTTCCATCCAAAAACCTCGAAGTTATTCTTGTTTCAGCGGAGCTCTATTTTCGATTTTTTTTTCGAATTTTCCCGCTCAGAGAGAATTTTCCAACCAAAACTGAAAAATGTTACATCAAAATAAATTGAAATTTTCTAAGGAATCTATTTCTGCAATAAAAAAATGGTGTTCTAATTTGAAAAACGGAAGTTGACGTCATTTCCGGAAAAACCGGAGGTGCTCATGCCTTGAAAATATTTTAGATTTCATCATCATCGTGAAATACTTATAAGTGCTGAATTTCATGAAAAAACGTTCAGTATAAATATGGGTGAGGTTCCTCGTGAAAGACCATGTATACAGAGTGGTCACGAGAAACTGATACCACATATAAGGACATGCCAAAAATTTTCTGACCTCAAGGTCGGTATCAAACTAAGTTGCAAGTTGATGAATAGTTTTCGAGAAAACAAAAGTCTTCAACGAACATCTGAAAAATTCTCGGAAAACTGTGTTTATCAAATTTCATACGATCCCGACTGAATACCGCATGAACAGTAAATATTTTTTCCAATACCTCAGAAAATGAATATCAAATTGAACTGAAATTCGATACATTATTGTTGACTTGTGATTTGAACGTATGTGCCAAATTTCTCGAAATTCATTTTAAGTTTTCCAAATGAAAAATGGTTTTCGAGAAAAATTTGTGAGCTTTTGAACAAATATTTTTTTGAAATTTTTCAACGATACCATCCTCACGAAATTTTGCACGAACTTATACATCGGCATTCTGCAACTAACAATGGAGTTTTATAGCGTCAGTTCTTCTCGAGATAAAAGGTAAGTTCGTTGTAAAGAGTGTTTTTTTTTGCGCGCATGTTCTAGGGAAACAGCGTGTTATCGTTTTGTCCAAATGTCTGTAATTTTCGATGATTGATCTGAAAATGGTCTCAAATGACTAGATTTGAGTCACTGATGACGAATCCGGTGTCAAAATTGATTCTGTCCGGCCGGCCGGCCGTCCGTATGTACGATTACAGTCCTACGGAAAATCTTATCGACCTGAAACTTTCAGGGTAGGTTGCGCATCCAAATGCCGCGGTTCAGTTCGTTAATGGGCCAAATCGGTCAAATAGTTTCAGAGTTAAAGCCACTTGAAATTTTGAAGTTATTTATTTTTTATTTCAGAAACTACTCGAGCGATTGAAAAACTTGACAATTAGGTGAGGTATAACGACGCGCAACTTTGAGACAAATTTTGTCAGGATCATACTGTCAGTGAATTTAAAAAAATAATTTTTCAAAATTTTTTTCCAAAAAATTTTTTTTTTTGAGAACCGTCTATCATATCCAGAAAAAAATTCCACTCGGACTTGCTCATATTTCACGGCAGTATACCAAATTTCAGTTCGATACGATCATAAGCTTCGGAGATATCGGGAAAAATATGTAAAATTTCGAGGTTTTTTTCTAGGTCTCGTTGCTTTTTTCGGTATAACTCGAGAAATACTGATTCAATCCTGATAAAACTTCGGAGCTAGTTTGAAGATTCTGAAAGACAACTTTACTCGAAATTTCGTGATGATCGTGTGATTAGAACAATTCGAAAAAAAAATTTCAGTGATTTTCTCATCATATCATCCTCATTAAATTCTGTATGAACCTTCAAACTGTAATTTTTCGATGAAGTACTGGATTTCAATTCGATCTGATCTGTGTTTTTGGAAATATTGGGAAAATAAAATTTTGAATGGGTATATCTGCGGAATCATTGGGTGGATTTTACCCATTCACGAATTCGGCCTTCGTAAATAGGGTCCAAACTTTCTCTACAAATATCGAATTTCTAAGTTATTTCTTTCGGAAGTTATTGTGTTTACGCAGTCGGCCGTTAGGCCGACCGTAAACTTCGTTGCCGAAGCAGTCATCTACATTGACATGCGCGCAAAAGCTGCTGCCTTCACGGCAGTGCTTTTCTAGATTTTTAGATGTATAGAACATTAAGTTAGCAACACTGTTTTAACTGGCGGCTATTTTGTCAGCTGTCAAATGTGTTTAGTTTGGTCTGGCATTTCACCACAGAAGACTGACGCCTGAACAACGCTTACAACAATTAGGCAAATTCATCTTGAAAATAATGGTTCTGTTCGAAATACATAAATCACTTCTTTAAAGACCTACTGGCCAGAACGTTACAGTCAATGGTGACCTCTATAGAGCCACAGCCGTCTTTAATGCTTTAATATCTAGAGACGGCTGTGATAGAGCGATGATTACTGACTTTTTGGTTCCTCAATTGAACAACCATGATGTGCAGCACCTGTGGTTTCAACAAGATGGCGCAACATGTCACACACAGCTCTTGCCACAATTGATTTACTGAAGGGGACGTGTGATAACCGCATAATTTCAAGTTCAAGGTCGTGAATTGGCCTCCAAGATTGTGCGATTTAACGCCGCTAGACTATTTTCTGTGGGGATATGTGAAGTCGCTAGTCTATGCCGGTAAGTCCGAAATGATCGACCACTTGGAGGACAACAGTCGCCGCGTTATTCCTGATATACGGCCACAAATGTTGGAAAAATTGATTACAAATTGGACCTCCAGGTTAGATTACGTCTGAGCCAGCCGTGGCGGTCACATGCCAGAAATTATATTTGAATTATAATGCTGAAAGATTACCGTTTGATTAAAGTCAATTCCATGTCAATTTTAAGAATTCATCGTAGTTTTATTCCATTTCAAGGTTCTATACCTACCTCTAAAAAAAACACACTTTTCCTGCAAGAACTACACTAACTCCATTGATTATGTTCGGTGTGTTTTGTTGTAAACTTGCACTCTGTCCGTTGCGGAAATGTTGGGAGTTAGTGTATTCTCAGATTACATGTGCAGTGAATAAAGTGAGGTTATCTTCTTGATGGTTAGCCGTAAATAGAATTAATAATCATAGACCTCTATTCTGTTGTTGTCTCTTGTTCCTGGTTGGACGTGTTTTATTCTGTATGTGTGGTTATCTTTGAACGAAATAAATTTTCATTATATCGATATTCACATTGAAATTTTTTGCGAGGCGGCTTAAGACAAACTTTATGACAAATCAACATCACCTCGAAATGGGAGCGAAAACAAATGAAGCATGGAAACTTGTCATCTTGGAATGCGTAAAATCATATATTTTTATTCTGTGAGAATCATAGAACATACTCATTATGTTATCTGCGACTACACTCAACAACAAGAGTATTATATCTCCTGGTTCCATTACACTGCTTATAGAATTTAATATCTTGCTTCATTCAACACGAAATGATCAACAAATAGATCTATATCGCGAAAAAATCCTCTGATTCGGCCAATGAATCCTATTCAACATAGTTACTAAGCTGAAGCTTGCCATATTCACACATGTCTTATCTATATGACCTTTTCCTATCAAATTATCGACCAATTAACAACTCGAGTTCAACATTTTGTTGTTGTCTGCTCCTTGACTATGTATAATATTTACATAATTCGAAGAAAATATAAACATTTGTGTAATACTATAATCATATGATTATTGTTGGCAAACGAGATTTAGAAAATACTACAGACTAAAGGTTATCATTTCGAAGAAAAGATACAGCAAATGTTTACAGCTCCCAATGCAGCGGTTTCAGATATATAACACTTTTTCAAATGTAGATCTGGACTAACAGAATCTTTGATAGGACCCCACATAATATTTTTACAAGTTCCATCATCAAAGAAGATAAATACAGAAGATGAAATAATTATCGGAATTCCAAAAGGTGTAAGCTTGTTCTGGGGAGCAGAGCGCATTATCATTTCGTCACGATGTCTGTAATTTTCGAATTTTGAGCCGAAATTGGTCCCAAACGACTAGGTTGGACTCACTGATGAAGAATCAGTGGTCAAAATTGATTCTGTCCGTCCGGCCATGTGCACTGTAACTTTCGAAGGAAAGGACCTAGAGTCTTGAAATTTTCAGGTTAGGTTAAGATCCTGAATATCTCGGTTGAGTTCATTAATGGGCCAAATCTGCCGAATGGTTTTTGTGCTACAGCCATTTGAAATTTTGATTTTTCAATAACTCGAAAAATATTTATCTGATCGAAATGAATCTTGGTTGGAAGATGAACAGTTTCAATAAGAAGAATTATCCATGGAAAAATTCGAAAAAAAAAATTTTTTTTTTTCGAAATTTTTTTTTTTTTAATTTTTATATTTCATTGAAATTTCACTGAAATTTTCAAGTCACCATTTCGCAATGTGAACAAGCGCGTAAAAGCTGCTGACTTCACGTCAGTACTTTTCTAGATTTTTTTATTAGGTCCACCTGGTATTCAAACTGAAACCTGAGTTTGTACTCTTCAATAAAGATTGAATTGTATTTCCTTGTCCGAAAAGAAATAATAACATTGGATATGGAGACAGGATTGTTCGAATATACAGAAACTTTGAGCTCAGTTCACTACTATATTCAAGAAAGTTTATTATTATGATTTCTCATTCGAATAGTTCACTTTTTCAATTAGTATAGTAGGTATAGAATGTAAGTTCATCATTGTAGAAATTGAAAGTCGAAGAATCGTTTCGCGACATATAATAAATACAATAGTAACAACAAAATGTCTCAATTCTCTCAATTACCAAGTATCAAGGTGTAGAAAGACTTCCACTACTGTTTCTGGGAAGTAATGCCCTAAAATATCGATGAGGGCTATTTGGCTCGATGAAATTTTTCCTGGGAAAACGTTTTTCTCCGAATTCTAGATAAATGAATTCAATGAACACAGTATATGAATCATCCTTCTGGCGCCATCTAGTAACGAATATGAGCCGGACTTAAAAAGATTTCTACTTTTACGATTGTTCGTCCATTTTCTATATACAGAAAACGATTAAGCATTGTATACAGGCTGTTGGTTTTGGTTCAGAGAGAGATGTCTGAAGTTATTATCTACACATATTCGACCATATACATGGTCTTCTTTAAGTGGCGGTACTAACGGAGAATGGTCTCGAAGTTGAGGTGAGCGGATCTATTTTTTAATTCTTCTTTCCTACTCAATCACATTTTGGATCAATAAAACACATATTCGCTTTTACCCAAATGAAAAACATTCCAGATCGAAGGTTCGACTAAAAAATTATTGTAGCACCTCTACAGTACGTGAAAGTCGTTCGTATTTTTTGGGAGTTTATTCAATTTATTAGATCAACTCAAAAGTATCTATGGACATGCGAGTCTAAACATGCCCCAAAATAAGGATTTTCCAATGATTTAAGAACGTATTCATGATGCAGAATCGATCTCTGTTATAAAAAATGTGCCATCCAGGGGCCTTATTCTTGAAATCCGATGGTATAGAACGATCTCTATAGCACAATCTCCCGTTCGATCAAATGGATCATTTTGGAAAAAAGATTACTTGCAATCAACTATAAACAGCCCAGGCAACACAGAGAGGTTTCAAAGATATCCCGGCTATATCTTCTCAGAACATTGAGAGTAATTTTTCTACTTCTCTAAGAAGTCACAGGGAGTGCTATATTTCCTCCAAATGTCCGCCACAGCGATATTCTCGAAGAGATCCTGAAGATATCGCATGCGGAAATTCTCAAACTTGCCACAATGGGAGGCCTATGGGAAATTCGCTCACACAGTCTCATGGCGAAGAGTTTAAGAAATTCTCAAATACACCATCGCAAAATTTCTCGGAGTACGACATGCGATATTTTCAGGAAATGCCCCGAACGAAAATATCCGGAAGTACAGATATTAACTTGTGAATTATATTTCTGGAAAGATTCCTGTTGATAATAAAATAGATTTTGTGCCTACTTGCTTTGTGAAAATAGCAGCATCAACACACAGCACCTTGCCTACACAGATCAAAAATCCTCACGAGTAGCGCCTCAGGCAATATACTCAAGACAAGGATTTACAGATCTACTTTACCAGGGATCCGCGAGATGGCGAGCTCCTTGATCAAAACATCCAGGCGATATCGTAACATAAGTGGCATGAGCGCTTGGATTGTCGTTTCTGACCTTTCTGACGGTTCTTACGTCTGGTGGTTAGATGACTTCTAGTATTGTTTAGCGCGGTCGAAATTTATATTCACTCTTCATTTGTATTTCGGATATGAACGAGATCCGCGAGATGGCGAGATCCTTGAATAAGATATACCAGACGAAATCGTAATCTGAGCGCTTAGATTGTCGGTTCTTTCATCTGGAGGTTAGATGGCTTTGATGAATATTCATTTGTATTTCAAAAAAGAATGGAGATTAATTAACGGTTATTAGGAAAATATATCCATATTCCATAATACTATGATGGGTATATGGAAACAAAATATTGATTTGGAATCCCTGTCAGTATTTGAATGAGAAATGTGTTGATGATTTCTTGAAGAAAAACAACGGATCTCAGATTGGTCGATATTATGACGAATCTGAGAAAAATATGAAGCAGTTTCGATTAAATTTTGGCTTTTCTGTTTTCTTCCGAGAATTCTCGAAATTCTTCAGATTTGAGAACGTAATTTCCACTCGCATAATGTTCTACAAGTTTGCCGTTGTCCAACCGATACTGGTGGTGAGTTTCAATACAGAAATCTGATAATGTGAAAAAGAGAGCATTCTTTGCGCTGAATGAAGTCATAAATGCTACTCAATTAGGTTCGTTTCGTTATCAACTAGTAAACTAGTCGATAACTATAATTTTAGTATAAAACCATTGTACAAGGAAGGTCTTCATTCAATAACAGAACTATAAATTTTCTAGACACCTATTACTTGTTAATGCAGGTTTCAACCTGAAATGCATTTACTCCTCCACCGAATGTATAAAAACGCCTGGATTTTGTACCACAAAATTTTTCATCATAACCTTCCGGAAAACCCGGCACCATAAAAGCCAGTAGCAAAATATAATAGAGTCAATGTGAATTATGTTTTAACTAATTTGTTTTTGGAATGTTTGCCGATTATACTATTGGTTTCTAGGAAGCCTCTCCGAAGTTATTTATTTCGTTCTTATGAATCAAACACATATTTTGCCTATATGTATAAATGGTGGACAACGAAATGAAATTATCTGCAATTTCTCTTTGTTCGAACTACGCACGAGGGATATCGTAAAAAATTCTGCCTCATGTTCGGGATAACTTCAGGAACGTTAAGAAAATTTTCCATTGTTGTTACACTCGGGATAATCTTTGGAGCTCGCATCGCGAATTTCCTATTCTGGTTATGACAGTGATAACTTTAGAAACTCGCATTGCGAATTTCTTATTCTGGTTACGTCTGGGAAGACTTAAGGAACTTGCATTGCGAATTTCCCTTTCTTGTTCTGTCTGTGATGACCGTAGGAACTCGCATTGCGAATTTCCTATTCTGGTTCCATCTGAGATGACTTCAGGAACTCGCATTGCGAATTGCCCTTTCTTGTTATGTCTGTGATGAGTTTAGGAACTCGCATTGCGAATTTCCTATTCTGGTTACATCTGAGATGACTTCAGGGTACGCACGCGAAAACTTTAGGAGCTCGCATTGCGAATTCCCAAATCATGTAGTGTTTGTGATCACTTTAGCAAATCACTTGAGGAGTTCGCGTGAAAGCCGGATTAGGACTTCTCAGATATCTCGCCGGGAAGTTTGTATTACTTGGGAGAAGGCGCTGCTTACCGACAATATTGCATGAAGACCTGAAATGTACATAGGTCGGTTAAATTCAGATTATTCAAGGGAGGATATGAAAAAAAACTGAAATGAAATAATAAATTTTCGATCAGATATATCAAACGGGTTCCGTTTAGGAAGCACATCGACACCTATTTGGTATTGTAATTCTGCATCTTCCACATCTTCATTCAATACTTCCCACATAATTGCACTAGCCATGTCCATCTTCGAGTGAAAACATAAATCTTGTAGTGAAAGTGAAAGGTAATCGAGATTATTAAGACTTAATGCCAAATAGATCAGAATTGTCGAATACCCAAAACATAATTAGCGTCCCCTATGCATCGTTCCATCACAAATCGTAAGAGAAACATCGCTCGCTCTCCGTGAAGCACTCATTCATTTCAAGAATACCGTTTCCCTGAAAAACTCGTAGACACGCCCCCTTTCGATCATTCGATCTCTTCCCCGCATTCAAGAATAGGCGCTCAGTATAGAAACGTCATAAAATAGGATAACATAAAATGACAGATACTTCGTCATTTTGCAAGTGTTTAATGCATTCCTAGCAAACATTGAGATTTCAAAATGAAAATTTGTAGGAATTTGATTTCATTCAGCGTCATTGTAGTATTTTACGAGTCCAGTCATTTATAGCATTCCAAAGACATCCCATGCATTTGTAACTACTAACTCTTCAATATTATCTTCGACAACGATTTTCTTGCACAACTAGGAATAGCTTCTTTCCCAAGGAATGAAGGTTTGATAGTTTATTCATAAAAACTGCATCTGAATGAATTTTGTAATTCAAATTTACAGTTACATAGATATTTTACATTATTTGTGAAATAAAATAATAATATGGAAATTCCATATAAAACAGTTTTGCGAATTGAAATAATAACATTTTCATACTATCTCTCTATTTTTCTATACAGTTATTTTATAATTCACAGTTCATCTCATTCCAATTGATTATTTTCCTGATCGAAAATATCAACAATATATAAATAAGCTAGGTAGATACATATATGAATCTAGCGAATAAACTTTAAAAAGCGGAACACATAATGTATCCTATAAGATCACAGGTTGGATTTTTAATATAAATTACATAAAAGAAAACAACAGAAATATTCAGAGTTTGATAAATATTCGATAACAAATTTTCAAAAGTCAATATAAGAAAAATATAAATTATATAGTAAATTTTCATTATATTTTATAAGCAGCCGGTTATTACTTATAACATTCACCAGCCACTTCTCGAGTTCAACAAATCTCATAAAAATTTCTAACATTCAACATTTAGATACAATCATCTATAGCTAAGAGCGACAAAAATTCAAATATTTTCATATCAAATATGAAATTTAGGAATGTTCAACTCATCCTCATACACGCATCCCAAAATATGAGAAGCAAACCTCGATTTCAGATACATAAAAACCATCTCTAGACAACGCTTATCATTGAATACCAAAATTAATATTAAAATTCCGGAATTCAGTTCTCTTCTTTTTCTTGGACTTTTAAACGTTTGATTAAAAAATATAATTTTAGTTATATTTCATAAGACAATGGAAAGAGGCAGTGATCCTTTTCAAATGTCGAGTTGTGAAGTTTTAAATTGCTGCACAAAAATAATGTTAGCCCTTGTCACTCCTCTCATAAATTATTCATTCATGTTATTAGGCCCTATCGAATAAAAGTATTCTGTTGAAATCAAAATTTCCAGGTGGAAATTACTATGAGAGAAACTTTAACGTGGGATCTCTTTCAGTTAATAAAAGCTCATACCTACTTGAACACAAGCCCCTGGGCAACTAAGATTGTCATTTGAAGGATAAGCCACATTCTAAAAAGCTGAAGAAAAATAGGAAAATGAACACATCACATACAGCAGTGAAAAGCAAATGAGAAGTAGTTGATTGTAAGTCTTACTATTCGAATGAAAAATCTCGATAATCCAGCTAGCAAGATAAATTTAACATCTTTCTATTGAAAGAATTGAGTATTAAGAAAGTGTTTACAAATTCAAAGTATCAAAAACTTCATATCTCTCATTTCAGAAAATGATTGTTTGTGAACACATAAAATTTTCAGTTACATTTTCTGCACACACTTAGATACATTTTCTGCCTGTACTCAATACATAAATATCAACATGTAGAAAGTTTCAATTAGAAGTGGACCAGAGATAGGTATATTACCAGAAAGTAGGATATAGAGATATTCTATCAAAAACTATTAGGTAGCTATTCAAATTTGGACGTTAGAATGGTTAAGGTATCGATACCATTCGTTTTTTAAGTTTTCGACTTCTTCCCTCTTTCATATTTCTCAGATTTCATTACACAGCCTCAATGTTAGGTAAATATATAGTTATTAACAATTCTCGGAATAGGCCCACTTCTTTATGGCACAATGAATATATCCATTCTTGAAGAATTTGAAACCCCTTCGACCAATGTGGTCAAGAAGTGAGAGGACAGCCTGAGGAAAATTCTAATCGAATATAGCAGACCAGCAAGTGAGTATATTCAAAAAAATTTTATCACATCTACTGTCGCTTCTACAATTAAAATCTTTTGTCTGACAATCTGATGCCCTTCTTGCACTCTTGGAACTCAGTAAGTTCGGCTTTTCGCAGCCTTTTTTCCTTGGCATTGAGCTTCTGAGGGGTAGTTCTTCAACTGGACGGTTCTTGCTTTTCTCTTTTATATAGAAAAGTATTCGTCTCCACTCTTTCTCCTCTAGAATACCACTTTTTGTTGGTCCTTTCTCTCCATCTATTTTCCTGGATGTAAACTCTTTCTTTGTCATCAAACCATAACGAGGTGCATAGACTAGCTCCCTGAGGACAGCCTTAAGATTAGGTAGATGTGGTTGCAATGTTCTCCTATAGCATTCAGCGCGAGCCCACTTCATTATGGCACTATATACTATGGTTTCAGAAGAAACCTGTAAACTATCTCGAATCGTTATCTGCAAGACGTCATGATATGATAATGTCGAAAAAAAAAGGTCTTTGAGGATGGTGTCTGCATATCTATCGATTTCTAAAAGACAGTTATGCCTTAAATTGTTGATAAGATCTTCAACCCAGTCTATATTGCCTCGGTTCTCACTTTCGATGATGGGTGGCGCAGAGGGTTCGAAATTGTCTCTACTCTGGGAGGTGCACTCTGATAGTCTTGATATCACGCTGATTAGTATCGAAGGGTCTAGTTGTTTGTCGATTATTTCTATACATTGTTTGACTAAGGGCATATTCTGCAGTCTGACGGCGGTCGATAAGAGATCGAGTGCTAGTTTGGGCGATGAAATCTCCAAAGGGTCAGCTTGCATAGAACTGAAAAAAAAATAAGATCATTGCTTAGACCTGTAGGTATTTCAAATAATCAAGATTGTCAGCATTGTGGATGGTTCGAAATGAAGAAAATTCGTTCTAATGAACTATAGTCCATAAACGCTTGTTGTTGAAAAAGAATGTGGATTACCACAGTAGAAATATCGGTCTAAGGAACAAACCATGAATACTACTCCTTCACAACGTTTCGGCTCTTTATTGGGCTTTCTTCAGGCTAAAAAACCAGTGACACATCTAAATTCAACAAACATAACTCTACATAATCATTGAACAAACTTATAAAACAATAAATAAAATATAATAAAAATGACAATAAATTTAAGCCTAAAAGCAATCAAAATACAAGCAAGCACTATTAACATCAATATTTCCATATATAGGAAATCGAATATTGATGTTTTTATTATTCTGACAGTGGGTTCTTCATCTCTTTTTGCATTTCAGTGCCTTGCTGAAGATTCACCAATATTGTAATTTTCTTATATAGTGCTTGCTTGTATTTTGATTTCTTTTAGGTTCAATTTATTGTCATTTTTATTTTATTTTATTTATTTGTATTTGTATTTTTTCCGAATATCCTAGGCTTCAGCGAAACCCCTCAGAAGCTTAAAGCTTGTGCGAGTTAGAATACCGGGTGTGTTCTGTGTAGGCTTTGTTACTAATTCCTTGCGCCACGTTAGGAACAGCACTGTTTATTGTTTACCCAACAGCGAATGGTTGGACGGTCCCCTGAAAACCGGAAAAGTTATTTCCCGGCCAAGGGCTTGAACCCCAGACCGCTCCCGCCCCGATCATGGGGCTTGCGCTCTAACCACTGAGCTACCGCCGCCTATTGTTGAATATGTTTGTTCAATGATTATGTAGCGTTATGATTATTGAATTTAGATGTGTCACTGATTATTGTATTTTTTAGCCTGAAGAAGGCCCAATAAAGAGCCGAAACGTTGTGCAGGAGTAGTATTCATGGTTTGTTCCTTAGACCGATATTTCTACTGTGTTGATTATCACTTGGGACGAGATATCCCTTGCTCACCTAATGTGGATTAATTTCAAAAAAATAGTTTTTTATTCAATATTTTTGGAACGGTATAACTTTCCGGAACATGAGAAATTCATCCCAAAGTCAAAACTGAGGTTTATGCGAGCCATAGTTAATTTATTTCTTGGGGAAAATTGGATATATATTTTTGTATAGGTAATGTAAGGTGCTTTATTATTTGAGTTGGAACTTTCCCATGACTATATTTTTGCTGTAAGGTAATTTACTCGGAAAGTGAAGGTCACTTTATGTATCTTTTTCGAAACTAGGTACTGATAAAATGTGAAGATTGCCATACAAGTTTAAATGGATGTGTGGGTGGCATCATGTTCATTCTAGAGCTCAACCAATAATATAACATTATGGAAAAATATTTTCTATCCTCAAGGAAGATTATTCCGACCAGTATACGCCACTGTTGCCTCATTCCCCGAATTTATTTATTTTGATTGGTAACGCGAAAGTTATTGACAAAAGGCTGAATATGTCAAGGGATCTTGGTTTTTTATATTCTATTGAAATAACGAAAATAAAACAAGTAGAATGAACAACAAAGTATTATTCATTCATACCAAATCATGAAGTTCGAAATAAAAGAATCCAAAATAGAAATAATTGATGATATTATAACTTCGTTGAAATATGCTTTAGAGTTACCTATAATACTGTATATGATAACATAACCAGGAAACAAATTAAAGTATGTTTTGAAATAATGAAGATAATCTCAAAAATGAGTTAAAAATAGATTATCATAGATCGTACAGTGAATGAGTCAAGTGATTATGGGATACGAATGATTTGGTTGTCCGTTTATATCGCTTATTTCAATTCAAGTTTACGGAATACTGATATATTAGAGTAATGCAGCATGGCAATTAAAAGATACAATAACCATCAAAATATACCACAGAAACTTTAAATTCACTTGGTTCAATTAGAACTCGAATGGAAAGGTCGAATTCCGTGGACTACGTTTGTGATTAAAAAAAACCTAGAATAGATCAGTGGATATAGTCCATTCATTTTCATAAACTATCCCGGTTGGCCATGACATTCTGACACATTTCACCGTGTATATTTTGAAAATGTTAGGTTATAGTCATTTTCGTGTCAGATAAATACGCAACGTTGTCCTCTCTACGAAGAGGTCGTAGAAATTACGTATTTATCTAAATTTTTATTTGGATTTATACTGTGAAAATTTGCGCAGGTAATTTTGGCTGCAACATGTTTTTGTTCACGAAAAATTTTGCGTTCATTTAATCTTTTGTATTTGGAAAAAACGATAGCACGCTGTTCCCCTAGAACATTAGCGCAAAAATCGGAAGAAGTTTCTACTTTCCTGGGGCCTTATTCTTGAAATCCGATGGTATAGAATGTTCTCTATGGCACAATCCCCCGTTCGACCTTCCTCCCATTTGTCAAAACGTCAATTCCGTATTCCTGAATATCAAGGAGCGCTATTCATGAATTCTGGGAAGAGAACAAACGTGGAAAAATGGGAGTTTCGACGCCGTTGGCAAGGAAACGCAAACATTTATGATGGAACGATAGAGAACGTTTATACCATTTCAGTCAAGATGGGGAGCAGTCCGAATGAGCGATCATAGACGAACAATTATGCCAAATGTTCTAACCAATCAAAAACAAGTATTTTCGACAGGCATGAAGCTAACTTCATTCATGTAGCCAACTTTATGTATAATACATCGACATAGACTATATTTCTGTGATATATTGTCATAATTCAAATTTGAAATCATACAGTTGTCATGAGAGTTGGGAGCGTATTTCGGAAAATTGTAAAATGGATCCTTTTGAAAAAAAAATCACTTCCAATCAACTATAAACAGAAGGAGCTGCTCACCGACTACATTACACGAAGACCTGAAATGTACATAGGTCGGTTAAATTCAGATTATACAAGGGAGGATATGAAAAAAACTGGAAGGAAAACACAGTGTTCCGAGTTGAGCTTTAGTTAATCTGAACATTTCGATACATTTTGGATCAGATAGATCAAACGGGTTCCATTTAGAAAGCACATGGACACCTATTTGGTATTGTTGTTCTGCATCTTCCACATCTTCATTCAGTACTTTCCACATAATTGCACTCGCCATGTCCATTTCCGAGTGAAAACAGAGATTTTGTAGTGAAAGTTAATTGAGATTGTTAAGACTTATTGCCAAACAGATCAAAATTGTCAAATACCCGAAACATAATTAGCGTCCTCTATGTATCGTTCCATCACAAATTGTAAGAGATACATCGCTCGCTCTCCGTGAAGCACTCATTCATTTCAAGAATACCGTTTCCCTGAAAAACTCGTAGACACGCCCCCTTTCGATCAACCGTTCTCTTCCCCGGTTTCAAGAATAGGCGCCCTGGGGGAGAGTTGAAAGATAGAACTAACAAATAAACTAAATAATTCAATCTTTCGCCGATTCCCAAAATCGACATAGTTACCGTACGATTCCGACACCTGCGCCATTTGGCACCTCCAGAAAATGTCTAAGGTGTGAATCTTGCTAGAATTTTTTGCACTACCATCTCAATTGACCTGACCGAAAAGGACAATCTAGTGGAAGGATCAATTTTTGATGGTATTCACTTGTATAAAATGAATTAGTATTTATCATACTCTGCATTTGTTCTTCCATACAAATAGACTAAAACATGATCTTGATACGTGACAAGTGGCAAAAGAGTGGAATTAAAGAAAAAAAACTCCAGATTATTTTCAATGATGAATACCTACAACTCATAAAAATTAAGCATTGAATTGAAAAACAGTACAAACCTAGTAATATTTCTGTAGGCGTGTTCGACCGTTGGAGTTTTTCCAGCCCCATCTTCGTCATCTGATATATTCTTCCTTATTGGACTCCAGCAGAGAGGTTCGGTTTCGCCATAGGGTTCGTTCGTTACGACAACCATTGTGATCTTCTAGAAAAGAAGGAGCAGTTAGATTGAAATTCATTTGAAAACTTCAGTAGGACTCATGCGTGCATTTTCTCATTATTGGAACCTATTATTCTTCCATGAGAATACTGAGAAAATTCAATCGCCCTCAAAAGTTTCAATTTTCAACAAGGAATCTATCTTTCAAATTTGGTTCCACATATTGGCTATGATATTTTGCTGATGTTTCTTACTGAGCTATTTTATGTTCTGATGAAACGAGAAGAATGCATATTTTTTTTGAGATTCTCTTCTCATAGGGCAGTAAGAATTGTTTGAAATTTTTTTCAGTAATTGTGAAAGTCCGTGATAGCATACATTATGATCTTATATGACAACAGATTGAGAAAAACAAAAAGAAATGGTATTCCATATTGCATGCAAGAGACCTTATATTCTAGTTTCCAGGTTGTCCCCTCTGAAGACCACGTGAAACATGAGGGAATATTGAAAAGAGGGTGCTCTACCTGTCGTGAAAAATCTCTGTTTTAAAAGTCTCAAGGCGGAATTTCCAGTTCGCTTCTCCAGAAGAATATTGTTGATTGCTTTTTCTAATTTATATGTTAGAAACATTGACTGAACAATTGAGTTTTTTTTTCAAATTTCAATACAAAATTTATGAAGATTTGATGTAGAATTGCGTGTAAGTATTCTACAACTTATCACAAAGTTTGAATCCAATCATATCAGTGCTCTTTGAGGTATTAAAGAAGCATAATTAACTCCAAAAATTTTCTACAGTTGCTAGAAGGTGGGTTCTGAATTTTTACCACCGACTATATACCTATACCATTTGGTCCTTATTGAAAAAATATTAATTTTAATCATTGTGGCGAATAAGAGACATCGAATTTTGAATATAACGTTGCGTTTCGTTAAATGTTATCGGCTAAACACTACCTGTTTCTTGAAAATTGTAAGTAGTAAACTATGTTTTGAAAGGCATATACAGTGCACGTCAAAATTATGGAACAAATTAATTTTCTCAGAAAAAAATTATTGACAACGAAATCCTGAAACAGGTCAATTTTTATTTCACTTTTACCAAATTTTAATGCATTTTTGAAGGATTTTTGTTGCACCCTGTGCCATCCCCATCAACCCTGTAAATTTTTGAATAGGGAAAGTGGGTCATGTGGTACTTTTTTGGCAAGTTCCTTGTAGTTTCTTCACAGGTGTGCAGAAATTTTCAAGAAAAAAAATTTTTTTTTGAAAAATTAATTACTTCAAAGAGGTTTTCAGTATGTGCACTTTGTCATGGCTGTCATGAGACGATGGTACCTGATGAAATTTGTCACCGAATGAAAGTCAACCATTACAGTTTTGTTCATGTACAACTTTCAACCCCTACGAACCCATTAAGGGAAAAAAAATGGAGGGAAGTTGAAAGGGGTTGAAAGTTGTGCATGAACAAAAGTGTAATGGTCGACTTTCATTCAGTGACAAATTTCATCAGGTACCATCGTCTTTTTTTTCTTGAAAGCTTCTGCACACATGTAAAGAAGATACAAAGATACAAAATACAAGATGGCACAGGGTGTAACAAAAATCCTTCAAAAGGCATATAAATTTGGTAAAAGTGGAACAAAAATTGACCCCTTTCAGGATTTAGTTGCCAAATATTATTCTTCTGAGAAAATGAATTTGTTCCATAATTTTGACGGGCACTGTATGAAGAAGCGAACGAAATAAACCTGAAAGGAAAAAACAAAAATATTTCTATTTGATTGATAATAGAGACAAAAATTTACAAAATGGGTTGAACTTCGAGTAATAACGAAATACAAACTTGGACAGGAAAAACTGAAAAAAAAAAAATTGAATGTTGTTCTCATCGTAGAAACTACTGAAAAAGGAAAAACCTAAGAGATATGTGAAAGAATTATAACTGAGATAATGAACATCACCATATCACAAATGAACCGAGATTTTATTTCGCTTGTTATTTTATTATTATTATTATTTATTTTTAATTTATTTTTTACCTTTCAATAAGTCTGCTAGAATTTAAATGATGAACTTAGTATTTTCTGTGTATAGTCAGATCTAATTGATTACTTGATTGGGCACCTCACAACATTCAATCAAGAGCTAGGTTAACTGATTACAGGTGAATCCTGATGCTGACAGATACCTGAATCTATATCGCAAAATATTATCGGTTATCCTCCTGAGATAAGAGGGTGTTTCCTCGTAAAAACAAAAAAATTGATTATCTCATCAAATTATAGACGAAATCCCATTGCAGCTCTATTCAGAGTGACATTTATTCATTTATTTGTTTTCATAAGATAACCCTGATACCATAGCTATTATAGCCAATACATAAAAAATTGGGCAATATAACTCAATCTTGAATTATTTTCTATTTTTTCAGGGAACTATTAGAAATTGAGATATTTCATTATGTTGCATAATTTAATTATGTTGGTGATTAATCAGAGAAATTCACTTTCGTTCTTCCCGATCTGATAAACATTTTTTGGATTTTTTATGTTTTCGAATATATTTGCATACTAAACAAACAAACAACTCAAAAATTTCTAGGAGGGTGAGTCAATTCTTAGTTCCTAGTACGGTTTTTAAGTATTGAATTCTTGTCAACTTTCAATTGAAGATTAGACTTTTAGTGGTATATTCTCAATTTGTTTTTTTAACAGATATCTGCAATCGAAACTCGGCGATGTATTTTAAGTTCGAAGATAGGGATTTCCAAATCATCCTTCAATCTTTTCAAAACATCTCGCGGTGTTTTCTTTAAAATATAGTTAGTGTTTGATTTAAAAAAAACGAACTTATCGATCAACCATTTCATCTGTCAGCTTAGGGAATTTAACTTTGATCAGGAGTGAAGTTCGGCATCGACTAAATTTCTTCAATGCTTATAAATCCCGGTGATTGGAAGAAACGAACATATGGAAGCCTGATTAATCAATCCAGATAAAATTTGCTTGGACCATACTTCAGGTTAGGTTAGGTTAATCAAGGAAAGTGCCCTTGAATTTCGTATTCTTATTAAGGCCGAGAGGTCCACAAATATGTGAATAGTGCGTCGATGCCGAACTTTTTTCATGTTAAGCTGAATTCCTCGAATTTAGAGGTGAAATGTTTGTTCGACTGAGGGATGTTTTTCAATTGAACATCGGACATATTTATACAAAAATACTGCGAACATACTGGTTGTTGAAAAGTTAAGGGATGATTCATGAATTATGAAAAAATTATTAGCAATTTTTCTTATGGTAGAAAAAGTGATCTGAATAGAACCAATAATCTAATCCCTATGTGGAGATGACAAACTCCAATAATAACCGTACGATTTTTACGCGCTTGTTCTAGGGAACAGCGCGTTATCATTTCGTTATAATGTCTGCAATTTTCGAATTTTGAGCCGAAAATGGTCTTAAACGTTCGGGTTGAACTCCCTGAAGAAGAATTCGTTGTCAAATTCAATTCTGTCCGTCCGTAGGTGCTCTTACTTTCGAACGAAGAAAGTAAGCGACTTGAAATTGTCAGATTAGGTTAGCAGTCCAAATATCTCGCTTAAGTTCGTTAATGGGTGGAATCGGTTGGATAGTTTCGGAGTTGGGCCCATTTGAAATTTTGAGGTTAACTCCTCGATATATCATGACGTATTGACTGGGTGAAATTGAAACTTCGTGGAGAGTTTTGAATACCAACGAGCAAATTAGAGCAACATTTCGTGTGGATCCAGTTGTTGGAAAATTAAAAAAAATTTTTTTCGGAAATTTTCAAAATTTTTGATGAAAATTTTTTTTTCTCTGGAAACATTGATTAGATTTCGATGAAATTTGGCACAAACCTTAAAGTCAGTATTTAACAACAATGTTTCAAATTTCAATCCGATCCAATAATTACTCTCGGAGATATAAGGAAAAAAATGTGCCAAATTTTGTTATTTGGAATTTTAACGTTATTTCCGCAAAATCTCCGAAGTACAAATGCAATCAGATTGAAACTTCCTAAAAAAGAGGGGATTACCAACACGCAACAGGTGCAAAATTTCGTGTTGATCTAATAATAGAATTTGAACAAGCGCGTAAAAGCTCCTGACCTCACGTGAGAGCTTTTGTTGATTTTATTAGTTTTCAAGCTGTTTTTGGGTGAAAACGCTAATTCGTCAATCAGTAACTATGCCCATGCATAGCTATGAGTTGGGGACGTATAGACAGGTCATATAAACTGTCATTCCCCAAAAAAATGATAAATTTCAATTCTTTCGGATCCTAACCTCGTTAATTTTGATGAACTGAACAATTTTCGATTTCGACCGTCGTAATCATAGGCCCCAAACCTGCTATGAAGTAAGTAAGTTATTGTGTTTACGAAGAGTCGTCAGGCAAAAACTACAGACTTCACGTCAGAAGGTATCCGACACATTTTGCTGATGTTCTGGTTGCACCGACAAGCAAAACAATTTTCATAATACTCCCACATAGATCGATATCAGCAAAATTGGATATTCTTATGATATCAGTGTTTGAGTATGCCGATGTCGTGTTCACTTCAGTCCAAGTTTCAATACCTCTGTTTTTTCTGATAATCCATTAGGAAGTTCACATACAAATACAATTTTCCGGGTTGATTTCATGTTTCTGGTATTTCTCTGTGTGGAATCACAATACAAATGCTACGAGATGACACAGTACTCCTTATTCACTAGATTTACCCCTTGGCATTGTATCGTATCAAGCTTAGAAATAACCCGTTCACATTTGAACACAATCATATCGTTTCAGAAATAACTGACAAACCTGAATAATGCAATACAGGAGAAATTCAAATGCAATTATCTTT
The DNA here is from genome assembly GCA_958510865.1 of Myrrha octodecimguttata. Lineage (NCBI taxonomy): Eukaryota > Metazoa > Arthropoda > Insecta > Coleoptera > Coccinellidae > Myrrha > Myrrha octodecimguttata. The sequence goes on along the minus strand of OY294056.1, from coordinate 71,283,473 downwards.
AGCTGTCAATCGATTTTTTTGTGTTCGATAACCTTATGCACTTAAGATTTCCATTCTTTAAATAGAGAAATATTTACATGGCTGACAATGTAACTGATCAACAAAATAATTGATTCATTTCCATCAATAAATTACAAAAGTAAGAAAGCATAGAGGGCCATGGTAGAACTGGGGGCGTCATAATTTTTCCATTCTAGTTCGCATTGTTCGTCAGGTTTCAATCGTAAAATTATTATTGCAATGGTCTTCGGAAATTGAAGAAATTAATTTCCAAGATTGTTTCGTTTGATAGAAATTAGAAGAGGATTTTCAGCATAGGTTAATTCTGCGTATTACATTTGTATTATATCTATTCAAAGTTATATATCCTATTTTTCTTGCACGCTTTACATGGCGTAGAAAAGATTTCCGAAGGTCAGAATGCAGTTTTCATCCAAGGTATAGGGTTGGCTCCAGATGCATAGAATATATCTGAGACCCTATTCTTGAATGTGATGGTATGAACGTTCTCTATCATTCCATCAGAAATGTACCGCGTTTCCTTGACAAAAGTGTCGACACGCCTATTTTCTCCCATTCCCGATTCAAGAATAGGGACCCAGATCGACACTTTCCTACTTTAACACACTAAAATTTTGGGTCCAAAACGCGGTCCTAGAATTGTCAAATATTGTCCAACTTGGCTTTCAAACTATGATGGCGCTAAGGTCGCTTTGCCAAGTTCATACAATGAATTCGGTTGAATAAAAATGAATTGAGTTATAATCTGATGAAACAGTTTCCCAAAAACTGAATCAGATAATTGAAATTATGGATTCTTACTAACAGATAAGATGAGTTTAACAAATGTGGAGCATCTACTCAATAATATGGAATATGTATAAGGGAATAAGGAGCATTATGAGGTTTCTTTTGAGAATGCTTACGCGGATGGATATAAGAAGTCATTTCGAAACCAAAACAAAGGTGAAAACAGAACGGAAACTGATATTATTCATAAATTTTATTGGATACTTTGGAACTTTTTTCATCTTTCATAAAAATATGGTTTATAAATTTTGTATGTACCTATTAATACATATTCAATTCAAAAGTTATGAATTTTGTTACATACTAATGAGAATATTTGGAGGAGATGTTCATGTTTATTATTATTGAAATTGAAATATAAATTTTCACTTTGCTGTACATGTTCATACGAATTCATCAGACGAATTTCCAACCAAACAAATTAATCTTAATATATATCGTTCCAAACGATTTCTTGAGGTATTTTTGAAAACGCAACTCTGAAAGACTTCCTTTCCATGAGCTAAATTCTGAAATAATAAACACCTCTTGTAATGAACGGTATTCAAAAATATCAGGTTTCAGACTTATTCAAAGACGAAGGAAACCTTTATATATTTTCACCTTCCTGACTCAATGAAAAAAATGATCAGAATTTAAATTTGTCACAATGAATTTATTTTCAGAAATTCTTGAAAATAATGTATGGTACAACTCGAAAAATCTGAAAGAAGTTTTGATTTGACTAGATTTGACATGACAGGTCGGTAACTTCCGCAAATATTTCAGGTTTTATATGGCAGATTTTCCAGTGCAAGCATTTATCGGCGAAAACTTGAGTAGGACAACAAAGTCGTATTTTGACAACATTTGGACCTCATTTCGGACCCAAAATATAAAGAAATAAAGAATGTCCGCACCATGCATCTTTGGTTGGCTTAAGTAAACCTTTTCTGTTTTTACGAAGGATCGACTGGAAGATAAAAAAATATAGGTTCTAATTTGAAAATCTTGATTTTGAATGATTCTGATTTGTCCACGCATTCGGTCCAAACACATCCAAAACATTGTTATTATACAACAAAAAATTTTTTTGGTGAACACTTCTTCTGCAGAAACATTCGAAAAAGTGCGAGTCCTCATAGGCACTTTTTAGTCCTAAGACTTCAAATGACTCGGAAACCGTTGAGGTTTTTCCAGGTTATGGAATATTGTAGTGGTTACCCCATTTTAAATAAGGAAGTAGTAGCCTGTTCCCGGATATCGGCCATCGCGGTGAAACATTTTTGGAGACATTATGTTTTAACAATATCTGAATGACATCTAATATCCAAAATTATCTCGAGGGTAACTGGAGAAGTCAGAATAGCAGGAAAACTTTAAATTCAGCCGATGTTTCGATATATTTAATGTCTTCGTCAGGGCACTGTAATTGAAAATAAGAATAACATATGTGGTATGGAACAAAAAACAGGTATTTATACATGCAAAAGACAAGAAATAAAACGATTGATAATCTCATAGGGCTCCAGTGGATTTATAATCAATAATCTGATTCTGTGAAATTGTCACAGCCGTCTATATAATGTTTTTCCTTGTTTTTCTAATCCCATAACTGTAAAAACCTGTTTTGTTTTATACCATCTTATCCTACCTACTGCATTCACTTTATATGGTCAGTCACTAGGCCATGAAAGTTTGACACATTCCTCTCTGCATAATTCATAAATATTAGATAATAGAAATTGACAACATATAATCGAATTATTTTGATCTTGATGGCATTTCAGGTTAGCACAACCTGCCTCAGTTTTAGTAACAAAACTAATGTTTATCCAACCTATTCCAAGGCCTACCTACTAGCTTTATGAAAGTAAATGTCGTAACGTCGGTCGAGTTTGTGTGTTTCCTGATCTTTCTGACCTCTCCAGTGATCCATCAAGACCATCATATATAAAGGTTTTCCTTGTTCTGAAACCATGAAATAATACTGTATACTCAGTATCTTTCTTCCAGGACACCCTGTATGTATATATCAGTATTTTCGATCAGTTGCTACAAACCGTTTCGCTTCAAAAGCCATCGCTCTGAACGGTTACAACAATGAATTCTTTCAAGCATCTCATTTTATTTACATACCTGATTCAACTGAAAGTGGTCTTAAAATTATGTTCCTGATGAATCACAGTATATAAAAAATAATTGAAGATTTCGACTAAACGCTGTCTATTGATACAACGAAGGTTGACTTACAGTTAACAGTCAATTAGGACATGCTGACGGTAGAGTCGTTTGCATTTTTTCCGATTTTCAAATTACTCCATTCACATAAAATCGACTTGATTTGCATGAATTTGCAAAAGTTGCCGATAAACAAAGGGAATATGCTTCCAATTGTGATCAGCGGCGTAGTTACGCAAAAATGCAAATCGATGCAGCAAATCCCGTTCGAACTAGAATTTTTGAATGAACTCTATGTAATTTATTTGAAATATTTAAATCAGAGCTAAGACAGCAACAATTTATGATACAGGGTGTTTCCAAAAAAGCTGACACCTTCTGTAGGATAGGTAGAAAACTGGAAAATAATTGGGGTAAGAGGTCGCCTAAGAAAAACAAATTTTACACAATTTGCCGAAACTACTGGCAACATTGTAACAAAATTGTATATGAATATATATCTTTTGGAAGCTAATACTTCCAAAAATGTTCTTATATCCGAGTCTCGTAAGGGGCGCTAGTATTTATCATAACTTTTTTGAGGTTATGTTTATTCAGCGAAATTCGAAGTAAACTAAAATATCATTTAATTTTATACAAGAAAAGTACTCCTGATGAAATTCGTTACTGTGTACAATGTTTTTAAAAAATCTAAAAAGTGAAAACCGACGCTGGTATAAAGTAATGATTAAGTTATCTATAAAACAAAAATCTCAAGAGATAAATTACAATATCAAAATATTTGAAAAACTGTGCACAGTATCTAGTTATACCAAAAAAACCTTAATGGTTTGATATTTAAGTTCAACTGAAAATTATATTGATAAGTCTAACCTCAAAAAAGTTATTTTCAATACATCGTGATACGAACCGTGTAACTAGCGCCCTCTAGGAGAGTCAGATATATAATCGAATTCATGGGATGTATCAGTTTCCAAAACATATTCGTATGAATTTTCATTACAATATTGAAAGTGATGTCGGCCAAAATGTGTATTAATTTTTTTTTCGACGTTCTTTATCTTGAATACGGACGTCATTCTTTACTAGTCCTGAAGGCGGGGTCACTTCTTTTTGAAACACCCTGCATAGTATGAATTCAACTGATATTTCTTCTCGAATTTCACACATGAAATTATTCAAAAATTACATGAATTTGTTTACGCTTCCGTACTGTTACATAATTTCTTTGTCCCTTTAATCATAACAGTTACTTTCCCGCTGCTTGTAGCTCGTTTTTTCGCTATTTTATGTCTCCCATCTGCGCATACGAAATTCTCATGATTCTATTTTTCGTGAATTGAAAAATAAGGTTCAAAATCGGAATAAAAATATTATTCTGCTCAAGCTCAACTTGATAAATACTTCCCTCCTATGTCTAGTCACTTTTTTTTTTGCTCTCGGGTCGTTAACAGTTCCGAAAGTCATAAAAATTCCACTGCTTGAGCCTGGGTTTTCTTTGAAAAAATAAGAATGCACGAATTTTGCATAAAAATAACCACAAAATACGGAATGCTGGAATGCGGCTCAACAGAAGTATTTACAGCAAAGTTACTGTTCTAAAAAATTCCTGTCACCTCTACAGAAGCTGAAAGATCATTTAGCGAACTAAAATAATAAAAAATCAATCAAGAATCTAATAACAATCGAGAACAAAGGTGCATAATGTCTAGATCTAACAAACTAGAGTCATTCAGGTCGATTCTGTTTGCGTATTGCTATAAACCTAGCTATTCAAGTCATATTACTATCTTTCTAAGTTTTGGCAATATTACGTATTCTGTTCCGAGTGTTATAGCAATGTTAGTTATAAATTTTGTCATAGCAGTTCTGCTATTATACACTTCCATGATCGGTGATTTCAGAGCTGACAAACACTGTATTTTCTGACTTCATAGCTACAAGCAAGAAGAAACTGTCTGACTGTCTAGTTACGCCACTGATTGCGACGTCGAAAAGCAATCGTGCTACAAGGAAGAAGAAAATAACCATATATCATTAAACATTTCATAAGTTTTCCATGATTTCGCATACATAACCTCTATCTAAGGTTTACGTTATTCATGTTAACATCCACTTATTTAAAAATTTTACGAAACAGAAAAACCAAGTAATTGACAAATAACAAATTTCCTGAAATCAAATGCAGCAATTTAATTCAGGCGTTAATTATTCGAAATTCGATTAACTTCTCTGTTGTCAACTCGAAGGGATTGCTGTTGTTGAGATGATTATAATAATCATTTACTGTTGTCTACTATGCCGGTATTTTAGTCTAAGAATTATCCTTAAAATTGATATTCTAGAGTAGCTTGAACACTTTTCCTTAGCACATAGTAACCCATTTTCAATATTTTCTAATTCTTGGAAGAAATAATACTTAAACAAATGGATCTTTGCAATATTCCCTTTCTAACTCATCTTGTTATCACGCATAGCAAGTACTATTTCGAGGTTGCTGGGATGGAAATATTGGTAGTAAGATTCTTGTTAAAGTGACAGATCATATTGATCAGAATACCAATATTTCTGACCTTGTTATGGAAGCTTTTTCCTGGCAAAATTGCTATTTGCAAAAAGAAAAGGCTAGAAAGATGTTTCAAATAAGAATTGTTGTTTGTTCTTTATACATAACTTAACCGTTGTCAATGAATAATGAATATTTTTGCACCAGGGCCCTGACTGTCTAGTTACGCCACTGATTGCGACGTCGAAAAGCAATCGTGCTATTCGTATTTTATGGAATGTTACTTTGTATTTTAAATATGGTTTCGAGAAGGTGGATTTCCTGCGGTTGAAAGACTTATTGATCCATTTAAAAGCTACAAGTACCTCTTTCTTCGATGGATTAGTCACCAGCTTGGCAATTTAGACATTTAATTACGTGAGGTTTCGAGGGGCTTCAGTATTGATTTATAATTTCGAATTGGCGAATCGGAGAATAATAAGTATAGGATTACATGGGAATTTAAAGTTGGGCATGAACTTCGACAGTAAAATTCCAGAGAAGCACTGACTTGAAGTCAGCAACTCTTGGACGTATTTTCAAATTCGTTACCAATGCGGTAATTCCTTCAAATATTGCCCCTGCCAAACGCAGCTCTTCATCTTGAGGGAAGGATTGCTGACCTTCTATTCTTATTTCATTTCGATTTATTCTGTATCTGCATCTGCTTAGGTATATCTACGGAATCATTGGGCGGATTTAACCTATTCACGAATTCGACCTTCGTTATTAAGCCCCAAACTTACTTTACAACATATGTCGAGTTTTTTCCGGAAGTTATTGTGTTTACAGCCATGAGAAGAACCTTAGAAATTCGTTTTTTGTATAGTAGGTTTGGATCTCAATTACTGAGTTCGAATTCGTGAATGTGTAAAATCCACACAATAATTCCGCAGATAATTCATTCAAAATGTTATTTTCACAATCTTTCCAAAAATACAGTTGGAATCGAATTGAAATCCGGTGCTCGGTTGAAAAATTACAGCTTGCAGGTCCATGAGGAATTCCGTTAAGATAACATAATAAGAAGATCGCAGAATATGGAATATTTGAAAAAATTTTCGAATTTTTTTTCAGATCACGAATAATATTTTTTTGAATTTTTGGAAAAATTGACGAAATTTGACTTTTTTTTCCCAAAAGGAAAAATTAGTTTGGTGAAATATGGAGTTTCAGGTTATTTCTCCGGGAAAAAAAATTTTGAAAGCATTTTTCAACTCGTTAACATTACGATTCCAACAAAATGTGCAAGAAGATGACTATAACTTCTAGAAGAAACTACTTAGAAAAAATTCAAATTAGATCGAATTGAAATCTAGAAAAGCACTGACGTGAAGTCCGTATCTTTTGCTGGCAGGTTCAAAGAATCTCCCCAAAAGTGATTAAAAAGTTATTAAAATCCTGACAACTCTCAAAAAACGAAAATAATCGAAAGAAAATAATTTTGAAAATTTTCTCGTTTATCTGATGAATGAGTCAAATTTTTGGATTGTTCCAATATATTTCATTAGGCCCTTAACAATTAGTTTCTTGCGATCCGCCAGGGTGTTTTCTATAAATAAATATTCGTATTTAAATATTAATATTTCTTTTTCACATATTGGGAGTGCAAACCAAGAAAACATCTGAAAAATTTGCTTTGCTTTTCTTCTTGCAATAATATGGTGAGGTTGGAAACTCAATCCTCGCCCGAATCAAATCAGAATTTCCTCTACGAAATGTTGAAAACTGATCCAAACAATAAGTATCGATTTAGCTTATTTTGGGAGGATATCGCATAATTTTTAGTTTTTTTTTTGGGTTTTCTCTACCAATGTCTGAACAGAACTATTCAAAATTAAATAAAACTGTTTTTTCATGAAAAACGCCCTTGTAGTTTGCAGAATTAAACTATTTGTCAAGGGCAGTTTTTGGGAAACAGATTGCCTAATGAAACATTCAGGAACAATACAAAAGACAAACAAAACGAACTGTGACGTTTCTAGTACAAATCTAACACTTTCATCAGACAAAGACAATTTTTAGAATTTCATCTTCTAATCGTAATACATCTTGTTGCAGTCTTATCTTATTTTGTCTGAGAAAACTTACTCTTTCCCTTATCAAAGTAAAATAATTTTCGATTGTTTGTTTCAGAAAATTGGAAGAATTATATAACACACAATCGAAGAATTAAACTACCTTTTGAAAGCAGTGGAAGTCAAAAAATCAAAACTCAGTTCAGTTTTGCTTTGATTAGAGAAAGAGTAAATTTTCTCAGACAAAATAGAGTGAGACTACAACAGGATATATTACGATTAGAAGATGATATTCTAAATAAAAATTTTTATCTGATGAAAAAGTCAGATTTGTACTCTGAAACGACACACCCCAGTAGCACACAATCTTGGCTAAACATTGATTCAATATTGGCCCAATATAGATTCATCGTACATCGAAAAACGAGTATACGCCAATGTTGGCCCAATATCGAAATTTGTGATAAGGCCAATATTGTGAATTAGTACTTTTGCCAATATTGGCCCAATATTGGGACGAGTGGATTGTGCCAATATTGTTTATCAAGGGTAATGCCAATATTGGTCCAATATTGGGCATAAGTTATTAGCCAATATTGTAAATCAAATTGCTACCAATATTGGCCCATTATCGGGATAAGTGGATTGCGCCAATATTGTTTATCAATGGTATCGCCAATATTGGTCCAATATTCGGCATAGTTTTTTAGCCAATATTGTGAATCACATTGGTACCAATATTGGCCCAATATCGGGATAAGTGGATTGCGCCAATATTGTTAATCAATGGTTTCGCCAATATTGGTCCAATATTGGGCATAGGTTATAAGTCAATATTGTAAATCACATTGCTACCAATATTGGCCCAATACCGGAATAAGTGGATTGCGCCAATATTGTTTATCGATGGAATCGCCAATATTGGTCCAATATTGGGCATAGTTTTTCACCCAATATTGTGAATCACATTATTACCAATATTGGCCCAATATCGGGATGAGTGGATTGCGCCAATATTGTTAATCAATGGTTTCGCCAATATTGGTCCAATATTGGGCATAGGTTCTAAGCCAATATTTTAAATCACATTGCTACCAATATTGGCCCAATATCGGGATAAGTGGATTGCGCCAATATTGTTTATCGATGGTATCGCCAATATTGGTCCTATATTGGGCATGTTTTTTTTGCCAATATTGTTAATCACATTGCTACCAATATTGGTCCAATATAGGTGTAAGTGGATTGCGCCAATATTGTTCATCAAACGTATCGCCAATATTGGTGGAAAAGTTCTTTTGGCCAATACTGAAAATTACATTGCTACCAATATTAGCCCAATATTGAGATGAGTGGATGGCGCCAATGTTGTTTATCCATGGTATCGCCAATATTGGTCCAACATTGGGCATAGTTTTTTGGCCAATATTGTAAATTACATTGCTACCGATATTGGCCCAATATCGGGATAAGTGGATTGCGCCAATATTGTTTGTCAATGTATCGCCAATATCAGTCCGATATTGGGAATGGGGTGTTAGCCAATATTGAAAATAACATTGCTACCAATATTGGCCCAATATTGGGATGAGTGGATTGCGCCAATATTGTTTATCGATGGAATCGCCAATATTGGTCCAATATTGGGCATAGTTTTTCACCCAATATTGTGAATCACATTGTTACCAATATTGGCCCAATATCGGGATAAGTGGATTGCGCCAATATTGTTAATCAATGGTTTCGCCAATATTGGTCCAATATTGGGCATGGTTTTTTTGCCAATATTGTTAATCACATTGCTACCAATATTGGTCCAATATCGGTGTAAGTGGATTGCGCCAATATTGTTCATCAAACGTATCGCCAATATTGGTGGAAAAGTTCTTTTGTCCAATACTGAAAATTACATTGCTACCAATATTAGCCCAATATTGAGATGAGTGGATGGCGCCAATATTGTTTATCCATGGTATCGCCAATATTAGTCCAACATTGGGCATAGTTTTTTGGCCAATATTGTAAATTACATTGCTACCGATATTGGCCCAATATCGGGATAAGTGGATTGCGCCAATATTGTTTGTCAATGTATCGCCAATATTAGTCCGATATTGGGAATGGGGTTTTAGCCAATATTCAAAATAACATTGCTACCAATATTGGCCCAATATTGGGATGAGTGGATTGCGCCAATATTGTTTTCCACCGTATCGTCAATATTGGTCCAATATGGGGCATAGTTTTTTGGCCAATATTGTAAATAACATTGCTACCAATATTGGCCCAATATTGGGATTAGTATATTGCGCCAATATCGTTTATCAATGGTATCGCCAATATTAGGCATAGTTTCTTGGCCAATATTGTAAATTACATTGCTACCAATATTGGCCGAATATTGAAATGAGTGGATTGCTCCAATATTGTTTATCAATGATATCGCCAATATTGGTCCAATATTTGGTATAGTTTTTCGACAGTATTGTAAATTACCTTGCTACCAATACTGGCCCAATAAAGGGACAAGGGGATTATGAGTGTGAATCGTTTTCCTGTGGAACTTCGGTTAATGGCAAACTTTGGAGGCTTGCAATGGACATACTCTAGAAGAATATACTGTAAGATTTCTGAATTCCCTTGAAAAATGGAATACTTTTGGTTATATTATTCCTTTCAGGTTGATTATTTTGGACGATATATCGAAGCATTTTGTACATGTAATAGTAGAATTTCATCTGAACTGATGGGTAAATACATCAATTCTCATGAATTTACCGACTAAGCTTTCCACTGTTTCAGGGGACTTCATTTTGGAGATATTAATCCGAACTGAAAGCTATCCAGATAAGTATTCTGATACTACACAAGCCGAAATTCCGAACAATTTTGATTATCTTATTGTCTAGAGTCTAGAGGAGATATTCAATCTAACGCGTGTTCGAGTCAAAAGAAAATTCTGCAATTTATTCAGGCGATTGGGACCAGTTAAAACAAATTATTGTATATTAAAAAATAGGAAATCAAGTAACTCAGTATTAATCGAATATTCAGAAATAAATTCATTTATACTGAACTATGCTATGATTTTTCTAGTCATTATATTTATATAAAATTTTAATCTCCGAAAGAGAGGTTTTAGAGAGACGTTTTCGTGAAAACATTAATTGTCATTTTCAAGAAAATCTTCAGTTTTCGTATCGCTCTACCATAACTTTATACTGACTGAATCCATTTGAAAGCCTGTTGTTTATATGAAGTTTGAATACAAAATCTATAATTAAATGTGACCCACTTGAAATTATCCTAGGTAGTTAATAGCGTTCCGATTTATTTTCAGACTGATCAGTCAGAATGTAGCATTTCGCAAGCCTCTCAATCCAGATTGCTTTCGATGAAAGTTGTTGTGCTATTTCGATTGTTATGACTCACAGGATGAATGGACCAGGTGAATGAACATACCGATTTTATCTGATTCACTAGAAAATTAAAAAGGGGAATCACTTCATTTTCTAACTTGATGCTCAAATATTTCATACCGGATGGGATTCCTAGATTTCTACTAGATAGAAATTTTGTGAGGAATATTTTCATGAAAATTCTAGAAATAATTCTCGTCATTGTGTTTACGATCGTCCTCAAGGCCGATCGTGAACACAATAATTTTCGAAAGAAACAACTAAGAAACTCGATATTTGTAAAGTATGTTTGGACCTCAACTATAAAGGCCAAATTTAAGAATTGTTGAAATCCACCCGATGATTCCGCAGATATACCCATTCAAAATTCTATTTCCCCAATATTTCCAAAAATATAGATTAGATCGAATTGAAATCCAGTAATTGATTGAAAAATGTCAGCTTAAAGGTGCATACAGAATTTCATGGGGATGATTGAAAGAAACATTGAAGTTTTACAAGATTATCGCGAAATTTTGCACGAAGTTGTTCATCAGCATTTTCCAACTATTTACCAAATTTCATCATGACTGAATCACGAAATTTGACCTATTTCTTCCCAAAATCTCCAAAAATTATAATGGTATAAAACTGAAAATTGGTATAATGCTGTGAAATATCAAGTTCAATTACTGAGCAGAATTTTTTTCATATACAGGGTGAATCTTAAGGTTGTACATTAATTTTAACCATCGATTCCTCTCATCAAATGATACACTTTTTTCATTTATCATTTTTTCAGATTCGACTCCAACAAAAAGATAGATTGCTAAAAAAAAATCAGTTTTTTTCTTGTTGCTTTGATATGGTAACTCCCAATGAGATGAACTGTGGTGTGAAGTTTTCTATAACTATAACACATATTCTTCAGTAATCACTTTCATCCTAATTCAAACAGTTTCCGAGTTATAGACTCGCCGATTCATAAAACTATACGAAATTAGCATGAAGAATGCAGATAAAGTTTATCTTATGTCCTTATAAGAATCTGCAATCATTTTAAAATACTCGATTATTCCTTATAATTTCTCCTAAAACGCACCGTTTTGCAGATATTCAACGTTGAATATTATAAAATCGGATAAAAATTTGAAAAATTACCTCATATTTATGGATCCGCCCCTGATCTAGTAGAGGAAGTAAATTAAGCTGGGTTCACGTTTATCCGAACCATAGAATACACTAAATATTTATCTATTTCGCATAGAACTAGTTTAGGTATAGGCTATTTCGATATCATACCACAGACCTAACCATAAAATTCATAGAACATAGAATAACATCTAGTCTAGTATTTATAGGTTAATTAATTGATTTCATATAATTATAATTCATTTATAAATTTCGTGAAAAAAGTATAATTATGGAGTTTTCAATGTGAGAATGAGCGAGGATGGAATTGTGTATAATCATATAGTGGAATGAAATTGGATATTGCATGAACATCAAGTTGAAGATCAGTGTTTCAAGTTCAGTGAAGTGAAATGTTTTCCTTGCGATAATGTCGCAAAAAGCACCAAATCATAAGAATTGAGTGCGTAAATGAATTTTCTCAATCTTGTTTCTTTGAATTTCTAACCTTGGATCTGTTATTCTCCAGAAGAGATTACCGTAAGAGATATCTGTGATGAACTTGCAAAACAAAGCGCAGCAGTGTATTAGCACATTACCACACAACTTTTTACCTGAGCCGAATCTGGAAAAATGGCAGATAAAAAAAGTGTATTATTTGATGAGAGGAATCTATGGTTGAAATAAATGTACATCTCAAAGACTCACCCTGTATAATGAATAGTTTCCGAAATAAAAAAAAATACCGAAAACTTTTTTCTTTAATTTTATCACAGTACGATCACCCCTAAAACACAGACATTTGCAAAACTATGGCGCACTGTTCCCCAGAACATTCAAGAAAAAGGTATCAATCTCAAGCTGACTACCCTCTAGGAAAACTAGGACCATTAGAAATCTGTGCTAACTATCATATACCTGACATCTTGAAAGATCGAATATACAAATTGTAAGAAAGATAAACTAAAATTTTAGAAAAAGGCTTACATGACCTCAGGAGCTTTCTACGTGTGTGTTCAAATTAGTTGGAAAAACGAAACTTGACAAATTAACAACTCTTATGAATAGTTTCCCCCAATACAAATTTATCTGAGAAAAAATTGGAAAATGTTCGAAATTTTTCAACAATAGAATCCTTACGGTATTTGCATAAAACTGCGTATTGCTGTTCTCTCAATAATTACATGGGTTTAAATCCGATGGAATCAGTAGTTCTTTATGGACTGACGACTGGTCGGTCGGACAGAATTAAATTTTATATTAGATTCTTATCAGTGAGTTTAACCAAGTCGTTCAAGACCATTTTCGAAAAATTTACAGATATTGGAGCGAAATGAAAGCACGCTGTTTCCCAAAACCAACGCGTATTTTCGACATTGGATTTTTCTGGGAAACATTTGATGATGATAGGTAGCATTTCCATAACCTATAAAATAATTCTAATTGGGAATTGAAATTCGAACACAGGTTTCATTTTGTCACGGTCTGAAACAACGTGATGTTAGGCATATTCGCTATCAATTCATTTGTTCATTTCTGAGGAAAATAATGACATAAACATGAAAAATAAATATTGAATAGGAAAAAGTTGCTTGAGGTCATTTCTGTTCTACAGAGGGGAAAATACTCGCTCGCTTTATTTGAAATTATTTTTTTACGCGCTCGTCCCATCAGGTATCAGGAACGTTATAGCCTTCCTGCAATTTCCTCATTTCGATGTAAATTCGATTATGGATAACTGATGCATAACCACAAATAAAGTCAGCCACGAGAATATTGAATATAGGTGTGAAATGTATTCATATACTAAAAACCTAGCAAAGCACCGACGTAAAGTAAGCAGCTTTTTCAAAGGAGATTACCGCATTGACAATGAATTTGAACATGCGCGCAAAAGTTGCTGACTTTACGTGAGTGCTTTTTTATGTTTTCAGTTTATGAATACATTCCACAATTATATTCAATATTCTCGTGGCTGACTTTCTACATCTTTTCGAGTTACTCTGGAAAACCTCGAAACCGAGGAAAAAACATACGAAATTTGACATATTTTTTCACAATATCTCCAAACATTATAATCGTATCAGACTGAAATTCGGTACGCAGCTGTGCAATATGAAAAAAAAATTTTTTCGAGTGTAACAATGTAATTTACTTACAGCACGAGCTCAACGAAATTTCGCAAAAAGTTGCAAGTCCTCATGCTCCAACTAATTGCGAAGTTTCAATCCAAACGTTCAATTAGTTCTCGTAATATCAGGAAATAACCTCAAAATTTCCAACGGCTGCAACTCCGAGACCGATTAGCTGATTTAGCCCATTAAAGAAGTCAACAGTCGCATTTTCAAATGCAACCTGCCCTGAAAGTTTCAAGTTGATAGGATTCTCCGTACGCCCGCAATCGTACCTACGGATTGCCGGGTGGCCGGACAGAATCGATTTTGACAGCGGATTCGTCACCAGTGAGGCCAACCTAGCCGTTTGAGATCGTAATCGGCTCTGAATCAGAAAATTACAGAGATTTGAACAAAAAGATAGCACGCTGTTCCCCAGAACATACACGCGAAAAAGGTATTTATAATAAATATAACACTTGAACATTGAACATTAAAATTTCACCATAACCAAAGAACTTTTCATTGAAACTTTTATATGGGCAATAATGAAGATGATAAAGGGTGAGTTATTTGTAGTGAATAACCTCGAATATCTGTTGAATATATTGAAGTGAACGTTTTATTAACTAGGCTGGTCACACTTCGTTACTTTTGTTCAATTTAATCAAACTACTAGTGTTAGGTAATAATAAAGTTCAATGGCACACTTCACAAGAGTACATGATATATCTTGATTGGATTATTATCATTTTTTTACAAGTCCACTTCGCACAGAAAATACATAATAAGTTGATCAGAAACGGAAACACTATGGTGCAACATCATAACGAGATCGATATATTGCCACTTACTTATTTTTAATTATTCCTCAAACGGAAAGATTAATGGTTACAAGAGCAATCACTCAACTGTGAAAATCTTCAGCATTTATCGATTTTAGGAAATGAATATATTTGCATTATTCCTAATGATCTCATTGATTATTTATGTTCAATTAAAGGTGGGGATCATTTATAAATTTAAATTGTAATAAGCTAGATTGAATACTCTGATATGATAGAAACTCACGGTTAAACATAAATTATACAGGGTGAAAAAATAATTTATAGTGCTAGTATCCCGAAAATTCAAATACCTTTTCTTGGAAAGTTAAAGCACATACGGGCGGACAGCCGGACAGAGTTCTAAAGAGAGTCGAACCTGATCGTTTCAGACCATTTTCGCCTAAAAATTGGAAAATTTCGAAATTCTGGCGTAAGAGCGTAAATCCTGCATGCACTATCATTTTCCGATCAGGTACTAGCTTTCTATTCGATCCGACCTGTAGTTTTGGAGGAATTCGTTGAAAAGCATGATTTTTCGAAAAAAAAAAATTTTATTTCAAGAGATAAGGGGATAGAATATGTCAAATTTCTGTATCAAAGTTTGTTCCGTAACAATACAAAAAATACTATTTGGAAAAAGTTTGAAAATGATGATGAACAACTTTTTGCAAAATTTTGTGACGATCGTGTCATCAGAACAATTGTTGCTTTTGGACTCAATTATGAAGGTCGAATGAGTGAAATCCGCCAAATGATTCCCAAGATATTCCTACCCATTCAAAATTAAATATCTTCTTTCTTTCCAAAAATACAGATTGGATAAAATTAAAATCCACTGCTTGATTGGAAAATGAGAGCGAGAAGGTTCATGCAGAATTCCGTAAGCATAATATTATCAGAAGATCACTTTATCTTTTCATCAGTATGCTAAGGTGCGTTTGGCGGAGTCAATACTTGAAGAGATGACCGATATAGCAATCAATTGTACCGTGCACGTTAAAGCTACTGACTTCACGACACAACTTTTCTAAAATTTTTTCCATCCATCTCGTCTTTCGAGTCCATTTTCAGCGAAATATTCGTAAATTACAGGCATTTGGGCAAAATAACAACTCGATACTACCAGAAAAGAGGGCGTAAAAATTCCGCTTTTGAGAATAGAAATAGAGTAGTCACCCTCCAGGTACCAATCCTACCAAACGCTTCTTGAATATAAGATAAATTCACATTCATTCATTTACTTTAATGTTTCTTTATATTCTAGTGTGGAAAAAATAATGTTTTCTTTTAACTTTAATCATGAAAGCTGCATTTGAGTTCCCAAGAGCATACTCACATTTTTACCAAACTGAAGAAACACCCAATGGTCCATCATTTTTCAACGCACAAAAAACTCTCTAGGCTTAAGTTGACAGTGCAACATATCGCTAACAACTAACACCAGAAGAAATGTGCAAGCCACTCAACATCTCATAGTCTTGAGCCCCCATACATCTTCCTCTCTCAATTTTTTGCAGCCGCCTAGCAAATACACAACCCGCATGTATTCACCGGACACGATCTTGAATTTAATCGAATTCAGACTAATTGTTGCGATATTCTACTGGGGAATAATTTGACATTGCCACTGTCAATGTCTCGAATGATAGTTTACATAAACACAAGGCAAAAAACACGGTACGAATAAAATTGGTTAGAATGATTTTATCGAGAGAAATAGGGAATTTTTTGCTGTATCTCCCGAGGCCTGTTGGCAAACTGATATTCATGACAGTTAAATAATACATTTCATGGTAGGAACACGAATATGGAATGGTGTAGGTTCACGATTTTGTCGTAAAAAATTAATAGGAAATGATAATGTAATCGTTGTACAGTGTGTCGAAGATAAGTTTAGGAAAGAATAGGGATCTGTAAAACGGTGAGTAAAACAGGGCGGTTAGATCTGAAAAAAATCTAGAAAAGCACCAACGTGAGGTCAGCAGCTTCAGCGAGCAAGTTCAAATTCTTTTCTTTTTTTAAGTTTATGTCATAATACAGGGTGATTCCGGAGGAGACCGTCAGATTTTGGGATAAGTTTGCACTTGTCAAGGCAGTCTCGGAACAATGTTTGGTTTATGGTTGGGTGTCTCTGTTGAGAATATACAGGGTGATTTGTCCGATTGGACCGATTTTACTTTTATTGATAACTTTGGTATGACTTATTCGATTTCAATGAAATTTTCAGCAAAGTACAAATATTGATAAAAAGATTCATTGATTTCAGAATTTTTCTTCAAAATAAGCGGTTGTTATTGTGATAAATCCAGATTAATCGTGCAGGTAGAAAAAACACCCTGTACATCGCGTTTCCTAAACTACGCAATCTGTTTACGATTGTACTATAATAAGTCATTATTTGAGAGGTTCTAATTTTTTTGGCACACTCCTAGTTTTCCTAGAAAATTTTTTCAAAAAAAGATAATGTCGAAATTTCGTTCCAATCGATTCTACTTTTATTTATAACTTTGGTGTGGCTCATCCAATTTTCATGAAATTTGCAGTGTAGAACAATCTGAAATGTACATTCAATAATCGCAACAATCTCTCAAAGTACAGGGTTGTGATAATTTCATAATTTCAGATTAATTGTGCAGTTGAAAAAGAAACACCTGTACATTGCTGTTCCAATAATTTCTTATTCGTCTCAGATTCTACAATAATATGTCATTGTTCAGAGGATTTTAATTTCTTTGGCATACCTCCGGTTTGCCTAGAAAACATTTTTTAAGAAGAGCATAATCGAAATTTGGCTAACAAGCAGTGAGAGTATTGCGCACTAGGTAGGAAAGCTGTATCTTCCAAGGATGCGAAGTTGTTCGTTACTTCTAGAATATTCTTTTCAAATTCGAAATATATTCTGAATTGAATGATTGCATACAGAATATTAGCAATTAAATATGAATTTGGAATTTGAAAAGAATATTTTAGAACTTAAGAACTTCTTTGCATCCTTGGACAATACAGTTTTCCTACCTAGTGCGGAATACGTTCACTGCTAGTGAGCCAAATTTCGATCATGCTCTTCTTCAAAAATGTTTCCTAGGAAAACCAGATGTGTGCCAAAGAAATTAAAAACCTCGGAATGATGACATATTATTGAAGAATCTGAAACGAGTAAGAAAGTTTTGGAAAGGCAATGTACAGGGTGTTTTTTCAACTGCACAATTAATCTGAAATTATCACAATTACAACAATTTTACAATTTTAGAGACTGTTACGAATGAATGTAACTCATTCAGATTGTTCTAAGCTGCAAATTTCATCGAAATTGGATGAGCCATACCATAGCTATTAATAAAAGTAGAATCGATTGGAGCGAAATTTCGACATTGTCTTTTTTCGATAAAATTTTCTCAGAAAACTAGAAGTGTGCCAAAAAAATTAGAAACTCTCAAATGATGACTTATTATAGTATAATCGCAAACAGATAGCGTAGATTTGGAAACGCAATGTACAGGGTGTTTTTTTCAACCTGCACAATTAACCTGGAATTATCACAATAACAACCGCTTATTTTGAAAAAACTTTGTAATTAATGAATATGCTTATCAATATTGTACTTCGCTGAAAATTTCATTGAAAAAGAAGGAGGCATGCCAAAGTTATCAATAAAAGTAGAATCGGTTGAATCGGACAAATCACCCTGTATTTTCTCAATAGAGACCCCCAACCATAAACCAAACATTGTTTCGAGACTGTCTTGGCTAGTGTGAACTTATCCTATAATCTGACGGTCTCCTCCGGAATCACCCTGTATATCTCAAGTTTTTCAATGTATTTTTGTTATTTCATAATTTTTCAAAAGAATATTATCCAATCTTGGATCTTTGGTGATACAAGGTGATTTTTCTTTCAGAATGCTGATACTACATAACTCTGTAAGGGGGTTTCTTTAATTCCCTATGTACGTCGAAACTATAAACATTTCAGGAACCATTGAAACATGAACAGAGTCGTAAACTTGACAGTTTATTCGATGGTGAGGTCATATGTACCACTTGTAAAGAAATTTATGTCATGGAAGTATCGATTTCGGTACCTACATAATGTGGAAATATAACTGAAACACATCGTTTAGATTTCTCATTTCACCTAATTTTTTTCAGTCGATTAACAACTGAAATTGTGCTGGAAGAATTTTATTTATATCCAAAATTTCAGTGTTAACGTTCTGAAATACGCACTGCATGAAATTTAGAAATACAAGTTACTCTGAATGATCACCAATCCAGGTATTGATCCGGCCGTACGCTAATTGACTTCTTGATGGAAGCTTTCTAATAGTAGGTATAATCCTCACGAAATTTCGTAGAAAACTTCAAGTCATTTTTCAACTGAAGTCTAGCTGCCTATTCCATCGAACTTGTAATTTTGAAAACATTGGGAAAATGTAGTTTCGAACAGTTTTATTTATCAGGAAGAAATAGAATTAAGGTCAAATCCCCAAGATCTCGATATCTATTTGAAAGGTTAGTTCCAATCGTTTCTTCATTTGTTATACCACTAGAGAATACATTTTGCCGGCAAAATTTCTCGATTGTAATATAAAAGTGTGTGAATTACATTTGTATCAAAATCACTCGTCTAACGGCTCGTGATTTTGAAAAAAATGTCATCAGCTAATTCCCTAACAGCAACAAACTTGAGTTTTAAAAGAGAGACATTTTACCTGCTTGAATTTCATCTCGAGTGGTATTCGAAATGACTATTTCACTAGAAAATTTGTCAAACCGTAATATGGTCACATTTCAGAAAGCCAAGAAAACAACAATAGACGACTTCGGCCCAAGTTGCCAACCCACAATTTACTTAGCAAGTTTACTTTCACTGGGGAACAGGAATTTCAGGACAAATTCGACATGATAAGGTTCGCATTATTAATAATTAACCGTAAAACATGCCTCGGCTCTTCAAACCAGATAATTCCTTTCAAATATAGGTTTTTGTAAAGATCGTCCCCGATTGGCTGAAATTTAAGTTGGGATTCCTGATTTCATGCAAACAGTGTCATTTTTCATAGGATACGTTCCGAAAATCAACTCTGTTGTTTCGGTTGCCGATTTTCCGCTCCGTAAATATGAAATATTCGGATGGTTCCTGGAACAAGCGCGTGAAAAAGGTTATTTACGGAATCTGCTTGATGAAAATGCGCTTGATTTACTGTCACCAGAACGATTTTCTATGGTAAATACCTAGAACCGACCCGAACATATCTGAACTCGGAACCAAAACAAAACTTAAGTAAACATAGATTGTTCTATGCTATGGATATTTACCATAGAAAATCGTTCTGGTGACAGTAAATCGACCGCATTTTCATCAACCAGATTCCGTAAATAACTTTTTTCACGCGCTTGTTCCAGGAACCATCCGATTATTTCATATTTACGGAGCGGAAAATCGGCAACCGAAACAACAGAGTTGATTTTCGGAACGTATCCTATGAAAATTGACACTGTTTGCATGAAATCAGGAATCCCAACTTAAATTTCAACCAATCGGGGACGATCTTAACAAAAACCTACATTTGGAAGGAATTATCTGGTTTGAAGAGCCGAGGCATCTTTTACGGTTATTTATAAATAATGCGAACCTTATCATGTCGAATTTGTCCTGAAATTCCCGTTCCCCAGTGAAAGTAAACTTGCTAAGTAAATTGTGGGTTGGCAACTTGGGCCGAAGTCGTCTATTCATGCTACATGTCTTGAATTTGAGAAATGTCAAAATTTTATCACTGAAGACTAATTTTTCAAGTATTTCCTGCTTGTACGTTTCATTGCTGTAAAACTAGCGTCGCTATGGAAACTTGCTCATTAAAAATAGAATGACTAAATAGTCAGAATAGAATTCTGCACTTTTGAAATTCAGAAAAATTCCGAAAAGCACTGACGTCAGGAGCTTTGACGCGCATCTTCAAACTACGTTGCCAAAGCGACATTTAACATTTTTTCCCGAAATTCCTAAAACTAAATTCTGAAACTAAGCTCAATCCGATGATCGAGCTGAAATTTGGTTCACTGTTGTTAAATATTAAGCTAAGGCTTCAGTTTCATGGAAATCTGATGGAAAGTTTTCCAACTAATTACGATGCTTCGATCTGATCGCATTCCTACTGATTGAGATATTTAGGAACTAACTTAAACACTTCAAGAAGGCATAACTACGAGACAATTTGACCAATTCCGGCCATTCGCGAACTCAAACAACGACTTCGATCCGCAACCTGAAAGTTTCGAGTCTCTAGATGGTTCCGTCCGAAACTTATCGTGGCAACTGCAGGACGGCCGGGCGTTAAATGGACTTTGAAATCGGATTCTTTATATAAATATGTCCAGCGTCTATGAGGCGCTGTTTGTAACACAAGTGTGTTTGCAAATATATTCGTTTTCGATTCAATATATTTACTAATTGCACCAATATATGGAGGGTGGTCCAAGAAGTGACGACAACAAATTTATTTTGAATTCCTAACAACTAGGGATTTCCAAAATACCCAATGTATGTTACGCGATCTTTGTAGTTTTCGAGTTATAATTTTTTTGGGTTTTTTTCAAATTATTATGCCAGCAAGGTTTCAAAAATTTATATCTCTTTATGTAGTGGGTATTTTGCAGATTTTTTTTTGTTACATGATTTCCCTGAATGTTGTTTTAATAACAAAAAAACTGGAGAAGCATTGCCGTGAAGGCAGCAGGTTTTTGTTCAATGAGGATGACCGTTTTGGCAACAAATTTGAACATGCGCGCAAAAGCTGCTGCCTTTTCTAGGTTTTTTCGATAAAGCACTGGATTTTAATTAGATCTAATCTGTATTTTTGGAAATATTGAAAAAATAAAATTTTGAATGGGTATATCTACGGAATTATTGAGCGGATTTTATCCATTCATGCATTCGTAAATTCGTAATTAAGCCTCAAACCTACTCTTCAAATATCGAGTTTCTGATTCGTTTCTTCCGGAAAAGCGTAAACACAATAACTTCCGTGAGAAACTACTCAGAAACTCGATATTTGTAGAGTAGGTTCGGACCCTAATTACGAAGGCCGAATTCGTGAATGGGTAAAATCCACCCAATGATTCCGCAGATATACCCATTGAAAATTTTATTTTCCCAATATCTCCAAAAATACAGATCAGATCGAATTGAAATCCAGTACTTCATAGAAAAAAACCTAGAAAAGCACTGCCGTGAACTGTTTGCTTCCGGCGCGCCATCTCTTGACGTTGTTCGATAGATTGAATTAATAAATATATAGGACCTTACATGTTCATATATTCAAAACTCTCAACTCGTAAATGAAGATTGTATGAAATAGACATGGTTTGAACATTATAGCGGGAAACATGAGTAGGTAGTTGGTTTTTAAATATAATCTGAAAATTCCCCGAGAGGAGTTAAACTTTTCATTTGTTGATTTCATTTCTTGAGATAGAGAAATGAAATTATGGAAAGAGAATACAAAATGAGAATAGCTGAAATTACTGATTCGATTTTGTATTCATACAACTCACCATTTTCCCATACAAACTGGAATATTTTATCCACAAGAGAAATACACAAAATCATACAATAATGAAGTTCATGTGAGGATTTTAAGTACACTACTGACTTTTGTCCGGCATAATCTTATTGGTATTTCTTGTCAGTCGCTGGTGGGGATTTAGACCAATAATGGTTGTGATTCATCATAGGTATATACACACTAGACTAAGGTCCAGCAAGGCCTCAGTCCATCGATAAATACTTTCCAAGAAATGACCCAAGTCAAGTTAATATTTATGATTCTAAAAATGTATGAACACGAAAAAAAATCATTTACTCCCATTAATCAATTGCCAATGAGTACTTATACCATACTTTATGACGAATCACTCATCCCAATATTCCAGTGGTGTACATAAATATAATTCCTTCCAAATAGAGAATTATTAAGTTTATATAAGAAACCCACCGACCTATCTCAGTTCGCGCCACTGAATTCGAGTGATTCATAAAATTCTGCGGTTTAGCAATCTAAGTAACATTTTTTGCTGATTTTCTTCTTCCGTTGTTCTGCAATGGGAAAAATTCATGTCTTGTCATGGCTGTTTAATCGGAAATATTCCACTATTTTAATGAGAGTATCAATTCTAGAAAATTGTTTTCAGAATTCAATGAATAAAAAAGTCATCAATTATCAGTTTTCACGATCAGCAATATTTTCTGTTAATATTACTGAAAATTGCATTGTTTTCTTAGATTCTTTCCATCCGGAAAGTACAATGAGAATTTTTTCCATGCGTAGGTATCTGAATATACATAAACTAACTGTTGAAAATTTTTCTTTCATGAAATAATATAATTGGTTATCCTGCGAAACAATGAAATTTCAAAGAAAACTTCCCACGGAGTAAGCAAAATTTTGTTTCCAATTCAAAAATCAAAATAAAAATTTTCAATTATTTTTTGGAATTTTTCATCACAAAATTCAGGAATATCAATACCTAGGAAAAACCACGAAATTTTACCAATATTTTTTTATTTCTCTGGAAATTATTATCGAACGAGCTGATATTTTGTACACTGTTGTGAAATACTGATTTCAAAGTCTCTGCAAATTATCATGGTATTTGATGAAGAATTCCAACAAAAATTTTGAAAATATTTGAATCAATATTGTCTTCGATTTACCAACGATACGATTCCAACAAAATTTTGCAAGCACGTGTGTGTCAGTATTTTACAACTAATAATTAAGTCTTAATCCGATCGCACAAGAGTTTTCAAAGGTATTGAAAAAAATTGAAATGAGTATAACTCTGAAATCGTTTGTCCCATTTACGAACTTAGTTACGGCATCCTGATGCCCAACAAACTCTGGAAGTTGCAAGTTTTGTTCTCGGCTGAACGGCCGGACAGAATAGATTTTGACATCGGATTTGTCATCAGTAAGTTCCAACATAATTCAAAATGCAGATTCGATTGAGTTGAAATCTGGTATTTAGCTAAAGAGGATGTCTTAAATATTCTTGAAAATTTCAGTGAAATCTAATCGATATTTTCTGAGATATTTTAAGGTTTCTGGGCCTCCAGTCCCAAAATCTAAAACAGAACCATTGAAAATTAAATAAAAATATACTAGAAAATTTCTGCTCGTCTGAACCCACAGCCAAATTTCAACTGAATCTTATTTGAATTAGGCATTAAATACTCAAAATTTCCGGCGACTATTTCCCTTGTCGTAATTTCCACCAATCAGAAACGCGCAATTTTGAATAACAAATGGTTTCTAGGTGGAAAAACTGTTTGGCAGGAGCTATCAGCAGTTTATTCGAGTTTACCCGCGGCAAAAATTGACAGTTGTTGTCACCAAAAATTACAATACCCCTACCGTGTACCAAAATTGCAATTTTTATTTTAATTGTACCAAAAATAATTAAGTTTGTAGTATTTTTGATGAAATAAATTAGGTACCTGTTTTTCAGTTTTCAAATTAATAACTATACATAATGCATGCAGAATAATCTGTTACTCATGAAATAGTCTTGTCAAATACCATTCCGGCATCTAATTTTTCCTGTGAAAAAAATCGAAAAAACACATTGCAAAGTAATATTTTTCAGCAAAAAGCATTCGTGCAGGTGCAAAAATCCTCGTCTTCGACTCGGATTTTTGTTGCCAACTGCACTTATGCTTCTTGTAAAAATATTACTTAGCATCGTGTTTTTTCGATTTTTTTCGGAAAAATTAGATGCCCTTATGATATTACTTACGAAAATTTCGAAACTAATGGATATTTCATCAGAATAGTAAATTTTCTAGTCCCCTAGAACGCAAGTACGCAAAAACAAATATCATTCAAGGCAGAAATAAATAAAATTACATAAACTTCCTCTATGAATCAAACTAACACGCACACCTTGAGAATCGTACAAGCATTAAATTTTAAGATACGTTCTCCAATAGAAATGGTTCAATTCATGCGTGACAAATGACCCAATTCAATGGTCCAAATGGAAATCTAGTGGATGTTCTAGAACATTGGGACAGTTCGCTCGCAACATCGATTTTAGTGAGTAGAAATCTGGTATTTTTTTGGATAATGATGCTTTGTTACGAATGACATATCTACCTTATAGGCTGCCTTCCTGTGAGTTATCTATTATTTCAGTACCTAATTAACCGGTGTTTTTTCAGAAAACCAACGAATTGCGGCAAGAAATGCTAGTATTTGTGCATAGATTAATTTTGCAACAAGTTCCATAACCTCTTCTTCCTTCGATAAATGGAATGTAGTAAACAACACTTTCAAAAGTCATTATAACCTCGAAAATTATATGACAGCTCATACTGACTGTATAGAACTATTTGTTTTATTTCAAACAGTGAATTCTCACGAGTCTACTCGATAAAGTTGGTAAGATTTTGACATATATTATAGAATAGATGATACTGAGGGTTCTAGATCGAAAGATAGAAAATGAAACACTGTATAGTATCATTTTTGTATTGTATTTCATCATATTACCATTTTCTCAAGTATTCTCACTTCAATCATTGTATGTCAGTTGATATAATAATTAAATTTATCATTCATACCTAGTAAGTTGAAGACAATAAAAGTATATCATGAGACATCAATATCGAAAAATATAATATAATGGTATTACAGAAAAGTCTGTTTTTTCAATGATAAACTTGTTCGCATTTGAATTAGATGTTAGGAAAAAACCTTATTCGTTATTGCGTTTACTGCAAGCTTTAGGCGGAAGCCACTGCTACCAAGTTTATAATTATATTTCCAGAAAAGAATTGTATCGAGTCTCTAAGTGGATTATTTTCGAAGCTATTATGAAGGAAATTATAATGATTTTATTCGAATATTTCCAAAGAATGAATCTATTGTAATTGATCTGGTACTTGGTTGAAAAAACCTAGAAAAGCACTGACGTGAGGTCGAGAGCTTTTACGCGCTTATTCCTTTGCCAAAGCGGTCATCTGTACAAGTATTGATCCCGCCAAATGCAGCTCTTCTTTTCATATGGTCCTCACGGAATTTGGCATGAATCTCAAGCTATAATTGTCGATCAAGTTCTAGTTTAAAATTATATCCAAAATTCGCACAATTTTGCTCATTTGAGTAGGTCTGATAAACTGCTCATGCGCTACGGGGAAGTACCGACCAAACTTCCAGGGAATCACCTCATGAAGCATAGAGTATGAACAGAAGACTGTGATACGTCAATTGACGATCTATTGAAGCCGATGTCCTGTAAAAGTCACTGTAGGATCCAGTAAATGATTCGACTATTCACCAGTCAATGTCGTGAAAGGTTGATGCAAACAAATATTCTTAACTATAGATATTCATGTTTTTTTTAGGATAATTCAAAGAATACATATCTTATTGGACGGAAATTGATTCTTCGGTTCCGATTAGAGTAAAATTTCAACGGAATCGGGGATTTGGTTTCTAAAATATATGAATTTCTAAAATAAATTTCCTGAATTTTTCTATTCTAAATTTCCTTGATTTCTCAATTGATTTCTTTCTAAGGAAAAGCAGGAAATTTGATTGGGTTGAGATAAAATACTCGGTTATGAATTGGTGGTTTTGAGATTTCAGTTAAATTCAAATGAAATGTAAACATTTTCAAAAAAAAAATTTTTTCTCCAATTTTTTTTGGATTATTCTTATCATTGATATTGTTCATTCACCAACCAAGTTTCATTACGATCAGATGAATATTTTTCGTGTTATTGAAAAACCAAAATTTCAATTGCTATAATACAAAAACCATTCGGCAGATTTGTCCCATTATCGATAGTCCGATATTCAGATTTTAGTATTCATAAAAATAATTTTTATATATTTTCTTACGCGACAATCTCGTTTTGTGAGGTAAAAATTCAGGATATCGAATTTCTACTAAAATACATGAGATTTACAAAAATAATTCTACTTCAAGAAAATGCAGGAGCGTACTTATGTACGCTAAATATTTAATATGATTTTTCCGAAAGTATCTAGAGAAAATTTCTTGCCACTGATTTGGAGCTGTTCTAGAAATCACCTTAAGATTCACTCCCTAAAGGATCAGCATCTCATCTTGAAACTGCCTGTATATTCCTGAGCTTCTCATTAATTCAGAAAAAAAATTGTATGCTTCTGGTGCGTATCCTTGTTTTCAACTCGAAGAAATTGCACAAACCTTCGGTGTCAGTTTTTTCTTGTTGAAAATAAAAGAAATTGCATACCTACTCGAATTATAGAGCACTATTTTCACACAACTAATCGACAATTCGTGGCAACGGATAAAACAAACGAAAGCTCGATATTCACACATTTGCTCGAATGAACATTTGGGCATGTAACTAGCTTAACCAGTCTCATAAATCTGAAGGAACTGCAATAAGAAAACATCATTCTTCGTCCTCATCCTACACACGTTTGACCCAATTCTTCGGGTCCCAATAGTCGACGCGTGAGCTGTGCCATTATTCAACCCCTAAATCCTTGACCCACTTCTAGGAAAGATGGAAAGAACTAGGACATTTCGGGGATAAAAATCTGTTCACCAACAATTTATGAGCTTAGCGAATTTCCCATTTTCAGAATAAAACAATTGGTTGTAATGATAGATATTTTTGAAATTTGGAAATGTGCATTACTGGAACTAAACGCTATTCACTTTTATGAAGTCAGTCGGTAGATAGGTGGGTGGGTCTTGTAATAAGTCTATGGAGTTTCGGTAAATAGAACTAATTCAGGTTGACACTCGTGAATCGGCGCCAAGGTCGAAATAATTCGCCAAGTCGTTGTCAATTTTGACATAGTTTCATCAGATCCTTCAGAATAAACCATGATTAAGGGATTTTAATAATGAATAATGAAAACGAAAATAAATTGAGACAATAAATTCAGAGCCTGCAAGTTGACCTGGGATGACTTCTCTATGGTTTATATTAGCCAAAATGAAGATCTTTCAAGAAGATTATACCATAACACGACACCTCCACGAACCACTTGAAACAATTCAAAACATAATTTCAACAACAAACATGAAATTCTAAATACTGAAAATATAATTCCAGGCAAAAACTACCAGGATCCTAAGAAATCAACAGGTACCAATAACGAAAATTACTATTAAACAAGCGAACAGATGTTTGCAGATCTCCCTTGCTGAACAACTTCAGACAATTCGGAAATCCCAGAGGCAAACCCCAATAAAGCTCACCACTCACCGCCATTTGTAAAACGACACTACTGCAGACCAAAGATTGTTTTTCTATGAAACACCACGACACCTCTAATTTGGAATCAGTTCAAAATGAAGTCCTGAAGAAGCCACTATGTGGTGAAACAACCGTTGAAGTACATTAAAAATGTATGTGGAAATTGAAGTTATACCTTATTCGGTAAATACACCCATTTGGAATGAATATTTCAACAATTCGATTAAAATGGTCCATAAAAAATCCCGATGAAATATGACTTATAATTTCTGGAAAATTTTTTGAATCTTCCTCAATGTTAATCATCTGAGATTAATTATCCGGCTTGAAGTTAAAAGAAAATTACAGGGATGGTCCACAAATGAACTCTGTTGTTCCCTGGAAAAAAGTCTCTCTTCAGGTGTTCATAAATTGGAGTAACAAACGAAAAGGGAGAGATTCCTTACACCAATCGTTTCGTTTTCGATATACGCGGTGTTGAAGTTTGAAATTTTCTCTACTATTTCATAATATCTGCACTCAACAAGATGATTATACCAGTTCATCGAATCTTTATGAATCATTGCTACAGATAAGGAAAACATCAATAAAAACTAATAATGAATATTCAGCCACTTACAAACTGGATTTTTATGTCAATCTGGATTTTTCCGAGGGTTTCGAAAGAATTGTACGTAATTTTTTTTCTCCGAATCTATATAGCAGATACGTTAGAAGTACCTGAAGACGTGAATCTTAGTACAACAAATCTTTTTCTCGCGATATTTCAAACTAATACTGGCCACCAAAAAGAATCTATGGAGGGAAACATAGAAGTGTTCCAAAAAAATATTTCACTGTAGATTTGCAATCGGAATTGGCATGGTGTAAAGTATAAACTGTAATATCTTTGGCAAATTTGAATTGAATATCTTGTGAAACGCGGATGAGAAATCTCCACTCTTTTGTAACCCCAATTTAGGAAGGCCCGGTATGAAATTCAACAAATCGAATATAATGTCATTTAATCATAATTAAAACGAGTTTTGTAATTTTTAGGTTTTTACTACAATAAAATTGGATATTTCAATTTAAGGGTTACATTGTGTAACCGCGCAGTTTTGAACTTATTTCAAGTAACAATTAAGATTCTACAAATGTGACGAAGCACACAGGTACAAAAAGGTGGTAGGAATGGTCATAAAATGCGGCCAAAACGAAAAAAACATTTTTGACCGTTATGCAAATGAATACATGTGTTCACATAAATACTCATGTAACATATTTAGAATCTTTAGTCTCTGATGATGAACTTGAAACGAGTTAGAAACTGCGTGGTCACACAATGAAACCCTTAAATTGTAATATCCAATTTTATTGGTAGTAAAAAAATAGAAAATTACAAAACTTGTTTCAATTATGGTTAAAATCAAATACCAAATAGTAACAGTTCAATACGTTGTCATTTATCAGATGGATTCATGTACACGCAATTGTTCGAATCCCCGGTTCTATTGTGCCAAATATCCAAACCACCATGGAATTAGGTCACGGCACCTAAGGGTTGTAAGGTTGCTATCCGTTTTGTGTTATCGCAGGGTGAGTACATGCGCAAACACATCAGTCAGCTGTGACTCGAAAGATATCTACAATTTTCTTTTCAGTTAAATTTGCTCTTTAAATGATTATATTCGAATCATTTTTGAATCTGACGAACATTCTTTATTTTCCATAAAGAAATAATCGGAATGGACGGAAAATAGAGACATCCTGCGCTAAACCTGCCAGGAAAATTAACCTTCCAAAAACAAAAACAATCAAAATGTTCCAATGATTTTGTGGTCCTTAAATTCAAATTTTAATAATCAATCACTCAATAAGGGTGCAAAATCAATTCGCATAACTCATTCCTTCGAGTTTGACAGCTACAAAACAACAACAAACCGAAGAGATAGTGACCTAGGCAAAGCGCACACTTGCACTTACCGTTAGAGCGGATGAAAATCAGTTAATTCCGTGATAGGTGATTTGAAGGCACTGAAAACTTTAATTGCATATCATTTTGATGGAACGGAACACGATTGTGCGTTGGATATTTCGCGCTCTGGTGGAAGAGCTTGATAATATGAGAGCTTTCGGACCTTCTGAGCGACGTTGCCAAATGTTTCATATGCGGTTGTATCCGAGGCTGAACTGAACTGAACTGAAATGAGGTTTATCTAGTTGGAACATACAATAAATACCCTGAATACGACAGGGTTGAATTTTTGCAGGTAAGAGTTTATTTTTTGTCGAATGATTCAAAAAGAATGTGAGAATGGTGGGTGTTGTTTGTAAAATTGAAGAATTATAAAAAAGCACTGACTTCTGAGCGCTTATTCAGATTCGTTGCTTAAGCGGTCACCTATTCATTGTTTGACCCCTTCAAACTCAGCTTTACTTCCTGATGGGAATAGTTGGCGCTCTTCTTCTCATATAGACCTATGAAGTTCAGCAGAAAACCTTCAAGCTAACATTTTGCAATTAAGTACTGGATTTCAATTCGATCCCAAAATGAAATTTTACATCGGTGAGTAACGGCCGGTTTCACAAAACTTCGATTGCCCGATCATGGGCTTGATTATCAGTCAACAGTAAATTCTGTACTCGATTTCAGTTCATTTTCAACCCAACCATCGAATGCAAACCTTAATCAGCGAGTTGATCGGACGTCAAAAGTTTTGTGAAAACGACGGTGAATCTACGGAATCGTTAGGCTGAATTCATCCACTCATGAATTCAGCTTTTGTAATTAGGCCCCAACCGTACTCTTCAGAAGATCGAGTTTCTAAGTAGTTTTGGTCGGAAATTATTGTGTTAACGAAGGGCAGTTCTTTAAATGGATCTGATTGAAATAAAGTACTTGATTGAAAAATGTCAGCTTGAAGGTGCGTGGAATAAGAGATTAAAAGATCGAAAAATATTGGAGATTTGAAAACGAATAATTTGTTTTCAAATTTTTCTGTTGACGCGGTTATCACGAAAGTTTGTTCAAAATTTGACATATATTTTCAAAATCTCGGAAATTGAAATCAGATTCAACAGAAATTTGGTACACTGTTGTGTATTTATTTCTATGTGAATTTCATCGAAATCTGAAGAATAAAAAATCTAGAAAAGCACTGACGTGAAGTCAGCAGCTTTTACGCGCTTGTTCACATTGCGAAATGGCGACTTGGAAATTTCTGTGAAATTTCAATGAAATGCAGAAAGTTTCAAAAGAAAATTTTTTCTTTCGAATTTTTCCATGGCAAATTCTATTTATTGACACTGTTCATCTTCCAACCAGGTTTCATTTTGATCAGATAAATATTTTTCGAGTTATTGGAAAATCAAAATTTCGAATGGCTGTAGCACAAACACCATTCGGCAAATTTGGCCCATTACCGAACTTAACGAGATATTCAGGATCTTAACCTAACCTGAAAATTTCAAGACTCTAGGTCCTTCCATTCGAAAGCACACGGCAGGCCGGACGGACAGAATCACTTTGACCACGCATTATTCTTCAGTGAGTGCACCCTAGTCGTTTGAGACTAATTTCAGATCAAAATTCTAACATTACAGATATCGTGACGAAATGATAACGCGCTGTTCCCCAGAACAAGCGCGTAATAATAGTTACCTCCTTAGATAAAATATTCATAGACTTTCCTCAGTTTCCCATTGATATGATCCCTAAGAAATTCTGTTTCCGAACTGGTATTTCACAATGAACAATCGAGCTTCAGTTGGATCAGATTGGTATTCTTCGATTTGTAGTAAAAACAAAATTGCAACTGCCAGGTGGAAATGAATTCTTGGTTGCCCGGAAGACTATACTCGATCTTTAATATTCACAACAATTTCGGAAATACATATCAGATCTAGCTAAAATTTGGTACTAGTATAACAAATGACAGCTTGATGTTAATAAAAGTTCCAACTGAATGGAAGAAAGAGTTCCTGAAATATAAAATTGTTCAGAAATAATGTCTGAATTTTCTTTGTTCTTCTAGTGTGACGATCCTGCAGAAAAATCTGGCGCAATTTTGAATGCGCCATTTTACTAAGTGTCAGTTTTGTTATTGAGTTATTGGTGAAGTAATAACATAATTCAGATCGATGTAATTCCGAAACCATCCGATTCTGGCCATAAACAAAGTCAACCGAGATATTCAGACTTAAATACAACTTTGTAAATTTTAAAGCTCTAACCGTGGGTTTCATAAGGCTTGATCGTCCGATCAACGCTTTAATTGATATACTGTGGTATTGCTAAAATTAACTGAAATTGAACATAGAATTGTCTTGATCAGAACAATCACGTTAATCAGAGCTTTGTGAAAACCGCTTTAAGACTTTTTTCCACAGTGTTAACAGCCGAATTGACGAATAGAATTCTGAATCAATGACTCCAATCTAGTCATTTAGGATAATTGTTTCCCAGAAAAAAAACCTTAAATAGCGACAAAAAATCAATATTTCAGAAAAGATATTAATGTGCCCAACAAAATAGATTGTCTCTTCGTATTTCAAAACTGTTACTCATGACCATGATGTAAGCAAAACATGGTGTGCTCATCTGCTCATCTGTATTTACTAATGATGACGACACTTTTTTCAGTCAAATTCAAAGCACAGAATATATATTTCCTACTATTTTTATCTTGCTGACGTCACTTCTTTTCAAATGAGCACACCATGTTTTTCACATCATGCTGATGACAAATAAGCGATATAGATATTCTGAGATGAGCGAATAAAGTCAAAGTTAGTAAAAAAAAGATTGAAAATCGAGTGAATCTGATATGGATTTCGATTTTGGTTATAGGAGATAATCAAATATGTTACACGGTTAGAACTGAAATTGGTTACTTTATTCACATTCGCAAACTGCCGGGTTCGTAATCTTCCACTCGTATCGAAATATTCTTCTACCATTGATACAGAATATGTTATTCATTCAAGAGCATAGAGGAATAAAGAAGTGAGGTAAACTCGATCTAAAATGGGGCATTTGGCAACCTCGGAACTCCTGACGTCGTTCTAGGTTGGAAGCGCCGAGTCGATGTCGCTAGTGGTTAAACGGGATAGCTTCATGAAAATAACCATCCTACAGGATGATGTTATGCGGATTCCTCATTCCACTTCATCCCGTAAATAAACAGATTAAAAATTCTGGCATGAATCTGTCTGTATCTGTTTATATTTCGAAATTTCGGTGGAATATATGCAATATTTTTCCAGACGAATTCCTCTGGAGAAATATCCCTCGAATCTCACCTGAAACGGTAAGATGAATCATAGAAGGAGCCACACATTAGAATTTAATTATGTTGGATCCATCTATGATAATTTGCACTTAAACCACTGAGTTGTTTTAACCGTATATGTAAGTAATAGTTAATTTTCAGAAATATTAACTACGACTGAAACAAATCAAAAGTGACCTTTTGTAGGTTTTTTCCGGGTTTTCACCACAATATCTGAAGCAGAACTATTAAAAATTAAATAAAATTGTTTTTTTTATGGAAAGCGCCCTTGTGGATTGCAGGATTGAACTATTTGTTAAAGGCAGTTTCTTGGAAAACAGAATAGCCGAATGAACAATAGTGGAACATTAAATAAACCCTTTCATCAGACAAACGAGATTATTTTCAGAATTATTTTTTTCGATTTTTCGTTTTGTGAGACTTTTCCTAAAGAACAAATCGAAAGAAAATAATTCTGAAAATTTTCAGAATAAACTGCTAACTTTTTTCTAAAAAAGCTGGAAAGAAAATAATTCTTAAAATGTTTTCGTTTGTCAGATTTTTACTCTGAAAAGTCACAGATCACTTTGTTTATCGTTTGTATGGTCCCGGTATGTTCATTAGGCAACCTGTTTTCCAATCAACTGCCCTTGACACATAGTCGGAATTGGTATCAAACGACTAGGTTTGACTCACCGATGAAGAATCCGTGCTCAAAATTGATTCTGTCCGGCCGGCAATGTGCGCTGTAACTCTCGAAAGAAAAGACCTAGAGTCTTGAAATTTCCAGGTTAGGTTAGGATCCTGAATATCTCGGTCAAATTCGTCAATGGACCAAATCTGCCGAATGGTTTTTGTGCTACAGCCATTTGAAATTTTGATTTTCCAATAACTCGAAAAATATTTATTTGATCGAAATGAAACTTGGTTGGAAGATGAACAGAGCCAATTAGAATAATTATCCATGGAAAATTCGAAAAAATTTTTTTTTTTTAATCTTCATAATTCATTAAAATTTCACCATTTTACAATGTGAACAAGCGCGTAAAAGCTGCTAACTTCACGTCAGTGCTCTTCTAGATTTTATTTGATTTCAATAGTTCTGTTTCAGATATTGGTAGTGAAAATCCAAAAAAAAACCTACAAAATGCTGCAAAATCCTACCAAAATAGTCTTGAATCGATCAAGAGTGATCCTAATAAAATAGAAATTGAATTTTAGCACTTATTATTTTAGATTGAGAGGATTAAATGTTGAATTGATTCTTTAACGGAATTCGCTTTCAAATATCCCAACACTTTACTCAACAGATTTTCGTTAGATCTAGTCTACGTATCTGTACTATACAACCATTGGAAGGATTCTGTTCAAGTTAGGCAATAAACGGGCAGCTGACTTTCCTTATTTGTCATAGGTTTTCGTATCGACATTTTCGAAGCGATCTCAAGTTTCACATCGATAGGATCACCATCCGTCGAGTTATTGGGAAAAAATGCATAACCCATGGTGGGATTCGAACCTGACTCCCCGATGAAACCAATCCATGTATTATTTTCACATTTATGCCGAGAATATATCTGGAATTCGGTGACTTCTCTATATCAAATATTTAAGGCTAATACAAAATTTCAGCGATATCTTTTGAATAGATTGTAAGATATGAAGTTTCTTTTTTTTTCTTTTTATTTTTCTACTATTACGACTTCCACAAAACCTCAAATGATGCTATCATACAACTAATAACTGAACTTCAACTCAGTGAGATAATTTTTTTTTAGGCAAAAAATTTCAAATGGCTCCGGTATGGTTTGGGAATTCTGTCCTCTAACATATTTACCGGGACATTCAGAATTCAAACCTATACTTGAAATTTTAGGACTCCAGATCTCTGCATCAATAGCAATAACAATGGAATTGGACCAAGAAATATTTAAATATTAAATACCTGAAATTCGTACTCGCTTTGGAAAGCGATCCGGCTCCTTTGAACAAAGAAATTTAGATTTTTCATTCAAAGGTAACCACAGAAGAATAATTTCAGCCTGGTAAATTTGAAAAAGATTGAACCCATTGGAATTCGTCATTTTCTGTACTCTTAACTATTCCTCGATGAATTTATAAGTTTATAAAGTTGAAAAAAAGCTCTGAAACAACTCGACCGTCTGAATCATCGTTCTCATACATTCCCACCCAACCGTACCTTCGCAAAACAATACATTGTCGCAATATCCACCCTTCCTGAGTGACTCACCTGAGAGTCTCATGCTAGACCCTATTCGCGATTGAAATTATAAGATATTCTCTCTTTCAAAAACTGAAATACGAAAAACTTATAATTGCATAAGAAAAGAGATCAAAATATTATTGAGGATGTCTTGAAATATTCTCACCCTTGAACAGTGTTCAAGTAAAATGTGCCTCACTTCGCATCATTGATTCTTCAATAGAATGTTCCACTTAAACACTCATCACTCAAAAATGTTCAAGATAATCGATTCACATTATTATTAGATGATCATGATCGAGATCATCTACTCCAACTACAGACGGAACAGTGATAACCTACACTAATATAACGTAAGCTCCCTTTCAAACAGACAGAGCAACCTGTTTCAGCTTTTAGCTTTCTCCCTTACTACGATTACTACCATGACGTCATTTACACGGGCCCCATTCGATAAAGGACAGAAGCATTTTCCCTCTTACCTTGTCCTAGTGCGTCGATACCTGGAAGTTTTCGGGTTATCTGAATATTGCACAATTATTTGTTTTTATCTGTTCATTGGGGGCATAAATAATTGTTACATACTGAAATGGAATTTTGAGCTTATCGTTATTTTTCATATGAGTGCTTAACTTTATTTTTCAAATTTCTTCAACACAGAAATTATTGTTTGTGATCAATAAGAAAGTTTTATGGAGCTCGTACATTAATATGTGAGAAAAATGCACTACTTTGGAGCACAAAGCAATTATTTAACGAATATTTGGGTACCTACATATACAGAATGGACGAAAATTCCTAGGGGTGTATTATACAGGATGAGCCTGGGTCGTTTGTAGCCTGGATTTTTACGGAAAACGGTTAGAAAGAGTTTATAGAAAATCTGGATTCTTCTGCCAGAGTTTTTGCACTGCGTCATTCCCGCTTATATTAAATAGTACTCACAAGTAGGAAGTTCAACATGAACACCCTGTATATACAGGGTGTTTCATCATAAACTGGTCAAACATATATAGCCGTATAGACGACATTGGGAAAGTCATTTTTGCCTTATGACATATACCCCGTTTTCGAAGCATAAGCGAGATACAGGGTGGTTAATGTCAACTTTGAGCAATATTCTGATAACTGTGGTGAGTTATGCGTGACTTTGGGAATAACGATTTTTGGTCATATCTTGGTATTTTTTAGTGGTCAATTCAATTGTATTGTAGAAATCGGGAAAAATAATTTCAAAATGGCGGAAAACCCACAAAGTTTAAATTTTTTGTTTTCAATTGCCAAATTGGATAGCATCATTTCAATGTACTTAATTTTCTAATATTTTCCGTGAAGAATTGTTTCCAAAATTCAAACTCAACTTTTTTTTACATGTCTACAGTGAAAAAAAATTTCACCCAAAATTGTTGGAATCTATCGAGGTTTAACTTACCTTCATTCTGAACACTGGGTGGGAAAACAGAATGAAAAAATATTCATTGGTTTTCATTTTATAGCCTTCCAAACATTCCGCTCGGAGTACTTGATTAATTTTTATTCGCGAACCTGTCGCCCCTACGGAGGCCAAAATTGTGCTAATGGGTTCCCAGAATGACCTAGATAGAAATATGAATTTATTAAAAAAATTTTTTCAAAAAAACTTTGGTAGGAATCGAACTCTCCCCGCATTCGGAAAATAGGGTCAAATTCGATTAACTAATGTTGCTTGGTAACGGACGTCATTATAATCAGAATAAATCTAACTTATACGCGGCCCTATTGTCCGTTAGTGGAGCGAGTTCGAATCTCATCGAAGTTTTTTTTGAAAAAGATTTTTTTTTGATAAATTCATAATTCTATCCGGGTCATTCTGGGGACCCATTAGCACAATTTTGGCCTCCGTTATTTAAATACTCCGAACGGAATGTTTGGAAGGCTATAAAATGAAAACCAATGGATATTTTTTCATTCTGTTTTCACAACCAGTGTTCAGTATGAGGGTAAGTTAAACCTCGAAAAATTTCAACAATTTTTGGGTGAAATTTTTCGTTTACTGTGGACATGTAAAAAAAGGTTGAGTTTGAATTTTGGAAAAATTTTTTCACGGAAAATCTTAGAAAATTGAGTACATTGAAATAATGCTATCCAATTTGGCAATTGAAAACAAAAAATTTCAACTTTGTAGATTTTCCGCCATATTGAAATATTTTTTCCCGAATTCTACAAAACAATTGAATTGAGCACTAAAAAATACTAAGATGTGACCAAAAACCGTTATTTCGAAGGTCATGCATAACTCAACACAGTTATAAGAATATTGGTCAAATATGACATCAAACACTTTGTATCTCGCTTATGCTTTGAAATCGGGGTATATGTCATAAGACAAAAATGACTTTCCCAATGTCATCTATACGGGTATATATGTTTGACCAGTGTATGATGAAACATCCTGTATAACATTTCTCGATTCGCTGGGGTCCCCGGGTTATTTTTTAATCAACTTCCTCCACTCTATTTCTAGCAGTTTTTGTGTATTTGATTAATTTACTTCTTTCGTTTATGCAACACATTGCTTCATTCAATACTTCTGTACCTACATAGAATTCTAGAAATGGTGCCGTCAGGACGATACTAAACACAACAGGTGCGAACACGTGCCTCGGAAACTTCTGGTAAGTGTTTAATTGAATGCAAATTATATATTTCGAACTTAATTTCAAAAAATCTCTGTTCCTCGAGGGATTTTTGTTGTCGTTATTCCACTGAAAACCTTTGCGAATCAACGTTTTTCCATCATTGCATCCTTCCCGTGATTTTGTAGCTCTTGTTACCTATGGCCAACGAATGGATTACTTCATACGAAAATGGAAATTTAAATTTTCCATAATATTCATGCCGAACTGATTCACTCTGCAGTTTAGCAATTAGAATGGTATTTGAGTTTTGCAACCTTGCCCATTAGTTATCAAGAATTTGAATTTTAAAATTGGGAACTTATCTGCAAACAATCACTGACTTTAATCAATTTGATCTTTCGACCAACTGAGTATAGTGAGTGAGTAAATTCATCAACACAATTTGAATTCGAAAATGGATTCAGTTTTTTTCATGATTTTGGGTGAAATTGAATGATACAAATATTATTGTAGAAAGAATTCTAGAGCTCTAATGAATACAGGAAAAGATGAAGCATTTTTCTAAAACGTGAACCCAGTTCCTGTGAATATCTCGTTTTAGTTGGGTACCCTGTATAAACGATATTGAATTCTACACATTGAAAAAGTGTTATCAAGTTCATTGACTAATCTCCAAATAATCTTTTTACTGCTACATTGGCGTTATCAGCATTGAAGATCATGCCATAAACATAAACCTTAATTGCAGACATAAAAGCTTTGGAATCACACACCACAATAACATGCGGTAGATAGTAGTATTACAAATTCAGAATAAAGTTAATATTTGTCGAAGCACGGTTGTATGCTGACTGTTATTGCTACCGGACAATATAATTTGAACATCACGATTGAATATCATTAATAATAATTTATTGTAGTTCATACAAAATGATCTGCGAATTTAAAAATCTCAGTTAGGTGCGTCTACATCGGTAAAAAGTCGATTTCGCCAGTTTATAGATGTCAAACCATACCCCATTTTATACTTACGGAACCTTTGGTGCAAGATTTAATCTTCAGTTAACTGACTAATAGTTTTCATCGCAAGAAGGATCATTTAATAGCCAGCTTAGATGGATTTTCGAAATTCTCAAGATTCAGTTTTTTGTTGCCACAACTATACTTCATGCTTACACGCATTTTGAGTGCAATCTGTCGTTCAGTTTGTTCACAGTGCTCCATTTCCTCAACTCAAATATAACATGTATGTAACATAACAGAATATGTCATGAATCAGTTTGATGTGGTTTGATTCGAAGTTTTCGAATAATAGATCCATAATTCGATCGATTTAAATATGTATTGGAATATCTACAAACGCTATATTCTATTTGAATTAAGTTAATCAACATATAGTGGTAACTAAATCGCGTCATTTCTGGAGAAACATTATTTATACTCGTTCTTGTGATTATGTTATTTATTATTTATATTTTCTATGCAATTATCGCCTAGTCGTATTTCAAATAACCAGATTCCTAGGAGCGAAGATATGGGATCTGGGGGGTCCAGATGGGTGAAGGCAATACAATTTCACATGTCAATCCTAACTTTTTCGAAAATATTACTTTTCACTCATCCCTACAAACACCAAGTGATTATATTGTGATGATGAAGAAATCAGTGGTATTGACACGTGTGCAAGAAATATCTGCTTGAGAAACTCACTAAAGCCGGGTCCAGATGGGGGTAATCTGAACAGCGAATGCAAACAGTTTGACAAACGATTCGGAGAATAGTGTAGATGGCACTTGAGTTCAGCCTCGAATAATACATTTAAATGCATCGTTCGAGTTGAAAACAGAGTCCGGACGGAGCAGAAAGAGCGCTGCCTCGAACCATAAAACTCCCTGTGATTTATGGCATTCGCTGTTCGCATTACGCCGGATCGAGATGAGTGTAATCCGAACAGCGAATGCAATAAAATTTTATTAATGACTCGGCGAATAGTGTGGACGGCACTCGAGTTCAGCCTCGCATAATACATTCAAATGCATCGTTCGAGTTGAAGACAAAGTCCGGACGGGGGAGAAAGAGCGCTATCTCGAACCATAAAACTGTGTTTTATTGCATTCCCTGCCCGCATCTGGACACGGCTTTGAAACTCAAGTGGCTATAAATTTTAGACGAGTGTATGTCCTTTTATCAATTTTTTATTTGAGAAAATCTGCAATAAGGGAATATGGAAGAATGAGACAAAATATGATTTGAATATATTTATTGCCCCTCAAAAGATAAAGGAGAATATGTAATTTTATCAATTAATTATTTGAGAATTTTCAATGAGGAAATGCGGAAGAATAAAACAAAATACGATTTGATAATATTTATTTTCGTTTAAGTTTTATCTGGGCTCAAGAAAATGAGCGGATAAAACTTGGTAATTTAATGGGAAACATTATAAGACATTTAAACTCAATAAATCATATCATGTTGTTTCAAGGTTTCCTCTCTCTTCGGTAAATTTCTAGCTTAAAGATTCTGTGCTCTCACTTTTATTTGTCATATGTGCCAATTGATTTCTTTTCGGAGGTGGACTTCTTAATTTGGAACTATTCTGTGCTGAAATCGCAACCTGGAGTGCATAGTATAAAATAATATTAGTTTGTGCTTCTCTGGATTTCCATCAAGCTCAGGCAGAAGAAAGCGGTGCTTATAAAATGGATCATTTAGACACATGCAAGCCAAGAATTCGACATTCCAGTTTTTACCATATTGGCTTGATATGGCAACATATTTTGCTGAAGGTTTATTTAAAACTGACGGATATTTCCATCAGCATAAAACGATATAACAATTAACTGATGGTTTGCACTGAAGTGGTTAAGAACTAAATATGTATAGATATAGACATTTATACATTTTAAACTACACAAATAATATACTAGGACAGGGCGTCCGCCATATATATCTTTTATTGCATATTTACAATTCGACACAACGTGCTTGAATATTACATCCAGTGAACTCCATGCAATCATGCCAAGTCTTGTTAGTCAGAGGCTTATTCGGGCAAACCATTGAGTGTGACCTCACTGATAGAGCTGAAAGGTGCCATTCTTTCTATGCTACTTACTGATAGTTTCGGTGCTTCGGAGTCTGATACTTCCGCATCATCTTCCTCCTCTTCTTCTACCATAGTGGCTAGGAGATTATCATTTTCCTCGGGTGTGTCCCAGGCCAGTTCACTCGCACTATCTGGAATGAAACTTTCACTGATGAGATACTGATCATCAATGGTAACCCGACTTAGACACAGGTCGAATATGCATTGAAAATTTAGCGTAAAGCTTCCTTTATGTGGACATTAATTGGACATAAATTGTTATTCGACGTTTCTCACTACTAAATTAAGATGAGTTGTTGATTTATGCGTATTCTGAAAGATCATTTAATGATGCTCCAAAGCAGAAACATATATCTAGCTATTGTATTGGATTAACGTTAATTTTCATTTCCAAGTGTTCAGGAACCCATAAGAAAGAAATTGCTATTCTTGTCGGGTGGGTTTAGCTCAGCTCTAGACTGCCATACCATCTTCGAGCTGATTTTTATCTTTGCTGTTTTTGGTTCTTGTAGGTCTCGATAAAACATGGACAGGTTAGGAGATCATAAATGTTTTGTATAGATTTGATACTTTTTCCCAAAAGCCTCTTCAGGAACAACTCCATTAGTTCTAGCACGAAATGCTAGCCTGACACCAGAAAATTCGTATAGAAACTACGTGCTTTGATAGCCATTTAGCTGCATATCTCAGTTGCCTGGTTGTACTTGAAGTAGCTCCAGAGTAGCCCTTCTGCAGACTAAATTATTCCTCACAAGAAAGAAACATATACATAACAAAGAAAACTTTTCATTCTTGTCGAGTGACTTAATTCAACCTAACAATGTCATACCATCTTCGAACTGATTTTTGTATGTGCATTTTTTAGATTTTCCATGTCTCGATCAAAGCTGCCATGTGCTTGAGCGGGCAAGAAGAACATACATGTTCTGTGTAGCTGTGTAGTCTCTTCAAAAGCAACTATATTTTTTATTCCAACGCCAAATGGCGAGCTTGTCTATAGTAACCAGAAAATTAGCTTTGAAGCTAATTGTTTTGACAGCAACACAGCTACATTTTTCAGCTGGGTGGACTCTAAGAAGATAAGCCTCTTGAATCTAAAATAGCTCTAATAGCCCTTTTGCACATTGAATTATTCCTCCCAAGGAAAACACCTATTCAGAATAAAGAAAGCTTGGTATTCTTGTCGAGTGGATACAGCTGCCATTCAATCTTGGAAAAGATTATTATACTTGCATTTTCCGATTATTTTAGGTCTCTACCAGACCTCTTATGTGCTTGGGCGGGTTAGTAGATCAGAAATGTTCTATGTAGCTTTAATGATATCTTCACAAGCCTCTTCAGGAGCAAAGTTATTATTTGTTCCAACATCAGATGATAAGCTCGTACCTCTAAACCAGAAAATTAACATTGTAGCTACGAGATTTGATAACCTCTTTGCTCATATCTCAGTTGTGTGGACTTCTAGAAGATGAGAAAAAAACCTTCTGCTTCTAGAAGCTCCATTAGCCCTTCTGCAAACTAAATTACTCATCGCAAGGAAAAAGTTTTACACTTTCGACGTGGAGGGCTCATTGAAATAACCAAATTATTTATATAAAACAAGGAAGATAACTTGCAGTAAAATATATGATTTCGATTCTTTCCCAAGCAGTTTCGTTTGCGAATTTGCGTTCTTTTTACCCCCTTTCACTATTCAGCCTCATCTTAATCTGATGTTCTTGAGTATATCAAATTATCAATAAATTTTCCGTTGATCTGCCGTGCAATTATTTGGGATAATCAAATGAACTGTTTTCATGACCTACCTCTGAAACTGATCCTTTTCTCCCTCTTACTGTCTGCTCGTTTCAACTTTCTGTTGGGTGTTTCCTCAGTAGGGACTTCTACAATGATTGGGATAGTTTCGTTCTTATAATCGTTTTCATCTGTTTTCGATATACCATTTTTTCCATTCGTAACTTTGCCGTTCAAAAGAATTTTTGGAATTGTTGCATCTGCTTCTACGCTAGCCTGAAATTCGGATATTTACTTAAGAAACTCGAATTCAACATGAATGAGAAAAAGGTTCGTCTCTATAGAAGCTCAAATGATGAGTTTGACTAACCTTTCTATGATTTTCTTGAAGAATAGCAGCTTGCTCCTTTGACCAGATGATGCTGGCGTCAGTTTCGTATTCTTTTTTGAGCTTATATTGCCGATCAGTCCTGTACAACTCATATGCTAAACATATTAATACGACAACAAAAAATATGGACAAGATTATCACAACGAGCTGTTCTGTGTCTTCTTCCTCTTCGGTCTCTGCTGAGTATATGGATGTGTATAGGACTTTATGGGGTGCATCTTCTACCCATGTTTTATCCTTTCCCTGTGAAAAATCACGTTCTTTTTTTGGATACAGCCGCGTGAGCTGAACACAGTGGAAAAATATATTCCTACTAGCATGACTAACGTATCAAAAGGTATAACTTCTAAGCGAGCTGAGCACAGTACATAAATATGTCCCTACTAGCATGACTAAAGTATCAAAAAGTATAACTGCTGATAGGTCCCAGATTCGTTGTTATTCTACTTTTTGTGTGAGTCATATTGAAAGGGAATGATGCATTTTAACTCAATTCGAAGAGGAAGCTGCTATACTATTCTAGTGAAAATATAAAAACAAGAAAGGTTATGACGAATCAACCCAAGGAAGACATGGGACAATACCCCGTCTAGTTGGATGGAAGTTCAAGGTTAAACAGAAGACAGGCGTGACCTAACGAAACCAAAATGACAAGAGAAAAATTGAAATCATAGCCTGAGAGGATTTGGATATTGAATGGAATCATTCACAGAAATAGCTTGGTGAAATTTTGGATGACAAATA
This sequence comes from Myrrha octodecimguttata, assembly GCA_958510865.1. NCBI lineage: Eukaryota > Metazoa > Arthropoda > Insecta > Coleoptera > Coccinellidae > Myrrha > Myrrha octodecimguttata. Next base: position 71,239,138 of record OY294056.1, on the reverse strand, counting down.
GAATTTCAACTGACTGGAAAGAGATTGATAGATACTTGTATTAGATCCTCAATCCAGATACCAAAATATCATCCTAAAGAAATTACGAGGAGTGTTATTGACTGTGAAAAGGTTTCAGAATGAAGTTGTTGAATTGCAGCAGTCGAGAAGAGGAGAGACTTATTGTAGATGTAACCAGCTAAAGAGAAGTGAGCTTCTCCAGTCAATAATGGAAGTATCTTAGAATGAGTGAGTTGGAAGGCAACTTCGTTCTTGAATCATGGTATTGGTGTAATATCTACTATATGTTATCTTACCTGACTTATATTCAGGTTTGGCGTACCAGGTAGTTTCTCGTGGAAATCATCGAAATTAGGGCTACATTGTGCACTTCGAACTCCCTGCGAATTGGATACATTCACTTTTTCAGCCCCTGTTTTCGTGAAAAGCATATACTCCTCTAATGGCTTCATGAGGTGCTCATTTACCTCGATTACGATGTCTGTGGAATAGAGAGATTTTTCAAAAGTGCCGATTTTTTTGACAGGAAAGTGAACTAAATCGAGGTATAGGCAATAGTTTATACTAATGCTAGTGTATGCAGGAAAGACTTCAAGTCTATCAAATAGGAGTCTGAAACGGAAGTTGCCGAAATCAGGATGAGTTTAAGAAACTTTTGCTTTCGAGTATTTCAAAAAAAAAATGACTGCAATTATCAGTTCTTCACCTGAAGTTAAATGGCCTAAGGAGACCTGTTAATTTTCTTGTTCATTGAGATGACATAGAAGGCGATTGAGAAAAAGTCTTGGACTCTTGCAGTGAGAACCTTTGCTCCATCCTGTTTGGAATGAGTGCAGTATAAATTTTTCCAATAAGTGAAACATTTAGCACTGTGTCAGTATCTTCACCAGAGCTCACCATACTATGCCGTACCGTCACTTTGGTATGATGGTCTTTCGTGAATAGCTCAAAGGTTTTTGTGGCCCAGTGTTGCACTGTTGATTCGGATAGTAGTAGAGCTACACTGTGCCATCGAGCAAATTGGCTGGGACTTCTGTCAATAGCCAACCAACACTACAATATTCTCAAGCATCCATGCCTTACACCTACTACTCCTTCTCGTTTTTTTGTGCAGTTCCTCCAAAATTTTCAATTCAGCTCTGTGTATGTCTTGATAGAACAGAATCATGGGAAGGAGAACCCAAATGAAAGCGGAAGGCTCACTGTGTACGAATAGAAATTCCACCATTTAGATCAAATACTTTGACGGCAGCTTGTATGATAACTTAACTGCTCGATCTAGTGGGTGTATCCGAACGACGAGTTGATTCAACGGAGAACATTGTGGGGGGAAAGAGAAAGTGAAATATCAAAAACATTTACTTACTTGATAAGCAACCACTGTATCTCTTGTAGGTGGCAAACCTAGGATCGCTTGTGTTATGTCCTCCAATTTGCACTTCATTCGCCCCCATTTCGGGCACGTTAGTGAAACTTTGAGGGTCAACCTTGTCCATGGTTATAATCTCTTTATCAACCATCAATTCATACTGATCCAGGTCTCTCTTGTAGTAAACTGAATGTCGTGCTCCGTTAATGAAACTCTTACTCTGAACTGTTGCAGAGTATACATCGCCTTCTCTGTCTTCTTGGACGATAAGATAGCCCTCAGGACTCAAACCGACCAGCAAATAGTAGCTTCGACTGAAAGAATAATCTTCATTATAGTTATTAGTATTTCACTGGATTCCACCAATAGGTATCTTGCATGTAACACAAACTATTACTCTTTTATGTTCTTCTCATTCTATTTCGATACGAGATCATAATATAATATCGAATTCCAATGATGAAAAATACTTATTGGTCAAAGGATTGAAGTAGGTAACACAGCCAGGGTGAAAATCAGAATATTCAAAGAGACTTTGAGAGTTGGTCAACGAAAAACTCACTTGTTTTCTGTTTGCAGTAACAAGAGGGCAGCATATTTTCTGTTATTATCTGTACTCGAGAATGCCAATTGTATCTTGACATGATCAACCGACCCATTCAAGACATACTCCCTCCACAGTATTGAGTCTCCACTGAAATCGGCTCCTTTCTCGTCAGAACAAAATTCTCCATAATAACTGGTGTGTTCACAGTCGCAAGTATGTTCTTGATTCCTGAAGTCTTCTATACAGAGTCCTCCATTTTGGCATGGTAAGGAATCGCATTTCATGCTACAGTTCTCTATCACTCCTGAAGAATAATATGAAATAAATGATATACTATGACCCTTATCTAATACTTAGCATTTCAAAAGTTCAAAAGAAAAAATTAATCCAGGACAAGTTGATCTTAAACGAAACGTTCATTGGTCTATTTTTCATAATTACTTTTTAGCCATGAAGTTGGCCAGCGAATTGACTTCTTCAGCTTGTAAGGTTTTCGTTGAAACCTCAGCTAAATAATTTTTTTCGTTTCGTCCAAATGTCTGTCATTCTATATCTTTTCCCGTAAATGGTCTCAAAGGACTAGTTATACTTATTTGAATTCTTGAGGTTATTTCCTAGTTATCTCAGAAACTACGTATGCGATCTGATTAAAACTTGTTACTTTCTTGCCGAATACAGTCGTGAAACTGCTTGTAAAATTATGTTGGGATCTTATCATCAGTGCATTTTTAAAAACATTGATTTCGAAAATTTTCTCAATTCTTGTTCAATTTTTTTTCGAAAACTATTCATCAGATTTCGAGGAGATTCTGTATTAACCCTGAAGTCAGTATTCAGCAGAGTACAGAATTTTAGTTCGATCCAAATCACAGTTTCCGAGATAGAAATACAGTGCGCGTCAAAATTATGGAACAAATTCATTTTCTCAGAAGAAAAATATTTGGCAACTAAATCCTGTAACAGGTCAATTTTGTTTCACTTTAACCAAATTTATATGCATTTTTGAAGAATTTTTGTTGCACCCTGTGCCATCCTCATCAACCCTCTCAATTTTTTGAATAGGGAAAGTAGTTCATGTTGTACTTTTTTGGCAAGGTCTTTGTATCTTTTATACAGGCTTGCAGAAATTTTCAAGAAAATACTTCTTTGAAAAATTAGTTAGTTCAAAGAGGTTCTCAGTATGTGCACTTTGTCATGGCTCATTTAATTTGAGACGATGTACCTGATGAAATTTGTCACCGAATGAAAGTCGACCATTACAGTTTTGTTCATGCACAACTTTCAACCCCCTCACGTGAAAAATTTTTTTTTCCGTTAAAGGTTTCTTAGGGGTTGAAAGTTGTGCATGAATAAAACTGTAATGGTCGAATTTCATTTGGTGACAAATTTCATCAGGTACCATCGTCTCAAAGTAAATGAGTCATGACAAAGTGCACATACTGAAAACCTTTTAGAGCTAACTAATTTAAAAAAGAAAAATTATTTTCTTGAGAATTCTGCACGCCTGTAAAGAAGATACAAAGATCTTGCCGAAAAAGTACCACATGACCTACTTCCCCTATTCCAAAAATGCAGAGGGTTGAAGGGGATGGCACAGGGTGCAACAAAAATCCTTCAAAAATGCATAAAAATTTGGTAAAAGTGAAACAAAAATTGACCTAAATATTTTTCTTCTGAGAAAATGAATTTGTTCCATAATTTTGACGCGCACTGTATATCTAAATTCGTGGGATATTCTTGAAATCGTTATTATTTTCGGAATAACTGAAGGAATACTAACTCGATCATGATGAACTTATTGATAAATGCGAATGCGCAAACTTATGCAAAATCTAAATTTGAATTTGAACTCTTGTTCCAATTCAGCGCAGTAGCAGTATTCGGCGCAGTAGCTGCGGACTTTTTTCTAGAATTTTCTCTTTACCTGATTCTAGTTTACCAGAATAAACATCTAAACAACACATATGAAATCTTAAAATACTCATGAACTGCAATTAAATAAGCAACTAAACGATGTAAAGTATCAAAATTACCTGATCCATTTTCATCAATTTTTGAGAGCAAGTCAATCAAATTTTCACCAATCTGTAATCCTCGAATGCAACCTACGTAACCAGGTATGACTGGTGGATAATCGGAAACCTTCAACAAAGTCTCCGGATCAAATCCACCCAGATTCAATTGAAAATATTCTGTTGGTGGAGCAATTGGACGTTGTGGAGCCAGGACCTCTTAAAAAATTGAATATATGATTACACGTTCTTCCAACTACCTCAACAAACACTCTCATTATTTCCCCATTGCTATGAAAGGAAGAATCATCTTGATCTTAGTGTGTATTTCATCCCAATTAAGATCAGATAGATAACAAAACTAATAAATTCTTGAATAACCATTGCACAACTTGAACAATTATTGAGAGAAGAGCACCAACATTTCTATTCGAAGAGCAAATGTGAATTAATTAAAACGTGTAACTATCAAACAGGTGGTGCTACAACTGTTCCTTGGGGAAATCCATATTCGAATAATATGGACAGAGACACAATCACTCTGATCCATCACTAAAATGATTGTTAGTTTCAATATGTTGGATTGTATGGTTGAGATATTTTCTATCTCAGTTTATTGGGCGGATATGACAAGAATGAGCCTACATCGAAAAAAATATTTCCGGTAAAATAACCAGTTCATTCATTTATAATGTTAGGGGCCGTATTTATAGTTGTTCCTTGAGGCTTCCTTACTAAAAGCCGCCTTGAATTTGCTTTTCTATGTTTCTATGCAAACAAACTTGTATTTGTTTTCATAGAAAAGCAAATTCAAGGCGGCCTTCAGTAAGGAAGCCTCAAGGAACAACTATAAATACGGCCCTAAATCATTGTTGACCATAGACTTATAATAAACATTAATATTAGTCTATGTTGTGGACCATCTAGTTAGGTACTAAAATCTTAATATAATCTTATACGTATCCACCCAAATTCCCATACTATACAACGGGCGATGGTGGTGTAATGGTCAGCATAGTTGCCTTCCAAGCAGTTGATCCGGGTTCGATTCCCGGCCATCGCACAAAATTTTTAATATTGATTTTTTACCATCATTTTTTTATTTTTCGACGTATAATATCCGAATAATGAGTCATCCATCATCAGCGTAGAGTGAAACTTAAAAATGCAACTGTAATACCATTCATCGTACATACCCATTTCCGGATTACTCCAAGGCTTATTAGAATAATTCTGGAGCAGCAATACTCCCACAGGTATCGAATAATTTTTATCATTCACATGTACTGTCGTCATGTTTACTCCTCTTTCTATAGCAATTTGTACAGATTTGCTCGTATTCAATTCCTTATAATCTACAGTCACATTATGTATGGTATTGTTATAGTTGAACAGGTAAACCACTTGAGTCCCGTTGTCAATGTATAGATGAACAAAGTTATTCAGGTGATCATTTGCGTATAAGATCAAAGCTCTATTGTCATAGGTTCGTAGATTGAGAAGTATCTGATGGGTGAAGATGTTTCTGAGAGCTGTTTCCTCCTCGTTTTTCTCAGATTTTTCACTGGGGTTAAGGAAGTTTCTTCTTACGAAGGAGTCTGGATTGACGAAAGTGAGGGCATTCGTGTTTATGTCTGAAATACATAGGGATTACATGTAAAGGTTTCAATTCTGACGGTGAGCAGTCTGCTGATATTATTCTCTATCCTCAGTAAAAATTGAGACATTTAATTAATGTTCTTCGAGGGCAGAACTAAAGTATTTCATAGATATTTAATTACGTCAGAAAAAACGTCGGGTTGCAACGTTTTCGCTACTGCATTCAAGAAAAAATTCACTTTAAGCATGATTCCTCATGAAGCGTTTGGACTTACTTGTTTCACATAAGGGTCCTTTGTAAGCCCATGGATTTGGACAAATACATTCAAAAGTGCTCCAAAGTTCCTTACACTGAGCTTGATTCTGGCAAGGATTAGGATTGCAAGAGGGTTTGCAATCTTTGATAATTTCGCTTAAATGAACACTCATGTAACTGTATATATCGAGGATTTCTTCGTTCACAACTAGACCCCTGAAACAACCTATTAAGCCCTGTTGAACCGAGGATTTGGCATCCAGGAGGTCTCTGGAAAAATGACAAATCATACTCTTACTGTGATTGAAGTTATTCGATGCAATATCGATATATACTCACGACGGTGCACCTCCAATGAACATTGAACCTTCGAAAGGTCCAAACTCCTCTTCAGGTTTCAAATTCTCCATTTGAGATTCTTCGTTTATCATGAACCTGACATGGTATTTATTATAGTCGATCCAAAGCTTATGCCATTCCCCTCCGTTAAGTTTCCTTTCTGACACTATAACAATCCCCTTGGACACTCCAGTGTTGAGAGTGAAGTTGAACGTTAACTGAAAATCTTTACCGTATATATTAACATCGAATGTCTATTACGAATGAGATGTTTACCGCCGGTCACTGCTACCATGAAGCTAGGGTAGTTTGGCCTTATGGGGGGTTGGTAGAGAAGGATAGCCTTCTTGCCTGTGGTTCTGAAAGAGAAGGCCAGATCACCCTTTCTCCATCCTGGCACTTCGATATAGGACTGGCTTGTAGTGAAGGTGACGACGTATCTCTGGGTGTCTGAAACAAATACCAGTGGTCAGATAAAGTATGAAGTCTTCTACGAGAAAATGCTTTCCATGAAAAATTTCAGAAAGCACTGCCGTGAAGGCAGCAATTTTTGCGCTCATGTTCAATGTAGATGACCGCTTCAGCAACGAATTTGAACATGCACGCAAAAGCTGCTGCCTTCACGGCAGTGCTTTTTGAAATTTTACTGATAAATTACTGGATTTCAGTTCGATCAAATCTGTATTTTTGAAAATATTGGAAAAATAAAACAAGGTTTGGACCTTAATTACGAAGGCCGAATTCGTGAATGGGTAAAATCCACCCAATGATTCCGTAAATATACCCAATCAAAATTTTATTATTCCAATATTTCCAAAAATACAGATCAGATCGAATTGAAATACAGTACTTCATCGAAAAATAACAATTCGAAGTTTCATACAGAATTTAATGAGGATGATATGATAAGAAAATAATAATAATAATAATAATAATAATATTGTCTTTATTTCACCAAATTGAACCTCAAGGGGAAGTTCACCAAGAAGGTGCTCTACCACTTAACCCTTGTTACATAAATAATTGAATTCGAATGACCATTGAAAAACAAAAAAGGAGAATATAATGGAAATGAACAAAATAAAGCAGAACTAAGATAATAATAGAAAAAAAGCATTCAAGACATTGAGTACTACTATAGTTTCTGTAGACAATCAGGAACTTTATACATTTATCGTACGGAAAAGATGAGCCCTGATTTCTTTCCTAAATCTAACCATTGATAATCTTTTATATTCGGTTGGAACAGCGTTGTAAAACTTCCCTATATTATATGAGAAACTTCTTTGAAAGATCGATGATCTGTGCTGGGGACAAGAAAGCAGATTCCTATGCCTCACGTTCAAGTTATGAATATCAGTTCTATACCTCAGTTTCTTGTGAAGATATGGCGGACACTTCTCAATTATGACTTTGTGATAAGTACACAGGGCATAATATTCAAAACAGGTTTTCATAGGCAACCAACATAACTCCTTCAACTTATGCGAAACATGCTCATATTTTCTGATCCCATATACAAACCTAATGCAGCTATTTTGAACACGTTGAATTCGACCTAATGTCTCTTGATCAAGACAAAAGCTATAAACAGGAGAACAATAATTAAACTTGGACAAGACAAGACTCTCACATAGAACCCTTTTTGTAGGGATGGGCAAATACGATCTATGCTGGTACAGCATCCTAAGGGCCCCATAAGCTCTCCGAACTGAACACGCCACATGTTCATGAAATCTTAATGAGCCATCCACAACCAAGCCCAAGTCCCGAGCGTTCTCTACAAAATGTATATTATCACCACCAATTACAGGCCTAAAATTATTTTCAACGAAACTTCTTATATTTTTGGAACCAAAGACCAGAGCGAATGATTTTCTTGAATTCAAAATGACGGAATGTTTCTCGGCTATGAGTGCCAACCGATTCAGATCTTCAATAATTCTCATGGTTGCGGTGTTAAAATCTTCAATGGAGAAATCGAAAAAAAGTTGAAAATCATCAGCAAACATGTGAACCTTGCCGTGACGGATGAACTTGGTGAATTGGCTTGTATATATTATAAATAGAAGAGGCCCGAGAACCGATCCCTGAGGTACCCCACTTAGCACAGACTTAGCAGAAGAGATTTTATCACCCAACTTCACGAATTGTGTACGCCCAGTGAGGTAAGAGCTCAGAAGGCGAAGAGCCTCACCTGATACTCCACAAGACTTCAAAATAGCCACAAGAACATCATGCCGCACAGTATCGAAGGCTCTACTGAAATCCAGCAGGAATAACATTGCACACTTAGAATCATCAATGGACCGAAAAATGTCATCAGTCACATCGAGAAGGGCACCGGTAGCACTGTAACCTTGACGGAAACCTGACTGAGTCGCAGGAAGAATCCCATTCAGCTCAAAATACTCAGAGAGTTGGACTGCCATTATTTTTTCTAGAAGTTTAGATAAACCAGGCAGTATACTGATCGGTCTCAGATCTGAAAGCTCATGTGGACTACCATTCTTTGGAATAGGAGTGACCTGAGCACACTTCCAAGAAGTAGGGAACTTTGAACTGGGTAAAATACTGTTGAAAATATTGACAAGAAATGGAAGAATATGAGGACAACAAATTTTAATGAACGATATCGAGATATTATCAGAACCTGGCGCACTATTCTTGATTTTTTTCAGCTCTGTAATTATATCATTTTCTTCCACTAATCATAGACATTTTTTTTCTCAAATTGTTCTTATGACACGATTATCACGAAATTTCGCATAAAGTTGTCTTTCAGCATCTCAAAACTAGCTGTGAAGTTTTATCAGGACTGAATCAGTATTTCTCGAGTTATACCGAAAAAATCAACGATATCGAGAAGAAAACCTCGAAATTTGACATATTTTTTCCCGATATCTCCAAAACTTATGATCGTATCGAACTAAAATTCGGTACACTGCTGTGAAATATGATGCTTTTTTGGATTTGATGAATGGTTTCCGGAAAAAAAAATTTTTTGGAAAAAAATTTCGAAAAAATTTTTTTTTCAAATTTACCGACAATATGATCCTGACGAAATTTGGCTTAAAGTAGCGCGTCGTTGTACTCCACCTAACTGCCAAGTTTGAATCTAATCGCTCAAGTAGTTTCTGAAATAAAAAATAAATAACTTCAAAATTTCAAGTGCCTACAACTCAGAAACTATTCGACCGATTTGGCCCATTAACGAACTCAACAGCGGCCGGACAGAATCGATTTTGACACCGGATTCGTCATCAGTGAGTCCAACCTAGTCGATTGAGACCATTTTCGGCTCAATCATCCAAAATTACAGACATTTGGACAAAACGATAGCACGCTGTTCCCCTAGAACATGCGCGCAAAAATGCGGTTCCCTATACTGAGTCATAATTCTTGTGTCCCAGGGTCGATAAGACACTTGTTGTTCAAAACCTAGTTTAGCATCACTCATTTTTCTAGACGATAAGTTCAATGCCTTACTATGATATTCCGTAAATTCAGCATTCTTAACGACAAACGTTCATTGAATTAAATCTTACTAATATTATTATTATCAACAATATATTTGAATGAAATGTCCGTATTTCCAACACCTGTGGAATATTTATCCTCACAAATGTCACTTACTTGTTTCGACACATTCTAAAGGACCTAGTGTGATTCTACCCAAAGCATCAGCTGTCAAGTACGGTTGCTGAAGGAATACCATATCAGTTATTCCCAAGCTATTCGCGTTCGTGAAATATCCATAATCTGTCCCCCATTTGTCTTGGTCTAAATCATCACAATTGCACCATTGCGTTGGTTTGTTGCATTGTTTCCCTACAGAACATGGACAAGTTCCCCTGGAAGAGAGAATAATATCATAGAATATATTCCTCACTGTGTTCCCTCATCCTTACCTTCTCACCTCACCAATGTAATCCACAGTTTGATTGGCCGAACTTATAAACCATGAAGAAGTATGCAATTCCAGAGGAGCCTTCAAACAGTCATACCTAATGTACTGACTACAGTTCAACGAATGGGACACTAGTTCTTGAAGCATATCTGCAGTGAATTCCCTATATGTGATACTGAGTGAGAAGTCCTCGTCGGTGGCTGTCCTCACATCGGTCTGACTCTGAAGATTGTGCTCTACTATAGTTTTGGTTGAATCTTCCAAACTCTGGAACTCGCACCTCACGTGAGCTGGTGGAAAGCGACCATTGCCATCTATATCGATCAGGTAGACATCTGGCTTTGTATATCCTGTGAATATAGCATATCCTAATGAAACCAAGGTAGGTATTAATTGATGAAATATCTGAAAAATGATAGCTAAAAAATTCTAGAGAAAAGCAATGACGTGAGGTCAGGAGCTTTCACGCGATTATTTAAATTCCAGATATTGGATCAACACGAAATTTTTATACTTTACCAGATTGTATAGTTTCAATCTGATTCCATTTGTACTTCTTGAGATATTAAAGAAATAAGGTTAAAATTCAATATAGTAAAGAAATCTAACATATTTTTTTTCCTAAAAAAAGTAAATATCGGATCGAATTGAAACATTGTTGTTGAATACTGACTCTAAGGTTTGTGCCAAGTTTCGTTGAAAGTTAATCAATATTTTCAGAGAAGAAAACTTTTTCATCCAAACTTTGAAACATTATCGAATAATGGCCCTACGAATGTCAAAATTGTGTTAATAGGCCCCCAGAATGACATGGATAGAAATATGAATTCATCAAAAAAAAAATTTTTTTTCAAAAAAACTTTCATGGGAATCGAACTAGCTCCACTCACGGAGAATAAGGACACGTATAAATTGGATTTATTCATATTATAATGACGTCCGTTACCAGGCAACGGTACTGTTACCAGGCAACGGTACTACATGGAATTTGACCCTATGTTCCGAATTTGGAGAGAGTTCAATTCCTACCAAAGATTTTTAGCAAATATTTTTTTTCTTGATAAATTCATTTTTCTATTCAGGTCACTCTGGAGACCTATTAGCATAATTTTGGCATCCGTAGGGCCACCAGTTCCTTGATTAAAAATTATTCAAGTACTCCGGACGGACTCTTTGGAAGGCTATAAAATGAAAACAAATGGATATTTTTCATTCTGTTTTCACAGCAGTGTTCAGAAGGAAGGTAAGTTCAACCTTGAAAGATTTCGACAATTTTAGGTGAAATTTTTTTTTCACTGTAGACATGTAAAAAGTAAGTTGAGTTTGAATTTTGGAAATATTTTTTCACAGAAAATCTTAGAAAATTGAGTATATTGAAATAATGCTATCCAATTAAGCAATCGAGAACAAAAAATTCCAATTTTGTAGGTTTTCCGCCATTTTGAAATATTCATTCCGGAATTCTACAGAACAATTGAATTGACCACCAAAAAATACTAAGATATGAGCAAAAACCGTTATTTCAAAGTTCACGTATAAGTCACCACAGTTATCAGAATATTGCTCAAAGTTGACATTAAACATCCTGTATCTCGCTTATGCTTCGAAAACGGAGTATATGTCATTAGGCAAAAATGACTTTCCCAATGTCATCTATACGGCTATATATGTTTGACCAGATTATGGTGAAACACCCTGTATATTAATTGACATTATGACGAAACGATAACGCGCTGTTTCCTAGAACAAGCTAGTGAAAAAACAGTTAATGAGAATCTATAGCTCCTACTCACCTAATAGAGCTAGCTCCTCACAAGTTTTTCTATACTTGGTAAAATGACAATTGGTTCCAATATAGCCCGTATCCTTGCAGTCACAAATCAGCCTATCATCTTTAACGGAACACTTTCCTCCGTGTTCGCAAGTATTTGGTCTCTGACACGGATCGATAAACTTACAGTTGTCTAATGTTACCTCTCCAACAGTTCTTTCAGATTGCAAAATAGATCTAGGCTCGAGTTCATCATCATTAATTATTATCTCTCTCATGCAACCGACAAAGCCAGAGTTGCTACGAGAACCGCTAGCTGCCTTAATTTTGTCCCCAATTGCAAATTTAACTGGACCTAATTTCTCCCTTTTCTCGTTATTGTCTACTTTCAAATAAACCTCCTCATTCCTGTAAATCAAAGTTAAAATGTGCCATATGCCAGGTGTTTTCTTCACGCTGATTAGATGTGTTGTGTTCTGGATGTTATCAGCTAATTCAAATCTAACCTCATCATTGACCACTCTTATTTCCCAATAGAGACCCGACTGAGATTCGCTTGAGGCTAAAACGCTAAGATTGGTACTGCTCTTGAAATAAAACGAAAGAGTCAAGCTGTCGGTAAAATTGTTAGGCCACCAAATATGGGAAGATGAAAATGGAAATGTAACAGGGATTTCTGTGACATCGGCCTCATAAAACTCAGGCTGGAGGATGCCTATGTAATGAACTTTAGGATTCCCCTTTTCCAACTCGTAGATTATTGATATATCGTTGTAAAATACGTATTTTAGGGATCCCACGAAGTTGTTTCTCGACCAGAGCCCCTTCTTCTTCTGCAGCTCTGGTCCACCACCGATATAAATTTCGGGATCAATATACAAAAGCGGATTTCCTTTGATGTCCAAAGACACAACTTCATCATTCAAAACCAGATGTAATTTTTCGTACTCGTGGAAGATAGTCAGGTTGTTCCATTGGTTTAGTTTGAAGTCCGAATTCCTTCCAAGAATGGTAGTCAAAGGTTCTTCGCCAAAGTCCACTTCTACATAGACTGAGTCATTGAATATGGATGCTGCGATGTAGTGGTCGATTCCTGTCTCTCCTCCTGCTGCATAGAATAGAGCAGAATCATCGAACCTTGTCTTGAAGATCATAGAGAATCGATTAACGGATGAATGTACCCGGTCCTTCCAATCGTATACTCTGTATGATACGTAGGACGATCCACGAAGAGTCAATATGGTAGCAGCTGAAAAGAGTAAGAAATTGAAAGAAAAATTGAATGATTCGATATCTTACTAATTAGATAAATTCAACAGACGAATCCACTTCAGTAGTGGATCTGTTCATTTTGTTATCAATCAATGTTTTGTAGGTAAACAAACTGTACAAAACAATACCCATAACATCGAAATGAGTATAATAATGGTTAGTTATCATGAAGTGGATATGAATCATAAAATATAAACATACTGAACATGTCACAATATTCCCCTTCATACTTTGATCCGAAACAATCGCATGTCAAGGTGTTGTAGTGGTTAATACATCTAGACGATCTGAAGCACAGATTTTCTGAAGTATGGCACTTGTCAATGCAACCTTCCTGAACGTTTTCGTGTTTAGTTGCTATCAAGGGCGTTATTGGCAGAAGATCAGAAGCAGATTTTCCGGTGCTAAGGATCACATCTTTAATACATCCCACGAAAGACTCAATGATGTATTTAACACCATGAAGACGTTCTTCCGAACTGAGACCTATAAGTGAAAGCATGAATGTTAAAAGTTACTTTTTCATGATAAACTGAAAAGATATAATACATTCACTTTAACAAAGTATCCCGGTTGGCCATGATTTAGGTCTATCAAGTTTTCTTACTTAAAACTGACGCAGCTTGGCATTCCTGAAATATCGGAAATGTCAAAATAATTCTCAGCGACGTTGCCAAATGCAAATGCCAATTTCTACTCTCAATCTCAACAGAATCATCACGCTTGGAAACTAAAAATGCCGAAGATAGTTTTGAAGAAGCAGAGACAAAGTATCAGGAAGGGCTGTGCAGAATTGAAATTTGCTTTATCTGATAGTCACCCTGATAATTTAGAATCAATAATTCATCACAAGTAAATTCGACGTATATGAGTGAAAACCCAGTGTATCGTTCACATAGATTTCCAAGAACTTTGTATATTGAGTGAGTTCTTTCAAGGTGACACAGGTTTCGTAGTACTACTACATTTTCATACTGGAGTATTTCGAGTTGTGCAACAAGGTATTTAAATGTCTTCTGTACACTTATTTCTTGAGAGTTTCGAAAAGTAGGGAATTCCATAGGTCCGTCTGTTGGCTTAGAAGTTGTTATGTCGGGTTATTCGAGTACTTGTATTTTTTTTCGAATGATTAACTATCAAAAAGTAACGGACTACTCTATCCATTATTTTTCAGTAAAATTTCAACACTCGATGCTTGATTTCCGTACAAGAAAATAGCATAACTGAATTTTCAACCATGTTTATATACGTGAAATATTTCCAGTATTAACAGAGAAAAAAGTTTTTTCAACATTCGCCAGATCTTTGGAATTATTGAATTACCATAATATTTTCTCAAATTCATTATTTTTCCAAAGTAACTACGACCTCTATGTAGAAACGACAACATTGCGTTGATATCTGACAAGAAAATGACTATAACCTAACATTTTCAAAATATACACGGTGAAATGTGTCAGAATGTCATGGCCAACCGGGATAGTTTATAAATGTGAATGAAGTATATTAAGCGCATTCACCTCCAATCAGTATAACTGAAGTAACGTTTGCTGCAACACCGTAGTTGTTTTCGTTGTCAAGTCCCTGCAGATCAGTTTCTTCCTTGATGTTATCAACTGTTGCTGTCAATCTAGCTCCGTGTACATCAATCCGTACCTGAAATTACACCTATTTGAGAAAATACATTCATGAAAAGATCCATGAAATTCTTCACGACAAGAACCCAAATTCAGTCGGAGCATTCTTCCAACAAGCAGGTCTAGACTCAGATATGTCATTTGCTACAGAAGGCTTTCCTTAGTTTGACAGTCATCATGAACTGAATGAGACAGAATACATGACTTTGGGCGTAAGACGCAAAACTAATGTCGGTGTCTGAAGGCCTATTTCCATGAGAAACTCATTCGTTAAAGCCACCGCTGCAGCAACTTCTTGCGTAGATTTCAATGACAGTTACTATCTGAGGCTGGTAGCTATACAGATGCTGTTTTCACCAATGAGTTTCACATGAAAATAGGCCCTCAAACACAGACATCACTTTTTGTCTATCTGGTACAGAAATAGAACTCCCCATTCAAAAGTGTGCGATTTGGCCCTCCCAGTACAGAAAAGGTATGGTAGATAAATGTGGCAAAACTTAATAGGATTAAGTTGAGAAAACCCAAGTTTCAAGATTGTTTAAGTATTTACCGTCACTGAATGCCATTCGTCTCTATTCAAGCCTCGACCTACTGTAAGCGCAGTAGAATGTTTTCCATAAACATGCACCACTTTCAATTGTCCTTGCTGGACTATTATGTACAGAGCGTAGGGTTGAAGTGATACTCCTGCAGGAACTTTGACGTTGTGGTATGCCAACAGTCCATGGGGAAGTCTTGTCCTGAACTGGAAAGATATTTGCCTGCACAGCCTGAAAATATATTCGTTATACTTGTATCAACATTTACCGCTTTCCTGACCTGAGTTGAAATGTTTGAATTATATCTCCATCTATCTGGATGAACGTGTTTGATTGGGCAAACATGAATGTATTCTGATTTCCAGTCTCTTGAAATGTTAACATAGGGCCTCTAGTTTCTTTCGATACGAAGGAATTGTTAGAGACCAATGAAGCAGCTGAAACATAAGAAAAAGTTGAGCAAAATATTAGAGCAACATAACGACGAAGGAAGCTCTACCCAGTTCACAAAGTTGTGGAGGTAGGCAATTTCGAATATTTGAGTAGTGAATATGGAGAAAAATAAATTGGAGTGCTGGTAAATTTTTTGATAGTATGAAGGTCTCAAAAACTTGTATCTTGATTCTGGATGTTGATCATTCAACCTTATTTGCACAATGATCAATGATATTTAAATCAAATTATTGAAAATTTTTATATCTTACGTTTGAGAAGAGCACACCTCCTTAAACACTCAACCTCGGTATTGAACCTATTGTATTCATTTCCACCACAGCCACCCCATTTGAATAAAATACAAGTTTTTGTATTCTCGTCGAATGTCCATTTCGAGATTTGTTTATTGCAGGGTCCTCTATCTGGCGAACCATGGCACATGTATCCATTATCTCTATGAGGAAATCCAAGTGTCAAAGCCAATAAACCACCTAAGATAGTAGTAGTAAGGTACATCCACATTATCTGAAAAAAAAATACGATGAAATTCTAATTTGCTCGTAGGTTATTCGAGTTATTTTTAGAGTTCTAATGTACTTCATATTTCTTTCTTGCAGTACCCTGATGAAATTTGAATCATCTCATTTTTTTCATTGCTGAATCACCAACTATACCTAGAAAGGAGTTAATTGGACCGGTTGACATTTCTTAGAAGCTCCAAAGGATGTTCCTCAGTTTAATTCATTTTATGACCAATTGTAGTCAGAATATATTTGATAAATAGCAAGTCTAGGAATCACCTTATGGAACGTCATAAATTTCAAGCATCGAAAGGAGAAAAATCTAGAAAAACACTGCCGTGAATGCAGAAGGCTTTTGCGCGCATGGTCAATGTATATGACCGCTTCGGCAACGAATTTGAACATGCGCACAAAAGCTGCTACCTTCACGGCAGTGCTTTTCAAGATTTTTTTCGATAAATTTCTGGATTCTGCGTAAACACAAAAACTTCCGAAAGAAACAACTTAGAAACTCGATATTTGTAGAGAAGGTTTGGACCTTAATCACGAAGGCAGAATTCGTGAATGAGTAAAATCCACCCAATGATTCCGCAGATATACCTATTCAAAATTTTATTTTCCCAATATTTCCAAAAATACAGATCAGATCGAATTGAAATCCAGTACTGCACCGAAAAATTACAGTTGAAAGGTTCATACAGAATTAAATGAGGATGATATGATAAGAAAATCACAGAATTTTTTTTTCAAATTGTTCTAATGACACGATCATCACGAAATTTTGCATAAAGTTGTCTTTCAACATCTTAAAAACTAGCTGCGAAGTTTTATCAGGATTGGATCAGTATTTTTTGATCTATACCGAAAAAAACAACGATATCGAATAGAAAACCTCGAAATTTGACTTATTTTTTTCCGATATCTCCAAAACTTGATCGAACCGAACTGAAATTTGGTTTTTTTTAAATTTACTAACAATATGATCCTGACAAAATTTGGCTCAAAGTTGTGCGTTGTAAAACTCCACCTAATTGCCAAGTTTGAATCCAATCGCTCAAGAAGTTTCTGAAATAAAAAATAAATAACTTCAAAATTTTAAGTGGCTATAATTCCGGAACTGTTTAACCGATTTGGCCCATAAACGAACTCGATCGCGGCATTTCGATGTGCTACCTACCCTGAAATTTTCAAGTTGCTAGCTCACTTCGTTCGACAGTTATCGTGTCCACGGCCGGCCGGCCGGACAGAATCGATTTTGACACCGGATTCGTCATCAGTGACTCCAATCTAGTCGTTTGAGACCATTTTCGGCTCAATCATCGATAATTACAGACATTTGGACAAAACGATAGCACGCAAAAAATGAACTCAAAAGAGAAAGATTTGGCGATCTTAAAATCATGAAACTCTGCATGAAGCTTCAAGCTATCATTTTTCGAGCGAAAGAGTACTAGATTTCAATTTGATCCGATCTGTATTTTTGCAGGAATTATATATTATAATAGGTTTTATAAATTTCAGATGAATACATTTAAATAGCGATCTTATTTATTCGCCCTAGAAAATAAAAGAAAACGGTTCTTTTTTCTAAACTGAAATATCTACATAGCTAAGTAGGTTCATTTCTGTCTTAATTTAGACTCCGATTACTGAATATTAATCGATTTCTCACGATGGGTATTCAATTATGTATTTCTGTAGGAACACAAAATACTGGATTGCATTATGGCCTATGCTTATTATATTTATGTCGTAGTTTCCGTAGAAGCTCTTTTATACTTTATTATATGCATCTTTCCTACATGCTGATCCTGTGTCAAATTTTTGTTATCTAAAAAAAGTTTCGGTTACCTAATCAATTTATATCTGACATTATTTGCGCTTCCTATCATGATACTGTTGATTATGATTATGATAAAATGATGTTTTCAATTCATTCGAATTGTTTAGTATCGTGAGCAGGAGAGTACAAACAACAAACTCTTTTGGAGATTATACAATACATAGGTAAAGTGACCTTTTCCCAGATAACGTTTGAAGGGATCGATTTTTTGGGGTATTAAAAAAATATCCTGAAATAAGGCAGAAAACTACCGCTTATCCAAGGATCTTCAAGGTGTCAACTATTGAACGAAGAGGTTTCTTGGTCACGTCTAGAAAAGCACTGGCGTGTAGTCAGCAGTTTTTACGCGCACGTTCAATGGCGGTTTTTCCTGAATTTGGGTTATTACTGCAAAAATTTGAACATAATTATTATGGGTTTGATTCATCATTTTCTCAAATAACCTCCAGGAAGTATTCAAAATCCGATTTCAAAATTGGGGTTTGGGATTTGTCATGCATGCACGAAGTGACAACGTTGTTCATTCATTCATTCATTCCTTTAAATGTCCTCGGCTACTTTGGCCATTTAGACAAGCTTTCAATTTTTACATGTAAACATTGACATTCATTCAGATTCATACCAACTAGGTACTTTTCATTTAGAGACACACAAACATATACCTTCACCATAAACTTTACACAACATCCATAACCTTGCCGGGATTCGAACCCAGTACCTCCGGTTTTACATGCAGGCTATTCAACCCACTGCACCACCGAGGCAGTGACAACGTAGATTAGTAGAATTGCTTTTTCTACTATAGAATAACGAAATATTTATTCCCTTTCTGTGGTACACACGTATTCTGTGTCAATATAACCAAACAATTGCGATTTGTCAGTAACATGACAGTATGACAGTCTGTGCTCTTCTTTTTCTATTCCTTGGTCGTTATCTTCTACTCTAACCAGATCGAAGTATAGCTCTCTCTGTTTTCCTAAGCAAAGTTACACATTTGACGTCCTTTTCCTTCCGAGAAAGCTGAATTTGACGTTGCCATATCGTGCACTCATGACAAATCCCTTCAAATGCAAATTCCTATTTTTATTTTTCAGTTTTAATTGATCAAACATTTTTTTCAAAAATATAATATTGAAATTATATGTTTGAAATGTCATGATCTAAAGGTTTTTCATGAAAATAACTGCATTTTCTTCGAAAGGAAAACCCCCATTCCTTGCCAAAGCGTATTCACTTATCTTCTAATCATATTATCCTGACGGAATTCTGCATGAAGCTTCAAGATATCACAGTTCAATCCAGTACTGGATTTCAATTCGATCCAATCTTACTTTTTGCGAATATTGGAAAACAGAATTTTGAATGGGTATATCTACGAAATCGTCGGGCGGATTTAAACCATTCACGAATTCGACCTCCGAAAGTAAGACTCAAACCTTCTATACTAAAATGTACCGAGTTTCTTAGTCTTTTCTTCGGAAGAAATTATGTTCACATTCATCCTAAAAGCTGATAGTAAACACGATTACTTCCGAAACATGAAATTGTAGAGTAGGTTTGCGGGGGCAGAATTCGTGAATGCATCAAATGAATCCACAGATATAATCATTCAAAATTTTGTTCTCCCAATATTTCCACAAATACAGATTGGATCGAATTGAAATCCATTATTGGATTGAAAAATTACATCTTGAAGATCTATACAGAATTTCGCAACGATAATATGATCAGAAGATCTCAGAATATGGAAAATTTAAAAAGAAAAAAACCTAGAAAAGTACTGCCGTGAAAGCAGCAGCTTTTGCGTGCATGTTCAAATTCGTTGCGCCAAAGCGGTCATCTCCGTTGAACATGCTCGCAAAAGCTGCTGCCGTCACGGCAGTGCTTTTCTAGGTTTTTTCAAATTGTTCTGATGACAAGATCATCACGAAATTCTGCACAAAGTTGCCAATCAGCATTTCCAAACTAGCTGCCAAGTTTAATTCCGATTAAATCATTATTTTCTGAGTTAATCCGGAAAAATAACGATATCGAGAAAAAACCTAGAAAAGCACTGACGTGAAGTCAGCAATTTTAACGCGATTGTTCACATCACGAAATGGCTACTTGGAAATTTCAATGGAATTCAAATGAAATAAGAAAATTCTCAAAAAAAATTTTTTTTTTCAAATCTTCCAAGGATGATTCTTCTTATTGATACTGTCCATCTTCCAACGAAGTTTCAATTCGATCAAATAATTATTTTTCGAGTTATTGAAAATCAAAATTTCAAATGGCTGCAACACAAAAACCATTCGGCAGATTTGGCCCATTAGAGAACATAACCGAGATATTCAGGATAAAACCTAACCTGAAAATTTCAAGACTCTAGGTCTTTCCTTTCGAAAGTTACAGCACACACGGCCGGCTGGACGGACAGAATTAAATTTGATCACGGATTCTTCTTCAGGAAATTCAGTCGGCTTAAAATTCGAAAATTACAGACATCGTGACGAAATGATAACAAGCGCGTAAAAAACCACGAAATTTATATATTTTTTCCCAATTTCTACAGAAATTATTGTTTTATCAAAATAAAATTTGGTACATTACTGTAAAGTATGATTTCCAAGGCAAAAATTTTCTCAGAATTTACTGACGGTGTGATCTCAATGAAATTTCGTGAAAAGTTGTGAGTTGTTATGTTCCAACTAACTGTCAAGTTTCAATCCAATCGTATGAGTAGTTCCTGAAATATCCGGAAATAAATCTCAAAATTTCAAATGTCTCCGAAACCGTTGGAACGATTTTGCCCCCTAACGAACTTAATCTTTGCATTTTGAAATGCGACCAACCCGGAAAGTCGATAGAATCCTCCGTACGCCCGTAATCGTGCGTACGGCTGGTCGGACAGAATCGATTTTGACACCGGATTCGTCATCAGTGAGTCCAACCTAGTCGTTTGAGACCATTTTCGAATATTCGAAAATTACGCACATTCGGACAAACGATAGCACGCTGTTCCCCTAGAACATGCGCGCAAAAATTGATTTTTTTTTAAATTGTTCTAATGGAGAAAGAAAGAAATAACTGGGTGACTCGAAATTTTCAGATTACACCTTGTAACTCTGAAATAATATTTGCGTGAACAAATCTGAATCCATCTCGGATGGATCATGAGCCTCCATATTTAGTGGATATTGCAAATGTACCTAATTACGGAGGACAAAAGGAAATAAATACTTATTTACTCTAGGAGTAACCTTAACACTGTAATGCAATATTTTGTGTGTTGGCGTTTGGTTAAATTATTTTGTATGATTCAGTGCTAATTGGAGTCACATTGTTTGCATAATATATAAACAAATTATGTAGCCTCGTGTATTCTTGAGCACATTGTATCGATTCGAATTCAGTAAATGATAAACATAATACATACCACTGAAGTGAAATAATAAGAAAAAAATTCTAGATAAGCACTGACTTGAAGTAAGGAGCTTATACGCACTTTGTCAAATTCGAAGTTATTTCCTCGAGGAATTTTGCACGAACTCTCGCGCCTTCACTTTTTAATCAAGAACTAAATTTCGATTCGATCTAATTGGTATCTTTGAAAACATTGAGTCTCTAATAACTTATTTCCGAAAGTTAATATGTTCATAACCAATCGTAGACACAATAAGAATTCATTTAAAGACAATTTTATTTTGCCCTCATTCCTTGTGAAAAAACGACGGCGCGAATTTTCATATAAAACTTCAGATTGAGCATTCAAGAAAAGAACCTAGAAAAGCATTGGCGTGAAGTCAGCAGCTTTTACGCGCATGTTCACTTTGGTGATATCCTTTGATCATGCGCGCAAAAAATAGAATTTTGAATGGGTATCTCTACGGAATCATTAGGCGGATTTTACCCATTCACAAATTTGACCTTCGTAATCAATTCGTTTCTCCCGGAAGTTATTGTGTTTACGGTCGGTCGTTAGGCCGACAAAATTTTATTTTTCTAATATTTTCAAAAATACAGATTAAATCGAATTGAAATCCAGTATTTTATCGAAGTTCGAAGGTTTATGCAGAATATCATGCGGATAATATGAACAGAAAATCACAGAATATTGAATATCTGAAAAAAAAATTTGACTTTTTTTTTCAAATTGTTCTAATGATACGATCATCACTAAATTTCGCAGAAAGTTGCCTAGCAGCATTTCCAAACTAGCTGTCAAGTTTATTTCCATGGAATTAGTATTTTTTTGTGTTATTCCGGAAAAAGCAACGATATCGAGAAAAAAACACGAAATATTACAAATTTTTTTCCGATATCTCCAGAAATTATGGTCGTATCAAAATGAAATTTAGTACACTGCTGTAAAATATTATGTTCAAGGTATACGCTGAAATTTTTTTCGGATTCAATGAACAGTTTCCGAAAAATAAATCTTTTCGAAAATAATTTCGAAAAAAACTTTTTTCAAAATTTACTCACAATGTGATCTCAACGAAATTCTGTGAAAAGTTGTGCGTTGCTATGCTTCAACTAACAGTCAAGTTTCAATTCAATCGCATGCGTAGATACTGAAATATCAAGGAATTCATCTCAAAATTTCAAACGACCATAAACCATTCAACCGATTAGTCCCATTAACGAACTTAACCGCCGCATTCCAATGCGCGACCTAATCTGAAAGTTTCAAGCCGGGAAAAAATTCGGAAATTACAGACATTTGGACAAAACGATAGCACTTTGTTCCCCAGAACATGCGCGCAAAAAGGAACAATTGTAAGAAATACTAGCCGAGACCAACTGGAATTTCACAATTCACATTAAGTCAAAAATAGGTACGTAGAGAGGCCAACCACATATATAACAGAATAAAACAACGTCGCGTAGGTATCTGACAGGAAAATACTATAGCATAGACAATGAGATTATTTCATCTATGGACTATACCCAACATTTTCGAAATATACACGGTGAAAAGTGTCAAACTTTCGTGGCCAACCGAGCGACTTTATAAAAGCATTGTATAAAGACTTTATATAGCTAGGTATTTACTATTTAATAAAATATGAATGTGTGTAAAAAAAAGGATTTGACAATCCAAATCTAGAAAGGCACTGACGTGAAGGCAGCAGCTTTTACGCGCTTGTTCACTTTGCGAAATGGTGACTTGAAAATTTCAGTGAAATTTTAAAGAAATATAAAAATTTTCAAAAAAAAAAAAATTTTTTTCGAACTTTTCCATTCATATTTCTTCCTATTGACAATGTTCATTTTCCAACCAAGTTTCATTTCGATCAGATATATATTTTCCGAGTTATTGAAAAATCAAAATTTAAAATGGCTGTAGCACAAAAACCATTCGGCAGATTTGGCCCATTAACGAACTTAACCGAGATATTCAGGATCTTAACCTAACCTGAAAATTTCTCTCAACTCTAGGTAACAGCGCACACGTCAATTTTGACCACGTATTCTTCATCAGTGAGTCCAACCTAGTCGTTTGAGACCAATTTCGGCCCAAAATTCGAATATTACAGACATCGTGCCGAAATGATAACGCTCTGTTCCCTATAGCAAGCGCGTAAAAAGATATTGAAAAGATTGATTTATTATTTTTGCGAAAAGCAGGCAGGCATGAATTCAAATTATTGGCTATCCAAAAAATGCAATCTTTACTCAATGACACTTCATCAATCCATTCACATTGATATGACCTTCTTTGATGTCCATTCTTGTGCATTATCTTCATCAGAAATCATTTTATAAGCAACTAAATCATCAAATCGATCATTGACAGCATACCATATTGTTTACTATTTGAAGTATTATTCGTAAAATATTAATGATAAATTATTGGAACTGCACTTATGTTCAACATTTTTCGGTTTTAAATCGGTAGGAGTTTCCAACCATGTTTTACGATCAGTAGATTGTGAGTAACAAGGAATAGTTATGAAAAATTAAAAAAACAAGGACTGAAGAAAAGAAATTTGCAGATAGATAGTTATAATATAATATTTTCATTCTGATAGGAAGCTATCTACTCTGATTGAGTTATTATGTAGGTGTCTAATATTGTAGTGGTATAGATCACGACTCTTCATAGTTCATGAAAAATTTGGGAAAATGCAAAAATCTTCAATATCCTTGAAGATTTGCAACTACATCTCGGCAAGTACATCTTATCTTCATCTCATTATGTACATTCGAAAATATGCAACTCCCACCTAAGAATTAAAATCGTAGGACGGAATTTCTGGCTTTAAATAGAAAATATCTCGTTTCTGTTGATATTTTTAATAAATGGATATCAAGGCATCAAGGGTATTTCGTGTCCAACATATATTAAGAGGTTGTTTTCTACGAATGAGTTCGCCGTTTAATAATGGTTTCAGGAAAGTTAACAATATAGGAGTGAAAATTTGAGTAGAACTTCTAAAAATTCATCAAAGCGCAAAACAATTCAAATAAGAATATGAAGAGAAACTAAAAATTCAACTCTGTTTGAATGATTTTTCCCATTTTTCCGCGCATGTTCTGGGCTATCGTATTCTCCAAATGTCTTGTATTTTTTTTATTTTCTCCCAAAAATGACCTCTAACGACTATATTGTAGAAACGACTCAGAAACTCGATATTTATAGAGTAGGTTCGGGGCCTAATTACGAAGGTCGAATTCGAGAATGGGCAAAATCCGCCGAATGATTCCGTAGATATACCCTTTCAAAATATTATTTTCGCAATATTTCCAAAAATACAAATGAGATCTACTTAAAATCCAGTACTTGATTGAATAATGACAGCTTGAAGGTTCTTGCAGACTTTTGTGAGGATAATATGATTGTATTGCAAACGCGATTTACTTCCGGATGGAAAGATCTGGTGATATACTCATCATTTTATCCAAACTGTCATTATTCAATCAATTAGGTACTGGATTTCTATAAGGGCCTATCGTAAGCACATAAATTACCGAACACTAAGAAACTCAATATTTGTAGAGTAGGCTTGGGGCTTAATTAGGAAGGTTGAATTCATGAGTGGGTAAAATCCGCACAATGATTCCGTAAATATACCCATTCAAAATTTTATATTCCCAAAATACCAAAAATACAGATAAGATCGAATTGAAATTCAGCTCATGATTAAAAAAAACAATTTGAAGATTCATATGCAGAATTTCGTGAGGATTATATATGATTAAAATATTTTCAAATATTCAATAAGTAAATGTGAGTTTAACGAAGTCAGTACGTGAAAAGATGCCCGCTTTAGCAACGAATTTTAACGAGCTCGTAAAATCTGCTGACTTCACATCAGTACTTTTCTACAATTTTTGAAGTTTAATATTTGATATGAAATGCAAAAGTAATCTTCATAAAAATTTTTTCTTATTATCTACGGGAAAATATGGAAAAATAAACCTCACTGTTAACATAATTCCAATCAATTTCACCATTCTACAGAATTTCGGGGTGATTCTGAAGATTGATATACAGTGTGTCCGGTATATGTTATGTCGCGAGTGGGCTTATTTTTTGGTTGAAATTTTATGCGAACAAACTTTGCGTTAACTTTGCTATCTAAGGGTTGTTCAGATTTCAAAATATTTGTAGGCGCTCTTTCCAAGGAACAATAGTACCAAATTTATATACTTTTGATTTATTACAAAAATCGAATTAGTAAATCGGTAGAATCTACCAAATGATTTTATAGGTACATCCATCCGAATCTCATTTTTCCAATATGCACAAAATATAGTTTAGATCAAATTGAAATGTGGTACTTGAATAACAGCTTGCAGTTTCATGCAAAATTTCTTAACAAAAATATGAAATTTGATTATCCAAAAGCCGTTTCAGCGGGTTACGGCAAGTTCCAGTACCTTCTTCCTGCAATTTCCGTAGTATACA
Organism: Myrrha octodecimguttata; assembly: GCA_958510865.1. Classification (NCBI taxonomy): domain Eukaryota; kingdom Metazoa; phylum Arthropoda; class Insecta; order Coleoptera; family Coccinellidae; genus Myrrha; species Myrrha octodecimguttata. The sequence goes on along the minus strand of OY294056.1, from coordinate 71,213,185 downwards.
ACTCAAATTTTGAATTAAAGCATCACCTTTTTTACTCTTTTTGGTACTGATAAAAACACATTTTTTCTAATCTTACGGAACAAATTGACCAGGCTTTGATTTTATTGTATTTTTGATAGTTCCAACTTCATTTCGGAATTTTCAATAGATATCGCATGTGGTGTGTGCAATCATTAATAAATTACAGGTTCGAGCCAAGAAATACGCCAAAGAATTAAGAACAACCCTGCACCCTCCGCATTTACATGATATTCGGTAATCTAATTATTATTGAAAAGGTATGCATCTCAATGCCCAGATGATGAGGCTCCTCCTCTTCGTTGGCTCAAGAAGATTGTATCCATTATAAATAATAGGATCAATTTAAGATGTATTAAAATGACTTACCCTTCCAGACCGGAAGCCCACGTGACGTCACTTAACAATTGAATTCGTTCTTATTAGCCACTTAAAAATAATAGGTTTATCGTCTGCAACTTGATTCATAAGATGATAAATAATTAGTTATTTCAAACAACCACTATCACAGTATTCCAAGATGCCTATCATCACAATTATTTATTTTCTCGAATCGTCCGTGAGAATTCCGAACATCTTAGCGCCGCAAAATTGAGTTCTGTGGTCCGTTCTGCGGAGATGATTTTGGCCAGGCTGCTTCTATGAGCTCGCGCTATACTAAGCCTTCACTTCAACTGAGACATCGTTGTGTTTGTGATAATAATTGGATGCCCTACCACTGATGTAGAAAATTTTATTTATTTGCATTGGAGAGATAAGTATGTGGAAATTCTATCGAGAGAAATTTACGATAAGCTGCAGGATTCAAAGCAGAAAATGTGTTTTCTTGAGTGCCCTAAAACAAACTCTACAGGCATGATAATTATTTCTCAAAAAATCCATAACAATGTTCTGTGAGAGATGAAGGTTCATTTGGGAAAATATGAAATTTTAAATTCAAATTTCAAATTGCTACAAAAATAGTTGATACTAGGTTTGTGACGACGAAGATTCCCTTCATCCCAATGAGATTCTGAATATGGAAAGCTATTTGATTAAGTTTATTTGTGAATTCTAAAAGCTTAGAATATGACGATGAAATTCTAGAAAAGTACTCACTTGAAGTCAGCAGGTGCAAGCGTATGTTCAAATTTTTTGCCAAGGTGTTAATGGATTCTACATCTACTTAGTATTATAGCTTTGTTTGTGGTTTTGATACGCAAAATTGGAGTTTAGATTTTAGGTAGGGATATTTTCACGAAATACTTCTCCAATTTTATGTACGATAGAGTTAAAATTTTCCTATTGATGTGAAATAAATTTCATTTAGAACTTTAAATGGAAATTTTCACTTTTAAGTTTTTATGAAATTTTACTTTCTTTTCAATTTTTCTGATGACACGATCATCACGAAGTTTTGCACAAAATTGTGCATCAACTAAGTACAAGACTACAATTTGAATGGGTTAAATCCACCCAATTATTCTGAAGAAATCACCTTTCAAAGCTTTATTTCTCTAATATTTGCGAAAATATGCGTACTATAATGGCTCAAAACCATTTCAGTCAGAAAATCCAAAACACACTAATTTCAAATAGATATTTTGCGAAGAAAAATATGGTATACGCCAATGTTTTTTTTTTCGCGTGATAAAAACGATCATTGAACTGGATTTTCACAGGATAAAGGGAAGTGGTTTCTGAAACTAACGCCGATGTTTCGCGGATATATTTCCACTTCCTCAGGGCTACAGCTGAGAAAATCGAAGATTAATTCAACTACTATATAAATTAACATAAAATTGAAAATTACATCCTTTTTTTCAAGGAATAAAAACTAAAATAATACAAGTCCGTCTAGTTCAAGTATTATCGAAAAACTATGTATCGAGTTCACTTGATCATACCACGTACAATGATTACTAGTCTCTCTGAAAAATTATGACCTAAAAACAAGAAACAATTATATATTACACTTACCAAACTTAAAGTTATATTTTTTCCATATCAAGTCTCAAAATCAGTATAGTGAACAAAAATAACCAGAAATAGGCAAGAATTAGGAACACATTCCATTGAAACAACTCTCAAGATACAATATATCACTTTTAAGATTTGCCTTTTTGCGCGTTTGTTCTGGGGAACAGAGCGTGCTATCGTTTTGTCTAAATGTCTGTAATGTTCGAATTTATCCCGAAAATGGTCTCAAACGACTAGGTTGGGCTCACTGATGACGAATCCTGTATCAAAATCCATTCTGTCCGATCGGCCGACGACATAATCACTGACGAAAGAAGCAAGCTAGCGACCTGAAACATTCAGATTAGGTCGTGCAATGAAATGCGGAGGTCAAGTTCGTTAATGGAACAAATCGGTCGAATGGTTTCAGAGTAATGGTCATTTGAAATTTTGAGATTAATTTCCTGATATTTCAGGAACTACTTTTGCGACAGAATTGAAACTTAACAGTTAGTTCCAGCATAACAACGCACAATTTTCACAAAATTTCGTTGAGGTCACACTGTCAGTATATTTCGAGAAAAATGTTCATTGAATCCGGGAAAAACTTCTGCTCGTTACCTTGAACATCATATTTTACAGCAGTGTACCAAATTTCATTTTATACGACCATAATTTCTAGAGATATTGGGAAAAAATATATAAGATTTCGTGGTTTTTCTCGATATCGTTGTTTTTCCGGCATAACTCAAAAAATACTAATTCAATCTAAATGAAACTTGTCCGCTAGTTTGGAAATGCTGATGGGCAATTCTGTGCAGAATGACGATTGGCGAATGAAGATAAGCGCTACTCCCTCTGGTGGCTATCCGAGTAACCCGAGGTACAGACATTATCATTGACAAGTTAAAAGAAATGTTAAGAAAATGAGAAAGTTTATGCATTTTTCTTGGCGTTTGTGTGATTTTCACAAGTGCTTCTACTTCTACTGAGGAAAAGCAAACTCAAATGTCCCTTCCCATAGGTTTCTACAGCCCGGTAAAAAATTTGGAGTTATGGTGAAAGAAACTTCCTTTAACAAAAAGAATCTATAAAATCCAACAAACAAGATGTATGAGAGTCTGTTACCTGCATTTTCCCGATGATGATCATTTTTATAAAGGTAAGCACGAATTGCTCATGAAATATAAGATCACATTCATGAAGACATTTTTTTCCAGGCCCATAATCCAAGCAGAGAAATTTACTCAAGAGGAATGCTATGCTTTCCAGGAATCTGCCTGTTGAACTGATTATTATTGAACAACGTAAATGTTCTAGTGATAGAACTGACTATTGAAAAAAAAGAGTCTCAACAAGGAAATATCTGGTGATGAATACTCTTCGCTCAAAGTGCTTCTGCCGACAAAATCAAAGTTGTACAAGGCTTTTTTATTACAGCTTTTTCATGACCAATCATATGAGTGTTGGAAAATTTATTTGTCAATCCATAATGAATAAAGCTTACGGTACAAGTAGCATTCGTTTCATGTGAATGTATTCATTTTATTCACAATATATTGAGTATTTAGTCATTCCCTATAAAAATAGTAAAGTTATGAGTATTTGTCTACTATTTCAAAGTGTATGTTTTACAATACTATCTGTTTTTCAACTTTCAAGACAGCCTAAGGAATCCACCAAAGTCAATCTTGCCATTTTGATCTGAAAATAAATAATATTAAAATACTGTCTAACCTTGGAGATATCCCCGTAATTTTAGAGTTTCTACACTCAATTAGATTGAAGAATGATACATACTTACTTTTTAAGAATGGAATATGTACTCCCAGTAATACTCTCGTCAACTATAAAAGTCTAAAAAGTCTTTGAATAAATCGTGAAATCAAAAATTATCAAACCAAACACTAACAAACAGTACAAAATCGACTATCAAAACAAAATATATGTCTGTATGTAAGGTTCTAAAACTGGCCACCGTGGCGCTGCAATCTTAAATTCAGACGCCAAGATTTTTAAGAAACAATTTCAATTTTTTTTTTAAATATTCAATATCCTGTGATCTTCTGATCATATTATCCTCATGATATTCTGTATGAACCTTCGAGCTGTCATTTTTCGATAAAATACTGGATTTTGATTCGATTTAATCTGTATTTTTGGAAATATTGGAAAAATAAAATTTCGTATGGGTATATCTGAGGAATCATTGGGTGGATTCTACCCATTCACGAATTCAGCCTTCGTAATTAAGGTCCAAATCTACTCTACAAATATCGAGTTTCTAAGTTGTTTCTTTCGGAAGTTATTGTGTTTACGGTCGTCCGCTAGGCAAACATTTCTAAAAATGCAGATTATATCAAATTGACATTCAGTAGTTTTTGGAAAAAAAATTTACTTCACGTCAGTGCTTTTCTAGGTTTTTCTGGTTGTTTTGTTCACTATACCGTTTTTAAGACCTGTTATAGGAAAACATCATCTTAACTTTGGTAAGTGTTATATGTATCTAATTGTTATTTGTTTTTAGGTCATAGGTTTTTAAAGAGCACCTATAGTACTACTTAATAATTGTAGGTACGTGATATGGTCAAGTGAACTCCATTCATGATAAAGATGGACTTAGTGTTATAGTTCTGTTATTCCTTAAAAAAATCTATTTAAGTCTCAATTGTACATTCATGGTAGTTAAGTTAATCTTCAATCAGCTCTGTTGTAGTCCTGAAGAAGTAGAAATATATCAGCGAAACGTCGACATTAGTTGAACTAAGTGATGATGAATTTCATAGGAAATGGAACATCATATTCTGTTAAAAATAATTTTTATCATTCACTTCGGAGAAAATAATTCTCTCTTGATTTTCGTTCATCCTATGCATGATTACCTAATGAAAAATAGAAACATTTCGCTGCATTAATATCATTCGGACATGGTATATAGCAACTTCCTTCATGAACAATCAGGAATTTACTTACTCATTCCATATATCTGATATATTAATGCTGAGAAATGTTTCTTATTCTTCACAAAAGATGTAGTTATCGCACTTTTCTAACATGAAGATGAAAGTTTGACGCGAATGAATATCATGAATTTTGAGCTCCCTACCTCAAATCTTTATGTATTTTGTTATTTTTTGAACCAAATTGATGAAAATTACATTTTTGGATGACCAGAACAAATATATAAGTAAATAAATAATGAGTCAGAAAAATCCAGCAATTTTCTCGATTTCAGTATAAATTAAAAATAATAAACCCAGAAATATATGATTGTCAGGTTACAATAATTAGGTACTAATACTTTTTTTGTTCATATATGAGATAATCGAGGTCGAGTAATATACTCATTTAAGTATACACGCAAAATTGAACCCCACTTATTTATTACCTAGTTGGTTTTCTGAATCATAAATACCTACTCGTCTTTACCTATATATTTCCAAATGGAAATTATAAGATCTACATACTTTATTCGCATTTTATTCCTGATACATATTTGTATTTGGGGAAAGTAGGGGAAAAGTCGATGTGTACAATAAAGATATGATCTCCACTTATTAAGGGAGAAAATTGGTAGTTTTGAGCTATATTTATTTTATTTAAATGCAGATGTGAAAAAAAACCGCTGAAAGATACTGAAAGTATCCGTCTTTCTGTTGTCATACTCATAACTTTCGTTTATTTTTCACTTTTCATAATAATAATCAACAAGTTTCGAATAAACTACAAATGAGTACAAATAGAATTATCTTTCACACCCCGGTGGCCAAAACAATCCTTGGGATAATGTTTCTTGTTGCCCATATTTAATTTAAATATTCTAGGTTCTGATTGAATTCATGTTATCTACAATGAAAGCCGCCAAAATCAGGGATAATTTGAAAATCCGGAAACACTCGTTGCAATTCATACATTATTAACTACAGTGACTTTATAAAGTCAGTGTTGCATGAACTCTCCTTAAATGATAATTCAAGTTGCATTGAATGCGATTTATTTTTTTCAAAATATATTATTATTTCCAAAATATCGTTCCCGAATATCGAATATCGAAAGTTGTGCATGAACAACAACAACAAAATTGTAATGGTCGTCTTTCATCAGGTGCATATACTGAAAACCTCTTTGAACTGACTAATTTTTCAAAAAAAAAATTTGTTTCTTGAACTTCTGCATGCCTGTAAAGAAGATACAAAGACCTTGCCAAAAAAATACCACACAGAGGGTTTATGGGGATGGCACAGGATGCAACAAAAATCCTTCAAAAATGCATAAAAATTTGGTGAAAGTGGAACAAAAATTGACCTATTCCAAGATTCCGTTCCCATATATTTCTCTTCTGAGAAAATGAATTTGTTCCATAATTTTGACGCGCTCGTATAGCAAGGATAAAATTATTCCGGCGTGCTGTTACTGTTGCCGATAAGTGAGCGTTGGCCTTAATTTACAACCACAAATCATGAAATATTTAACCCTTTGAATGAAGAACTTATTCATCCAATTCAGCCAAAAAACTCAGATTCATATCATAAAATCGAATTTCAAATTCAAATGAGGTGACGAGCGACGAGGACAGTTCAAAATGGAAAATATTCTATGATCCTTCAGTTTAAATTCATGTCAACAATTCATTACAAACGATTATTTCGAAGTACAATATTCCAGTGCATCACCAAGGTTAAAGAAGGTCGAACAATAGCAAAGATTTAAGATATAATAATTAACATTCCATCTAATCTAAATATAATATTCCGAAAAAAAATATGGCACTAAAAGCTTCGCACCCTTGCTACTGCGCATACAATAGGACTATGGATTTGAGAACCCCAAGAAATGTGAAATTAACAGCTTTTTTCAGGAGGTAAAAAAACAAGCAAATGATGAGCCTATTTTATACCTCTGTTATTTTGTTTTACAGAAGTTTTGCCTTTCGAACTATTCGAGATCGGTTACCCATAATCCTAACCAAAACAATTGATTGTTTATCTCAGAAAAAAGAAGATATTGGTAGAGAATATGGTCCTGTAAGTGAATAAGTTCGTAAATTGTATAATTCAATATATTCCTTGAAAGTCCCTGCCATTTGCATCGTGGTCCATGTCTAGAAACCAGTACCACATACCAGTTGGTCTGTGCCAGTACCCCTAGTATATCTTGTCTATGTAAGGATCCTCTCCATCAAAGATTTAGGATATTTGATATTTTCAGGAATCTAAGGAAGAACTCAAAACAATTATCGGAAAACTCTCTAGATTGAAATATGAAATTCAGACTAATAAACCGCTGAGGAATATAAGATCCCATGCAGCTGATGCAACAGTTTATAATGAATATATTCGAGAAAGGGATGGAATGGAGGGTGAACCAACTCCGTTCCATACCATTTGGTTATTGGTAGAATGTTACATGTATAGAAAAATTTGGGAAGCTTTTGAAAAAACGTATGTTGCTTGTGAATATCTATATTTATGAATGTTTCGAAACTGAATCCACCTAGGTTTCTGTTTTCATTAAACTTCCATTTTTTATTCTTTGAAGACAAGAATCATTCGAGAATCCATAGAAGTCAATTTGATTATGATTTTCAGGAAGAACCTGAAAGACTTTGATCCTTTTCGGTACAATAAAGAAGAATTATTTTACACTGGACTGCCTCAGATCAAAGAAACTGTAGCACACCTTAAAAAGCTGTCTGCAAATCCTGTTGCTAATAAGGAAGACTTCTGTTCCTTACTGGAGGTTTGTAATTTAAAATATGGAAAATTTGAATTATTGGTTGAATTTTCATTGACGAAAGTTTACTCAACACATGATTTCATTTTAGATCATTTAGGACCATACTCAAACCCAATTATATTTTTCAATGAATGTATTTTGATTCAACAACCTTTCTACATATAGAATGATAGGATTGTTTTACTCTCAACATTTATATTTATTTCACAAAAACCCTTGTCCCACATGAAGTGCCAAAATTCAATTTGTTTTCTACTAAATTCAGCTGTTACCTTAAAGATTGCTACTTTCAGTTGGTGCTTGAAATATATTTAATTCCAGTTTCATTTTAATCACAGTATTCAACTAAGTTTTCGAGTCACTCACGTTTGAAATAATTTAGGTGAATTTATGGAGTAACAAATGTGATCTGTCGTTGAATCCAGATGGAGTAAAACCAATCCTTGGTGATCAATTAAGTCAACTGTCAAAGAACATCTTGATCAATGACTCAGAAAAAATATGGAAGGTACTGCAAACCGCAGAAGGAGACACTGTAGGTGAGGAAAGTTCTATCTGTACATAAAATATGTGTGAAGTCCTTGAAACTTGTAATTTTTAAGGCAGGGGCATGATTACCTTATCTTATATTGAAGTTGTTTCCATATTTTGATGTTATTGCTTCATTCTCTGTAATTCTTGCTTCACTTAAAGCCAATATGCAAATTTGGACGGATTTCTGCTAAGAAATCTGTGGATTCCTTCACATAAAGGATTTGCGTTGAATCTTAAAAGTATATACTCCAAATAGCACAGGGTTATGTTTGTGATTAAATTTGATTTTTCCATGTAAATTTGTCCAAATGATGATAATAAGGTCTTTATTATGATACTTCAGAAAGAGTTTTTATTACAATAGTCAGACCGAGATTTAGCTCGCACAATCTTAGGTGAAATAGCTTCTGTGTACAAAACTATCAAATTAACCCAAAATTATGCGCCTAGTCCACCATCTAACCTTGCAGAATACAAACAAAAATCAAAAAATTAAAATATTAAAGCATAAAACGTACTTTCATGAGCATAATAGCTGAACTGAGATCAATCCCGCCGCAAACCCAAAATATGAATATGATCAAAATAATCCATCTCAAAAAGAAATTCGAAATTTTGACTGTTTTTCCGACCAAATAATTAAACTAAAAACATTGCGCATTCTCACTAACAAAATAGATCGTTAAAAAAAAATGCAAACAAATCTATCTGTTGCCTCCAAACTACCACCTTATTGCCTCTGTTTTAGCTTGAATTTTCATTCAATACCCAAAATAATACTAGGTAGCTAAAGTCCATTGTTGGCTAACTTTACGACTAAATATCTGAAAGCATTAAGCTCAAATCATCAATTCACTCAAATTCATGGAGCAGTACTGTTCATTCATAGGCGTTTGGTTTAACCTTGAAATTTTCAAAGGTGCAGTTATACAGCAAATAATATAAAATAAGAATAAGAAGCAACCAATCAAAATGCAGCTTTTTTGAAAATTAAAAAAAAGCTGCAATTTGATAGGTTGTTTCTTATTCGTATTTTATTTCCTGTATGAATGTTCCTTTCTTACCAGAGATTTATTTTGCATATGGTAGATTGGTGGAAATTCAGGGTCTTCATATTCAAGGTTGTCACGATGTCCAATTTTTCATTTATAAAATTGGCAAGTTTTGAGTATTTGTTTCCTATTATGACTACAAGAACATGAACAATAAAAGAAATTGCTTGCTTTTATTTGGAATAATATTTGTAACATTTGCATGTATTCAGTTCATTTCCTGAGCTGCTATTCTTTTCTTAAATAATGCTGTTCTTAGTCAATGATATGTTAGTCCTGTTCAGTAATTAATAGTTATTAATCCCTAATGTTTATGTTTTCATCGCATGCCTGTGCTAGTTTCCTAACCTGAGTTCATTGCATTCATTAATCAGTTCATTGAAATAAGGTAAGTTTTAAATGTTCGTACTTAATTTATTGACAGAAAATGTCCTCTTAATAAACTTGCGCAAAAGTTTCTTGATTCTATTCATTTTTCAGATATCGTTTTGGATAATGCAGGGGCAGAATTACTTTCAGATCTTTGTGTAGCTCACTATTTAACTACAAAAAACTTAGTCAAGAAGGTGAATTTTCATGTTAAGACCTTACCGTGGTTCATGTCAGATGTAATGGACAAAGACCTTAAATGGATGCTGAAGGAGCTACGTGAGCAAGATTGTGAAGTAATGAAATCTTTTGGTGACTATTGGACCAAAAATTTCGAAAATAATATCTGGTTCGTAAAATGCAGCGATTTTTGGACTTTACCTGTAGAATTTGAAATGATGCAAAAATATGATAGACAACTTTACGAAAGTTTGTCAATGTCTAAACTCATAATCTTCAAAGGAGATTTGAACTATAGGAAATTATTAAGGGAAATTTTCTGGAGTCCTCAGACACCAATTGCTGTTGCTCAAGGACAGTTCGCGCCGTCCAAACTTTGTGCAATCAGAACGTGTAAGGCCGAAATAATTTGTGGATTGCCAGAGGGGTTGGCAGAAAAGTTAGATGTGGAGGATCCATTATGGATGGAAACTGGGAACTACGGGGTTATTCAGTTTTCTGACAAAATTGTTCCCCTTTTAGATAAAGGAGACCTCGAGAATTTAAAAGATATGTTTCATCACTGGAATCCTAAAAACAAAGATACTATCACTATTCTTTGAATTTAGATTGGAAAAATATTCTGCTTCAAAATATGCTCCGGGTTTTTCCAAAATAAAAAAAAAGGTTTGAATCAAAGATTCAGGATTTTACTTGAAGATTGTTATGAGCCTAATGAAAAAGAATAAATTCCGTAATCATCAACCTAAAGGACCAGAAATTGCCTGCTGCAGTAAATGTGGCGAACTACATGCGAAAATTCAAATCATAGTAACTCAAAAACCAAGAATCTTAACATATCATTGTTGTATATATTTGAATAAAGTAGATTTCAAAAATCCAATGTATACAGCGTTTCATACAAAAACATGTTATCAATTAATTTACTTCTTTCAGGCTTGTGAAAATCTTCAAGAAAAATCCTTCAACTTTCTTCATTCTGACTTGTTCTTTTTCTGTTTCAATGAATCATTGTTCAAGGGGGTGGTAAAAAAATATACTCAAAGAGATTTTTCATTACTGGAACTTTTAAAAGAAAGGTGAAGTGAATAATAATTAGAGAATTTATATAGGATAAGTGTTTTCCTTCAAGTTATGTATATTTGAATTTCTAACTTGTAAATATTTCCTATTAAAGAGCCTCCAATTCATGATTATGTCTCTGTACATCGTGATTCAGGTTGAGATCATCTCCATTTTCAGCAAGAAAAATATCCAAGAAGAATTGTAGGTTATTTTGACCACTCAGATAGTCTTCAATTGGTTTCGTGCGTCGTTTGACATTTGTCATACGTTGGAGGTAAAACAACCTCACTTACCCGCTTTGTTTATGTTAAGAAGTACAGCATTTTCAACAATTTCAGGATAAATTCACAAGTTAAAATGATTTATATTAATAGAATTGGTGAATAACTAGACCTAGTTATTGTTTCGTTGTGAAATACAACATAAATACACCGAGAGACGAAGGAATCCGATTTTTCAGATATATTGTAGTGTAGACTTTATATTTCAATATTTGCATTTTTGACCCATTCCCCTAAGTTTTATCTGGTATTGGAAGAAATAGAATACTATGTTAACTATCCCAGAGGAGGCAAACATCCTATATTCACGCCATAAATTAAAAAACTGTTCTGACAAAGTAACAAACTATGATAGAGTTTGTTGGAGGCATTTCCACACTGCTTAAGGAATTATGTTAAGACTATCTATTTAATTCGTTCTGTTTAATTAGTTGACTCATGATGAGATAAGTATGATAAGAATATTTCCTGTTTGTTATACACATTTCAAGAATTATATCTTGTCGACACTACAATAGCTGGCGTTATGAATGACAAACCCATTCTGAATGGTTACCTCTCGCATCTCCATATGATATATAAAGGCAATTCGTTATATAATAGATTTGTCAAAATATTGCAAGCATTTTATAATAATAATGAATCAGATAACTTTCTCTGTTCTCAACCGAACACGTTCCGATATGGCTTGACTACTCAAGGATAAAACTTCTACATTTTGTTGTTTCTAATTGACCTTATTGTCAATTATTAAAGATTATGAAAGCCCGAATGTTGCATCTGCATAATAAAAAAGCATTTTATATGGATAGTAAAGAATTTTTTTGAGGATGAATCGAAATCGGTGTTCAAGGAAAAAATTTCATATTGATTATTTTATTTGTAACATATATTTAGTATGATAAATATATAATTGAAATTTATGATAGCACTGACATAGCAACTGTAGACCAATATTGTAGTAATTTGCAACATAGAACGTTATTTGAAATAGTACTGAGGAGTTCTCTGGAACCCATGTTTTTTCCATTCCATACATTTGTTGGATTTCATTCTGCTGTTTATTTTCAGGAATTAATGAGCCAAATATTTTACTGTTTCATTTTCAATAGTTATGCCTATAATAAATGCTATCTCTGATGTGGATACTCTAGGCTTTAGAAGACAAGGATAAATACTGCAATTTTCATTTATATCGTTTTGAACGATTATCATCTGAGATTGAATATCAGTTAATCAGATCCATTATTACAAAATTTCACTTGTGAAATTAATAAAATCACTAAAATCTTCAAATAATCGCTCTTCGCCAATGTAAACAAAGCGAATGTATTCCTTGGTCTCTCGGTGTATTTATGTTGCATTTCAGAACGACACAATAAGTTGGCCTCACAGGTCTAGTAATTCACCAATTCTATGAATATAAATCATTTTAACTTGTGAATTTATCCTGAAATTGTTGAAAATGCTGTATTTCATAACATAAACAAAGCGGGAAAGTGAGTTTGTTTTACCTCCAACGTATGACAAATGTCAAACGACGCACGAAACCAATTGCGAAAATTTTAGTTTTTATAGCCTATTGAAACCCTAGTTAAATGCGCCACAACCAAAGAACTAATCTGCTGACCTTAAGTAAGGGTAAAATCTTATTTCTGCACAGATGTCGAATAGCAGCAGATATATTTATTTCATTTTCACAACAATTCCTGGTAATCTTATCTGATCAGAGTGAAATTTGGTAGTCAGTTGTAAATTATAGGTATAATTTCAGCAGATGGTATGGTTGAAGTATTGGAGTTTGTTTCACTTGATGAAGCCTTACAGAATATCTCGTGAATCTTTGCATAAGTAATTTTCAACTAAATATTGAGTTTGAATCTGTTTACATTTTTTTTTTTGAGTTATTAAGGATACAAAAGTAAGATGGCTATAACTCCGGAACTTCTGGGCGAATATGCCAATCAACGAACCTAACTCGAGCGTTCAGAACCCAAAACAACCCAAAAAATTTGAATTTGACATTAAGTGAATCCAATCTAACCATTCAAGACCATTTTTGACTCACACCCGGAAAATAGGAAATATTTTGACAAATTGATACCGCTCTTGTTCCCCATAACAAGGCCACAAAATATTTATGGTTCTTGATTATCATTTTCAGATATAGTCTTGGACAATGGCGGAGCAGAAGTAATTGCAGACTTTGCATTGGCCGAATATCTGACATCCAGAGGAATCTGTAAGAAGGTAGTTTTCCATTGTAAGAAAATACCTTGGTTCATTTCCGATGTTTCTATTAAGGACGTCAGATGGATAATTGATCAAATGAGCAAAATGTATGAAGAACATTCTCTGCAACAAGCAGCTGATTTGTGGTCAAAAAATCTGGATAACCATCACTGGATGCTTCGAACCAGTGATTTTTGGACATTGCCCTTAGATTACTCCATGATGCATAAGTACGATAGAGATTTGTATGACGATTTGACCATGTCCAAAATGATATTCGTAAAAGGAGATGTTAGTTACAGAAAAGTATTCAGAGAAACATATCATGACCCAGAAACCCCATTGTCTGAAGCCCAAGGGTACTTTGGCCCATCTAATTTATGTTGTATTCGAATTCTAAAGTCTGAAATTGTGTGTGGTTTTCCGAAGGGTCTAGCTGAGCAATATGAGCAGCAGAATGCCAAATGGATGGAGATCGGTGAATATGGAACCATTCAGTTCTCTGATAAAATTGTTCCATTGATGGGTGAAGACGACTTGGCCAGATTGTCATACTCCATACATACTCCAATGAGAGAAGAATCTGCACTTTCAGGATGGTCTGTAAGCCCTCTACCTGATTTGACAGCATTTTGTTTATGCAGGAACTGATTCATCAATAATTCCAAGCCCAGTTACCTAAAATGAAACTTATTCACCCATCTGATGAGTATTCCAAGAAAATTAATATGATTAAAAAGAAGTGCCACTCAAATGACTTTGGAATAAAAAGGGAATTGTTTTAAATCAGATATGTCAAATTCATATTTATTTTCCGAGTAATAAATTTTTTCAACAAAATTTTTGGAAGCTCTTGAAAAGGATTATTTTCCAATTATTATCAGTTATTTTTTAATGGAATGTACCTCACAATATTTCTTCAAGTTCACAAGACGTGATTTCACAAATAATTACCAAATGCAAATTCCTTTGGATGGATATGTTTCCAGTTATTGAGAAAACAGACTCGAAAAGGCCTATAACTCCTAAATCATTAAGCAGATTTTTCCATTAATGAACTCAACTTAGATATTTAGGAGGTCTATTATTTCGTAAGAGTGGGATGCCGGACAAAATTAAATTGGTACAAGGATTTTTCTACAGTGGGACCAACCTAATCGTTTAAAAACATATCCAGCTCGAAATTCAGAAATAACTGACATTGAGCCAGCATAATTACGCTCGTATTTCTTAGAACCAGGTTAAAACGCGAAAATTTTCAACTTTAAGTTATTTAATTTTGTTTTATCTGGGGACCTTTTTTACGTTTCGTTTTGGATAGTTTTACTTATAATAAATGCTATCTTTGATGTCGATTCATCAGACAAGAATCAATGTCAAATACTACAATTTTCTGTATATAGTTTCCTATGAGCATCATTTGAGATTGAATAACAGTTAATCAGATCGAGCATCGCGAAATTTCAATCGTAAAATGAATAGAAGAACTAAAACCTCCGTGTTCAACTTCCTCATTTTATTTGCTTTGTAACCTTAAGTTCATACCTTTGAATAAAGAACCACTTGTTATTCTTTATTCAGAAGTTCATACAGATGATAAAATAAAACTTAACCAATCAAGTCGAAACTTTCTTGAAAAGAATCGAAACAAAAAAATAGATGATTAAAAAGTAAAATAACTTATTTCCGCTTTATATATTTATTTTCACAACAATTGTTTCGTCATGATAACATGACTTCATCAGGTGAGTATGGTAACTGACTACATATTTGGGATACAGTTCTTTAAATAGTTGAAAAAAATGAAAAAATATGGTGCGGAATACAAGAAATTATGGGAATTCCTGGGTTTCAAAAAAGGTTGAGTAAGGGAGATTTATTCAGGTCCGTTTGGTCGTTGAGGAGAATCTGTTTTTTATTGTACCTATTTATCTCCATTGCTTCCAGGAAGTTCAATTTTAGGGTCTTATTTTCCACGTGCAAAATTTCGAAATTGCTGTCGAAATTATGACCAGTCTCCAACAAATGTTTTGCATATGTTGAATTATGAGCTTCGCTTACGTATGCTTTCTGATGTTCTCCTATCCTAGTCCCAAATAATCTTCCCGTTTGACCAACGTATACATATGGGCAAGTACCGCAGTTCAACTTATAGACTCCTGACTTTCTATCTTTAGCGACTTTATCTTTATTGTTTTTTATTAAATTTCCTAATGAGTTTCTAGTCTTAAATGAAATATGGTAATTATTATTTTTCTTTAGATATCTTGCTATTTTTTCAGATTTATGTCCAATGTATGAAAGGGAAATAAATCTGAAAAAATAGCAAGATATCTAAAGAAAAATAATAATTACCATATTTCATTTAAGACTAGAAACTCATTAGGAAATTTAATAAAAAACAATAAAGATAAAGTCGCTAAAGATAGAAAGTCTGGAGTCTATAAGTTGAACTGCGGTACTTGCCCATATGTATATGTTGGTCAAACGGGAAGATCATTTGGGACTAGGATAGGAGAACATCAGAAAGCATACGTAAGCGAAGCTCATAATTCAACATATGCAAAACATTTGTTGGAGACTGGTCATGATTTCGACAGCAATTTCGAAATTTTGCACGTGGAAAATAAGACCCTAAAACTGAACTTCCTGGAAGCAATGGAGATAAATAGGTACAATAAAAAACAGATTCTCCTCAACGACCAAACGGACCTGAATAAATCTCCCTTACTCAACCTTTTTTGAAACCCAGGAATTCCCATAATTTCTTGTATTTCGGACCATATTTTTTCATTTTTTTCAACTATTTAAAGAACTGTATCCCAAATATGTAGTCAGTTATCATACTCACCTGATGAAGTCATGTTATCATGACGAAACAATTGTTGTGAAAATAAATATATAAAGCGGAAATAAGTTATTTTACTTTTTAATCGTCAAGAGGAATTTCCGACAAGTAAAGACTGAGACAATCAAGCAAAAAATAGAATAAAATAACCTAAAGGAATGGCCATTAGTAGAATTATTTCCTGTACAAACGTTTTCATTGCAATGTGCATGTTTAGCTTTTTCAATCTAAAAAAAATAAAGTTAAGGGTATATCCTCGAGAAATGCAAAAAAAAAACAGCTAAAGGTGGGTTGATAGCGAATTCGAATATTCACATCTCAATGAAAAGGTTTCTACATGAACTCAGATAAAATAAGGCCGGACAATTGTCAACTGGGTTATTTCATTTAGTAGAAACTTATTTGGTTATTGTCTTATTTGTGCAAAACCTCTGAACAAAGAACTTATTCATTCAAAGCACAGCACTTCGATTTCATTGTTTTTATATAATGTCAGTCATCTATCTGTACAACCATCATCTGTTGCCTATAATTCTTTCTCATTTTCTGTATGAACTCACCCTAAGTTTCTCTGAACACGTCTCTCAATGTTATACAATTTTATTGATCAGGATATATTATTCAAAAAAATGTTTTTGCGAATCTATTATATTGACCTTTATAATACATTATAAGTAAATAACTTGCCATTGAGAAAACTGAATAATATAAGTCATATTTTACAAATACAAAACATAATTGCACTTTGAGTCAGTAAAAATGGATTATACAGTATTTAAAAAGTCATTCAGTAAGCACCTATTATTTCATATAAATAATTAACATCTTGTAGACACTGCAGAGTGGAACTACAATCTTCCTTCCTTAAACATTAACTACTTATTGTATAGGCAAGGAAATTTTATCTACAATTAAAAAGGGAAACCATCTTCAATGAAGAACTGAATTTGAATAAACACAATTTTCAACAAGATAAATATCTGAAGAGATGATTTGAAAACATTATTCTTTCATTGCGAAGAAAGTTTTATGTAATCTTGTTCAACAATCTGATGTTTCGTTTACTGTTGGCTAGAATCAGCATCAACGGATTGATCAGGGGCAACAGGATACTGTTGATCATTGTTCGGAGAAGAATGTTGATTCGGATCGGAAACATTTTCAGAAGTGAATTGTTGATTTGGGTCATCTGGATATTGTGACACCATTCCTTCTGCATATTGCTGATTTGGATCGTTATCATACGGTTGATCTTGATAATATTGTCCGTCAGGATTCAAAGCGTACTGTTGATTTGGATCTCCTATGTATTCTCCATTGGGATTCGTGTGATAGGTATTATTCGGATCATATTGATAATTTGGATCATACTGTTGCTGGTCATATTGCTGTTCAGGTAGGTACTGTTGATCATATTGGTGTTGATTTACGTCTGCATCGTATTGGTGATACTGTTCCTCTGCTTGTGCAGGAACTGAGGGCTGGGTATCAGTAGGTATTCCTGCTGTTCCCTGGTCACCAGATAGGTTATGGTTTGTTTGTTCGTCAGTGATATCGACCTGAGGAGGTGACGTGTTTTCTTGGTGTATAGGTTCTTTTATTTGATGATTGCCTTCTTCTGATTGTTGTGGTGGTTTTTGGGAAGTTATCGTGTGTTCTTGTGCATTGCCAGCTGAATGACTTCTTTCATCTGAAGTATGGATATTAGAAATTTAGTTTAACTTGTTTTGGACTACTAATTAATAAAACTCTACTCTATTTTGAAAAATGAGTCGATGCCGTGAGAATGATTCTGAATAATGCAACTGAAGAAAAGAAAGGTAATACTGAGAATATGGTTCCATGTTAATAACTTTTTCTAGGAAACATACAGGGTGCGGCAGAGCCAATAGGTATCCTGCATGTTACATAAATTATCATATTTTTATGCTTTTCTCATTCTATACAGAACCAAAATGTATGCTATCACACGCTTCGACAATATATGATTCCAATGATAAAAAAATTCATGCAAGGGACCTATTGACGAAAGTAGGAGAAAAACTGTTTTATTCATTCGAATCAGTAGGAAACATAGTTTTTGTACTCAAGTTTTGAAAACGATATCGCTAAGATGTCGACCGTCAGCACCGATACACTCATTTAGTTGATTTCGGAAGTTTTTGGTCGCCTTTCGGCATGTAGCGAAAGGTGTGGCCCGAATTTCTTCTGATAAACGTTGCTTGAGCTGTAGCAGGACTTGTGGACCATGCTTCCAAAAAGCTAATAATGAAATTCAAGTTGGGTGGGCTGTGGCCTTATCTTGTAGGAGCCAGATGTCACCCAGGTCGTGTTCTTCTGCAAGTTTTTCCAATTCAGGCTGAAGAAAGTTTTCCAACAGCGAAACGTAACGCTGGGAAGTTAAGGAGAATTTATTTTCGTAAAAAGTACGAGCGGCAAATACCTGATGTCTTCCTTTCCAAATCATAATCAACTAGAAACTACAGACCCTTAGGAACACAAAGAGATCTGCCGGGCCCCCTTACTCTCACCCCAGTCCGAAAAATGACCCTTCGAATGTCGTTAATCGGTTCTGCTGCACCCTGTACTACGATGGCTGAATGAACAATCTATAGTACCTATCTGCTTTGAAATTCTTCAATGGATAAAGGTGAAGAATAGACGCGTGATGGTAATTCGATTTGCTTTCGTGAACTACGAGGTAAGTTTGTACAGAATGATGTGAGAATATGGTCAAGAAAAATTAAAAATCGAATCAATGAGGGAGGTGCAAAAATGTTGAAATTAATTTTGGAAACTGGGCATTGTTAAACTAGGTACCTTCAGTTTTGTAAGATGGACGCTCTGACATAGTAAACCTACTATTCAATAGATCTAGGCTAGTTTGTAGTTCCCGTATTTCCTCCCTAGAAATAAAAAAAAATATTCAATAAGGAATAGAAAAATTACCTGCGGTTTCTCCTCTATTGTTACTTCTTTCAAGCAATTCCACACTTCTTGAAGTCTTACATGTAATTCGTGGTTCTCTAGTACTAAATTTGCCTTTTGATCCCTACCGTAAAACAAAATTGTTATTAATGTAATATGACTGTTTTGATCTTATAAGTATTACCGCTGTGAACTGAAATTAGATTATTATTCATACTGTTTCAAAATCATTATGTGTAAAACTGTTAAATTTGTGTTTCTGAGGAAATTTAGTTTTTTCAGCTTTACAATACAAATAGAAATTTTTCAATGTTCGAGTGAAGTATACCGTCTATACTTTCAGACAGGGTGTTCTGTAAAGAGCAGGTCAAGAGAAAAGTCCATAAATGTACATCAAAGGTTGCTTTATCTTCCCGCGTGAACAATTGATATTCATCCCTTTATCAGGTATGATCAAATATTTGGCGAGAAATAGTCACAAAGATTTTGCCGGTAACTTTCCGGTCATGTTCGAAACAGCAGTACGAAAAATACTCGTGTTAAACTATTTTAAAATTATCATGAAATTATTTATTTATTGATTTAATTTACAGCAGTAGGATAAAATCTGATCACAGAACGTACAATAAAAATTCTTATATAGATTCTTCGGAATTGTTTCGAAAATTTCATGCTAATAAATATGCTTATTCAATGTGGGATGTCAGACGTTTGCAACAAAATGGTGAATGTGCTGGTCACCCTGCAAACTATTCTCGTTGTCAATTCAAACCATGAATCGGGCCAGTGAAGCCACATGTTTTCTGAAGGAATGGAAGAATCAATCTCATTTTCGATAAGGACTTGATACACTAACCTTTCGAGATTTGGGGACCACTTTCACACTAATATCTACTTTAATGGGCTCCTTGCGTTTGGTCGGTTGGACTGAAGTTGAAACGGACTCGTTTTTGGTGCTTGCTCGGTCCATTCCTACCAAACACAAGTTGCATTAGAAATTTTTCAGAAAACAATGGATTTCTGCTATCTGAATAAAGCGTTTGCTTCAGTTGTTTTCGGTTGTTGGAGAAAATATTAAAACTATGAGATAGCTTTCGGAACTACATTCAAAATCTGTTGAAAAAAGTGTTCAAGTCGTATCTAAGCACGAACATTTATAGGCATGCCTGAAGATATGCGCAAGTTTTCAGATATTATATGGTCAAAATTCTCTGGCACATGAAAAATTCCATGATATATGTAGGAGTATTCGTTGTAGTCCATTGAATCGTAAGTACATATTCATTTTGTATAATTTAAGCAGAATAGGAGTTAAATAAAATTTTCGGGTAACGAGTATTTAAGGAATTTATTAAAGTACTGTTTTTTTTTAATGAGAGCTATTGAACGTTATATCTGTCAATTAAAGCTATGCACCTTAATTCAAACTAACCCGGGTCAGTAGTCGGCTAAGTTTATAGAAAATTCTGAGAAGGCATTGACAGAAGGTTAGCTCTTTTTGTGCGCATGTTCATATTCGTTGCGAAAGCGGTCACCAACTCACGCATCGACTCCGCCAAACGGAGCTTTAACTTCTTGATGAACACAAAATTGGAATTTTTTTTTCAATTGTTCTAATGACACAATTGTTATCACAAAATCTCAAGATTTAACATTATAGGATCAGAATTTCTCGAGTAATTCCGGAAATAATATCGATACCCAGAAAGTACCACGAAATTTGAAATAATTTTTTCTAATAGATAGCCGGATAGAATCGATTTTGACATCTGATTCATCATCAGTGAGTCCAACCTAGTCCTTTGAAAATAATTTCGAAGGAAAAATCGAAAATTACAGATATTTGGTCAACCTTATAGCACGTGGTCCACAGAACATGCGCGCAAAAATATATCCAGATCAGAATGTTCTAATAGAACTGACCAAATGACAAGATACTCTACATTACAGCTTTCAATATTTGGAAACGGAGTATCTATTTCAAAAAATTTTGAAATATATGCAAAATGGCGAATTTTTGCTTGTGATCCAATAGTTCATCCTGATTTACCTAATAAGTAAGTATATCTTCAGACAAATGATCTTTAGTAAGGGAAATACTTTAAGCGGAATTCTTTGAAGAAATTTTCAACTCAATTTTTACTAAGTTGAATGTAGGAACGAAGAATGATGATCAGTTGAATGATATTGAGAATAAGGCTCATAGGCATTCGACTTCATGAAAGTTTTTTTTTAATGGTTTCCTCACTTTTTGCTCTTCTGCAATGTTTCCGTATTTACTACTGTTTTCATCAGAATAACTCAATACTTCACCAATTGAATAAGATGTAAATTAATGGACAGAGCTTAATCCCCCAATCTAAAGCAAAGAAAGTGGGATCGAAGAAACGTTTTTTTGTATTTGTATTTCTCCGAATATCGTTGGCTTCAAGAAGTCCCGTCGGAAGGTCTAAGTTCGTGAGAGCTATGCTATCATTTGTGTTCTGTGCAGGCTTTGACACTATATCCTTATGTCACCCTAGGCACAGCAGTGTCAATAAGCCGTAACATGCCAATTTCGAAAGTCTGCTAGTATTTTTCAATTCTCAAAATAGTTCCATGTTCCTTCGCCATTTTGCGCCCTTCAAAAAATAGGCCATTATGTGTATATTCGAAAGCCCATTCTAGTAACTAATATACAAAGTGAGTTAAGGGCCATATAGAACATTTATAGAAATTATGAGGGTTTCACGAAAGAACGATTATGGGAAGAATATTCGACTTTGGAAGATCGAAAATAACAGGTAAGAGTAAATATTGAATTAACCGGTGACATGTGATTTTTTTTTCTGACTCATTTTATTATTCTCGAAAAAACCGGAAACTCCTCAGGATATCTATGTTCATGGCAAAAATTAAGAATTAAAGTTCTTGAGAAACATGATTCATTAATGAATAAGATATAATTCTTCTAGATTTATTTCTCGAAAACAGTTGCAAATACTAATAAACGTAGCTGGAGCAATAATTATTTTTCATGCCATATAATGTATGAAGCTTAACGAGTAAAATTTAATTAGATTCCAGTTGAATATTTCCAGAGATGCGAATACTATGAGGAAAAACCTTCGAAAATGTTGAAACTTTCAATCACTTTCTCGAAAAGAATGGGTTTGCGGATAATTGTCTATGAAATTTGAATTCTTGATATAGTCCAAATTTATTCTTCGCTGTTCAGTAAATCCAAATCGTGAAACGCCTTGTGTACTAATGAAGGATATTCTCTGTTAAACAATATATTACATAATGAATTATCAAAGACCTTATTTCACTTTCCTTCCATGAATGTCTTAAAGTTCTTGCATATTTTCTCCAAACTCAAAAATTAATCTATTTTGTTTCTTACTTATGTCTAGAATTCACGTCCTCTAATTTAGTGGTAAGTGCCTGACATTCTGCCGACAGTTTATCCATGAGTTGATTTTGAGATTTGATCTTGCCTTCTAGCTCAGCTACTGTAGCCTCTGCAACAATAAGGCCGTGTTATCACATATCGTAGTCACGATATTTCATTTTCAACTCATGGACAAACCGAAGAAGAATTCTACTTCTGTTGTATTCAGGGAAAGAGTTAACTTCCTTGGTCGTTTCGAATAAGCATGTCGTGCTCTCGTTGAGAAATTCGAAGGTTAATTGCATTTTATGGATGTACAGAATGTTCAATAATGTAATTATTTCTGAAGATAGTGATGGTAATTCAAAAAAGATAACCTCAGGGTCAGTTTTCAATTTTTTCACCAGGGTTTCGAAAAAAATTTAAAACGTTGGAATGAACAACCTTATCAAAACGACCAAGATGTGAAGTCATCGAGATAATATCTGAATATATTAGATGATTTAAAATCAGTAATGTTTTCACATTGATGCCATTCTGTTTTCGTAGAGAATAGTAAAGTGTGGGTGTATAACAATTTAAAAATGATCTTAAATCTCCGAACGAGTTGAATTTAAATCCAATCGACATATTTCCGAGAATGTAAATTTGACTGTCTATAACACATTTATTAGTTGAATAAATAGATATAGAACATCTGATATCCCTACACTATTTCAAGAGTGGATATGTCGATATTTATTAATTTCTTTATAAACTTTCTGTTGATCTTTTTGTGGTTTTGAAATGTTTCTCCTTTCAAATCCTCATTTTATTCCTCGATCATTTCGATTGTCCGCAGTTCTCGTGCGATATTGAAATTCAGAGTTCTGATGTATGTTTAAGTGTGGTTTAGAAAATCGATTAAATATTTCATATCGATTCAAAATAAACGATTTTCTCGTGGGAACTAATTTTAGTTTTGTTTCATCCAATAGAGAACGAGGAAAAACTTTCTATTCAAATTTCGAAGATTTGGGTACATATTTCGTCCATAACGGTATGAATCTCCCCTTCTAGTTCTTGAATTGACTGAGGAATATCAGTTTAAACCTAAGTATTCGGGTTACCCCAAAGAAAAAAGTCCGAAGGTATTGAATTGCATGATTTTGTTTCACCAATTGTAGACTTCTTAACACGATCAGCTCGAATGTTCGCACCAATCCCAACATAGCTGGCAGAGAATCTTTTCCACGACTTCCAAAAAACCTCTACTTCAACTGTTTCAAAAAATTTTCCACAATTCCATAGAGGATTTCAGATATAGCCCATTTTACTTTCATGAAGTCAGTCGGTAGGCCATGCAGATTTGACACATTTCACCGTGTGTATCTTCAAAATGTAGGCTATATTTTTCTGACAGATAACTTGGCAAAAGAGTGCTTGATGGAAATATGTACAAATTGGCAACGTTTTGCCGAATCATTTTAACTTCGACGTTATTCCACGAGTGCCAACCTGTTTCAGTTCTAGTTACAAAAACTTGATGAGCCTATTTCAAGGCCTATACTGAATGACTTCATTGAAGTGTATGGAGTATACTTCGTGAAGTGTGTATAAAGCGATTTCAAGCGATGGACCAAAAGCTCTGGTTATAGTTACGGTTATCCGAACTGATATATAGGCAAACAATAATCTGTCAATTTGGATAACCGGAGCTTTTGGTTCTTTGCTTGAAATTGCTTACAGTTTCCGTTTTATTAATCAAGTAGTTTTTCGTTGTCAACCTTTAAAATTTACAGTTTTTCATGTGACAGCTGCCAAAAGAGCGAACTAATCAAAACGAAATTGAAACCTCTAATTGTAAATTCCTCTACAATGTTATTCTTGATATCGATTTTTTTCGCTCCAGTGCTACCTACCATGTTTTGATTCAAGATCGTGGATTAAGGACCCCAACTCTTCCCTGTCATCTTTCCTAGGTGTTGGTGGTGGAAGTGGTACTATTTCTGAGGAAGAAACAGGCCTTCTGTTTGATTCCTCCGATAAGGCAGCGTTCAGCTTCATCTACGGGTGAATTTTTAAGAAATTATGATATTATACAGGGTGGTCCGCGAATAACTGTACATCGTTTAATGGTGAATAAATGTTATAACCCTGTACCTTGAAAACCAGGAGCCTTAGCCCATATTTAGATGTTGTTTTGGGCTCCCCAAGATACCATCTATTCACAATCAAACGATATAAAGTCACTCGCGGATCACCCTGTATATTTTAATTTGCAACGAATTTTCTTCAAGTTTGTGTCAAATCGTGGCATTTTCTTCTAAATATTTCACAAGCATTAGCCTCATTTAAATGTCTGTGTTCACCTACCTCCTTCTCTAAAGAAGCCACTTGTTCATTCAGCCTATAATTTTCTCTTCTACTATGAATAAGATCAGCATCAGCTCTATCGGATCTTTGCCTGAGAGATTGCAGCTCTGCTTGCAACCTGGTGATTTCTTGTTTGTAGTGTCTCTCATTTCTTTCGTTGGCTAATTGCAGAGTAGAAATCTGTTGTTCAAGGGCACTCTTCTCTGCACCAGTTACCCCTATATCCGATTGCAGCGTAACTGAAAAATAATTGTAAGGAATGGAAAACTGAATATGATACAGGTTGTTCATTTATGATTTACTTATATTCAAGGGGGTAATTCTTGGACCATCTTAAGAGCAAACAATACCTCGAATATAACGGGAGGCCAGATTCCTTTTTTTTTTTCAAAAAATTTCAACCTAATCGAATCTGTATTTTTTGATTACTGCGGAAATAAAATTAATCACTGAATTCAACCCAATAGACGACTTCGGCCCAAGTTGCCAACCCACAATTTTCTTCACAAATTTACTATCACTGAGGAACAGGAATTTCTGGACAAATTGGAAATGATAAGGTTCGCGTTATTTTTAAATATCCGTAAAAGATGCCTCGGCTCCTGAAACAAGATGATTCCTTCCAAATATAGGTTTTTCTTAGGCTGAAATTTGAGTTGGCATTCCTGATTTAATGTTAATAGTGTCAAGTTTATGAAGGATATGTTCCGCAAATATACTGGTTATTTCGGTTGCCGGTTTTCCGTTCTGTAAATATGAAATATTCGGTTGGTTCCTGAAAAAAAAATTAATAACGAAATTTGATTGATGAAGAAACAATCTTTCTGTCACCAGAACATAGACATATTAAGTCTATGCACCAGAATGACTATCAATGTTTTATGGTAACCATGATGTAAAAAACATGGTGTGCTCATCTGAAGTGAAGTGACGTCAGCAAGATTAAAATACAAAGAGTTGTATATTCTGTGCTCTGAATTTGCACGTTAATTCAAAGCACAGAATATACAACTCTGTATTTTAATCTTGCTGACTTGATTTGTTACCATCATGATGTAAAAAACATGGTGTGCTCATCTGAAAAATGAGTGACGTCAGCAAGATTAAAATACAAAGAGTTGTATATTCTGTGCTCTGAATTTGCATGTTAATTCAAAGCACAGAATATACAACTCTGTATTGTAATCTTGCTGACGTCACTCATTTTGCAGATGAGCACACTTTAATCAATTTCAAGCGATGGACCTAATGATCTGGTTATAGTTTCGGTTATCAAAATTGACAGATTATCCTTTGCCTATATGTCAGTTTGGATAACCGTT
The DNA here is from genome assembly GCA_958510865.1 of Myrrha octodecimguttata. Classification (NCBI taxonomy): domain Eukaryota; kingdom Metazoa; phylum Arthropoda; class Insecta; order Coleoptera; family Coccinellidae; genus Myrrha; species Myrrha octodecimguttata. Next base: position 71,186,954 of record OY294056.1, on the reverse strand, counting down.
ACTATGACCGGAGCTTTTGGTCCATCGCTTGAAATCGATGCATGTTTTTTACATCATGATGGTAACAAATCCATAGCATAGAAAAATCTTTATTTACCATAGACATGTCTAAGTTATTTACCTTATGATCCATAGACCATATCTAGTAAATTTTCCAGTGTTGATTGTTGTCTCTTCTATGTTCTGTGGATCATAAAGTAAATAAAGATTGTACTATTCTACGGATATGTTACCATAGAACATTGACTGTCGTTCTGGTGACAGAAAGAACGTTTTTTTATCAATCATTTTCTGTAATTAACCTTTTTTCAGGAACCAACCGAATATTTCATATTTACGGAATGGAAAACCGGCAACCGAAATAACCAAGTTGATTTGCGGAACACATCCTTTATAAACTTGACACTATTAACATGAAATCAGGAATACCAACTTAAATTTCAGCCAATCAGAGATGATCTTAACAAAAACCTATATTTGGAAGGAATTATCTGTTTGAGGAGCCGAGGCATCTTTTACGGATATTTATAAATAACGCGAATCTTACCATGTCGAATTTATCCTGAAATTCCCGTTCCCCAGTGATAGTAAATTTGTGAAGAAAATTGTGGGTTGGCAACTTGGGCCGAAGTCGCCTATTGTCCGAGAATTTTCAATTCAAAATTAAATTCTACTTAGATTGACCGAATGAAAAATATTGAACAATAAAGTCAAGTAAGGTGCATATATGAAGATCCTAGAAATCAACACTCTGAATGGGTACCGGTCATTGGCTAGAATCCCTAACAAAAATAATTTTCGATTTTGAAAAAAGAACCACTCACTTATTTTAGTTTGCATGTCTTTCTTTAATTCATCAATAAGAGCTTGTTTTTGAGTACACTCTCTCCTAAGATCTCCACTCTCTCTCCTTTGTTTATCCAATTCCATTTGAAGTTTATTTGTTGTTTCCCATTGTACACCTAATTCTGTAGTCAGCTGTTCTATCTGTTGTGTATATCTTCTCTCCACAGCACTCCTCTCATCGGATATTCTACGACTCTGCAAGTGAAAAAAAAATCAATATGTTGTTATGGAGTCATTCGAACAGTTACTCCAAGAATGCTCAATCTCGCCAAACATATCGAGAGATTTAATCTATTGAATGAGTTGTCAGCGAAAAAGGGAATATTCGAACGTCATTTCGACTTTTCTGGTCGAAAGTGGAAAAAAGAATCCAAGGAATGGGCTATAGAAAGGAATTTTTTGGCATTTTCAAACATTCTAGCTCATTCGCCATTTTGCAACTTCAACCCCAAGATAATGGGGGGTTTTCCTTTAAACGAAAATGCAGTAATTTTCATGAGAAACCTTTGGAACATCACATTTCAAACATATAATTTGAATATTATATTAAAAAAAAATGTTTGATCACCTAAAACTGAAAAATAAAAATGAGTATTTGCATTTAAAGGGATTTGTCTTGAGTGCACGATATGGCAACGTCGAATTCAGCTTTCTCGGAAAGAAAAGGACGTCAAATGTGTTAATTCGCTTAAGAAAACAGAGACAGCTATATTTCGATATGGTTAAAGTAGAAGACAACGACCAAGGAATAGAAAAAGAAGAGCACAGACTGTCCTACTGTCACATTACTGACAAATCGCAAACGGAAATTGTTTGGTTATATTAACAAAGAACACGTGTGTACCACAGAACAGGAATAAAAATTTCATTATTTCATAGTAGAAAAAGCTATTCTACTAAACACCGTTGTCACTCCGTGCATGCCTGGCAAATCTGATTTTGAATACTTTCTGAAGGTAATTTGTGAAAATGATGAATCAAACCCATAATAATTATGTTCGAATTTGCATTTGCAGTAATAACCCAAATTCAGGAAAACCCCCCATTCTCACACTATCTACAGATATCCTAACATAACACTCAACTATAAAGTAAATAATGATCTCAGATGCACATACATTAGGTGCTCATGTCCAAAACTCTACCCTACAATGCATTCATGGTTCCTACATTAGTACCCTGAGGACAATGTGTGAAAAAATTTAGTTTTCCTTTCGGATGTTCACTGGTTGAAATATGATTTAGTCTTTTTTCATATTAATCTTACTTGATCTGTGATTGCGTCTCTCAGTTTACTGTGTTGCCGTTCCAATTCATCCTTCAATCTTCGTATTTCCAGTTCGGCAGCATTCTTTTCATACTGAGCGTGCTCTGCCGCATCCAAACTTCTTTTTACGGCATCTGTCGTATCACTTTCTTTGCACTTCAATTTCGTTAGGGCATTTTCGAGTTTGGCGACCGATTCCTGTAGCTGATTTTTTTCTCTACAAGAAATAAAAAGAGGTTGAACAGTACGCAACTAAATGAACTTCTAAATTTCGATAAGATGCCATAGTGATGGATTTATTTGAAACAGATAAAACTAAAGAATTATTATTGATATCAGGCCATCAAAAGGAATAATAATTACATGGCACGGAAAATGAAATGGTATAAATAATATATATATATATATCATATAATAATATATAATAATAACATATAAATTCACATGAGACAAAGATGAAACAGACAACTAAACATGGAATGACAAGTTCATCATACAAAGTTCTTGGAAAAAAATGCGATAATAAAAAAAAAATTTTGGACAATTCTGATTCATAAACTCCTTATCGCTGTGATGAAATATATTTATATCTTTCCATGCACCTACCTCTGTAAGTTTTCAATTTGTCGTTTGTAAGATTCTGTTCCAACTCCATCCAAAATTATTGTTCCATCCGCTATTTTTCTTTTATAACTATCATTCTCTTCTTGTGCTTTTTTCAAGTCTATTCTTGCCTGTGTTAATTGGGCCTCCAATTCAGATATTCTGGATTCAAATACTATCGATGGAGCGTCGAAGTTTGGTTTCTTTTTCGTTGACGGCGATTTCGAATGCTGGAAAACAGAAAAAAAAGCTGATATATGTTGAATCGCCGAAAGAATTGATGAACAATTCTGAGAAATGATAATTCGAATTCTTTCAAGAGTTTGGGAGACAGAAAGTTGTCTATATTATGTAATATGTGATTTCAAAGAAATTTTCAAAATCGACAGTCAAATAGCGATACTGTATCCTGCACCATTTTGCAATTTAGGACAATTTATCGATTTCTCACTTGTTCTTTCGTATGACAAACTCAGTTGACCTGTATAAAAAAGTGAATGGCTCGCTTGTAGAAAGCTATAGAACGTCTTTCTTCGATAGTTTCGACTAACTCTTTGAAAATCCCAAAATAGAAATAAAGTTCGTTCGCCATTTTGCAACTCTAAAAGCATTTGATAATTTAAAATATTTGATTAGTATACTCCTTGTTTGTAGTATTGGTTTCGGAGAGAGTCACAAAATCCCCTTTTTCGAAATTGAGGTTCTGAAAAATTCCTTTTTTCGAACAATGAAAATGTAGTATCGATTAAAGCTTATTTTTCACTCCCAGTATCTGAAAGAGAACTATCAAAAATTAAATAAAAATGTTTTTTCATGAATGACGCTTTTGCGGATTGCAAGATTGAACTATTTGTGAAGGGCAGTTCCTTGGAAAAACAGATTGCCCTATTAACGATACCGGAACAATACAAACGATAAACAAAGCGTGTGACGTTTCAGAGTACAAATCTGACTCTTTCATCAGGCAAACCTCTCAAAACGAAAAATCAAAGGAAAATAATTCTGAAAATATTCTTGTTTGTCTGATGAAAGAGTCAGATATGTACTCTGAAACGTCACAGTTCGCTTTGTTTATCGTTTGTACTGTTCCGGTATTGTTCATTAGGCATCTGTTTTTCTGAGAAACTGCCCTTGAAAAATAGTTCAGTCCTGCAATCCACAAGGGCATCTTCCATAAAAACAATTTTTATTTAATTTTCAATAGTTCTGTTTCACATATTGCGACTGAAAAATCTAGAAAAAAACCCAAAAATTCATAAAAATGTAGGATAGGTACATGTAGTGAACATGAGAGATAGAAACTGACAATGTGAATGAATTTTATCAGTTTCAGGATCGAAAAATGTATATCAATCATGGAGAAAAGTCGTAAATTCAAAATATCTATGACTAACCTTCTTTTTGGATTCTGTTTCTGTCTCAGTTGTTTCCGTGTCGGGTTCTAATTCGTCAAATACTGATTTCAAGAACTTATTTTTCTGCTTCTCGTGTAGACATTCGTTTTCATTGATAACTTCCTTCACTTTACTCAAAAGAGTTGAAAGTTCAGTCTGCAAATCGAAATATCATTATGAGGCGGCTCTAATTAACGGAAAACAAAAAAAAAAAAATTCGTTTCTGCAAAAATATATGTGATATTAAATGTTGGCATTGTTACCATTGGATATTTTGAATACAGACATTCTTTCGCCAAAAGTCAAGCTGACAATATTGCTAATTCAGATTTTCCATCCCTCGCAAATGAGAAACGGACATATTTCTTGATCGGTCAATTGAAGAAATTACTCACCCTGCAAAATCTCGATTCTTTTTCCAATTGATCGATGTAATCATCTTGTTGTTCAAGATAAGACAATATTTCTGGAGGAGCTGAAGTGTTTTCATACTTTGGGGGTTCACTATAAATTCAAGGGAATCAGAATTAGTCCTAATATTTCGTAATAGCTGACGTATTAAAGAATCCATAATTCAAAATTTCAACATAAGTAAAATCAGCTAGTCAATATTCATATGAGATTCATAGTTCGAAAATGCTGATGGGCAACTTTGTGTAAACTTTCGTGATGATCGTGTCATTAGAAATATTCAATATTCTGTGATCTTCTGATCAAATTCATTCAAAGCGCAATAGACGACTTCGGGCCAAGTTGCCAACCCACAATTTTCTTCACAAATTTACTCTCACTGGGAAACGGAAATTTCAGGACAAATTCGACATGATAAGGTTCGCGTTATTCATAAATATCCGTAAAAGATGCCTCGGCTCCTCAAACCAGATAATTCCTTCTAAATATAGGGTTTTTTAGGCTGAATTTAAGTTGGGATTTCTGATTTCATGTTAATAGTGTCAAGTTTATGAAGTATATGTTCCGCAAATCAACTTGGTTATTTCGGTTGCCGGTTTCCCGTGCTGTAAATATGAAATATTCGGTTGGTTCCTGAAAAAAAAGGTTATTTACGGAATTTGATTGATGAAAAAGCAATCTTTCTGTCACTAGAACATAGGCATATAAAGTCTATGCACCAGAACGACAATCAATGTTTTATGGTAACATATCCATAGCATAGAACAATCTTTATTTACCTTATGTTGATATAGACCGTACATAGACCTAATATAACATGGACGGAGCTTTACGTCACTTTTAGACTGAATCGATTGTAATCTACATCCAAGAGAGAAAGAATATGCATTTTCTAGGGATAAAAAGGATGGAACTAGAAGAGGCTTGGAATCTCAAAAAATACGAGTGAGAGAGTAGATATTATTTCGGAGAGTTCAAAAGAGGATGGAGCTAGAAGAGATTTGCCTCTTCTAGCTCCATCTCTCTCTTATGTACGTTACACTCCTCTCTTTCTAACGCTCCGTCCATGTTATTTTAGGTCTATGAGACCGTACCTAGGATGCACAGAAGATACCATACCTAGTAATTTTTCCATTGTTGATTGTTGTCTCTTCTATGTTCTATGGATCATAAAATAAATAGAGATTGTTCTATGCTATGGATATGTTACCATAGAACTTTGACTTTCGTTCTGGTGACAGAAAGAACGTTTTTTCATCAATCAAATTCCGTAGTTAAACTTTTTTCAGGAACAAAACGAATATCTCATATTTACGGAATGGAAAACCGGCAACCGAAATAACCAAGTTGATTTGCGGAACATATCCTTAATACCTTTGACACTATTAACATGAAATCAGGAATCCCAACTTAAATTTCGGCCAATCAGAGATGATCTGAAGAAAACTATATATTTGGAAGGAATTATCTTGTTCGAGGAGCCGAGGCATCTTTCACGGATATTTATAAATAACGCAAACCTTATCGTGTCGAATTTGTCCTGAAATTCCCGTTCCCCAGTGTTAGTAAATTTGTGAAGAAAATTGTGGGTTAGCAACTTGGGCCGAAGTCGCCCATTGACATCCAGTACTTCATCGAAAAAAACCTAGAAAAGCACTGACGTGAAGTTAGCATATTCAAAGGATGGACATTTTTTTAGGGGAGGAAGACCCGACATCGAGTGAGTATGAACTGCTCTCAAGTCACTCTGTTACATGGAAAAAAAAGTGAAAACTAGGCATGTTCTACTTATTTAAGAGCAAAAAATGCCTCAAATAAAATGGGGTGCCAGATTTCGTTTTTTTCCAAAAAATTTTTGGGTAAAAATGGTTGAAAAAAATTGTAAGAATGCGCAATGTTGCCACTCTTTTGAATTGAAAAATTTTCGGTAAAATAAAAACTGAAATTAGTGAAAAATGGAAAAATAACTAACATTGCGCATTCTCATTGAAGAAATAAGTACATCCAAAAAAAAATTTCTAAAATAATCGTAGAAGCCTGCAGAACGACACCGCATTTTCTCCTAAATTTCACGCATTCTTCTCGCGGATATTGGCAACGTTGAATTAAGCAGATAGCGAGAAACTATATTGACCTTGGGATATCGACGAGGTTTAATGAAACTTGAATGTGGCTGTGTTGCCGATCCGTAATTTACCAATTCCTAAGGTGGGAAAAGACTTGATCACTTACTCGTTATTCTTGTCTGGAATATTCGCAGGTATCGTGTTCAAAGTGCTCCTGAAATGTGGGTAATAATATTTTTTCGAAATGACTGGAGGATAGTAGGGTGGGTAGTAACGACGAGGCCTCGAAGCTTTGCTTTCCACACTAATTATAGACTGATTATCGGTTTCTTCACCAGCACTATCTACATCCCTGTATGAACGTCTTATAGGAGTATAACTTTCTGCGAGAAGGATCCGAAGTCTTGAAACAGCTTCTTTGTAAGCAGTATCTGCATAGTCGGGCTTTTTCCTGAATTCCATTCTTGGTATCGTGCTCTTTCTGAAAGGAAGCTCATTATTATCCAACAAGAACTCTAGATTGAATTTAAATTAAAAAAATAAAATCCTTCGTATTAGAATTCTCAACGAATTGAGTTAAAATAATAACTTCTCCTGGCTTATTGACGGGATAGATAATAGAATAATATAATATATACAGGGTGTTTCATCATAAACTGGTCGAACATATATAGCCGTATAGATGACATTGGGAAAGTCATTTTTGCCTTATGACAAACTCCGTTTCCTAAGCATTAGCGAGATACAGGGTGTTTAATTTCAACTTTGAGCAATATTCCGATAACTGTGGTGAGTTATGCGTGACCTTTTAAATAACGGTTTGATCAAATCTTAGTATTTTTTGGTGGTCAATTCGATTGTTGTGTAGAATTCGGGAAAAAATATTTCAAAATGACGGAAAACCTACAAAGTTGAAATTTTTTTTCGCTGTAGACATGTAAAAAAATTGTGTTTGAATTTTGGAAAAATTTTTTCACGGAAAATCTTAGAAAATTGGGTACATTGAAATAATGCTATCCAATTTGTCAATCGAAAACAAAAAATTCCAACTTTGTAGGTTTTCCACCATTTTGAAATAGTTTTTCCCGAATTCTAGACAACAGTGGAATTGACCACCAAAAATTACTAAGATATGACCAAAAACCGTTATTTCAAAGGTCACGCATAATTCACCACAGTTATCAGAATATTGCTCAAAGTTGACATTAAACACCCTGTATCTCGCTTATGCTTCGAAAACGGGGTATATGTCATAAGGCAAAAATGACTTTCCCAATGTCATTCATACGGCTATATATGTTTGACCAGTTCATGATGAAACACCCTGTATATGCAATGATAATAGTACATTGTTCACCGGGTTTTTTCAATAAAGTATTAGATTTCAATAGAGGACTTCGACCCAAGTTGCCAACCCAAAATTTTCTTCACAAATTTACTCTCACTGAGGAACGGGAATTTCAGGACAAATTCAACATGATAAGGTTTGCGTTATTTATAAATATCCGTGAGAGATGCCTCGGCTCCTCAAACAAGATAGTTCCTTCCAAATATAGGGTTTTGTTAAGATCATCTCTGATTGGCTGAAATTTAAGTTAGGATTTCTGATTTCATGTTAATAGTGTCAAATTCATATAGGATATGTTCCGCAAATCAACTTGATTGTTTCGGTTGCCGGTTTTCCATTCCGTAAATATGAAATATTCGGTTGGTTCCTGAAAAAACGTTAATTACGGAATTTGATTGATAAAAAAGCAATCTTTCTGTCACCGGAACATAGACGTATCAAGTCTATGCACCAGAACGAAAATCAATGTTTTATGGAACATATCCATGGCATAGAAAAATCTTTATATACTTTATGATCCATTGAACATGGAAAAATTACTATGGATCATAAGGTGAATAAAGATTGTTCTATGCTATGGATATGTTCCATAAAACATTGATTTTCGTTCTGGTGCATAGACTTGATACGTCTATGTTCCGGTGACAGAAAGATTGCTTTTTTATCAATCAAATTCCGTAATTAACGTTTTTTCAGGAACCAACCGAGTATTTCATATTTACAGAATGGAAAACCGGCAACCGAAATAACCAAGTTGATTTGCGGAATATATCCTTTATGAACTTGACATATTAACATGAAATCAGGAATCCCAACTTGAATTTCAGCCTAACAAAAACCTATATTTGGAAGGAATTATCTTGTTTGAGTAGCCGAGTCATCTTTTACGGATATTTATGAATAACGCGAACCTTATCATGTCGAATTTGTCCTGAAATTCCCGTTCCTCAGTGGAAAAATTGTGGGTTGGCAACTTGGGCCGAAGTCGTCTATTCGTTCTGATCTGTATTTTCGGAAATATTGGGAACATAAAATTTTGAATGGGTATATCTACAGACTCATTGGGTGGATTTTAGCCATTCACGAATTCGGCCTTCGTCGTTAAGGTCCAAACCTACTCTATAAATATCGAGTTGTTGTGTTTACTGTCGGCCTAACGGGTGAGCTGAATGGCAAGTTGTGCCGTCTCGTTGGAAACAAAAAACCATTCAGCGTGATGACGTATTGACTTTTCGGTGTCTTCTTCAACACTTCTATAGCAGCAATATTCTCTTCGTTACGCACATTGTTTTGTATTATTGATGGTTTTGTAAAGAAAAGAGTGAAATAAGTGCGAAAACAATAGTTGCATGAATTGCTTGCCATGTTGACAGTAAAATGAACGAAGTACTCTATGAACTCCGCGAACAGATTAATTTTTGGTGTTAAACGATGTTTGATGAATTGTCAAACCTTAATGAACAGAAATGACCGATTAGTTAGACAATTAATTTGCCAACCCTCAAACCATAGACAACAACCGTCGAAATGAAGGTATTCTTGAATTTTAGATCCACCCAGTATTTCAATATATACAGATACACGCGTTCGATATTTTATTTTCGAAACTACGTTTCTTATCAAATTGTAATCCAAAATGTACTCGGTCGAAAAAATAAATTTGATGCAGAATTTAGTGAGGTTCATGTGACAAGTATATCGCGAAAACCAAATGGGTTATCGCTGTGGCTGCAAATTTGAACAAGTGCTCAAAAATTCTTTACTTTTCGTCAATACTCTTTTAGAATTATCAAATATATTTTGCCCATCTCTCTAAACACTCTTTTGTATTCTTCAGACTCGAAACTAACCATTGCATCACTAGAAACTACATAGATAGTAACAGGTGCCAAATATATTAAAGATATCAGAATAGTAGATGAGATATTCATAAACAACAATGAGTACGTGAAAAAAATAACACTACAAATGCTTAGGTTTGGCCGATATTTTTCATTCAGTGAAAAATTATTTGATTTCGCACATAATGAATGGAAAACTCGAAATTCATTCAGTATCATTACCATGCAGAATAAAAGAAAAAACTTCTGAAAACCTGATTCAAACGATGTCTGATACAGATATCGCAATTCAAAACGTACTTTCAAAAAAAATGAATCTTTCTTGGGTGAGGAGTTCCCTGAACTCACCTTCCAGTAATTGATACACAGACACAATAGAAACAACGATTGCACCTGATGTACTCGTACACTTGTTTCACCCACCTATGGTCACTTCGCAATTGTTTGTATTGTGTAGACGCATTGGTCATCTGACTTTAAATCAATGAGCGGAGTGGACATCACTTTTTAACCCTCAAAAATTAACCTACCTTGTTTTCCGAGCTTAGGAAAATATTATCCCGAGTTCTTCACCAAGTAATTCTAAAGCATGTCATTTCTTATCAGAAAAAAATACCGACCTATCCGCTATAATACGTTTCTATCTTGTAATAACGAGATAATGCAGAACTTTTGTATATTGTATAATGTATTCTAATATTAGATGAAGTAAAATATAATATAATTTTCCTGACGTTGAAGCTGATGAATTTCCAAAAAAATGTTAAGGTGTCGAAGGCCAGTAAAATCGAGAAGAATTATACCCGGAAAAATACAATCTTTCGAAAACGCTATCAACAATTCTTTCTTGAGATTTTGTTGTTACTTCAAAAGAATTCTCAATCTCGAATTGAAATCCTTCTGAATCTTCCGTCTGAAGATGAATATTTCAAGAATTTTGACTAGAAGATTTCAATGATAGACGTAAATAAATACAGCGTGTGCGAATATATAGACCAATGTTGTATTATTTTTATTCTGTCGATTTTATTCATTTTTGCATTTGAAGAGAAAGAATAATTCGAATAAGAAAATTTCTAGTTAATTCCTGACGTGAATTCAGCAGTTTTTGCGCGCATGCTCAGTAAATCCGATGCCAAAGAGTTAAGTTTTTCACGTATTGACCCGCAAAACGCATCTTTACTACCTGGTGGAGAGATTTGGTGTTCTAATCATATTATTCTCACAAAACTCTGCATAAGCCTTCAAGCTGTAATTTTCAATCAAGTACTGAATTTCAATTCGATTTTCCTTCAGAAATTTATGAAATGAAATTTTGATTGATTATATCCATTGGGCGGATTGTGCTCTACAAATATCGAGTTTTTTCCGGAAGTTCTTGTGTTTACTGTCGGCCTAACGGCTGATAACTTCGTCAGGATTACATTTTGAAATTCAAAATGTAACTCTGACGAAGCCACAGTGTGGTGGAACAACTGTTGAATAAATTAAAATCATAAATGGTTAAAGTATATTATTTTTCTTCAAAATGAATTTCCACCAAGTAAAAACGGAATCCAAATATCAATTCATGTGAGAAATTCGAAAATTGCATCAATTTCTGCCATTTCCGGTTAAACCGGAATAGATAGACCCCCATTATCTACCTCATTCGATGAAAAAACTTTTTAGTATCGTATGTCCAAAATTTCAATCCGATGTCTTGAAAACTGAAATTTTATTTGCTGTGAACCTGTGACACCCGGTATGTCTTAGCTTTCAAAATAGTTTTACTCACTTGATTTTTTTTCTTTTTTCTTGAGTTGGGGTGGACACTGGTCTGCCAGAATATGAACTTTTCAAAATACCCAAACGTGGGCGTACCAAATAACCACTGCCTGGTCTTGATTTTCTCGTACCGCCCATGGTTGGATGGCTGTACATCATCTGCATCCGAGCTTAAATTCTAGAAGACTCGAACTCGCAACAAAGTTGAGCTTTTATAACTTCTCGTAGAACTATAAGTTTGATCGATTTCCATGACGACCAATAACTAATGAAATATGTTGATGAAGCTCCGGGTAACGTCTATTTATCTAGTAGAGGTGGGATAGAAAACTGGGCAGTTTGGTTAGGAGTGATAGAAAACTGGACAGTTTCGGTTTATTATTGTAAATGAGCCTCATGAATCAAACAGAGAAAAATTTTTTTTTGCGAGCATGTCATCTTTCAACTATTGACCCCGCGAAACGGACTTTCCGGTGGAAAGATTTGCCTATTTTTCAATCCTATTATCCTCGCGAAATTCTGCTTGAACCTTCAAGCTGTTATTTTTAATCAAATACCTCCTGTGTTTTAATTTGATTGAGAAATCATTGAGAGGATTGAACCCATTCACGGAGCCGGATTTAGTAATTCAGATCCCAACCTACTCGACAAATATCGGGTTCTTAAGTTGTTTCTTTCGGATGTTCTTGTGTTCACAATCGGACGTGAGCAGGTATAACACGGAATTTGACATATTTTGTTTCAATATCTCCGGAAATTATAAGCGGATCAAACTGAAATTTGGTACGCTGTTGTGAAATATAGAGTGGTCTGTGCAGAATTTTTTCCAACTCTGATGTATAGTTTCCGAAAAAAATTCAAAATGTTTTCTTTTTATAACCATACAAAATTCCATGAAAAGTTGCACATCATTTTGCGCCCACTAACTGACTGGAGTTTCAATCCAATCGTTCAAGTAGTTCCTGAAATATAAGGGAAATAATCCCATTAACGAACAGAAACTAAATATCAGATCACGCTGAAGTTTGGTGCACTGTTGTTGAAAGTTCAATTGTGCCGGGTTTTAAATTTGATAGATAGTTACCTAAAAAACAAAAATTTTCAGAAAGAATTTGGAACACATTACCTTCCGAAAGTAATAACCTAGAGACTTAATATTTATTGAGTAGATTCAGAAGTTAGTCGAGGAGGTTGAATGAGTTACTTCCACCAAATGATTCTCAACAGTTTATTCTGCCAAACTCAAAAATGCATATCCAATCGAAAAATTACGACGAAAAGATTAATGCAAAATTCGTGAGAATCTTATCTACGGATTCCTTGGATTTGAACCAATCATGAATGCCACCTTGGTGCCCAAGACCCAATTCTATGTTATTCCTTTCACAAGTTATTGTGTTACGATCAACCAAGCGGCCGATTGTGAACACAAACTCAACTACCGAAAAAATGAATATACAGACTCAAAATTCGTGTTAATGGATGGGTAAAATACACCAAAACATTATACCATTTGAAATATTATTTTTCTTATATCACCTGATAGAGCTTGGTGCAATATCGATAAATAATAGACCCAAAGGTTCATGCGAAATTACTGAGAAAAAAAATTCAAACAAAAATTCTTGAATTTTTTTCATTTTTCTAATGATATGATCCTCCCGAAATTGTGCATAGGTTTGAGCGTTGGCATCCTATAACTGAATCTCATGTTCAAGTCCGATCTCAGTTGTGTTTCTTTAGATATTGAGGAAATAACCTTCAAATGTGAAATGATTTTACCCAGTATAACTAACGCAACAAATATATCGACGATCCCAACGTTCCCTGAATATTTCAAGACGGCTGGACAGACAGAATCAGAAATCAAAACTCGAAAACTACAGGCATTTGTACAAAAGTTCACCACGCTATATAATTGCAAAAATGTTGGCAAAATGGTAACGCTTCTGTTTCATACAACAAGAGAGTAAAAAGGGCTTAAAATATCATCAACGAGTTTGCCATATCTATCACATTTTGGTTATTTTTTCGCAGTGTCCAACAGAAGTGAGCATTGTTATATTTTCTGCAGTCCCGAGAAAAATTGATATTTACCTGAGCGAAGCGAGGGACACGGATCATTTTCGTGTTTCTGAAATCTGAAGACACCAAAACACGCAAAGTACGGCTTTGCACCAAATATTGATAATACATATGCAGTTCATCCCACAAAATTCATACACTCTTACCATTTATTTATAAAATTTAATTCGTACGCGGATGCGCCAGATTTGAAATCCTAAAATAGAGAAAAATCAAGGTAATCGATTTCGCGTCCAAAATCTACTCCACGAATATTGGCCTCTAAGTAATTGTGTTGAGAACTAAATAAAAATATTCGAGTTTCAAGATTATCATATGAGATCCAATCTGAAATCTTTCGGAAGAATTTTTTCTATATTTTCAATAATACGATCCACTCAATCTCAACTGATTTATTAAATTTCATGCTGAGAAAATTCTCCAACATATTCAATAGAAAATTTCAAAGAGAACAGAACAAATCTGTTTAATTCATTCACAATTTGGTTTCTTCATGTCGACAGCTCAACTGTATTCTAGTACACATCAATAATATAAATATAAAAAAATCTAGAAAAGCACTGACGTGATGTCAGCAGCTTTTATGCGCTTGTTCACATTGCGAAATGGTGACTGGGAAATTTCAGTGAAATTTCAATGAAATATAAAAATTTAAAAAAAAATTTTTAAAAAAAATTTCCATGGATAATTCTTCTTATTGACACTGTTCATATTCCAACCAAGTTTCATTTTGATCAGATGAATATTTTTCGAGTTATTGAAAAATCAAAATTTCAAAGGGCTGTACCACAAAAACCATTCGACAGATTTGGCCCATTAACGAACTTAACCGAGATATTCAGGATCTTAACCTAACCTGAGTTTTTCAAGACTCTAGGTCCTTCCGTTCGAATGTTACAGCGCACACGGCCGGACGGACAGAATCAATTTTGACCACGGATTCTTCATCAGTGAGTCCAACCTAGTCGTTTGAGACCAATTTCAGCTCAAAATTCGAAAATTACAGACATCGTGACGAAATGATAACGCGCTGTTCCCCAGAACAAGCGCGTAAAAAAAAAAAAAAAAGAAAACAATTTTTCAAAGTAAAGAATAATTTTGTGAGAAAACATATGACTTTATACTTAGTGGATGAAAAAAAATTACTACAGTAAAATGACTTGAAGAAAAAATTTGCAAAAACATTTATCTTTCAAAATTCTTCAATATATCAAAGTGGTAAAATCTACTATGCAAAAGTTTTCACCGCTAGACAGCTCTATGCAAGGACACCACCATCATAATTAAGGATCACATGTACCTGAAAAACAAAGAAAATTGAGAGATAACAACGTAAATTTGTCCAAATTAAATAAAAGTAGGACCCTCAGGAATTTCGTTAACCTCGCTTCGCTTCTGTGTACAAACGGCCATGGTGGAAATATAACATTACATACGCATATTATTATATTATATATCACATATATAAAATGTTTTATTTCCACCATGCAAACGGCTACCGGAGCATATTAGAAATATCAAGACTGTATTATATATTGGATTCAAATACAAAGATGAACTTTTTGGACTGTCTTCTGGAGCAGACATAATTTCGTATAGAGTTTCGTATCTTGCCTTTAAATTAAAGTAATACTTACCTTCACATGTTTCATTTTATTTTTGTAGATTCTTTTGGATTTTTTCATCGTGTAAATATCTGGGAAATTTATATTTATGGATTTATGGAGGCTCTGCTGTAGATTAATTTTAGAAATTATATACGTCCGCTACCGCTAGTCAACATTCAGTCTTCTTTTATGTTAAAATTACTAATTATTACTACTATTATTTTGTTTTAAAAAAATATATGAAAGTATGTGAGGTCAAAGTCTTAATTATACCTACATATTTTCTCTTCGGTAAATATGCACTCTATATAGGTTTCCAGTAAAAGTTCATAAAAAATATATAAAGGCTGAATTACTTTTTGGAGTTGGAAGACAAATTGATAATTTTTTAGGCCTGCTCTGGATTTTTCGAATTCGGAATGCAGCAGTCTATTGGCCAGCAAAGGCATATAGTAGGTATACCATCAAAGTTACTTCACTTCGTAAGAATAAACCACTTCGCTTTGTATAATCTAGTATTACTAAGTCAGTTTTCAAACGAATTTTATTCCTAACACAAAATGTTATATTTTTGGGGTATGTTGAGGTATTCGACATAATTTTATCTTGGGAATTATTGACCAAATCACACATAAATGAGTCGAAAAAGGATTTGTTGTTCAAACTTCCCGCCCTTTTGTTTCCAGCAATTTCCTTTGTTTGACAGTTGTCAGAACGAAAACAGAAACAACGTTAGTCATCATTTATTTGTGTTTTGGTCGTAATCTTCAGTGCTTTATGGAATGTGGTGATATTTACGCTCGTAAAAAATCTTTCAATCTTACATCTGTTCTTGAGAACCTTTCACCCGTTTAAATATTGACCTCTAGGTCTATAATGAGGATTATTCCTATTTGTGAGTAGCACTTCCCCATGTTTTCCGTCAAAATGAAATCTATCTATTTTTGTAGGGAAAAATCATGTCGGAAGAGGACTTGAACCTATCAAACAATATGAAAAAGTTGGAAATCGAAAATATTTCTAGCAAAAAAGAACCAAGCAGAAAGCACACACATAATCCATTTATGCGTAGGAGATCGAAATCTCTTTCTAGTATAAATTTAGGAACATGTGACTGTTCTAAAAATGTGCAAAGCATCAAGCATACTACGTCATTTAAAAGAACAAATAGGAAAATTTTGCGCGATCCTGTGTTTAAATTTGTAAAATTTAATCGCAACAGTGAAGTGAAATCATCCAAAATCAAATCTTGCCCGTCAAAAAGGAAAGAAAGGTTATTTGGACTTGGATCTCAAAATGAGAAGGACTTTAAATCGATCATTGATGGATGTGAACAGTTGAACATTAATCCGAGTGATTTCAAGAAATTTTCATCTCCCAGCTTTCTAAGTGCTCGTTCCCCTAATAAGGTTCAGAAAAGTGATAATTCTAATGTTGGGACTAGTTGTTCTACTCAAGCGAGGATGAGTTCAGCTCCTCCGTGCGATATAACAATAGATGAATTGGCAAGTTATTTTGAAACGTTAGTACATATTCCTAAAAAAATGAGCTCGATGGCTGAAATGATGTATATTTGAATTTTATTGTATTAATTGTAGGTTATAAATAATATACTTTTTGTAAATTTTTTCGAATATATATTAATTATGAGGAAATGCCAAAAATCTATCTTTTAAACACTTATTTTCTTAACAACATTCACATACCTACATATTTTTCAGAGACATCCCGAAAAATCGACATCTGTAAATGCAAACAAATTTTAAATAATCAAAGCCAAAGTGTGGGTTACACCAAGTTATTCTAGTTTGATATAATCTTTGATTAAACTTTGGAGTACTCCATGATATTATAAAACTAGCTTACATTAGGACCATAATTATTGGAATCAAAATATATTCTGATTTGAGCCTTAAGCCTATTACCAGCTAAAAATAAAGTTATTGCCTGATACACATAGTAGTTCACAGTCTTCTGATTCACAAATCTAGAGCTCTTCGAATATACCTATTAACTAATTAAATAGTTTCTGTTGCAAGATGGTGAATCTGTTTTTCGATTGAGCATGTTGGAAACCTGTGATAACAATATAGTCCTTCGACTTGTTTGAACACCGATAATTTGAAGTTGGTGTACATGCAACCGAACGATCAGACTCAGCTGTTTTAAAGAAAGTCTTAACTTCACAGTTGCATGTAATGATCGATTCTTTTGGGGCATGATAATTTTAACTATATGGAAAGTGTCAACCTCATGAAGCAATCGAAGGCCAACTTTGTTGATTTCTACACATCATATTCAGGTCGCCAAACAATAACTTTGACCATGAAGTTATACGATGGGCCTGAATAATTATTGATAGTAGGAATCATTAAATGCACAAAGTGGAAATTCTTCTGATTGCCGTCTCTTGCAAGTTGGCATTTTCCATATAGTTTCTTGTAGATCTTAGGTATGGAGCGTTAAATTTATAAATGTAATGCTAAGAATCATTCCCCAAAGTAATCAATCATTACATGCAACTGTGAAGTTGAGACTTTCTTTAAAACTGCTGAGTCTGGCCGTTTGGTTCATCATAATTTTAATATTTCCATAGATATAAAATTTGGCACAAGTATCAGCATAATATACTCCATTAACTTATATTAGTCAGTCGGTAGGCCTTGAAATCGGTCTATCAAGTTTTTGTAACTAGAACTGAGTCAGGTTGGCACTCATGAAAAGTCGTCAAGGTCAAACTAATTCACCAAGAAGTTGCCAAGTCTTATATATTTATATTTTTATCAAAGACTCCTAACTTCTTCTACCACGATGAGCAACGTTGCGTAGTTATCTGACAGGAAAATAAACCTAACGAAACTTTTTTCAATTATACAGAGTGGAATGGGTTTATGAAAGTGAATTGAGTTTAGTGTAATCATTGTTTCTTCTCCTTAAACAATGGTATAATCATTGTTCAAACAATGGTATAATCATTCTATAAAGACAGAGTCTTTATACTATGGTATAATCCAAATTAGGATATTGGGAAAAAATACAAATACAAATACTAGGAGCAAAGGTGTTAGTAGCCAGATATATTTTTGAATATATCATCGTACTGCATGAATTTTATTTTTTCAGACGATATGAAATTTGTCTTAAAATAAAAAATAAGGGTTTTTTCATAGATATCTATCAATGGACCCAGAACAAATCTAGCAATTTTTTACATAAGCTTATTATTAAAACAACAAATAAAATAAACGCTCGGATAATTTCGCGTCCATCACCAATCGGCATGCACCTTTAGTTTAGCGCACGATACAAATATTTGTATCGTTGTTTAGCGTGTGAATGAACCATTACTTCGATGTACAACCACAGATAAAATCAAAAATCTTTTCATAGAAATTATTCATTGCGTTGCGAATGTCACTTGTCACTGCAGCATTCGGCATTCTTTCATTGTTAATTTGTTTGGTGTGTTAGGTGGTGCGAATTTTGAATTTAAAAATTTTGCAATTCTTGATGTGTATTTTAAATTAAGTTAGATATTTTATATATTTAAAATGACGACTCAACCGCACAGTCGTAAAAGAGTGTGTTACTATTACGATAGTGAGTATTAACCTTTAAAATTAGTTCTCTAACAATATCTCTTTAATTAATATAATAATTTAGTTAATTCGATCTCTTTGGCCAGTAAAATTCAGATTCTCTTCCAAAAAAGTTTTATTTTTACATGCTTGTTTGATTATCTGAGGGTTATCTTGGCGTATGATTTTTGAAAATTTTAATCGAGATATTAACGATAGACTTTCAACCACCGTATCGTGCAGTGTTAATTCATTGGTCCGTCCTACTGTGACGTCAGAATGATGCTACCAACTACGGTGTATCGATGACTTCGCACAAGTCTATTTGGATATATCTAATTGTATATATTTTTTCAGGTGATATTGGAAATTATTATTATGGCCAAGGACATCCCATGAAACCTCACCGTATACGTATGACCCATAACCTTTTGCTGAATTATGGGTTATATCGTAAAATGGAAATATATGTGAGCTAAATAACAAGAAAATATAAATGTTGCCTACTAGTTTCTGAACATTGCTTTTGAATTGGGATAGTAAAAACTTTACATTACCCAAATTAAACTATGAACTCTTTGTCTGCTCAACTTGAAATCAGAAAAAATGTCATTACTCTTGACCAGTTGTGTTGTAATCACTGTCCAATGTTTGTAGTTTTTATCATCTTTTTTTTTAAGTTTTCTGATATCACCCGATATGCAGAGTGACTGTGATTCAAATACTCATACATATACCGAATCGGTGGTTTGTAGAGTTATAGGCAAGTGCCTTCTTGCAGGCCGATTGTTTGAAATATAACTTCCTCCTTATTTTATTCAACAACACCTGAAAGCTCGAATCCTTTTGAGAATATGAAAATTTTAGATGTCGCAAAGGTTTCAAAAGAAAGTCATTATTTTAGTAAACATTTTATAGATATGATTTCATCCATGAAAATTCATCCGTTTCAAATTTCAATTATATCTCATAGTTATTTGGGTTTCCAGAGACAAAAACTGTCTGATGAAAAAGTTACTTCTTTTGAGAATGTCGATACATTTTCGGGTATACACAAGCTTTCATGAAAGAATTGAATCAATGCAAAACAAATTAAGTGATTTCTGCTGGTCAGTATGAAAGAACTCATTTATTGAAGGAAGGGTGAATTCGCCATTTTATAACACTAGAGCTTACCATTAATACTTATGAACTGTGGGGTCACTTAAGGCCGGTATTATAAAACTTTTTTGATAGATAACCAGAAGTTAACTTGTGAAATCTGGTTTTAAAATGGGTCACATTAAGTTTTATAATACCAGCCCTTAGTGTGATAAATTGAAGAACTTACGCTAGGTAGATTCAATGATCTACACTAGTTTAGAAACTATATATGATGTATTGCTGACGTACAAATCACAAAAATAGTACACAAAACTGTTCCGTTGAAATGAATAAATTATTCAGAACACTCTTTTTCAATTTATATTTTTGGCAGTTCAACTAGATATTACTTATTTTTTAGCGACCGCACAAAGCAACAGCTGAAGAAATGACTAAGTTCCATTCAGATGATTACATTAGGTTCCTACGTTCTATTAGACCCGATAACATGTCTGAGTATAATAAACAAATGCAAAGGTTTAATGTTGGTGAAGATTGTCCTGTGTTCGACGGCTTGTATGAGTTCTGTCAACTTTCTGCAGGTAAATGAATTAGTTCAATCTGGATGTTTCCACAAAGAATAGTTTATAATGATTAATTGCACAAAATTATATAATCTTTCATGTAGCAAATGAAATCAGAACAAAGACTGAACCAATCAGAGGATCTCGAAAAAGCTACCATTTGAAGTAGGGAGATCCATATTCTGTTTTTATTTGCTGCGAAAGCCTACCTGACGTTTAAACTTTGGCAAAAAAAACTTCTTTTAGAGTTACTTTGCATTCTCAGAATGGTTTTGCTTTATTTTTCAACCTCGAATCATGTTTTCAATTTGTATTATTCTCATTGCAGGAGGTTCTGTAGCAGCGGCGGTTAAATTGAATAAACAAGCTTCAGAAATCTGTATAAATTGGGGTGGCGGTTTACATCATGCCAAAAAATCCGAAGCTTCTGGCTTCTGCTATGTTAATGACATTGTATTAGGAATATTAGAATTGCTCAAGTACCACCAAAGGGTACTTTACATCGACATTGATGTACATCATGGTGATGGTGTAGAAGAAGCTTTCTACACAACTGATCGAGTGATGACAGTGTCTTTCCATAAATATGGAGAATATTTTCCAGGTAACTATTTCTCATGTTATTATGTTGGGACCCTTGGATTCTTGATATTTAAATTGGATAGTGTTGGAGGTTTGCAGGTATCAATTCGTTTTATTATACTGATATGAGCGTTTTTCTCCAAAACGATTTTACTTCAAACTTTTCAAGACTGCTTCATTATTATTGTCTGTAGTCCATTGGTTTATAATTTGCATTAGTTAGAAATATTCCTAACGACATCAAAAAATGAATATTTCATGATATGCAACCATGATAATTCTGGAAAGAAATAGCTTGATACATTAATAGGTTCCTATGATGCATTTGAATTTCTTCACCTGATGTATTCTTAAATACAGAAAAAATGAAGACACTTGACACTGAGGAATCACCAAACATTTTTATTATTGGAAATGGTTTCGTGGAGAAGAAAGAGCTCCAGTAGTAATAAATAAAATAATCACAAGGACGAATATCCGTCGATAAATCAACAAATATTCCCCCTTGATCAGAGCTAATCACCCAATCAACCAAAACACCTACACCGAAGAAGCGGATCCAAGTAGAATGACTACATGATAAACCGCAGAGAGTTCTCTCGATACTTGTTGTAACAAGTATCGAGAGAACTCTCTGCGGTTTATCCAAGTTAAGTTGACCTGACGATCAATAACAATTGTGAAACAGCTGTAGTCATTCTACTTGGATCCGCTTCTTCGGTGTAGGTGTTTTGGTTGATTGGGTGATTAGCTCTGATCAAGGGGAAATATTTGTTGATTTATCGACGGATATTCGTCCTTGTGATTATGTTATTTTTATTATTGTAATCCATTATTCTATCCATAAGAATACTGAAAAAATTCAACAAGAAAACGATCATTCAAATTTGGTGCCTGAGAATGGGTTTTCAAACTCTCGGAGCTTCGCGGCATTCCGTGACTTAACATGTCAGGCACATTCTGTCTCTCTCTTCTCGTGTACGTTTCACGCCACCGAGTGGATGGACAACATTAACTATTATTTGATCGTAGAATCGTGATTTTTTTGAGTTTGTCAATCTCTCTATGCATTTTGGTAGTGCATTATATAATTTTATGCACATATATATAAAAGTTTTTTCGGTGGAATAAAGGTTATGATGAGGATAAATTGTTATCTCTCCTCAGTTGGCCATTCTCAAGTCTGACTTATGCGTGCTTTTGGATAGAGTAGATGAATGGTGTAGCAGAAACGGTTTACTTTTGAATACGGGCAAAACAGAATGTATGATATTCTCTACAGAAAGATCCAAATTGCAATATCCAGATAGCTTTGGCTATGGTGGTCATGTAAACAAATTTTCAGACACTGTGAAATTTTTGGGGTTGCATATTGATCATAACTTGAAGTGGAACGAACATGTAAAGTATCTCGTCGGAAAATTAAACTCTATAATCTATACCTTAAGGGTGTTGAGAGATAATGTTGGTCAGGAGATCCTGAAGATGGTGTATTACTCTAATTTTCAATCGCTTATTTGTTATGGATTAATTTTTTGGGGAGGAAGTTTTCCTACACAACGTATTTTCATAATTCAGAAACTAGCAATGAGGGTAATTTTCAAAATGGGATATAGCACAGACCAACAAGACAAATCACTGCATCGTTCTTCCTCGAAACAGCTGTCAAATTGAATACTTGATTTTGGAATATCTGAAATCGAAATGTAAAAACGGATTTGTCGGGATTCAGGAATCACAAAATCAAAATCAGACTAAGATTTTTCGATGAAACCATTTGAAAAGCAAATTTCCAATACCAAAGCGAGTGTCTTGTCACATCTAAAACTCCTGTAGGAGAACTCGGTTGGAGTAAATGAAAATTTTGGAAAAATGTTATGGAAAAACCGTTTACCTTAATCAGAGAATCTTTGTAGTTTCACATCAAATGAGATTCATTTCAATATAAAATCAAATTATGAATAGACCAACTTTGTTCGATTCCAATCCTAGTGTTTGTGCAATGATATACAATTTTATTAGACATCCCATCGTTTTAATTGAATAATGGAGGTTGTAATGCTTTCACTTCAGTTGCGATTCCTTTATATTATATAAAATGAACATTATGAATGAGTCCACCTAAGTTCGATTCCAATTCTTGTATAATTAAAACATATAATGAGGACTGTCATCATAAAATAGAACCTCAAAGATGACTAAACAATTGATTTGGTTGTAAAAAACTATTTGGATTATATTCTAAAATGGAATAGTTACGTAATTATTCATCAATAAATAGGATGAAAAATTCATTTCAGTTTGTTTACATGTTTATAACCTCTTCAAGCGAGTCCGAAAGCGGCGAGAGTGACGTAATCCTATTCCTGCAATCTGATTGGCACCCCAAACGCCTGCTAAAATTCTGATTAGCTCGATTCAGGGTCATATCTGCGTTGACATAGATTTCCTAAGTAAATGACACGAGTGGTTTATCTGGTTGATCTGTGGATATAGAGACTCCTGTCGTGGAGTTTTTAGACAGAACAATATTTTAACTGTAATGGGATTGTATATTTATAAGATATTACTGTTTTTACAAAAACATAGGTCTTATTTCAATGAATATAAGAATCAGAACATTACGAGGCAGAAGTTTCCATACTTCTATCCGGTTCATAATCTGAGTATAATCGAAAAGAGTTGCACATATATGGCCATCAAACTGTTCAAGATACTCCCAAAATATGTGCAGGCATTGATTGATCATAAAGCTTTTAGCGGAGAAATTTACAGAATTATATTGAAAATTGAGCCTTACTCCATTGATGAATTCGAGATAGCATGTCGTTCATTAGTGCAAGTTTATTAGAATTGTGTTATTTTTGACCTGTTTGCTTTTCTTTGATATATGTGTATCAATGATTTGGTAAATAAAACTTATTCTATTCTATTCTAAATAAAATAATCATTACTTATATTCTATGAACGGGTCTTTCCGAACTTAGTTGTTCATAGTTCTGAACAGGATCTTCCATATTTTAATTAGAATCAATTTTATTATATAATTCTTAGAAATAGGTAGCGTCCTATCTGAAATTTCTAGTGAGAAATTATTAAAAGGAATTTGTCAACTTCATGAAGCAATCAATTTCTCCAAATCATTTTCAGGTCGCCAAATAATAACTTTGACTATGAAGTTATACGATTGCCTGAATAATTGATGGTAGGAATCATGAAAATGCAATTCTGCACAAAGTGGAAGTTCTTCGGAATGCCTCCTCTTGCAAGTTGGTACTTTCCATCTAGTGTCTCTTAGATCTTAGGTAGGGGGTTTCAAAATAAATGTAATGCCAAGATGCATAAAATTATCATTCCCCAAAATGATCGATTATTACATGCAACTGTGAAGTTAAGACTTTCATTAAAACCGCTGAGTCTGGCCATTCGATTGCATGTACAACATGTTCAAATGTATTGCGGTTGTTTCTACATAAATTGTAGGCATTTAAATATATATAAGACAGGTAGAGTTAGTATGTAATTTTTTCTGAATACACCTGTACAACTCTCTATATTGTGCGCATGTTCTAGGGGAACAGCGTGCTATCGTTTTGTCCAAATGTCTATGATTTTCGATGATTGAGCCGAAAATTGTCTCACGACTAGATTGGACTCACTGATGACCAATCTGGTGTCAAAATCGATTCTGTCCGGCCGGCTGTGGACACGATAACTGTCGAACGGAGTGGGCTAGCAACTTGAAACCAAATTTTGTCAGGATCATACTGGCCGTAAATAAAAAAAAAATTTCAAAATTTTTTGCCAAAACATTTTTTTTTTTCGAAAACTTTTTATCATATCCAGAAAAAATTCCACTCGGACTTTGAGCTTCATATTTCACAGCAGTGTGCCAAATTCGATACGATTTTAAGTTTCGGAGTTATCGGGAAAAAATATGTCAAATTTCGTGGTTTTTTTTTCTCGATATCGTTACTTTTTTCGGTATAACTCGAAAAAAACTGATTCAATCCTGATAAAACTTCGCAGCTAGTTTGAAGATGCTGAACGACAACTTAATGCAAAATTTCGTGATGATTGTGTCATTAGAACAAAAAAAATTTCTGTGATTTTCTTATAATATATCATCCTCTTTAAATTCTGTATGAACCTTCGAAGTGTAATTTTCCGATGAAGTACTGGATTTCAATTCGATCTGATCTGTATTTTTGGAAATATTGGGAAAATAAAATTTTGAATGGGTATATCTGCGGAATCATTGGGTGGATTTTACCCATTCACGAATTCGGCCTTCGTAATTAAAGTCCAAGCCTTCTCTACAAATATTGAGTTTCTTAGTTGTTTCTTTCGGAAGTTATTGTGTTCACAATCGGACGTGAGGAGGTGTACGGTCGGCCTGACGGCCGACTGCGTAAACACAATAACTTCCGGAAGAAACGACTTAGAAACTCGATATTTGTAAAGAAGGTTTGGGGCTTAATTACGAGGGTCGAATTCGTGAATGGGTAAAATCCGCCCAATGATTTCGTAGATATACCAATTCAAAATTTTATTTTTCCAATATTTCCAAAAATACAGATTAGATCGAATTGAAATCCAGTAATTTATCGAAAAAATATCTAGAAAAGCACTGCCGTGAAGGCAGCTTCTTTCGCTCGCAAGTTCAAATTCGTTGCCGAAGCGGTCATCTACATTGAACATGCGCGCAAAAGCTGCTGTCTTCACGGCAATGCTTTTCTAGATTTTTTTCATTTTGAATATACTTCTGATGGTATAAAAAATAGTAAAATCGAAGTTGGAACGCGGTAGATCGCCAACTACGTCACACTCCACAGCACGGTTGTAATAATGTTAATAATCTTTATTACTGACTCTTAAACAGTAATACATTACTGACATCAGAGCCTACTAATATCTGTAGGGATGGAGTTAAATACATTAATACGTCTTTAAATGGGGGGAATTCTGAGTTTCATTTGTTCTTTTAAATTCATTTCTAAGTTTTACTATCGATACACTGTCCATTGGCTTGAAAGAATTGAAGGTGCACAAGAAAAGAGAGGAGATATAACACGTTATGTAACGGAACGCCACGAAGTTTCAAGCGTTTGAACAGCCAATATTTAAAACTAACTATAAGAGATCGTTTTTACGTTGAGAATTGAAATATTCAATGACGATTGAATTTTTTTTAGTATTCAAATGAAAATAAACAAGTTCATGCCTGTTTGATTGTTTCGAAAATCTTCTTCAATTATTACATTTATATTTTTCAGGGACTGGTGATCTGAGGGATATTGGAGCAGGCAAAGGAAAATATTATGCAGTAAATATTCCTCTAAGAGACGGTATGGACGACGATGCCTATGAGAGCATATTCGTGCCGATCATCAGCAAAGTAATGGAAACGTTCCAACCCAGCGCTGTTGTCCTCCAATGCGGTGCTGATTCTTTAACAGGAGATCGATTAGGTTGCTTCAATTTAACAGTTAAAGGTCATGGAAAGTGCGTGGAATTTGTGAAGAAATATAATTTGCCTTTCATGATGGTTGGTGGCGGAGGTGAGTCTTATAGTTTTACATGTTTAGTATTTAATGATTATAACTTCTAAAAAAATAGCAGAAATAATATTCCATGATTATTGATGAGATTGATGGTATTCGGTGAGTAGGGGGGTTGTCAAGAAAGCTCGCAGCTGGTGCTGGTCTCTCATATATCATTCATTAATTTCCAAGTAACCTTAAGACATTTCCGATATTTTTTCCTAAAAAAAAAAAGAATTTATAAAGGCAAGCAAAGTACATTAGAAGACATCACTAGGTCTCTTGCATGAATGTTTTTCATCATTGGAATCAAATATTCTATACGTAAGACTACTGAAAAACTTTAAATGCAGTCAAAAATTTCAATTTCAAACAAGAAAATTATCTTTTAAATCTGGCTCCGCATGTCGGCTGTTTAAACGGACGAATCTTCGCGGCTTCCGTAACTCTCTCCCTCTTCTCATGTACTTTTCTCTAGCAAGCCAAAAGACAGCGTCCCTGAATCGATCCGTGAATCGTAGAATAACGAGTGACGTAGAAGGCGATCTGACGCGTTTCTTCCGCTTCGACATTGAGTCGCGAATTGTTGAAGTGTGTAATAGCATACATTATGATTTTGTATCGATATAGAATGATAAAAACATGATAATTCGTGTTACATGCAAGAGACCTATTCACTGATTTCGCTTAGGTCTGAGCTTCTGAGAGGTTTCACCAATTTTTTTTTTATTATAATTTTCATGACAGAAAATATACAAGTTACAATGCCAACAAAAACCTCTTGAGCAGTGCATCAAACACTGGTATTAGAATTGGTGACAAAAATCACTCTTATCTTACTTTAGTTTGTGCAAGAGTCTTCAATAGGACTCTTGAATGTATTTTCTTTAACATTAGAATCGAATGTTCTATCCATAAAAATACCGAAAAAATTCAATCGCCGTCACAATTTCAATG
The DNA here is from genome assembly GCA_958510865.1 of Myrrha octodecimguttata. Classification (NCBI taxonomy): domain Eukaryota; kingdom Metazoa; phylum Arthropoda; class Insecta; order Coleoptera; family Coccinellidae; genus Myrrha; species Myrrha octodecimguttata. The sequence goes on along the minus strand of OY294056.1, from coordinate 71,159,392 downwards.
GGAGTTTTTCCTTCAAACGAAAATGCAGTTATTTTCATGAAAAACCTTCAGAACATCACATTTCAAACATATAATTTCAATATTATATTTTTAAATAAATGTTTGATCACCTTGAACTGAAAAATAAAAATGGGGATTTGCATTTAATGGGATTTGTCATGAGTGCACGATATGGCAACGTCGAATTCAGCTTTCTCGGAAAGAAAAGGACGTCAAATATGTTACTTTGCTTAGGAAAACTGAGATAGCTATACTTCGATCTGGTTAGAGTAGAAGACAACGACCAAGGAATAGAAAAAGAAGAGCACAGACTGTCATATTACTGACAAATCGCAAACGGAAATTGTTTGGTTAAATTGACAAAGAACACGTGTGTACCACAGAATGGGAATAAATATTTCGTTATTCTATAGCAGAAAAAGCAATTCCACTAAACAACGTTGTCACTTCGTGCATGCATGACAAACCCCAAACCCCAATTTTGAAACCTGATTTTGAATACTTTCTGAAGGTAATTTGGGAAAATGATGAATCAAAACCATAATAATTATGTTCAAATTTGCATTTGCAGTAATAACCCAAATTTAGGAAAACCCCCATTTTCTACAAGAAAACTATTTTTTAAATTTACATCAACTCTATCTTCCCGCGTACTTTTCTCTAGCAAGCGAATAGACAGCTTCGGCAGTAACGAGTGACATAAGATGAGATCCACCGTGTTTCGCCCAATTTGAACTTGCGTTCTGATTTTACCATGTTAAATGTGTGTTAGCATACGTTATGGTTTTGTATCGAAATAAAATTAGACAAACATAAAAAATCAGCAGGATGTTTCATAGTTTCATGTTTTTCTCATTCTATATCGATACAAAATCTCAATGTATGCTATCACACTTCAAAAATTCGCGAATTTCGAATAATTCGGTATTGAAAATGGTCAAAACGGGACGCAAGGTCGAAGCGTGGGAAACGGTTCAAATCGCCTTCTACGTCACTCGTTATTGCAAGATTCACCGATTGATACAGCCAACTCTGTCTAGTGGCTTGCTAGAGAGAAAAGTACATAAGAATAGAGAGAAATTGGATATATCCCGGTACGTCACGGAAGGCGCGAAGTTTCGTCCGTTTCAACGGCCAAATTTAAAAGATCGTTTTCTCGTTGAAAATTGAAATTTTTGACGGCGGTTACAGTTTTTCAGTAGTCTTACGGATAGAATATTTCATTCCAATGATGAAAAAATTTATACAAAAGACTTAATCTGCCGAATTAATTTGACCTTGACGACAGTTCACTATTGTCAACCTTGCTCACTGCTAGTTATGAAAACTTGATAAACCCATTCCAACGCCTACCCAGTGAAAAGAGTATACCTTCCAAAATAGTTCATGAATGTTGCTTCTTTAAGTAGAAATAAAAGGATCCTAACACTTAATTTGATTACTTACTGCTCATTTCAAAATAGTTGTATTCTCGTGGCCCACTCTGTATGATGATTTCTATTTTTTTCAGGCTACACGATACGAAATGTCTCTCGCGCTTGGACCTACGAAACATCTGTCGCCTTAGGAGTAGAAATTGCAAACGAACTCCCATACAATGATTACTTCGAATATTTCGGGCCCGACTTCAAGTTGCACATCAGTCCCAGCAACATGACGAATCAAAACACTCCAGATTATTTGGAAAAGATCAAAACGAGGCTCTTTGAAAATTTGAGGATGTTACCTCACGCTCCGGGAGTCCAGGTGCAAGCCATCCCAGAAGATGCTATAAATGATGATTCCGACATGGAAGATAAGGTCGACAAAGATGAGCGTTTGCCACAGAAAGAAGTAGACAAGAGATTAGGACATGATAATGAATTTTCAGACAGCGAAGATGAAGGAGAAGGTGGACGCAGAGACAACAGAAACTACAGGGGGAAGAAGCGACCACGATTTGATAAAGGAGATAATAAAGATGTGAATATGGAAGTGAAAGAAGAGGTAAAGTCTGAAAAAAGTAAGTTGCTGCAAATTTTATTTTGATTTGGGTGCTTATTTCAAGGTGTTTTGGTTTCCCATATATATCAACCAACAATTTTGAAAAAAAAAATTTCTTATAAATAAAATGCTTGGAAAGTAGAAGGATTCGTAAAGACAAAAATCACAAAATAACCGTAACATTTCTTGTTTGAGTGGAAGAAACTTGTTTAAATTTCAAGAATACAAGAAAAATTTTAATGATAGGATGACAATTTTTTTGAGTTCATTTGTTTGCTTTTATTTTTAAATATTATTGGGCAGAATCAGCTCTTTCAATGCTTGAAGGTAGATCTAACCTAACAACATAAACAACTGCAGTACAGTCTGTCACAATGCACAAAGTCACATATTGTCTGAGATTTCTGTGCAAATGTCAGATTCATACCGATACTGTGTTGAACTTATAAATCTTCCTTTTTATGTCAAATCATACATCGAAGTTAATAAATGCAACAACACAACATTTTTGTACTGACAAATGCATCGAAAATAGTGAAATGGATTCCAACGCTATTGTTCTCAATGGGAAGCGTGCCAGCGCGCAAGCTCAAGTCTGCAAAATTTCTTGCAAGCAGCAAGCTTCCAATTCTACTCGCATCACGCGCCTGCGTTCGGAAATGCGCATTACTTTTGTTGTGTGGCTGTAGTTGATGTGGAATTTAGTTGCAATTTAGCACATTACAACATCTTTATTTGCAAATGAAAGCAAAACATTGTCGTTTGTCACTTTACTAGCTGTGCTTCGAGATTTCATGTTGAAATTGCGCTTCATACGCAAAGTCATTTTGAATGTATCCCTGCAAAAAAATTCGAAAATAACATACATTCAGGTTAATCGATAGCGCACGAAAAAATACAAAAAAGTCGCGAGCAATCCACTAGATTTGTATCACAGACCAACAAGACAAATCACTTCATCGTTTGCGGGAATCTCGTCTCTCCGACCTTGAGAAATATAACAGACATAACCACACTTTCTTCTTCCTCGAAACAGCTGTCAAATTGAATACTTGATTTTGGAATATCTAAAATCGAAAGGTAAAAACGGATTTGTCGGGATTCAGGAATCACAAAATCAAAATCAGACTAAGATTTTTCGATGAAACCATTTGAAAAGCAAATTTCCAACACCAAAGCGATTGTTTTGTCACATCTTAAACTCCTGTAGAAGAATTTGGTTGGAGTAAATGAAAATTTTGGGAAAATGTTATGGAAAACCCGTTTACCTTAATCAGAGAATCTTTGTAGTTTCACATCAAATGAGATTCATTTCAATATAAAATCAAACTATGAATAGACCAACTTTGTTCGATTCCAATCCTAGTGTTTGTGCAATCATATACAATTTTATTAGACATCCCATCGTTCTAATTGAATAATGGAGGTTGTAATGCTTTTACTTCAGTTGCGATTCCTTTATATTATATAAAATGAACATTATGGATGAGTCCACTTAAGTTCGATTCCAATTCTTGTTGTATAATTAAAACATATAATGAGGCCTGTCATCATAAAATAGAACCTCAAAGATGACTAAACAATTGATTTGGTTGTAAAAAAATGTTTGGATTATATTCTTAAATGGAACAGATACGAAATTATTCATAAATTAATAGGATGAAAAATTCATTTCAGTTTGTTTACATGTTTATAACCTCTTCAAGCGAGTCCGAAAACGGCGAGAGTGACGTAATCCTATTCCTGCAATCTGATTGGCACCCCAAACGCCTGCTAAAATTCTGATTAGCTCGATTCAGAGTCATATCTGCGTTGACATAGATTTCCTAAGTAAATGACGCGAGTGGTTTATCTGGTTGATCTGTGTTTGTATATTCCAGTCAGTTGGTGGGCCATGATAGTTCGACACATTCTACTCTGTATAATTGAAAATTGTTCGGTGAGGTTCATTTTCCTGTCAGATAACTACGAGCGTTGCAAGTTCTGCTCAAGGGTCATACTAATAACGTATGTTACTAAACCAAACCATAGAATCATTGATTAAAATATGTAAGAATTGACCAGGACCCGCTGAATTATTTTAACCTTGACAACACTTCAAAATGGCCACCCTAACTCAGTTTTAATTTACAAAACTTGATAGACCTATTCCAAGGCCTACTATCTATTAGATTTCAAGACAGAATGTTATTATTACACTTGTCACCAGTTAAAAATGTAATTTCAGGTGATGACGACACAAAGCTCAGCATAATTGAGGACAACAAAAAGGAGGGTGGACCGAATCCATGACACAACCAAGCTCAACACTCTAAGTTTAAGTAATAATCGGTGAAGAATATTTTTTTACGTTGTGCTAAGTGAACTACTGAATGAAGCGAAGTGTAAAAATCGTGAATGGATCTCTGTGTAAATATTTTCCATATCAGTGGTATCATAAAGAAGCAGAAACGTTATTCATGCAAGAATGCCTCGTCACTGTTTTCAGGGATTTCATAAGAAATATGAGAAATACTCAGATTTTTTATTTTTTTACTGTATTTCATTGTGAAAGTTTTTAATACTTCCTGTTATAGAAAATCTATAATATCTTGAGAAATGTTGTTCGTTGCCTGATAGAATAACATGTATGTAGATTTTACTGAACTTTTTGATCAGTGTTGATGAATTGGAATATGGTAGCCGTAAATTATTTATACACTATTCTCTTAATGCACCTTTGAGAAATTTGAACACTGTCATTCTTTTACCAACTGTTTGCATTGTTAATTATTACTCACCATGAAGGGACACTCCAAAAATTTGGAAAAGGACCTGTCTTTTTTTTCTATTTTTTACAGCGCAGTGTATGAATCCATGAAAAATTTTATTTCTAACATTTTGAGGGAACTTTTTATATTCATCATTTGACTATTCACTTTAAAAGCGTGATCACTATATGGAAATGTATATATGTCATGTAAACCTAACGGAATTGTCCTTTGTCATATACCATTGAAATTTTCTAGGATAGCAATATTCAAGTGTAATTGTTAAAGATTTCGACTTTTTCCAGTGCATTAAGAGGCCAAATTTCTCTAATTGTGAATTTGTCCAGTATTTAATCTTTAGGTATATTTTGAAGTAAATATTATTTAATTGATGAACACTATGTGTACCTTGAGGATTCTTCCAATAAATTCATAATTTCACCACGAAATATAATTTAAATCTGAATAAATCCTCATGTCATTATATTCTTTCAATCGATGAATTGTAATATAAATAATTATTTTCTTAAATGACATATTAAAAATTATAAACACTCTCATTGAAATGGTATGTTGAACTTCAAGTATGTTTTGCTGTAGTAGGATGTTCCTCAGAACAAGCGAGTTACAAATTTGTTGACCATTCAATCTCAAAATATGCAAAGATCGGAATCTGAGCAGTTTCATGTTTGGCGATCTCGATTGAGCTTTGCATTGCTTAACTTATGATTTTTGGTTGCAAATCAATCAGAAAACATGAATCTGTGATCAACCAACCGCAAACATTTCAACATCTAAGGGGAAGGACTAGGACCGATTCATTAAAAACATGAACCAAAAGTAAACTTAAACCACAGATCAACCAGATAAACCACTCGCGTCATTTACTTAGGAAATCTATGTCAACGCAGATATGACCCTGAATCGAGCTAATAAGAATTTTAGTAGGCGTTTGGGGTGCCAATCAGATTGCAGGAATAGGATTACGTCACTCTCGCCGTTTTCGGACTCGCTTGAAGAGGTTATAAACATGTAAACAAACTGAAATGAATTTTTCATCCTATTAATTGATGAATAATTTTGTATCTGTTCCATTTAAGAATATAATCCAAACAGTTTTTTACAACTGAATCAATTGTTTAATCATCTTTGAGGTTCTATTTTATGATGACAGTCCTCATTAAATGTTTTAATTATACAACAAGAAATGGAATCGAACTTAGGTGGACTCATTCATAATGTTCATTTTATATAATATAAAGGAATTGCAACTGAATTAAAAGCATAACAACCTCCATTATTCAATTAAAACGATGGGATGTCTAATAAAATTGTATATATTATGATTGCACAAACACTAGGATTGGAATCGAACAAAGTTGGTCTATTCATAATTTGATTTTATATTGAAATGAATCTCATTTGATGTGAAACTACAAAGATTCTCTGATTAAGGTAAACGGGTTTTCCATAACATTTTTCCAAATTTTTCATTTACTCCAACAGAGTTCTTCTACAGGAGTTTGAGGTGTGACAAAACACTCGCTTTGGTGTTGGAAATTTTCTTTTCAAATGGTTTCATCGAAAAATCTTAGTCTGATTTTGATTTTGTGATTCCTGAATCTTGACAAATCCGTTTTTACATTTCGATTTTAGATATTCCAAAATCAAGTATTCAATTTGACAGCTCTTTCGAGGAAGAAGGAGGGGGGTTATATCGTTATATTTCTCAAGGTCGGAGAGACGCGATTCCCGCAAACGATGAAGTGATTTGTCTTGTTGGTCTGTGCTTAAACAGTTATTTTCGAAACTAATCGGTGCTTGACCACAGACCAACAAGACATATCACTTCATCGTTTGCGGGAATCGCGTCTCTCCGACCTTGAGAAATATAACGGACATAACCACACTTTCTTCTTCCTCGAAACAGCTGTCAAATTGAATACTTGAATTTGGAATATTTAAAATCGAAATGTGAAAACGGATTTGTCGGAATTCAGGAATCACAAAATCAAAATCAGACTAAGATTTTTCGATGAAACCATTTGAAAAGCAAATTTCCAACACCGAAGCGAGTGTTTTGTCACACCTTAAACTCCTGTAGAAGAACTTGGTTGGAGTAAATGAAAATTTAGGAAAAATGTTATGGAAAACCCGTTTACCTTAATCAGAGAATCTTTGTAGTTTCACATCAAATGAGATTCATTTCAATATAAAATCAAACTATGAATAGACCAACTTTGTTCGATTCCAATCCTAGTGTTTGTGCAATCATATACAATTTTATTAGACATCCCATCGTTTTAATTGAATAATGGAGGTTGTAATGCTTTTACCTCAGTTGCGATTCCTTCATATTATATAAAATGAACATTATGGATGAGTCCACGTAAGTTCGATTCCAATTCTTGTTGTATAATTAAAACATATAATGAGGCCTGTCATCATAAAATAGAACCTCAAAGATGACTAAACAATTGATTTGGTTGTAAAAAAATGTTTGGATTATATTCTTAAATGGAACAGATACGAAATTATTCATAAATTAATAGGATGAAAAATTCATTTCAGTTTGTTTACATGTTTATAACCTCTTCAAGCGAGTCCGAAAACGGCGAGAGTGACGTAATCCTATTCCTGCAATCTGATTGGCACCCCAAATGCCTGCTAAAATTCTGATTAGCTCGATTCAGGGTCATATCTGCGTTGACATAGATTTCGCGAGTGGTTTATCTGGTTGATCTGTGGCTTGACACACCATTCAACTGCTGCTATCAACAAAATAATTTTGATACGAACCCTTGGAGGGTGGATATTTGTAGATTAGACTAAACCAACACACAACAGATTTTGGTCTTAATCGCAAAGGTAGAATTTGTGTGTTAAGAATCAGCTCAATGACTTCTTGGATACATCAGAATTTTATTCTTCCTAGAATACAGGTCTGATCGAACTGAAATCTGGTCCTTGATCGAAAAGCGTGGCGTGAGAAAATGCCGTATAATTTAAAAAAGCTTCTGATTACATGTTGGAGCTTTTGTGCAATTTTTCAGTTTCAAGCTTATCGCATTCGCACTATCATCTGTCGTCTCGTTTTTGCGCGCATGTTCTAGGGGAACAGCGTGCTATCGTTTTGTCCAAATGTCTGTAATTTTGGATGATTGAGCCGAAAATGGTCTCAATCGACTAGGTTGGACTCACTGATGACGAATCCGGTGTCAAAATTGATTCTGTCCGGCCAACCGTCCGTAGACACGATAACTGTCGACAGAAGCAAGCTAGCTACTTGAAACTTTCAGGATAGGTTGCGCATCAGAATGCCGCGGTTAAGTTCGTTAATGGGCCAAATCGGTCGAATAGTTTCGGAGTTATAGGCACTTGGAGTTTTGAAGTTATTTATTTTTCATTTCAGAAACTACTCAAGCGATTGGATTCAAACTTGGCAGTTTGGTGGAGTATAACGACGCGCAACTTTGAGTCGTCAAGATCATATTGTCAGTAAATAAAAAAAAAAATTTTTTTCGAAATTTTTTTACAAAAACATTTTTTTTTCGGAAACCATTAATCATATCCAAAAAAAATCATACTCACACTTTGACCTTCTAATTTCACAGCAGTGTACTTAATTTCAGTTCGATACGATCATAAGTTTTGGAGATATCGGGAAAAAATATGTCAAATTTCGAGGTTTTCTTCTCGATATCGTTGATTTTTTCGGTATTACTCGAGAAATACTGATTCAGTCCTGATTAAACTTCACAGCTAGTTTTAAGATGCTGAAAGACAACTTTATGCAAAATTTCGTGATAATCGTGTTATTAGAACAATTTGAAAAAAAAAATGTCTATGATTTTCTCATCATATCATCCTCATTAAATTCTGTATGAAACTTCGAACTGTTATTTTCGATGAAGTACTGGATTTCAATTCGATCTGATCTGTATTTTTGGAAATATTGGAAAAATAAAATTTTGATTAGGTATATCTACGGAATCATTGGGTGGATTTTGCCCATTCACGAATTCGGCCTTCGTAATTAAGGTCCAAACCTTCTCTACAAATATCGAGTTTCTTGTTGTTGTTTCTTTCGGAAGTTATTGTGTTTACGCAGTCGGCCGTCAGGCTGACCTTAAACACAATAACTTCCGGAAGAAACGACTTAGAAACTCGATATTTGTAGAGTAGGTTTGGGGCTTAATTACGAAGGTCGAATTCGTGAATGGGTAAAATCCGCCCAATGATTCCGTAGATATACCCATTCAAAATTTTATTTTTACAATATGTCCAAAAATACAGATATGATCGAATTGAAATCCAATAATTTATCAGAAAAAAATTTCAAAAAGCACTGCCGTGAAGGCAGCAGCTTTTGCGCGAACGTTCAAATTCGTTGCTGAAGCGGTCATCTACATTGAACATGCGCGCAAAAGTTGCTGCCTTCACGGCAGTGCTTTTCGGGCTTTTTCTCACATACGTTGATCTTTGCTCTGCATTCATATTCTGAAACGGAAAAAATTGCCGGCAATGCCAAATTTTATTTCAAGTAAGAGAACCTCATGAACTGAGTGGAATTTGACAATGAATGGTTCATACATTTTATAATTTATGAGAATAATGATAACAGCTTTTATTTCACAATCACCTTACACATACAATGTGCACAATTGAAATGAAGCAACGTCAATAACAAAAGGTCTATATAGAGTTCAAAAACTCTCCTAAACTGTAGGGCTCTAAATTCATAAGATATTTAAATAATTATCTTTTAAATGTCTTGATATTACGATTGAGTTCAAATATTTGTATTTGAAAACTCAATAATATTACTCAAAGGTTTATTCTATTTGGTAATGAATTATAAATTTTTTTAAGCATCTATATTCCATTTGCCTCTGAGATGTTAACCTATATTTTGGGTAGATGTTATCCATATTTCTTGTTTCATAAAAAATTTCTTATTTTCATATTTCTTTAATAGTTATGTATTATTCTTAAAAAAAAGAAGACTTTCTTGGACATATACATACAGCAAATATTGTCAATATTTACATTTTTTCAAAAATGCTTCTGCATCATTCAATATATCTCATATTATAATATAATGATTCGAACACTATTTTCTCTAGTACAAAAGTGGTTTTATGTCTACTGACCCATAGAATGTAATTCCAAATCTTAGCTTTTCTTCTATCATCGCATGATAAAACGCTGCTTGTGAATCTGCAAAGGTTTAGAGGTGACTTGTGATCTATAAAAGGGAAGTATTGAATGGTTTTTATGGTGAAAATTTAACATTTTTCGGTTCTAACAGGGTTCATATCTTGGAAACTAAGAGATAGCGCCAGTTTGTGACCTATCTTTACCAAGGAATGTGAGTGGTACGTAAACGAATTTTCACAATGCCAACATTATATTGACATAGCTTTTTATAATCAAGGTCCCTAGGTACCAACATTTCCCTTATTAATTCTATTGCAATTCAACAGTAATTTAGAAAGTAACTTTTTTGACGATTGTCCCTTCAATACCTGTTTGAGATATATTCAAGTATGCTCTAAAGAAATGACTAGAATGACTTAGAAGTACTATTCTGAATAATTCAGGTAGAGGTTGATGTTTTGAGCCATAAAATAAAAACTAATAATGAACCAATCGGAGAATATCAAAAAGGCTTCCATTGATTTATTTCTGACTATAGGACCACTATATCATGTCTTGAAACGTTCTGTAAACAGAACTGTAGTGCTGGTTTGTTCCCTGGTGTATCATCCAAAGGTCTTTCGACTTCCTAAGTTACTTCAATTCATACATGAATGTTCCTTGTTTTTTTTCTGTAAATGTGAATGCTATTTTATCATCATAAATTTAAGAATATGTACCGTGTAACAAAATAGTAACTACATCCAACTTCCTCTTAAAGATTCCTAAAATATACCATATGTTACTCAAATATTTGCATTTCAATGAAAGATTCAATCATTTCAAGGAGTAATAAAAACACCATGTTTCTTTCTAATTCTTGGAATTCAAAACAGCTAGCTGTTTGCATTTAATAATATGAGTTTTTTGTTCCCATCAGAATACATTTCATCTTCGTCAATCATTTGATCAATTCATTCAAAATGACATAAAACTGGTATTTAAAATTTTATACCTTCTATGAATCCTATGGAAAAAATGATAAGAGTGGAGGCCTATTAACCCATTCCAATGTTAAAGGGTTTACTGATAATCCCTTCTCCAGATCCATTGCCATTTCCTATGAATAGAAATTTCTGTCAGAATTAATTCAAAACAAGGAAGCAAAAAGTAATGCGAGATATAAATCCAAATAAATGAAAACCACAATAATATTAATGGCTAAAGTACATTTGATATCGAAAAGACTTTTGCATTAATAAACGTTTATGCGTTTACTCACTCAAATTTATACCTCTAATTAGTTTCAGAACAGACCTTTGTCTAAGCCCAATAATTTTTGGGTCATATAATCCACCTATTTATACATTGTTGCATTTTGTTATGCTAGATATCAATGTTTCCTTCATGATATAAGCAAAATAAGTTGAATTTGAATACTTACAGCAGCCGATCTTGTTTTGAATTCAACCATAGCACTCCCTTTTTTCTTAGAAGAAAGCACGAGGGCCGCAACATCACCATACTGAAGTAATAATTTTTTTTATGATTTGCTATTTTTTCATATAACATGAATGATGTTTTACCTTAGATAAAAATTTGAGAATCATTTCCCTGGTATAACCACCATTAGACTCATCATTTTTTGCTGCCTTCCATCTTAATTTAATTCTATATGTTGAAGAATCTGAATTATTTCGCCCACCTTGTTCTTCCCTAACTTTATTTAAAACAAATTGCATCTCTTCCTGCATAGCCCTTGAGCCTTCTTTCCTGAGTCTTTCTATCTCCTCCTATCAGTAGATTTTGCAACAAATCAACATGTAAGCATATTAATAATATAGAATGAAAATCTCTGCCTTTCACATACCTTTAGTTCTTGATCTGCTGTTTTTTCAGATTTATGTCCTTTAGTTATAGAAATACGTTCTCTACTCTCCAAGTCCTCTTTGAACTTTTTTCTTTTGCTATCTAATTCTTGGTGCCTAATAGCTGCCTCCTTACGTCCTCTCAATACTTTGTCATATGCATTTCTAGCTTGTTCATCTGATAATACTTCTAATACTTTGGTGAGTTTATGGAATTCTTTCGCAGCCTCTGGATTGTCTGGATTCTTATCAGGATGACACTGAAGCGCTTTCTTTCTATAGGCTTTTTTGATCTGAAATATAATTTGTGAGGCATTTCATAGTAGAATTCAGATTTGACTTTACATCATTGATAGAACATGACGGTTCAATATCCAAAATTTCATATAGGTCGAGCTCTTCCAGTTTAAATGACTCCATATCAATTTTATACTCAGAAGTAAAAAAAGACACTGGTGATTCTTAGCAGAACATACAAATATATTGCTTATATTCAGAAAGATATTAGCAGAGAGCAGTCTATATATTATTTCATTTCAAGTTTATCTTGCTGGATTTGTTATGTTTACAGACAACTGTTATCTCTGACGTTTAGCACAGAATACAAATATATGATGGTTAGGCACAGACAGGTCTGTGGTTTAGACCGGTGTGAAGTTAGCTTCCAAAAGATAGATGACAGAGTTCCCGAAGATACCCGAACGGGTTGAGAGGATCAGTGGCGTGCATTTATTCGGTAGCGCAGCAAAATGTGGATTACGAAATAAATTTTCGACTCATGAATCTGAATAACGTTCGAAAATGTCATTTGTGTTAGTGACTGTGCTGATATAGAATTTTTTTAGTGGTTTTTCCATCTAATAATAAATTAAAATTAAGCATTAATAGTGCAGGAATACGGGATATATCAAAATGACTTATGGGCAATTTTCAAGATTGACAAATGGTCTCGATTCACAACTTCGCACGAAATATTTATTGCAAATGGGCTGGGGTAAATTTTATATGATCAGTGGAGGAAAATCTCTTTAAATTCTAATATAACTGTATCATATCTAGGAAGATAATCGTTCGTGTCGCATCAATTAAATCCTTAGGAACTATTTATTTTTCAGGTCTGCATTGATCAGCCCTGTATGGAAATGCTAATTTACATGTCCAATGTCCACATCGACATCCATAAAAGATATTTACTTGTCTACTTGCAGTCCACGTTTCACCCATATTCGCGAACTATCGAAATCGTCAGCTATCTAGAGCAAATTCAAACTTTTTTAACTTTTTATCTTTCAGGTCTGCATTGATGAGACCTATGTGGAAATGTTAATTTGCATGTCCAGATTGACATCCATAAAAAAATGCACTTACTCTGCTTGCAGTCACCCCGTTTCACCCCTATTCGCGAACTATCGAAATCGTCAGCTATCTAGAGCAAATTCAAACTTTTGTAACTTTTAATAGTTCCGGTCTGCATTGGTGAGAACTATGTGGAAGTGTTAATTAGTATGTCCAGATTGACATTCATAAAAAAAATTCACTTACTCTGCTTGCTGTCACCCCGCTTCACCCCTGTTGGCGAACTATCCAAATCCAAAGTTTGAATTTGCTCTAGATAGCTGACGATTTCTATAATCGATTTCAAGCGATGGACCAAAATCTCCGGTTATAGTTACGGTTAACCAAATTGACAGATAATCCTTTGCCCATATGTCATTTTTTCGACTTTCTTCTGGCCATAAAAAACGATCCAGACTCTCCACTAACATTCTGATTGGATTTTCTTTATCTACGCCCTAGAATTAGTATATGTTTCAAATTTCAGGTCGATCAAAGAACTTTCGATTTTTGGTAAAATTCTAAGGGAGCCTTAAAAAATCTCAATTTTCTAAAAATAATTTTCCGACTCCTATCGCCGTGAAATTTGGCACACTCACTAATTCGAGGGCGTAGAACAAGAATATAAGGTCAGATATTTTTAAAAAAAATCGTACTGGACGTGAGAGGTCCTTGAAGTTCCAAAATTTTGGACCTTTTTTCAAAAAATCATTATTACCCACTCGATGAAAGTAGGACGATGAGATCTGTTTTATTGCATAGATAAAGGATTGAACTGCACGTAAAAAATTCGACATCACCCAGCTTCATTATTTTGGTCGGCACGACGTCTCAAAGTTGACCCAAATTTGGTAATTTTTTCACAATTTCCGCCATAATTTCTAAACGGTTGTCACTGGACGATTTCTAATGACATATTCGTGATCTACGACCTCGATTTAATAGGAAACGATAACAAGGTCGACGATTTTCGAAAAAAAAAAATTATTTGGGACTTAGAAAATTTTTCATCAAAACGCAGAGGGGTGGGGGGTAATCATTGGCGATTCCGTGCGAAATTTTATTTTTGAAGCTATGACAATATGCACATCATATATTATGGATTCGAACACGTAGATTACGAATCTGTAATTAGATTTTGCGTAACTGATTCGGTTTGGAAAATATTCCGGATTTGGTGAGAAATTTTCGAAATTTGGGTCAACTTTGGGTCGTCGTACAAATCAAACGCGTAAGGCTGGACAATATCGAATTTTTTTGGTCATATCTGGGTCCTTTGTGAGTACGTAGCCACTTATTTTATAGACGAAAGTCCTCTAGTTGAAAAATTATGATTTTTTTAAAAAAGGTCCAATTTTTTCGACTTTCTTCTGGCCATAAAAAACGATCCAGACTCTCCACTAACATTCTGATTGGATTTTCTTTATCTACGCCCTAGAATTAGTATATGTTTCAAATTTCAGGTCGATCAAAGAACTTTCGATTTTTGGTAAAATTCTAAGGGGTTAGCCTTCAATTTTCGAAAAATAATTTTCCGACTCCTATCGCCGTGAAATTTGGCACACTTACTAATTCGAGGGCGTAGAACAAGAATATAAGGTCAGATATTTTTAAAAAAAATCGTACTGGACGTGAGAGGTCCTTGAAGTTCCAAAATTTTGGACCTTTTTTCAAAAAATCATTATTACCGACTCGATGAAAGTAGGACGATGAGATCTGTTTTATTGCATAGATAAAGGATCGAACTGCACGTAAAAAAATTCGACATCACCCAGCTTCATTATTTTGGTCGGCACGACGTCTCAAAGTTGACCCATATTTCGTAATTTTTTCATTATTTTCGCCCTAATTCCTAAACGTTTGTCACTGGACGATTTCAAATGGAATATTCGTGATCTACGACCGATTTAATAGGAAAAGATATAAAGATTGACGATTTTCGAAAAAAAAAAATTATTTGGGATATTTGGATTTTGCGTAACTGGTTCGGTTTGGAAAATATTCCGGATTTGGTTCAAAATTTTATTATTTCTTTTTATTCATTAATGATGCGAATTTTTTTTTGTCTGATTTTTTCATTGTTGTTAACGAATTCATCTCATTTGATCAGATACATTCAACGGTTTAATAATTAACCTTAATTAGTGACCTAATGATCTTTTTATATATTTCGAATCTGAAAAACAATCTACACCTCAATTTAATGACGTATTTCTATTCGAATAGAAATAAACGTATAAATATGCTATTTCGGTATTAGAATGAGTTTGAAAGCTTATTTTTACTCTATATTGTGTATGACTTCCGGGAGCTTTTGATATTACGAAAAAACAGAATTATCCTATCGATATTTTAGGCATATTTTCACATATTGAATTCTTTAATAGATCTGTATAAAATTAAGGTACTAACAGTTATTACTGATTCACATAATGTAATAATATTACTTTTAAACATTTGATAACCTTTAACACTTGTTAGCAATTTCAAGTTTTTTTTTTATTGTGTGTGGATGCGAATTTTTTTTATGCATGATTTCTGATTATAAATCACGAATTCATAATTTTTCAATTCATTCTTCCATTGGTTTCATAATTAACCTTAATTAGTGACCTATTGACCTTTTTGGATATTTCGAAACTGAGAAACAATCTGCACCTAAATTCTATGATATATTTCAATTCGAATAGAAATCAACATATTAATATGATATTTCAGTATCGAAATGAGATTAAACAATGATATAACCTATTAGATCATTGGTCCTGAAACAGTTCGACAAAACCCGAACGTGACAAAACCCCAACTCATTATTACCGACTCGATGAAAGTAGGACGATGAGATCTGTTTTATTGCATAGATAAAGGATCGAACTGCACGTAAAAAAATTCGACATCACCCAGCTTCATTATTTTGGTCGGCACGACGTCTCAAAGTTGACCCATATTTCGTAATTTTTTCATTATTTTCGCCCTAATTCCTAAACGTTTGTCACTGGACGATTTCAAATGGAATATTCGTGATCTACGACCGATTTAATAGGAAAAGATATAAAGATTGACGATTTTCGAAAAAAAAAAATTATTTGGGATATTTGGATTTTGCGTAACTGGTTCGGTTTGGAAAATATTCCGGATTTGGTTCAAAATTTTATTATTTCTTTTTATTCATTAATGATGCGAATTTTTTTTTGTCTGATTTTTTCATTGTTGTTAACGAATTCATCTCATTTGATCAGATACATTCAACGGTTTAATAATTAACCTTAATTAGTGACCTAATGATCTTTTTATATATTTCGAATCTGAAAAACAATCTACACCTCAATTTAATGACGTATTTCTATTCGAATAGAAATAAACGTATAAATATGCTATTTCGGTATTAGAATGAGTTTGAAAGCTTATTTTTACTCTATATTGTGTATGACTTCCGGGAGCTTTTGATATTACGAAAAAACAGAATTATCCTATCGATATTTTAGGCATATTTTCACATATTGAATTCTTTAATAGATCAGTATAAAATTAAGGTACTAACAGTTATTACTGATTCACATAATGTAATAATATTACTTTTAAACATTTGATAACCTTTAACACTTGTTAGCAATTTCAAGTTTTTTTTTTATTGTGTGTGGATGCGAATTTTTTTTATGCATGATTTCTGATTATAAATCACGAATTCATAATTTTTCAATTCATTCTTCCATTGGTTTCATAATTAACCTTAATTAGTGACCTATTGACCTTTTTGGATATTTCGAAACTGAGAAACAATCTGCACCTAAATTCTATGATATATTTCAATTCGAATAGAAATCAACATATTAATATGATATTTCAGTATCGAAATGAGATTAAACAATGATATAACCTATTAGATCATTGGTCCTGAAACAGTTCGACAAAACCCGAACGTGACAAAACCCCAACTCATTATTACCGACTCGATGAAAGTAGGACGATGAGATCTGTTTTATTGCATAGATAAAGGATCGAACTGCACGTAAAAAAATTCGACATCACCCAGCTTCATTATTTTGGTCGGCACGACGTCTCAAAGTTGACCCATATTTCGTAATTTTTTCATTATTTTCGCCCTAATTCCTAAACGTTTGTCACTGGACGATTTCAAATGGAATATTCGTGATCTACGACCGATTTAATAGGAAAAGATATAAAGATTGACGATTTTCGAAAAAAAAAAATTATTTGGGATATTTGGATTTTGCGTAACTGGTTCGGTTTGGAAAATATTCCGGATTTGGTTCAAAATTTTATTATTTCTTTTTATTCATTAATGATGCGAATTTTTTTTTGTCTGATTTTTTCATTGTTGTTAACGAATTCATCTCATTTGATCAGATACATTCAACGGTTTAATAATTAACCTTAATTAGTGACCTAATGATCTTTTTATATATTTCGAATCTGAAAAACAATCTACACCTCAATTTAATGACGTATTTCTATTCGAATAGAAATAAACGTATAAATATGCTATTTCGGTATTAGAATGAGTTTGAAAGCTTATTTTTACTCTATATTGTGTATGACTTCCGGGAGCTTTTGATATTACGAAAAAACAGAATTATCCTATCGATATTTTAGGCATATTTTCACATATTGAATTCTTTAATAGATCAGTATAAAATTAAGGTACTAACAGTTATTACTGATTCACATAATGTAATAATATTACTTTTAAACATTTGATAACCTTTAACACTTGTTAGCAATTTCAAGTTTTTTTTTTATTGTGTGTGGATGCGAATTTTTTTTATGCATGATTTCTGATTATAAATCACGAATTCATAATTTTTCAATTCATTCTTCCATTGGTTTCATAATTAACCTTAATTAGTGACCTATTGACCTTTTTGGATATTTCGAAACTGAGAAACAATCTGCACCTAAATTCTATGATATATTTCAATTCGAATAGAAATCAACATATTAATATGATATTTCAGTATCGAAATGAGATTAAACAATGATATAACCTATTAGATCATTGGTCCTGAAACAGTTCGACAAAACCCGAACGTGACAAAACCCCAACTCCATTGCGCAAACTCCTGACAGTTCTAGAACAGTAATTGTTGGAACCCGAATGAACCTATATTCTGTGCCTTTGATTAAAGAACAACTTTCATCTTACCCACCTATGCGGCATTATTACATCAACCTAGCCTACCTACACTAGAGAGAAGGAACTTCTAGATTAAAATTGGCGAAAAAAAAGCTTATCATTTGTATTTTTCATGTGGGAATATTACGCTTTTCAGTAAGCACACACAGTTAAAAAAACACTATTCTCTTTCTATGTTATATTAGGTCTATGTTCTATGTATATTATTTATTTATTTTTATATCTGTCAAGTTAACCTTATCTTGATGTTCTGTGTTTTGAGTCTTGAACGAACTGTTTCATATTCAGAGTAAGAACGTAAAATTCCATTTTCCATTCAACTTGAAAATGGAAGGAGATAATATTTCCCAACAAGCCGACGAGATCGAAGCACTCAAGTCAATATACTTGGATGAATGGACTGAAGAGGGGGACGGCAGATCATTTACTATGACAATATCTAAAACAGTGAAATTGTTTATTACATTACATCCAGAATATCCCTCAATAAAACCACCCAAATATGAGTTAAATGCCCCCTATTTGACTACAGAGGAGAAAAAAAAGCTATACAGTGACTTCAAATCAATATATGAGTAAAATAGTTTTTCTTGTTATACTTGTGACTATAAAACTTTAACTGTTGCATGAATGTTTTCATTGAAATCGATAAATTTTTGCCAAACTACCGTAAGCCACTATGTAAGCCACTGCGGCTTGCGATAATTTGGCAAATATGTATCGAAATGCGTTTATTCTCAGTATTATGATATCTGTAAATTGACCTAAAACTTTATTTAATTCGATTTTAGGGATAATATGGGATGCCCAATTCTTTATCAGTGGATTGAAAAGTTGAAGGAATATACTATTTTCAATCCTAAAAATTTTGTGACCGAAAAGCAGGTTGAAGAAATACCTACTCCAAACAAACCAAAAAATAATCTTCAAAGGTTTTCTGAAAAGGTTGTACATGGTCCAACTATTGAAGATCGCAAAAGTATTTTTCAAGGGCATGTTTGTACCGTTTTGAGTGAAGTAGACGTCAGGTGAGATTCTTCAATTACATATTTTTTCTGAAAGACGATGAATCAGTGCCCAAATTAGATCATATATATTATATTATTCAGGTAAGAATTGTATTGGTAGTCTGCATTCCGAGTTATATTCGTATTTCACTGCAATATTTTTATCGAATCGCAATGATGTAAAAAATAATAAATTAGTATTATAACTAGTGTATGCCAAATCATTTCCTTCGAGATAGATTCGCCTATTTCTAAATGTCAGAGACAGCAGTGTAAAAGAGCTAGCGGTTAGATTGTCTAATGTTGCAAAATGGCGAATGCACTCCTTATTCAATAGGTCTCTTGCATGTAACACGAATTATCATATTTTTATGTTTTTCTCATCCTATATCTATACAAAATCATAATGTATCTCACACTCCAACAATTCGCGAATTTCGAATAATTCGGTATTAAAAATCGTCAAATCGGGACGCAAAACCAAAGTGGGTGAAACGCGGTAAATTGCCTCCTACGTCACTCGTTATTCCACGATGCCCCGATCGATACAACTCGACGCAGTCTATTGGCTTGCTAGACAGAATAGTATACGAGAAAAGGGAGAGAGTGGATATATCCCCATACGTCACGGAAACCGCGAAGCTTCGTCCGTTTAAACAACCGACATGCAGAGCCAAATTCAAAAGACCATTTTCTCGTTAAAAATTTTAATTTTTGATGGCGGTTAAAGTTTTTCAGTGGTGTTACGGATAGAATATTTGATTCCAATGATAAAAAAAATCATGCAAGAGACCTATTAGTATAGTATGGAATGATGTCAAATTTTTTGCACATACTTCCAATATATATTGATGCGACAAATTTATGTTATGCTAAGTTGGACCACTATGGGTTATTTATTTTGCAAGAAACAACTCTCGGATAAAAGATAATGTGCAATATTCGTATTAGCAGTGATTTCTGATTGGTTTCAAACCAAGAGTAAGCTGTTTGTTCACTCATCTGTGACTGTCATCTGATAGTCAAACCTGTCAGGTGATACTTTTCAAGCAATGTGTTAAGAGTGTTCGAGTTAAACATAGGCTTCTGTACTCGCAAAGCAGTTACAAACGATATTTGACTGGGGTCAGGAAATTATCATAAACTTGTTAGAGATTTGCTATGTGAACGAACCTAGCATGTAATTTTAGGTGTTTTAGCCTCAAATTCAAATTGAGTTAATATTTTGGGAAGATCTATGGATATTGTTAGCTAGTTGACTTCAGTGCATATTATTTTTACAGAGATTTCTTGGATTACTTGTTGGAGAATAAGAAGATAGCCCAAGCTACACATAATATTTATGCTTACAGGATAGCTAAAAAAGGAACATTTTTACAAGTAAGTTATACTTTCGGGATTTCAGACGGAAAGTGTGGATGATTTCATTAAAAATATTTGAGGACGATTTTAATTGGTGTATTTTGACAGGATTGTGATGATGATGGTGAAAAAAATGCCAGCAAGAGGGTTCTTCATCTATTGCAATTGCTTAATTTAGAAAATGTTATGGTTGTTGTGACCAGATGGTGAGTAAACGTCTTAATACATTGTTGAGGATTCAGTATAACCTCCTATGAGGAAAAGTGGGATAGGTCAATATGTTTATTTCACACTGTTTTTTTTCACAACGTACTAAGTTTTATAGATAGAAAGAATAGATTATCGATTTTGGGTTGAACTGAATATAACTGTCAGTGTGTATTATCCTTACCCCTGTTATATGGATTCCCGATTTTCCGGACTACCTCGACATGCGGAGGTGTGGATTGGAACATCAGCAGATGTCTGCACTGAATATTTCAACCTTAAATGAACTAAATACAAACATACATATCTAGAATTCATTTTTGAATGAATATTTATTTATGTTACTGCATGATATTTTTGGTGCTTTTATTAATCTATAATACTAATTATGTATCAATTTTCTCTGCAACAATATGAAAGATAACCCCTTTCTGTTCAATTATCCATAGATCAGTTATCAAAATGCCTAACAAGAACAATAAGTCTAGATAATCGGGTTTCTACTGTATTTCCATATATGGTTATCTTTTCAAATATATGAAAGCATACTGGTATACTCATTTTGTTGTCACATTATAAAATATACTATGATAGAGGAGCTGAGGAGCATCAACAGTAAAACATGTAAAACTTTAAATATTATGACTTTATTGATTATTATAAAGCTTTAATACAAGTTGAGTTCTGGTAAAAGCAACCTAGTTACTCTATCTTAATCTCAGGCCATAGAAAGGCCCAATGCTATGTAGACATTTTATTCCTTGAAGCCTAGTTAACTGTGTTTATATTCACCCTTTTATTATTTATACTGACTCCTTGTTATCAAATTTTTCCAAAATACTTGAAGTTAAGTAGGTTTCAATAAACAGCGTGTCAATTTGAAAACTTTCCAGGCCAATAGGTCTCTTGCATGAATTTTTTTATCATTGGAATCAAATATTCTATCTGTAAGACCACTGATAAACTGTAACCGCCATCAAAAATTTAAATTTTTAACGAGAAAATGCCCTTTTAAATTTGGCTCCGCATGTCGGTTGTTTAAACGGACGAAGCTTCGCGGTTTTCTTGATGTATGGGGATATATCTACTCTCTCCCTCTTCTCGTATACTTTTCTGTCTAGCAACCCAATAGACAGCGTCGGGCTGTATCGATCGGGGCATCGTGGAATAACGAGTGACGTAGGATTTTTAACCGATACCGAATTATTCGAAATTCGCGAATTGTTGGAGTGTGAGATAGCATACATTATGATTTTGTATCGATATAGAATGAGAAAAACATGCAAATATGATAATTCGTGTTACATGCAAGAGACCTATTATGTACCTACCGGGATGATTCGAGAGAAAATGCCGGAACAGGTCAATTTTTATTCATAGGGGGACATATTTCTAAGCTAAAATCTCCTTGACCCTAGGTGTAGAGGTTGTCATCCGTAAATTCTCAATAGAGAAAAGAGGATGAGCTATACCTCAATTGAAAGACAATTTGTCCCTCTACATGAATACTACAGCTTGTAAATTCCTATTGAAGTACTTACAGGGTGTTCATACTTAGTGTACTAATTAAATGAGATGCTTGAAATGATTTCCATTACTAGCCAAACAATAATACAGTCTGTTCTAAAATGTTTGTCTCACATTGTCAAAAGTTTTACGGGAAATATTGCAGCATTCTTGTGGTGATATAATTGGCCTGGCAAGTTTTCAAATTGACACCCTGTATTGAAATAATTCATTATTTCATTACTGAAACTCATTTTCTTGTAAGCTTTAGTGAAATATTTATTTAAAATCATAAAACCATCGTTCAGGTCTAAGATATGCAGTTTTCAGCAGGCAGAATAGGTAGTTTCAAAATTGTAAGCAGCTAAATGCCTACGTGTTTTGTTTGGGTTTGACTGTTAGAATTTTGAATAAACCAGTCTGGTGCACTTATCTTACCCCCAAAACATTGATTGTTTTTTGAGCATCGGGCCTATCTGTGATATTTATTGATTTGAAGGCTTTGTACTAAATTTGTAACAGTACTGTTGACTTCGAAGCCAAACATTGGTTGATATCATTTAACTACAAACCAATTTCAAATTGTTGGTTTCTTGGTGTCAAAGGTAACTAGTTCAGTAACTTCCACTGTTGAATAACTTGAACTTATATTTGTTAATCCTTTGCTTATTTAAGTTATTTTTTTAGGTACGGAGGCATACAGCTTGGTCCTGACAGATTCAAACATATAACAAATGCAGCTAGGCGGGCCTGTGTACAAGCTGGTCTCATACAATAACATTTCTAAATTAGTTATTCAATTTTAAGGAGAAATTCTATATGTATTTACACTATGTTTAAACAATGTAATAATTTTATAATGTTGTATTTTCCAACAGAGGTTCATGTACATCAGGTTGATTGTATTATATTATTGAATTAAAATAATTCATTATTGTAAAATAAATTGAAATTTTATAAAATACTCATGTTTTATTTTAATTCGAAGTTGATATTTCATTGCCAGGACTTCAGATAATTGAGACCTCAGCTTTTGCTAAGATGTGAATTCCAGATTGACGCTGATTATATATCTATGGTGCTCAGGCAAAACCCAATATATCCAAAAATGCTAAGATCGTAATTTAATGTAGCAACCCGATTAAGATAATAATTCAGTGAGACATTCAGCAGTAATGATGAAAGAAAGGAACTAGCTGAATTAAATAATTAAATATCAGGCACCTTGACGGCAATGACGACCGGTCATAATTTCCAAATAGCGCCATCTTCAGTTGAAAAAACGAATTCTAGCGATATCCTTAACAATAGTGAAACAAAAGAGTATCTCTGAATTCACCTTATTTCTATTCACCTTCGTTATTGGCTCATTATTCTTTTTTTAATGGACTTTGACGCCCCCTCGAAATTACAGTGACTATATTACAATTATTATAGTAATATCATTGTTTTAAAAATGGTAATATAGTCACTGTACTCGTAATTTCCAAATAGCGATATCCTAAACATTTGCGAAACAAAAGCCCATTTTTGAATTCACTTTATTCCTATTCTTCTTTTCATGGAGCTTACTCATTCTGTGGCATTTTTTTAACATTTGTGTTGGGGTTCGAAATTCTGTGTTATATTAGGTCTATGACCTATATATTTGTATTCTGTGTCTATGACTCTATGGTCCGATATGAATTATTTTATTATTAATTTTTATAATTAATGCACAAATAAAAATTAAACTTCATTTCACCTTATATCATCAAGAATAAGCATGACTGACTAATGAGCAAAATGGTAGCAATGTCATCATCAGGGGTAATTAATTCTTTACTTGCTTGAAAAACTGAATTTTTATTCATCCCAAATTAATACATTTATCACTATATTGTTCATTTATAGGTATGGTACACCATAAGCATTTAATTTTTTTCATCTTAGAAACAGTAAGATCAATTCAAATAGAATCGAAATTTATTTTCCAGGGAAGATTACAGAAAGAATTGATGATGTCTCTCACGAGAGAGCCTCCGCCAGGAGTCAACGTAGATGCTGAAAATGCTCAGCAAAATCTATTGCAGTAAGTAGAAATCAATATCATATTCTTCTCCAATTTGCAACGTAATTAGATTGATTTCTATCTTTTATGAAGTCTTTGAGTTTAGTTCAAGCGAATAATATGTGAAAGGCAATATGCAGTAACCTTCAGCTATGCTTTTATTTCTTTTGATGACTTTCCACTAGTTTTCTTTATTGGTTTTCTATATGCTATATAATTGTAATAGTTCAATGGTTAGAACTCATGCCTTATGACCGTGCGGTGTTGCGTTCAATCCCTTGGAGGGGAAAGAATTTTTCCAGTTTTCAGAGGACTGTCCAACCATTCGCTGTAGGGTAAACAATAAACATTTTTGTTCCTAATTTGGCTCAAGGAATTAGTAACAAAGCCTACGCAGACCACTGCCGGTCTCCTAACTAGCACAAGCATTAGCTTCTGAGGAGTTCCAGTAATACAATACAATATTGTTCAATTGAAAATTGAGATTCTTGTTTTCATTACAGAGAAATTTTGTTTAGATAAAAACAAAAGATTAATTCATCATAATCTCTTAATTACAAAGTTTTCATTTATATGATGGGGAGCATTTGCTCAGTTCATCAAACTGCACAACCCATTCGAAAATAGGAATTAAACATCAATTAAAAAAAAGAATGATGAATCCTTTTAAATAAAGTATCACAAGCGCCTAGTTCCCATTTAAAAAATTTGGGTTATAGGTGTTGCCTGAAGGGGGTTGAATTTATTATTATTATTATTTATTAACGGCAGTAGATGGTATACACCGATGAGACTCCTTACTATATAATGCTTTCAGTTGGATGATCCGAATGGAAGGTGTTTCTGGTACTTTGTATGGGGGTGAACAATTTGAACTTCAATTCAAATTCAACACTAAGTACCCTTTTGATTGATTGAGGTAAGTACATGAGGTACTACTAACATTTATAATACTTCTACTAACTCGTCTCAAGAATTTATGTTATGTTATATCACTCTATCTAAAATCAGATAAGCATAAGCATTGGTTTAGACTGACAGATAAAGCGTTCAACTACTGTCAGTACTTGTCAGAGGTAAATGAGCACACATTTGAAAATCGGAAGGCCACCACCAGATTGTCTGTAATCTGTGACTACCATGATGTATTCTGCCGTTTGGCCAACCCTGAAAATATGTTGTGCCAATCGTATACTCCGTTCACTTTCAATCTTGCTTTCAAATACATCTCTGGAATTCAGAATCAAAATAAAGAAACTGAAATCAACGACAACTGTCCTATATGCCCATATGAGAAAAGACAGTGGTTACCAAACTTATCTGAATAGAAGTATGGCTGCTATGGTGCTATGGTGGTCGGTGGCGCTGCACGGTCTACAGTGGAAGCTCTGTACTGAAAGTTTGAACCAAAATTAACTTTATCCGTTCATTAGGTCGGTTGCACGGCGCTGCGCTGCGCGGTCGGCGCTTGGATTCTAAGCAGTGCCAGAATCATGCGAAATCTGCGATTCTCGATATCATTCGGCTGGATTTGTTAAGCTTTCTGTAGACTTCGTTCCAGTTTTCTTTCACAAATCTCCGAATAAACCGTTCTTTCTATGGAGGTACCTCCATGGTTGTTTCACACATTTCTATTTAACATTCACACAAAATCAACAATCGAGGTTTACTGTAGAAAGCGACACGTTCCGTGATAACGCATAGTGGCGATCGAATTTAAAGGGGCCTTTTGTGCGAGGGAGATTCGAGTATTTGGGTAATTGGAGATTCACCCTATTGGTCGAGAGATGCATCCTATTGGTCGACAACGGTCACGTGATCGTCGTCGGCCAATAGGGAAGAATCACCGATTACCCAAATACCAGAATCTTCCTCGCACAAAAGGTAGCTTAACGTCTCGTTGCGACAATTACAGTGCACAGAAGGTGACTCGTGAACAAGTTCTACTTACATCATGCTCGTGTAGAATAAAAGCGATGTATAGAATTCTATAGGACACAGAATCAACTGCTGAGCCTTTATTCTGGACCAGTGAACTTGGATGTGCATACGCATTTCGGTAGTAATTAGTAGGGAAATGCGTATACGCATCGCAAGTTCACTTGTCCAGAATACGGGCACTGGGCTCGTTTTCTTGATATGATTTTTACATCTCGAGATTTATATCGCGTTTATCAGCATTCGCGTTAAAACTAAATGGAGAATGTTTATTCCTATACTCCAATAATATTTTTTATAGTCAATCAGCGTGCTTTAGATTTTAGCACAGATGCCACAGATTGCAAATACGTAAGCAATCTGTGGCATCTGTGCTAAAATCCAAAGCACGCTGATTGACTATAAAAATTAGTAGTAGAAATAACGTTTGAAACTGAAACTTGATGAAAATATCCAAGGCGTACCCATGATGTAAAAAACATGGTGTGTTCATCTGGAAAGAAAGTGGCGTCACAAGATTAAAATACAAGGAAATATATATTCTATTCTTTGCTTTGAATTTGAATGAAAAAAGTAACGTCATCATTGGTAAATACGATCACAGATGAACAGATGAGCACACCACGTTTTACTTACATCATGGGCGTACCGACTGACAATAGGTCACGAGCAGTTTTGACAGTTGAGAGAGATTGGAGGACCAACAATAACCTAAAATGCATTGTTTACTATGGGAAAAAGCGATTTCTCTCGTGATTTCGTATTCATTTGGAAATTTTGGATTGATATATTCACTTTTTTTGAAGAGGATAGTATAAATTTGGTGTACTTAATATGAAATTAGTCCCTGATTTCAGTAACAGGCAAATAAACAAACCTTTGGTTAGTTCAGTCAACAGTCTTTTTGTGTGTTGCAGTAAATTATATAGGCACCTTGTTACTTTCATATGGAGGTGAAATATTGCGAAAATATTTTGTGATATCATCGTGCTAATACATTTTTCATTCCTAGACACTGCTAGGTATTCCTGGATGTAGTAGATAGGAACAGTGTATTGACACAGTGGATGGTTTTTGTTTCTAAAATACGACTCAAGGGTGATCAAATTAGGCGAAAACAATCAGGAATGTTTATCAAAAACTGACGATTTTACTAAAATTCCCTACCTGGTATCAATCGGCATACCCAAACGAAACATTGTCAGTAGTAATACTGCACCTTAAGTAAGAATCAGCTAAAAATTTGACTGCATTGAATATCTGAATGGAAATATCTTTTATAAATCCTGTCTTGTTCAACTAATAAAGAAATGATTATTAGGAACTTATGATTTTCAAATATTCCATACCCCGAATCATTTGGTATGCCCTACCATAATAACGTACATAATATTACTAAACTAAACATGAAAATCAGCTCAAAATTCGATGTCATTGCATACCTGAATGTCAATGGTATGAATCAATCCTATCTAATTCAAGTTTTATTGATTGCGGAGACTAATATACAACCTATATGTTCTTTGCCGAGGTAACTGACAAGTTGCAGAGTAACATTCATTCTGTGAATTTCCATTTTAGAGCGCAGTTCTTTATTGAATTCATTCAGAAAATATAATATTCCCTTTCAGAACAGATAGAATTTTCTTATTTCTCTCTTTTATAATGGATATATTGAGTTCCTCTCCCATCCGGTTAGTACCTACCATTCAAATGAAAATACGTAACAACTCATTGGTAGTTTTCATCGATTTGATGTTGATTATTCGAGCTTGAATACCTGAATTTACTTCAAAAAACTTAGCTTTTACATTTTATTTCTTGCCTTACTAAACCAAGCAACATGCAACAACAACATTCGAAAAATTCTGTAAGTTTAGTGAAGCTGTTACTGTTATAAGATATCAAGTACTTGGATATAGTTCCTAGATAATGCAATAGTGAATATTTCACTCCAAAATGTCCAATTTCATACAAAATAACAAGACAAATCGCTCTTTCCCATAGTAAACAATGCATTTTAGGTTATTGTTGGTCCTCCAGTCTCTCCCAACTGTCAAAACTACTCGTGACCTATTAGGCCGGCTCCAACATGATCGCCAACGGCACTCGTCCAACGGGTGGATCTAAAAAATAGCATTGGCCCCAACGTTAGGGCGAACGTTGGTAGTTGGCCGTCGCTTGTCGGTTTTATCCGTGGAGGTAGGAAAAGAGTGGATGAATGTTCTGTGGATTTTTCCCATACCGATATGGCCAACTTTGAACTATTTCAACGTTGACTAATGAGAATATTCAACGCTTAAATAGTTCGAAATTGGCCATATGGCCGGCATCGATATTTAAACGTTGAATATTTTTATTTTTCAACCTTTAAATAGTTCGAATTCGGCCATATTGGTATGGGAAAAATCTACAGAACTTTCTCAAAACTGTATGACACTTTTGGCACAAGGGAAATATATATGCTCCGTCCCCTTCTTTTAGCTCCAGGAATCGGAGCCAATGTTAGCAGTCCGTTCACACGTAGGTGGTTTGATGTTTGATCAGACGCGTTGAGTGCGTACTTCGAAAAAAATCTTGCTCATCGTCAAGGACGGATAAAAAAGCTATAGAATTTCTAGAACATTACCAGGCGCATCAAATAATATGAAGAACGTCTCGAGAAGATCACAAAAATAAAATTCTCACCGCAGATGCATGGCGTACCATGCAACAAAGTATGGAAATAATCTTACTAATTGAAGAGTTGAAAAATGACGGTAAACATTAATGAGCACTTGGGTTTGTCATTTGTCAACAAATATAAATTATGGCATCCATATTGGGAACTTCTGCGAAGATGCCAGCGCCCTAACGGATAAAATTGGAAGCTGTCCAAGCTAGTAGTTTTATGTAAACAAACCGTAGAAATGTGGTGGAGAACGAATATTCATTAAGCAGAGTTGAAATATTCAAAGACATTATAATAATTTTGTGTAAGATTTCTTGAGTAGGAACTTTTCGTTTGGATCACGATATAAAATCGTGCTTTAAGTCGTTTCTGGAGTGATAATTTCGATGTTATTTTAGTGTCTGTTGCTTGGTGGATCAAAATGAACCAATATTTAAGTGTACTTGAATGTCTGGAAAAATAGGCACCTCAATAAGTAATTCAAGGACTCTTATTAATGTGAAGAAGTGCTGAATGCAGGCCATATCATGTGTTAAATTTAGAATCAGTCCAAATGATATAACTTGTTCTCTTTGTTTACAAACGAGTGAATCAATAAAATGAAGACAGCTTTTCTGCTTTAGCCCTTTTCCATCGTATTTCGAAAGAAAAGGAAACAGATAGACATATAATCAATTTTATTCTCATATCACAGCAGCTAAAGATACATATTCAAAATGAAAGAAGTCACAGCTGGTTTAATCTACCTACGTAAAAATGCACAATATTAATGTATTTATATGAATAACTTCAGCTATTATCAACTATAACAGTATATCTTATTTTCGTCAGGTTTTAAACCAGATCGCTTTCTTTGAATATGATTTTGTGTTGTATGTGAAGTAAATAGCTGCAGAAGTGCTTGGTAGTTTCTCTGCAGAAACAGTATCTTTCATCAAAACTCTCCTATTTTCATTTACACCTAAAAACATCTGGACATGAAGTTGTTTCGAATCGAATACATTGTAATTTACCTTAATGAAAATAAACATCCCCAGAGAAATGCAGTGAACATATACTTTCATGTATTTCGTGACATGGTTCCAATCTTCAATTTCAAAATCCAGGATTTTCTTTTATCATTGAGTTCCTTCGAAATGCTGTTTCCAAATTAACTTTACTTTCATTTGGCTTTCGAAAAAATGAAAACTTGAGGCAGTTGATGATCATTTTTTCTTTGACCATGGATAACATTCAGTTGAGGCACACAACAATAGTCATTTCGGGAGGATGCCATTTCGAATTAATACAATCGAGAATTTTAATCGGAAAGAAAGGAATCGATTGATGAGTATTACAAACACTTTCGGTATACCAAAATTTCAACACTGAGAATAACACAAAAGCTCGAAAATGAACTCTGAAAGTAAGCAAAATACGTTAGAATAAGGACGTCGAAAAACTACTAGCTTGGAAGTGTTCGAGTTTCTATCGCCAGAGGGCGTATCGCTTAGCAGTAGTTGCGAATAGGACCGATATTATGAAACTTTTTTGACAGATAACCAGAAGTTAACTTATGAAATGTGGTTTGAAAATGTTAGTCAACTGCTTTCTATGGTCAGAATATGTTTTATAATACCAGTCCGTAGTACTGGAAAAGTGCTTAAAGCAACTTGGATATCTGACTCTGACATCCTCACGTTGGCTCTGACGGGATGAAACTGATCATGTGATCTTATAGGCAACGCTTCACCAAATTTACCGTCCAACGTTGGTACCGGCGTTGGGACCAACGTGTGGAGACGGTGAAAAAGTGAATGTTATATGCCACAAATATGGAAAAGTGTTCAGAATACGCTGAAGAAATGGGCCAATATCTGCAGGATGCGTTATGATTTTTTTCTAAGTGGTGGGGCCACTCTGAAAGATAATGCTGACTATATTGTCGAGGAGTTATTGAAGCTCTCGTAAATTTAGTTGTGTTCACTTTTACAACGCTTATTGCTGGCTGTTTAAAATCCGGACATCCCATTTTGTACTACACAGAAAATGCAGAAAAAATACATCTGCAAACATTGAATGAAGAACTCCATTCAAATCATGAAAACACTACATGATGCTAGATATGATGCCGGTTGATTGCTTAGAAGTAATTTTCGAAATTGTACTGTCGATATTAGTGAGGGTGAATATGTTCTATATTAAATGCAAACATGATGTTTACGCGAAGGAAAGCTAAATTTAGCTATAATTCAAAATTGGCAACACTGCCACATAGTCCACGAAATACAAGCACAATCATCAGAAATGAAACTTATCACTCCGAGGATGGCGATGCTGCTCCATTTTCGGTACAGTGACTATATTATAATATGTTATAATATCATGTAATCACTGTAACTTTCTGTTCGATTTCGGCAAAGAACTGACAAAAGATTGAAGTGAAAGCCAAGGGAATCTTAAATATGTTAAAAATTCGCCATATCTTGCTAAAATATTCGAATACTTAATGTTACGGGCTGCTTAGCATAGATGGCGCAACATGTTCGAAAAAATTGTCATAATGCCTCCTATAAAATGTTTGTGTTGGTTTAATAGCTTTTTTACGAACTGACCACTCACTCACAAGACACAACATAATCAGAATTTGCAGAACGTAATGATTACAATGACAATGACCGCATATATTTGGTCAATAGACGACTTCGGCCCAAGTTGCCAACCCACATTTTCTTCACAAATTTACTATTATTGGGGAACGAGAATTTCAGGACTAATTCGACATGATAAGGTTCGCGTTATTTATAAATATCCGTAAAAGATGCCTCGGCTCCTCAAACAAGATGATTCCTCCAAATAAAGGTTTTTGTTAGGCTGTAATTTAAGTTGGTATTCCTGATTTCATGTTAATAGTGTGAAGTTTATAAAGGATATGTTCCGCAAATCAACTTGGTTATTTCGGTTGCCGATTTTCCGTTCTGTAAATATGAAGTATTCGGTTGGTTCCTGAAAAATAGGTTAATTACGGAACATAGACATATTAAGTCTATGCACCAGAACGACAATCATTGGGCAATTTCGAAAACTTGATCGGATTAACACGGGTAACTTACCCGGGTCTCTCAAATGACAGATGTTGAATGCTCTATCTGTCATTTGAGTGATCCGGGAAAGTTACCCGTGTTAATCCGATCAAGTTTCCGAAATCGCCTAATGTTTTATGATGACATATCCATATCATAGAACTATCTTTATTCACCTTATGATCCATAGACCATACCTAGCAGTTTTTCCATTGTTGATTGATGTCTTCTCTATTCTCTATGGATCATAAAGTAAATAAAGACTGTTCTATGCATGATGATTTTTTACATCATGGTTCTATGCTAGGGATA
Source organism: Myrrha octodecimguttata (assembly GCA_958510865.1). Classification (NCBI taxonomy): domain Eukaryota; kingdom Metazoa; phylum Arthropoda; class Insecta; order Coleoptera; family Coccinellidae; genus Myrrha; species Myrrha octodecimguttata. The sequence continues at coordinate 71,127,047 of OY294056.1, read as the reverse complement.
TGTTACCATAAAACATAGACTTTCGTTCTGGTGACATAAAGAACGGTTTTTCATCAATCAAATTCCGTAGGTAATTAACCTTTTTTTCAGGAACCAACCGAATATTCACGAAATGGAAAACCGGCAACCCAAATAACCAAGTTGATTTGGGGATCGTATCCTATATAAATTTAACATTAATATGAAATCAGGAATCCCAACTTAAATTTCAGCCGATCATAGATGATCTCAACAAAACCCTATATTTGGAAGGAATCATCTTGTTTGAGGAGCCGAGGGATCTTTTACGGATATTTATAAATAACGTGTCCCTTATCATGTCGAATTTGTCCAGAAATTCCCGTTCCTCATTTATAGTAAATTTGTGAAGAAAATTGTGGGTTGGCAACTTGTGCCGAAGTCGTTTATTGACGAATCATGGCTGAACTGTACCACATGACAGGATCGACCATAGAAATGATATAGAGGTTGGCGCCAAATATATTTATAATGTCACTGTATTCCAAAATGCTGCCTGCGCCATCTCTAAGGACGTAAAATGGATAGAATCAATGAAAAATATATTGGATTTATCATTTCTTTATATTCAGGTCCGATCCGAGGTGATATTTCAGTCGTCATCATTGGAAAAACAATATTTCAGATGGCTTCAACTCCGTAACCGTTGGACTGGTTTGGGGTATTATGAACATGCATAAATGTCAACATTAAAAGTGTAGTTAAGGAACTTAATCAGTACTTCATCCTACAGTGAATATATGTATAATATAGCCACTGTACTTCATCCACCAGTTGACTGCTGGCTATCTGGCAAAATTGTTTTTCAATATGAGCCTTCGGCTCATCAACGAGCTTAACCAGCGCATTTCCTATGTTACATTTTATGTTTTCAGGATATATTGGTTAGTTTTGGAGCTTGCAGTTGAAAATTGAGATTATTGCTTAAGAAATTATGTCGAAAATTTCCTTTTCGCGAATTTCACAGCTGAAATTTCCCGCCCGCTTATGTTTCATCTGTTTTCATTTCATATATGACGAAACGAAAAAAACGTGTTTCAATAAATAAATAGTACGGAACAATTTTCGAGGAATAAAATATATCCCCAGGTGAAATAACGAAAGGTCATTTTATTTTGAAATGGCATTAACTGTTTCGACTTGAAACTGAAATTTATGTCCGACAAGAAAATGTTACACAAAATCTGAATTCAACTTACATCTATTGAAAAATAGAATCATCGCGAAAATTCCTTCATTTCGGAGATGTAATAATTTTCAATTGGGGGCCAAAATTCCCTGCAATTGAGACACTGGAAACAATATACAAGGCCATTAGTTTTTTATTGAGGCGAAAAGACGAAAACTTTTTGCGCACTACCCCAATTCAATCCGTGGAGGTGAAAGAAGGGGAGGGAGCATATCCTATATTTCCCTTGTACCAAAAGTTTCACACACTTTTGAGAACCATCTGTGAATTTTCTCATACCAATATGGCCGACAATTACAAGGTATTAATTTGTAATCAGTGGTATACAGCAAATGAGACAAAAATATGCAGTCGGCCATATTGGTATGGGTAAATCCACAGAAGGTTCTCAAAAGTGTGTGACACTTTTCAAACGTTATGCCCCCTCCACTCTTCTCCTACCCCCATGATCCAATCACACAGTACTTACATTCTATGTTACGTGCTTCGATCCACAGAATATTATATCTCGTAAAGAATAGAACAAGAACTTATTTCTTTAATTTTCTATGGTACGACAAGTGTATTCTGCATATAGCCAGTATACACACGCACATTCGTCATAACTACGCTAAGCATTGGTCGAATTGAATGTACTGCCGAGTGTCGAGTCTAGTAACAGTGTGAACGAGTCAAGCGGTAACCTTCAAGGAACAGTTGCTACCAGTCAGGAGACGTCATATTGGTATTTTAAAGGTAAGTCCTGTATTTTCACCGTACATTGCTGACTGCTCTGTTATTTGATATATCCTAATTTCATAATTATTTTTCTTTTTCATTTGCGATTTTCTCAAGGATTCGTGCTTATTACATTGTGAACGTCGGTGTGAGGTTTTCTTTAAATATCACACAAATCAAACAATTGTACTAATTTTTCTAACTTGTTTTCCAGTTATAGATATAGGTTTTACCAGTTAGGATATCGGTTATGTTTTTTGTAGCTTAACTTATGTGTCCTGATGTCACCCTAGACACAGTGCTGTTACTTTTTAACCCAATATTGAATGGTGGCAGGTGACCTATTTCTAGAAAATTTCTATCCTAGTCCGGAATCGAACCCCAGACCTTTGGATCACGAGCCCAACGCGCTACCCCTGACACTGAGCTACCGACACTCGTTAGAATTTTGTGGAATTTTATGCCATCTGATTTAAATGTTACTTTAAAGGAAGGGGGTAGATCTTCCAATACTATTAAACAGTTTTTTATTTTGTGTGTGCACTTTTGAATTGTGGATGTAAATACCCTTTTCTTCAAGGTGCCAGTAATAAGGAAAAATATTGTACTATGTACATTATGATGAATAAATGTTGTGACAACTTCATATGACTTCGAACTTTCAGTTTATTACATAGAAATGAGAATTGACTTGAGTACCTGTCGTAATTTCCAAATATCGCTACATATAGTATAAAACATTTACAATAGAAAAAACGAACTCTTTAGGGGGTTTTGGGAACTTATCGAGTAACTTACCCTGGTTACTCAAATGTTGAACACTTCATCTGACAACTTTAGCTGACCCAGATTAGTGATCGAGTAATTTTCCGAAAACCCCATTAGATATGTACCCAAGTGCTTTTCACTAAGCTTCTATGCACCTTACTATTAAGTAAGAAAGGGAAACCCTTTCTTTATTTATGTTATTAGCCATTCTATGTACATTATTTATTCAGTTTATATCTTACAAATTCACCCTAAATGAACTCCTTTCACTTCCACAGTGAGTACGTGAAATTTTATTCAACTTCAAAATGGAAAGAGACAATATTTCTCAACAAGCCGAAGAGATCGAAGCACTCAAAGCCATATACCTAAATGAATGGACTGAAGATGAAGACGGAAGATCATTCACTATGACAATATCCAAAACTGTGAAATTGTTTATTACATTACATCCAGAATATCCTTCAACAAAACCGCCCAAATATGAATTAATGGCCCCGTATTTGACTGCAGAGGAGAAAAAAAAGCTATACAAGGACTTCAAAACAATTTATGAGTAAGATAGTTTTTCTTGTTATACTTGTGACTATAAAGTTCGAAGTGTTGAATGAACGCTTTCACTGTAATTTCTTTGAACTTATGATTATGACTTCAATTTTTTTTTAATTCGATTTTAGAGATAATCTGGGAGGCCCAATTTTATATCAGTGGATTGAAAAATTGAAGGATTACACTATCTTCCATCCTAAGAATTACGTGATTAAGAAACAGGTTGGAGAAATACCTACTCAAATGAATAAAACAAAAGATAATCTTCAAAGGTTTTCCAAAAAGGTTGTACATGGTACAACTATTGAAGATCGTAAAAGTGTTTTTCAAGGGCATGTTTGTACCATTTCGAATGAAGCAGACGTCAGGTAAGATTCTTAAATTAAATATTTTTTTTTTATAGATGATAAATCATTTCCCAGATCAGATCATATTTATGCAGTCTACCTAGACAATATATTATTCAGATTAGGAAGTTCTGGTCAATGCCCATTGTTTTGGTAGGCTGCAAACTGAACATACATTTGCCTTGCCCCTGGTCTTGACCTTCATATATTGAATTGAACTTTCTTTTCTTTTGCAACCCACAAATGTATAGTGCTACCACAGACCAACAAGACAAATCACTTCATCGTTTGCGGGAATCGCGTTTCTCCGACCTTGAGAAATATAACAGACATAACCACACTTTCTTCTTCCTCGAAACAGCTGTCAAATTGAATACTTGATTTTGGAATATCTAAAATCGAAATGTAAAAACGGATATGTCGGGATTCAGGAATCACAAAATGAAAATCAGACTAAGATTTTTTGATGAAACCATTTGAAAAGCAAATTTCCAATACCAAAGCGAGTGTTTTGTCACACCTTAAACTCCTGTAGAAGAACTCGGTTGGAGTAAATGAAAATTTTGAAAAAAAGTTATGGAAAACCTGTTTACCTTAATCAGAGAATCTTTGTAGTTTCACATCAAATGAGATTCATTTCAATATAAAATCAAACTATGAATAGACCAACTTTGTTCGATTCCAATCCTAGTGTTTGTGCAATCATATACAATTTTATTAGACATCCCATCGTTTTAATTGAATAATGGAGGTTGTAATGCTTTTACTTCAGTTGCGATTCCTTTATATTATATAAAATGAACATTATGAATGAGTCCACCTAAGTTCGATTCCAATTCTTGTTGTATAATTAAAACATATAATGAGGCCTGTCATCATAAAATAGAACCTCAAAGATGACTAAACAATTGATTTGGTTGTAAAAAACTGTTTGAATTATATTCTTAAATGGAACAGATACGAAATTATTCATCAATTAATAGGATGAAAAATTCATTTCAGGTTGTTTACATGTTTATAACCTCTTCAAGCGAATCCGAAAACGGCGAGAGTGACGTAATCCTATTCCTGCAATCTGATTGGCACCCCAAACGCCTGCTAAAATTCTGATTAGCTCGATTCAGGGTCATATCTAAGTTGACATAGATTTCCTAAGTAAATGACGCGAGTGGTTTATCTGGTTGATCTGTGGTGCTACAATCAACATATGGCTTCAAGCTATTCTCGTATTTTACTGAAATATTTTTCACCACATTGCAATGATGTAAAAAATATCAATAATTCATTGTTGTTAGGTTGTTAGGGCTTCAGCTAGTATAGCGTCATGTTTTCTTAGCTCTGTCAAACAAATAACAATCATCTGGCAGCATTGATCATTCGAGATGTTCGTACATATAGTTTGAAATCGAGCAGAAACTTGGCTGTTTGAGACACGTACATTCATACTGGTTTAGAAACTGTCTGAGACTTGTTCGAGATTTGCTATGTGAACAAACCTGGGGCCAATTCTTGAATCTCGATCTAGAATCGAAAAGTATGACAATTGCCATATTTTTGCGTCGATTTTCTAAATTAAATATAAGCAAAAAGTCGACAGGACCTACACATGGAACTGAATGTCACTTTACAATCGATTGTTATATCTTCTATACTCTGTACCATTCGTTCCGTTGAAGGAAACGGTGATAAGGTTATGTTTATATCCAGATTTGAAATTTCTCGATATCTTGCATTCAGTTTATTTCTTGAATATTTGCTTGAAACTTAGTCGAAATGGCGAATAGAACTGTCACAAATTTTGCAGAGGCTCAAGAAAACTTAGAAAATCGACATAAACGTATGACAATTGTCATACTCTTCAATTTTCAAATTGACCCCCTGATATATAGAGTTTCTTCTTTTATCCTCAAATTCAAATTGAATTAATATGTTGGGAAGGTCTAAAGATATTGTTAGCAAGTTGACTTCAGTGCATATTATTTTTACAGAGATTTCTTGGAATACTTGTTGGAGAATAAGAAGATAGCCCAAGCTAAACATAATATTTATGCTTACAGAATAGCCAAAAAAAAAACAGTTTTACAAGTAAGTAATACTTTGTTATTATTAAGGATTTCAGACTGAAATTGTGGATTATTCGTTGAAAAATATTCAAGGGCGATTTCAATTGGTATTTTGTTTACAGGACTGTGATGATGATGGTGAAAAACATTCTAGCAAGAGGGTTCTTCATCTATTGCAAATGCTCAATTTAGAAAATGTTATGGTTGTTGTGACCAGATGGTGAGTAAATATTTAATACGTTGTTGATCATGTAATTCCCCAAATAGCACGGTTTTTGTTTGTAGATTACATTTTGATTTTCAATTTTTTTTTTTGTTCTTGTGATTCAAAATTTCAGTAAGAATGCGCAAAGTTACCCGTTTTTTTTGGTTCGACGATTTTCAGGGAAAGCAATTCATACGGATTAAAAAATTAACAAATCTCATTTTACTAGCAAAATAGATCATTTAAGAAAGCTATAGAGCTTAAGTTTATAGAGTTATAAGTTAAAACAATTGGTTGAGTTCCATTAAAAGTTACCTAGTTCACCTCAGACCAATGAGAAACCATAGAAAGTCCAAATGCTATGAAAGACATTTTATTCCTTGAAGACCAGCCAACTGCTCCATCGGAATGTGGAAAAAGATGTTCTCTATAATATTGCGCTATGGTTGGAAAATAAATACAATTATTTCTCTATTCAGATACTGTACGATCAGAGAAAATAAATGTAAAATTTTATGAACCTAGACTCGGTATAATTATAAAGATAGCAGAAGGCTCACCCCTCTCATGGGACTAAATCAAAATACTTCTGCCAAAGTTGTCAGTCTCTAGTGGAAATAAATTTTAATGATATGTAATAACAAAAAAATTCATATATCAAGTATAACTATCGAGACGAAGTCAAAAACAAAAAACTTTTTTCTCAATTTAATTTTGCTTTTGGCAGTATTCCATTCGGAATTGAACATAAAATTCTATTTTGCAAAAATTTCATTAGTTCATAAATGAAAATCGAGAGATATGTCCACTTTTGGTTAATCCGAAAGACATTAATTGCTTAGGTCTAAAGGAAACAATTTGAAGTATCAATGTTCAAATTTCAATCCGATTACCTAGAAAATGTTAATTAATGGAGGTGATCCTGATTCTTGTGACATCCTATATGTAATAATTATTTATTCTTATTACTAAAGCTCACTATCCTGAAAGCTATAGAGAAATATGTATTTCCAAACAGGTGGAAAACCATCTTCCAGGTCTATGTAGTTTTCAGCAGACAGAATAGTATGCAGTTTCAAAATTGTAAGCAGCTAACTTTCCGTGTGTGTTGTTAAGGTTTGACTGTCAGGACCATGAACAAACCACGGTCTCTTGCACTTGCATCTATGATTTTGTTACTTATCTGAAGTCTTCACAATATTTTTGTGACAGTACTGTGGATTTTGAAAACAACAGTATTGGGTGGTATCATTTATCTGCCAACTTTTTTCCAATTGGTCATTTCTTGAGGTCAAACAGAACTATTTTATCAACTTCCAGTTTTGAATATCTTAATCTCATATTTATTGATTCTTCACTAATTTGTGATATTTTTTTCAGGTACGGAGGGATACAGCTTGGTAATGACAGATTCAAACATATAACAAATGCAGCTAAGCGGGCCTGTGTACAAGCTGGTTTCATACAATAACAATTTTAAATTATTCATTTAATTTGAAAGAAAAGTTTTATATGTATTCATACCATGTTTAAACAATATAATAATTTTATATTGTTAGATTTTCCAACAGAGCCTCATGCTCATCATGTTGATTGTAAATATTATTAATTTAAAATAGTTTGTGAATTGTGATATAAATAAAAATTTTATAAATTACTCATGTCATATATTAGTTCAAATTCAATGATACATTGCCGGGGACTTCAGATGATTGAGACCAATAGTGGCGTATTCCAAATTGTCACTGATTATATATTCGAAACTCCAAGCTCGTGAATATAATGTCTTTGGTGGAAAAAACAAATGTGCTAAAGAAAAACAAATATATCGTCTCACAAAATAAATATATTGACTCAAACATGAATGTATTCGCAAACACACTATCGTCCGAAACATCGCTCCATCGTCGCAATGAAAATCGATGAGGTGCTGTTATGGACTGAAAAATATATAGTACGATGCACATCTCAAGGCGGTGATCATACACCTTTTCTCTAAAATCCTCCTCCTCCTAAACACTCCGGATCCTGAAAGATCAGGTGTGTACACTAGATGTGTAGTATACAGCGTTCCATGAACGATGTCGATAAATCAACAAATACTCCACCTTGATCTTAACACCCCCAAGATCAATTATTTTTATTACATTTGCGTGGAACTGACAACGCTGCATAGTATCCGAAAGGAAAATTACTAGAACCTAACATTTTTTAATTATACATTGTGGAATGTGTCAAACTTTCATGGCCTGCCGACCCGAGTGAATGGAGTATACCACAGAAAACAAATATATACGAACAAATTTTTTATCGAGGCGAGGAGTGTTCTTTGAGTAAAGCTGCAACTATGTTTCAATCCGATCTGATCGATGTTGCGCCAAGAAATCCAAAATCTAGAGAGCGAGATGCCAACTCGAGCGAGCAGTGTGAACGTACCCTAAGGTCAGATCGATCAAGATTTCTTTAAAGGGGCAATTTTACTGTAATTCAAGCGCCATGTATTTCTCAAGATCAGGAGAGTACAGAATTGCGGACGGATTGATATTTTTATTCGATAATTGAAATCTATTTACTTAAAACGTTGCCTTTGAGGCCTTCTGGGTTAAATTATAATGGTGTGGCCGCCAGCACCATAGAATTTTGACATTTGTTATTTGCCCATTTTTATCTGTAGCTTTATTAGGAATTTATTTATTTGACATTTGTTTGGGTTCGGATTTCTGTGGATTTCTTTGTCAGATACAGATATGAATTATTACTAATAATTTAATCTAATTAATGCTCAAATAGAATTCGCCCGAATACATTTGTCTCGATTTTTCCTGAAAAAGTTCATTTCACCTTGTATGAACAAGAATGGCTGACTAATGACAAAGGCATAAACAAAATGGCAGGAATGTCACCGTCAGAGGTAATTACTTCTTTACTTATTTAAACAATTCAATTTTTATTTATTCAAAAATAGAAATTCATCGTTATATTGTTCATTTATAAGTATAAGTAAGTGTCTATTTTTGTTTATCGTCCAAACATTAACATGGAATTAAAAATTATTGAATTATATTTTTCAGAGAAGATTACAGAAAGAATTGATGTCTCTCATGAAAGAGCCTCCGCCAGGAGTAACTGTAGATGCTGAAATTGCTGAGCAAAATTTGTTACAGTAAGTAGGAATCTATTTTTACTCATATTCTCCTACACAAATATATTCCTTTTAATTTATCATGAGGTCATTGAATTTGGTTCAAGTAAATAATATGTGAAAGGTGATGTTAATGAAATATGCAATGACCCTCAGATATGTGTTTATTACTTTTGTCGAATCAATTAGGACTAATTTCGTTTATCCTTTCAAAATAAGGTTTTCCATATGCTATAAAATCTGGTTCAGTCAGACTTTCAAAGTCCTGATTTATGAAGGAGAACATTTACTTGGTATAAGTCCTTTATTATAAAGTATCACAAGATCCTACTTCCCATTTGAAAAATTTAAGGCTGTAGCTGTCATCTGAAGGGGGTTGAATTAAGGGATGATACTGTTACGTCAAAACAGTTTATTTCAAAAATTGGTGAAAGTGGTATGCCTTGGAATTTTTTACAAAAAAATGCATCGTTGGCGCTCATGATTGAGCTCTGGTCAGGTTCCGTTCTGTCTCATTTCAAGATGAACCGGAATCAAAGCTCAAACATTGTTTAATCTATATCTAAAGGATGTTCATTCTGAAACTTCTTTTACTCAACATGAAATGATAACTTGCACATGAATTTACAAGTTTCGAACATGTAGTTTTTTTTTTCAAGAAATTCTTTGTGGTTTAAATGAACCTTAAGATAATATACAATTTTTTATCATATTTTTTAAGAAACTGCATTTATAATATTAATAACTATATGTTTTTAGTTGGATAATCCGAATGGAAGGTGTTTCTGGTACTTTGTATGAAGGGGAACAATTTGAACTTCAATTTAAATTCAGCAATAAGTACCCTTTTGATTCGCCAGAGGTAAGTACATAAGAGACAGCTAGCATATCTGATACTGAAGGTGGGTATTCATTTGAGCAAATGTGCGTGCACAAGTAGCTGTGCGTCGAAAATTTCGTAATTTGTCACTTGTCGTACGTCCATATTGAGCATTTTTACACGAGGGGCTTCCCAGCAAAGTGCGTGAAGCCCCTGGGGCTTGATGCACCGGGGCTTCATGCCCTCGCTATACGGGAACATGCCAAAACCACAGTACTGTATCGAAACTATGAACTGTCAAATTGAACTAACCCCACTTTTATTTAATTTGATTTAATTATTTAATACAAACCATGGACTACTCTCCTATACGTTTCCTCATCTAAATGTAGTTCGTGAATTTCACCCTCATATTCTACTTGATATATATATAATTCTTTTCCGGCCATTATTCAATCAAACAAAAAATTTTGAACGAAATCTCTGTTGAAGTGATGACGGCAAAATATTCCACGACCTATATTCTGTGATGAGAAATACGAAATGAAATACTACAATCTAGACCAAAGATCTAAACCTTGCACAAATATAAAAGACGGTATTTGTATCGTGTTCCAAACAAAAACATACGCAAACCGGCTTAGGAGGCAAATATTCAAATATTGGCGGCATTTCACAGCTGTCAGTGCGTGAAGCCCCGCAAATTCGGGTGGTGCATCAGGGGAAAGGGGAAGGTAGAGCGAGTGTCTGACGCTCCGCTTACTGGAACGGTCAAACGTAGGTGTGACGCACTCCCGAGGCGCATCGGATGCACTCCAGACGTTTGCTGGAAAGGGGTTACGGATACTGAGTGTTCGCGCACGGTAACCGTGCGTGTAGGAACAGCGTATGCGCACATTTGCTGAAATGACTACCCACCTTAATATTTCTTACTGAATCGCAAACATTTTGTTAAATCTTCATCCGAAATCACCAGTATTCAAGTGAATAAATTTCATAGGCAGTGATCAATTGTGAAATAAAACAAAAACATTTAATTGTTTTTCAGGTCACCTTTGTTGGGAATAACATTCCAGTGCATCCACATGTATATAGTAATGGACACATATGCTTATCGATTTTAACTGATGACTGGTCACCTGCCCTATCTGTGCAGTCTGTTTGCCTTTCCATAGTTTCTATGCTTAGTAGTTGTAAAGAAAAGGTAAGTGAATATTTTTCATTCGTTTGAGTTCCAAGACACCATTTCAAAGCTGAAAAAATGTTCAAGTTCTTTGTGTTGGCATCCCTGAATCTTCTGATTGTTAGGCTGAACATGAATGACACCCAAGAATGTCAATTCAAGATGCAATGATTATACAATATTACCCATTCTTATGGAAAACTCTTGTCCCTGCTTCAGTTCTATTTCAGTCAAGCCTGTTCTAATCAAACTTTTTCACATATATCTTTACAAATTCAGGTATTTATGTGGCTTTCTTCAATTCAAACTCTCTGTAAACCGAACTATTTGGTCTTATATATATATAGAAATAAATATTTCTGTCCTAAGATGCAAGTGTGTGTTCCAAGAAATTATTTTTTATCCTATTTTCTTTCAGAAAAGGCCGCCAGACAACGCATTCTATGTTAAAACTTGTAATAAAAATCCAAAGAAAACAAAATGGTGGTATCATGGTAAGTTTGAAGCCTACAAGTGATTTCTCAAAGAAGTTGTATTAACCGTTGTATTATTTGTTTCAGATGATTCTGTGTGAAAAATATACATATACTACTTAAATTTGTGATTTATTTATCTTTATCGTAGGACTTTATATTTATATCTTTCTTTTATTGATCAATTTATAGGAACCAGTGAAATTTCAATAGTGCCTGCCATGGATGTATCTATTTATGTTATTAGAATAAAAGTGTTTTCAACTGTTTGTATTCAAGTGACATTTATTTGGAAGCATTATTCATTATAAAGGTTATACAGGGATTCTCAAAGGTGTGTCATTCTTCAAGAAAGATTTCTTCTCAATACAGAGCCACCAGATGGTAGATTGATTTCGTACAAATAAAATAGAATTATTCTCTCAAAAAATTTCAACTGAGCATTATATTTCAAGTCGATATTGGACAAAAATTTTTGTCTCACTATTTCACATAAGGTCGAATTCATGAAAGGGTGAAATCCACCCAATGATGGTATACATATCCATTCCATAGTGGCTTTCCAGTCAGATGCGTGAAGCCCCTGACGATAGCTGGAAACGGGTTTATGTTTTATTTTTCTGATATTACCGAAAATACCGATCTAATCAAATTAAAATTCAGTACGATTTGGATCTTGGCAGTCGCGACCTGGCAGCTACTGCCTAAATCCGAATCATACCTTAATGAATTGGAAATAAACTCGGTAGCCAGATGTGCTGACTCTGCCTCATGATCGTCGTTTACCGGTTTTCAGGAATCACTAACAAAGTCAGAACACACCTGGTCTCCTTACTCGCATGAGCATCAGCTCCTGAGGAGACTGCAGTAACATCAATATTCGGGACAAGGAAAGAAATTTTTACTAAGACAGTTCTGGACACTATTCACTGTTGGGTAAAAATTTAAGAGCGTTGTGTCTAGGTGGCATTAGGAAGTAGTAACAAAGCTTAAAGAGAACGCACCCAATATCCATACTTGCACCAAGTTTAAGCTTCTGACGAGAAATACCATACAATAAAGATAATCTTGATACTTCAACAGATTATTACTACTTTGTCCGTTAAGAACAAGCTATTTACGAATTTTATATTGACAAATATATTTTGGTTACCTTCCTGTTTATGATCGGTAATTCCATCCTAGAGGCGACGGATTGTTCCGTCATGTGGCAACAACACATGGATTCTTCAGAAGCGAGCGGAAATTACCGATGATGGTAAACCCGCAAAATTTCCCGTCGCCGAGATATTAAAAAGATATTCACATCATTGTACGCAGTGTGATTTTCTGAATAAAAAATGTGGAATCGAACATAGGCGGTCTCCCTTAATTTGGGAGATATGGGCCCCCAAAATTTCAAAATGAGTCGTTTTCAGGTCCCCTTTTCCACCATAAAAACGATCTTTCACTTCATCTGTATAGTTCACAAACCACCTTTGAACCTTCAACCAACAATAAGCAACACTTTTTTTCAAGAATAATCAATATTTAATGAAAAAATAATGAAATTACTGGACAACCATTTAACCTCTATTCCTTCTGATTTCGACTCAGACGTAAAGTGAAGTTTGGCAATGGCGCAAATTTCATTGGTCGGAATCGTGCCATCGTCGTATACGTGAATGACAGATTATTGCTGGCGAGAAAAATGGAATTTGTTCTTAGTTCTTACTGTTTACTGCGAAACTCCAAATCTTCCAATAGGAGAATTCGTTTCTAATGAAATCTACAAGGTTGACACACATAGTAATGGAATGAGAATACACCTTGACATATATTTCAACGTACATTTTTGTCATATGCGCCCTTCCCAGATTTCCAATGAAATCGAAGTTATTATATAACCCATTCCATTGGAATACCCTGAATCTCGTTCTAAACTGGGACCATCCCGAAGACACAACAAAAAACGAAGTAGATAACAACCTCCCTATTTTGAAAGGGATAAAAAGAAAGTTCAAACGAAAATATTGGGAGTGAAACCTTAAAGAAATATTCTCAATGATTTAGTTTTGATATTAAAATAACCAACTCTTCTTCAGTGACAGAAGCATTTTCCTTACAATCATATCCTTCAACTGTCCATCATTTCATATTTCCCGCCAGCAACTACCCTTCGCTCATAATACGTTGGCCAGCGATGAGAAGACGCTGTTGCCAAGCTCCGCTTTAACATTGAGAAGTATTTCGTAGAAATATAGGTTAAGTTGTTGTCTAATATTTTCACTGTTCTTCCTTTAAATAATGAATATTCTTGAAAGAAAGTGTCTCTATTCGTTGGTTGAAGGTTCAAAGATGATTTATGAACTAGATTTGAGATGTGAGAGATCATTTTTTTGGCAGAAAAAAGGATCTGAAAATGCAACAATTTGGAACTTTGGGGGCCCATATCTTCCAAACAAAGAGAGACCGCCTATGTTGGCCTTCATATTTTTTGTTCAGGAACTCACACTGCTTACAATGATGTGAATATCTTACTTATAGCTTCGCGACGGGAAATCTTGCGGGTTTACCTTAAAAACGAGTCAGATGCAAAAACCATCTGTATCGTGAGCAACATAAATAGGTTTAATCAGTTGACTTTATAAATTATTGAAGGACAGCTCCAAATACAAGTCAGTCAGCTGGCCATGGAACTTTGACACATTCCACTCTGTTTAATTATAGCTGATCCAAAGTGAATGTACGACGTAACTCGAACGCAATTTCTACGTTAAGTTGAAACTTTTTTATCTTTTACTGTGCTTGGCCACTCAAGAATAATGAAAATAACCGTTCAGCTTGAAACACCCTAAAAATACCACTAGATTTACACACTTCGTTTGATGCATCAGGGAGAAAGGGGTAGGAAGCACGAGTGTACGACGCTCCCGCGTACTGGAACACGACTAGCGCGCCCCAAACTGTAGCTGGAATGGGGTTAATGTGAACTAATGTTTGCTTGAATTTTAAGTATGAATTGAGTAAGAGTGACGACTTATGTTCATTGTGAATCAGTCATTGGTAGTAGTAGTAGAACCGTTTGTAATTAAACCGTTGAGTCTCGCCGAATCATTTTAACCTTAACCAATCTCACTTTTGCTAACCTTACTCAGTTCTAGTGACAAAAACTTGATACACCTATTTCCAAACATACCAATCAAAGACTCTGTATCGACTGACTTCATCAAAGCAAATGCAATATTTTCGGTCTGGGCCCTGCTTTCATGACCTGTGTGAAAATATCATCCCAGAAAAAAATGGCAAAATTAACAAATCATTTATTTTAAACAAAGCCTTTCCCTACATTTGAACATCCACACCCTATTTCAAAAAAGATAGTGTTTTTTGAGTACTTTTGTATTAAATAAGATTTTTACCAGTCTGTATGAAATTGACCAGATGCACTCAATACTTGAAGACAATCAAGTAAAATTTAAAAATTACAGATCACATTATACAAATTATTCTCTTACATTAAATGAACTTGTGATACATTCTCGATATACAAAAACAAATTTAAAATAGGATAACTATAATAATAAAATTACGGTATATTAAATATAACTTTAGGACTGGCATTGACAAACAATTAAATAAAAAAGCAATCTGATAAAATAATTGAAAAATAGGACGAATTCAGTAGAAGATTAATTATGTTTGATTTTGTTCAAGAAATAGGAACAAAAATTCTAAATTCGATAACAGAATATCAACAAATCTGCTTGCTAATAAAATGATTTGATATATTAATCAAAACTAGATAGATAGCATTTGGATCCCTGGAAATCATCGACTCTTTATCGTTTGGGTATGGAGAAATTCATAGATAATATAAATCATGAATATATAAAGTAGAACTATTGTACAAGTCTTATTCTGTGAGGTTTGGCAACTGTTCACATAATTTAAAATAATTTACAGCAGTGTTTGAAATCCATGAAAAAAAAAGATCAGATATTTCAAACAAATTTTAGTTGCATTTTCAAATAAAATCCTGTCAGGAAAATTAAGCTTTTCGTGTATCGTGAATCAATTGAATTTTATAATATAGTACCCACCAATTCCGAATTATTAAATTATAATTATTTTAAGATAACATTTTGGAAGACAAATTAGGTGATATTTTTAAATTATGGAGTAAAAATTTTACCGAGATGGGAACTGCTCAAAAATAAGATGCTCCAATTTGTCTTTGCCTCATGTTATTGTCCAATACAACTAGATGCAAAATTTATATATTGTATATAAAATAAATGTACACTTAAATATTTTGTATTTTTCTCGATTGTGGGTTTACTATATCCCAACAATAAAATATATTTGCATCTATTCAAAGATAGATAAATATATATCTAGGAGTTGATTAGTCCATTTTTTCAACTTAAAGTAATTGTTTCTGTAGGTTGTAGCTCTGTTGGTCCTCCCCCAATTAATTTCCCATACCAAATTCCTTGGTATCATCTACAGTTATATCACCATACTCCCAAATGTAAGAACGGTTCTTTTTAGCAGCTTCCTGTGCTTCTTTATAAGCAGACAGCTGAAAAAAAAAAAACCGTTTCATCTTATGATAAAAGCATTAACGAATAATTATAGAACATTATAGTATATCCTCAATATCCCAGGTTGTGAGATGAGTAAAGCATTTTAAATACAAAATTTAAATATGTAATCAGGTGATTCCTCAGAGTAAAGTGTCTTCATTTTTCTCGTATTTTAGAATACGTCAGGTGAAGAAATTCAAAAGCATCATTGGAATGTAAATATAATATGTCTATAGTTTTATTGAATAACGAATACTGGATGAGGTTAAAGAACTCTAAACCTAAAATGTTATATGAAAAACGTTTAGATTGTATTGAATGGCAAATGTTTCCGATTAAAAAGGTGCCTTTGAATTGAACATAAACATATTTTTAGTATTTTCAGATTTGGGTCTGGTCGTGGTCATTCAAAATATCAGATTTTTCTTCTGTTGCCTTAACATGGTAATTTATAAATAAATTTCTATAACTATGGTTTATATTCCCCAACTAATTCTAACAGAAGCAAATTAAATTAATCACAAGTCGAAACAAACTCATTTAGAAAAATTCAACAATTGTTTTCATTTCTTCTAAGAAGCACTGACTTGGAGATATTAAACGTTGACACGTTGGAATATTGGCTGTATCCACCTCTGGGATTGAAAGACTATACCCAAGTTGTTCTATTTGGTCATCTTTCACAATCAGTCATGATAATTTATCTATATATTACATATTTTAGTATAGACAGTCCGAAACGCCACATGGAAGATTAAACATGAAAACGTTGATCTTTACTTCCTCCTATATAAGTTTCAGTATGAATTGTAATTTTTCCCTATTGGCGCTAGTTTAGTTCCTTGTCGAAACTGCCATTGGTTTCGTGCGTCGTTTGACATTTGTCATACGTTGGAGGTAAAACAAACTCACTTTCCCGCTTTGTTTATGTTATGAAATACAGCATTTTCAACAATTTCAGGATAAATTCACAAGTTAAAATGATTTATATTCATAGAATTGGTAAATTACTAGTCCTGTGAGGCCAAGTTATTGTGTCGTTGTGAAATGCAACATAAATACACCGAGAGACCAAGGAATACATTCGCTTTGTTTACATTGGCGAAGAGCGATTATTTGGAAATTTTAGTGATTTTATTCCTTTTACAAGTGAAATTTTGTGATAATGGATCTGATTAACTGATATTCAATTTCAGATGATAATCGTTCAAAACGATATAAATGAAAATTGCAGTATTTATCCTTGTCTTCTAAAGCCTAGAGTATCCACATCAAAGATAGCATTTATTATAGGTATAACTATTGAAAATGAAACAGTAAAATGTTTGGCTCATTAATTCCTGAAAATAAACAGCAGAATGAAATCCAACAAATGTATGGAATGGAAAAAATATGGGTTCCAGAGAACTTCTCAGTACTATTTCAAATAACATTCTATGTTGCAAATTATCAAATTACTACAATAAATAATATTGGTCTACAGTTGCTATGTCAGTGCTATCATAATCTTCAATTATATATTTATTATACTAAATATATGTTACAAATAAAATAATTCATATGAAATTTTTTCCTTGAACACCGATTTCGATTCATCCTCAAAAACTTCTTTACTATCCATATAAAATGCCTTTTTATCATGCAGATCTTTAATAATTGACAATAAGGTCAATTAGAAACATATTACAAACAACTAAATGTAGAAGTTCCATCCTTGAGTAGTCGTGCCACATCAGAACGTGTTCAGTTGAGAACAGAGATAGTTATCTGGGTCATTATTATTATAAAATGCTTGCAATATTTGGACAAATCTATCACATAACGAATTGCCTTGATTGGCTATATATCATCTCTATATGATATATCATCTCTATGTGAGTGGTAACCAATCAGGATAGGTTTGTCATTCATAACGCCAGCTATTATAGTGTTGAGAAGATATAATTCTTGAAATGTGTATAACAAACACGAAATATTCTTATCATACTTATCTGATCATGAGTCAACTTATTAAACAGAACAAATTAAATAGATAGTCTAATATAATTCGTTAACCAGTGTGGAAATGCCTCCAACAAACTCTACCATAGTTTGTTACTTTGTCAGAACAGTTTTTTCAATTTATGGTGTGAATATAGGATGTTTGCCATCTCTGGGATAGTTCACTTAGTATTCTATCTCTTCGAATACCAGATAAAACTTAGGGGAATGGGTCAAAAATGCAAATATTCAAATATAAAGTCTACACTACAATATATCTGAAAAATCGGATTCCTTCGTCTCTCGGTGTATTTAATAACGAAACAATAACTAGGGCTAGTTATTCACCAATTCTATTAATATAAATCATTTTAACTTGTGAATTTATCCTGAAACTGTTGAAAATGCTGTACTTCAGAACATAAGCAAAGCGGGTAAGTGAGGTTGTTTTACCTCCAGCGTATGGAAAATGTCAAACGACGCAAGAAACCAATATGTAATTTTGAGGTTAAATGCACTACACAGTAAGCCCTCAGCACCTTAATACAGAAATGAAGAAATGTGAGATGTCATCCTATTAAGGAAGAGATAGCGTCCTCTGTCTCGCCACAGATCTAAAGGCAAGACGTGTCCATCTGTGATCAGAGAGATGCTTGCCCTCTGTAGGGGTTAGAAAAAAATTCTCAATTTTTTGTCACAATCAAGGCTGAATGAAAATGCAACGATCTCAGGGGTATTCGAATCAGCATATAGTGAAATATTTCAACTTTTGACCTAACCCAAATCTGGAAGAACAAGGAATAAAAAAGTCATTTGCAGTAAGGAATCTATGGCTTAAATAAATGTACAATTATAGACTTATTCTGAAAAAAAGAATATTGAATAGGAATTTTGTACATTAAACTAGCACATTCATTGAATAATATATTTTCCCCTTATAACTCACCACTTTATTATTCTTCCTGTTCTTGACATTTTCAATCATGAGAAGTCCATCGGCGACTAGACTCTTGATAATGTCCGATTGAGCATTCTTTTCCGTATGCAACGAAGCAGCATTTGGTGCGCCTTGATTGCGGTAGACGACACTCAGGTACAGTTTAGGTGCCATTGAATCTTGTTTTAAATACTTCAAGGCAATACGAGCATAGTCTTCGTCTTTAGGCAATATGACAAATGGAAGGGAATATTCAGTAGCGAAAGGCTTTTCATTGGTATAAATTGAGGGGAGAGCAGCAAGTCGTACCAATGGCAGTGTTTCTCTGGAAAAAAAATGTCCAGGAGATTTATTGATGAAAAGAAGTAAATTAAAATGACTCATTCTAAAAATGATTTCATAACCGTATTAGATGAAACATATCGTTTAGTATTTTTGGTTATTCTAAAACACTTCAATGGAAACCACTCACGATTAATTTTCAAAGAATTTTTTTTTATTATTCACCTGTTTCCGTAGTCAATGTAATGTACTTGAGCATTATTACCCTGGACCTTTTCTACTTTCACCCTGTACCATTCGTTGTCGATGGTGAATTTAGCGGCACATATTTCTCCACGTTTAGGATTAAAAGAACCAGGAAGCGGTGGATTGGCTTGGAATTCTTGCCTGAATTTTGCGTTCAAAGCTTCCGCCTTAGGACCTTCAGTGATGGTTTGGACGAAGAAATGACCCTCTGGGGTAACCTCAGTTACAACTACTTCTTCATAAGTTGCATCAGGTGCTTCAGTCTGAAAAGAAAATACGATTCAGAAGACTCCACTACCGTTAACCTGACTTCCTAACCTGAAGCAGAAAGATAACATGTACATACAGGTTTCAATAGCATGTATTTTTTTCATTATTGGAATAGATTATTCTACCCGAAAGGATACTGAAAAAACTCAATCGTGGCAAAAATGCAAATTTTCAGCAAGAAAACTATCTTTTGAATTTGGTTCCACATATTTGGGCCTATTCTGCTTGCCAAAAGCAATATTGCCAGGAAAAAGATATTGCCATCATAACAAGATTAAAAATATTGGTATCCTAAGCAATATGATCTGTCAATTAACAATAATCTTGCTATGTCAGCAACCTCAAAATAGTACTTGCTGAGTTCATAACAAGATGAGTTAGAAAATGGGAGGAAACCATTTGTTCCATTATTATTTCTTCCAAGTTATGATCTTTAAAAATGGTATATCACTTTTGAAGCAAAAATGAGATATGGATTAATGTTCTATGGAAACACATCAAGTCTGTATCACATATTCATACAGCAAAATGGAACTTTTAAGAAGATTGCTTAGGATGAAGATGAGGAAATCACGTGAAGGAAGTTTCAGGGAAAATGGTATACTGACTGTAGCGGCCATGCATATGCAGGAATCTTTGTTCTTCCTTTTCAAAAATGGACAATCATTTTGAAACAAAACGTGAAGCTGGGTATAACACAAGGACATCCCAGCTCAAATATTCAAAACACAGATTGGCAATGACAGAAAAGGGACCACAATACATTTGCATCGCCGACTTCAATTTATTCCCTGAAAACATACAGAGACTGACCTAAGGCAATTCAAGAAAAAAGTATTCCAACTTCTCTTGCGAATGGAACTGTACAGTGTGAATGAATTCAAAGGACAAAAATATTGTCGAAACAGCTTCAACTCTAATTTTTGACCCTATTTTACATTTGAAGTGATACGTTGTAGCAAGAAAAATCTGAAAATAGAGCTTTGTTATTGTTATTATTATTCGAAAATATACAAGAATGTGCTAGTGGAAATGAGTCAAAGGTTCTCTAAAACATTCGAATTCATAGTAAGTCCTACGAGTTGCCAAGGGAAAAGTTCATCACATTATTACGCCTGAATAAAATAAATGCATTTTATTTCTGGTAACCAATATTCTATTTCTATTCAGGAAGTTAGTCATTGGTCAATTTGTCTTTTATTGGTTTTAGGTTTAATGAGGTTTTCGAATTAGTAATATAAATTAGATTTAACATAAAGAACGAACATTAAGGTTATGTACGAGAAAAATAGGAAAGTCATAGAAAACTGGACAAAATACATATGAAGTAGGGTTATTTTCTTCTTGTCATACTTGAATCATAGGAAAATCGCGGCTTTCCGTGGCGTAACGTGTCATATTGTCTACATCTCTCTTCTAGTGTACCTTCCACTCTACCAAGCCAATGGGTCTCTTGCATGAATTTTTTTTATCATTGGAATCGAATATTCTATCCGTAAGACCACTGAAAAACTTAAACCATCATCAAATATTTAAATGTTTAACGAGAAAATGCTCTTTTAAATTTGGCTCCGCATGTCGGTTGTTTAAACGGACGAAGCTTCGCGGTTTCCGTGACGTGAGGGGATATATCCACTCTCTCCCTCTTCTCGTCAACTTTTCTGTCTAGAAAGCCAATCGACAGCGTCGAACTGTATCGATCGGGGCATCGTGGAATAACGAGTGACGTAGGAGGCGATCTACCGCGTTTCACCCAGTTTGGTTTTGCGTCCCGATTTGACGATTTTTAATACCGAATTATACGAAATTCGCGAATTGTTGGAGTGTGAGATAGCAAACATTATGATTTTGTATCGATATAGAATGAGAAAAACATGCAAATATGATAATTCGTGTTACATGCAAGAGACCTATTGCAGCGGTGGCCATATCGATCGTAAAATCATTCTGTAACGTGTGGCGATTCACCGCGTTTCTCCCAATTTGAACTTGCGTTACGATTTTACCATTTTTGATACCGAAATATCCAAGATTCCCGAATTTTGAAAGTGTGTGATAGCATACATTATGGATCTTGTATCGAAATCAATTGAGAAAAACATACAAATATGATATTTCACGTTACATGCTAGAGACCTACTGTTCGCATAAAATTAGTGGACATTCAGTATTTCCCATTAAATGAGTGGATATTATAAAATGTCTTCAATAGGAACTTTGGACCTTTGACAGTTGATAGCAACAATCTATCAAACTGGCTGTAATTTGTTGTGGTGGATAAATTTGAGTCGACTGGTTCAGAGAACAATAAATCAACACTTATATGGCGTTTAAACGCAAATCTGCCAAGAGCATCACCGCTCTTCGTTGCAAGATGCAAGCTTCCTAGTAGTAATAATCAGGTTGATTCTGTTTGCATATTGCTATAAACCTTACTATTTATTATTATTATTCAAGTTATAGAGCTATCTTTCTTATTTATAGCAATATGACCATGATTTTATGTATTGTTCCTGGTGTTATAGCAATGGTTGTTATGAATTTAGTCATAGCAATATTGCTATCTATCATGGACTTCCATAATCGGTGATTTTAGAGCTGATAACACTGTATTTTGTGATTTTAGAACTACAAGAAGATAATAACCCCACTTTATTACCATCTCGTTAGTTTTCTATGATTTCGCATACACAACCTCTATCTCTTGTTGTCGCTGTTCATGAAAACATCGACTTATTCAAAATTATCAAGAAATAGAAAAATCAATTAAGATCCAAGTTGACCAACAACCAATTTCCTGAATACCAATACAATATCGGTTATCAGAAATCAAATGCAGCAATTTTATTCAGGCGTTTAATGATTTGTAATTTTTCTATTGGCAACTCAAACAGATCGATGTTGTTGAGATGAAAAGAATAATAGTCTGGGCTGTTGTCTACTATGCCAGTATTTCGGTCTACGAATTTTCTTTAAAATTAAATATTCTAGAGAACCTTGAACACATTTCCATTAGCAAACACTTCCCTATTTTCAAAAGTTTCGAATTCTTGGTAGAAATAATACTGAAACGAATGGATCCTGCAATATTCCCTTCCTAACTTATCTTGTTATCAAGCATAGCAAGTAGCTAGGCTTGCAATCTTCTTGTCATAGTGACAGATCATATTGCTCAGAATCGATGATCAGAATACCAATATTTCTGATCTTGTTATGAAAGCAATATCTTTTTCCTGGTAATACTGCTATTCGCAAACAGAATAGGCTTGAAAATTTTATATCCCATACATATGACAATTTTGAATTAACAAGCCATTTAAAGAAAACTCCATTATTTATCCCTCCTCCACGATTACTTTAAATTGATGACATGATAAAATGAACTGTCCGAAGGGCTGAAATATTTATTTCCTGAAAATTTACTCACCACTTTTTCGTCTTCAACCTTCACTTCCTCCTTCTCTTCTACATAATCCTTCCATATTCCCAATCTTTGTTTCCTGGCATTTTCTTCAGCTTCTTTGAGCTGCGTGGCAAATTGAGACTTTTCACCTGTTCTGTGAACGGAGGCGTAACCCAAATTTACCAGAGCAACAGAAAGATTCAAGTTGTCAACCCAAAGCCAACCAATAAGACTGGCGGTCTTTCCGGTGGTCGAACACCCAGTGACTTGAACAGACACGTCTCGCTGCAAACAATGTTCCTTTGTGAATTTGAAAGCTTCTTCACCAAAAGGTTCACCTTCGATGGCTGGTTGGGTGCCTATAGCTGGACGGGCTGCTCTCGGACAATTGATTCCTCCTGAATATATTTTTAATGAAATTAATTAAGTACTTATATTCTACTTCATATAAATCTGGTTCTTGTCAGGGATCTAAGATGTATTTGTGGAATATCATATTTGTTATTCAGTTGATATTTATCTGTTTTTTCTATTTACGTTTTCCTCAGTGTCAGTTGTCTTCATTTCTCATGTATCAGGTGAAGAAATTCATATAAACATCCTTGGAAATAAAATATTGATTCATCACACAATTCATGATTATGAGAATAAAATTGAAAATTAAAGAACAGTAAAAAAGATACTTTCAACTAAAAGTACTCAGAAAGAACCGAAATGTGTGATATTTTCCAAATTTGAGTATTTTGTAAAAAATTACGAATTGAATCAACTGGTACATACCCAAGAGGAAGGTGCACAAGCTGTTTGATTTGGGAATGTAAAGACGAAGCCTACTACCACTTGTGACGAATTCAACAACTGCTTCAATCTTCTGGACTCTCTGCAGAGAAGACAACTCCAGTTTGGCTCTATTGGCGTCCTAAATTATGTTTTATAATGAAAAAAAACCTTAGTATTTTTGTCAAAATTGATAGAAACCTTGAATAAGTTCTCATGTTTTTTTCATAATGTTCAGTGCTTCTTCAAGATTAATTTAGTACAGCAATTGAAAATTAGCTGGAACTTATTCAAGATATAAAGGCCAGTAACTTGTTCCAGCATTTTAAACTGAGTTCTGGAAAGATAAAGGGTGCGATTTCATTTTAATATAAATATCTAATGGATTAATCGTGAACGCTTCAATGCTTTTTCATTTTCATCCGAGAAATTTCAATGAATTTCAACAAGGTATCCTTATTTGGGTACTATTGGTAAACCCGCAAGATTTCCCGTCGCCGAGATATTAAAAAGATATTTACATCATTGTACGCAGTGTGTTTTTCTGAATAAAAAATGTGAAATCGAACATAGGCGGTCTCCCTTAATTTGGAAGATATGAGCCCCCAAAGTTCCAAAATGAGCAGTTTTCAGGTCTCTTTTTCCACCATAAAAACGATCTCTCCCTTCATCTGTATAGTTCACAAACCACCTTTGAACCTTCAACCAACATTAAGCAACACTTTTTTCCAAGAATAATCAATATTTAATGAAAAAACAATGAAATTACTGGACAACCACTTAACCTCTATTCCTTCTGATTTCGACTCAGTCTAAAAGTGAAGTTTGGCAATGGCGCGAATTTCATCGGTCGGAATCGTGGCATCGTGCGTATTCGTGAATGACAGATTATTGCTGGCGAGAAAAATGAAATATCATGAAATATGTTCTTAGTTCTTACTGTTTACTGCGAAACTCCAAATCTTCCAATAGGAGAATTTGTTTCTAATGAAATCTACAAGGTTGAAACACATAGAAATGGAATGAGAATACACCCTGATATATATTTCAACGTACATTTTTTCATATATGTGATAGGTCGCACCCTTTCCAGATATCCAATGAAATCGAGGTTATTATATAACCCATTTTATGGGAATACCCTGAATCTCATTCTAAACTGGGACCATCTCGAAGACATAACAAAAAAGTATTCTCAATGATTTTGTTTTGATGACCAGCTCTTCTTCAGTGACAAAAGCATTTTCCTTACAATCATATCCTTCGACTGTCCATCATTTCATATTTCCCGCCAGCAACTACTCTTAGGTCATCCAGCGATGAAAAGACGCTGTTGCCAAGCTCCGCTTCAACATTGAGAAGTATTTCGTAGAAATATAGGTTAAGTGGTTGTCTAATATTTTCACTTTTCTTCCTTTAAATAATGAATTTTCTTGAAATAAAGTGTCGTTATTCGTTGGTTGAAGGTTCAAAGATGATTTATGAACTAGATTTGAGAAGTGAGAGATCATTTTTATGGCAGAAAAAAGGATCTGAAAATGCATCAATTTGGAACTTTGGGGGCCCATATCTTCCAAACAAAGAGAGACCGCCTATGTTGGTCTTCATATTTTTTGTTCAGGAACTCACACTGCTTACAATGATGTGAATATCTTACTTGTAGCTTCGCGACGGGAAATCTTGCGGGTTTACCCTTATTTGAAACATAGTTAAATCAATGAATTTTCAATAACTAATCAAATCTATCATACTCTGAGGTTGATCAAACTGATTGGAAGGAATATATCTAACCTAATTTGTAATTGATTTTGTAATTTTCGATTTCTAGTAGAAACAGAAAATGGGAAAAATTGAGAATGTGAACAAATCGAATTCTTCGAACGTTCAAACATTTTCATCTTTATATTCATCAGATGTTTAGCGAATTTTCGATAGATTCGATGAAGTTATGTCAATTGTATTCACATCGCTAAACTTTATTCACCAGTATAGCTGATCAGAATGGAAACCCACCCATATTTTGTGCTGGCTTTACTAAAAGTCCGCACTACAATGTTTGTTTTCACTGTATTTCAGGTAATTTAGATTTAAGTCGCTGGAACGAGTGACTGGCTGAACCTATAGCTACAGTATGTCTTACAATTTCAGTAACTCTTAATGGGGCAGCCTTTTTTTTTGAATGAATGCCAGCTTGAGATTTCACTGCTTTCATTTCAGCATCCAACAAATCGTGATGTCTTGAACTTCTTTGATCGTCATCAGCTCTGTACTTGACTACTGAAGCAAGGCCCTTGGCTACAAGTCCTTCAGCAATATTCCTAGAAACAAAAAAACGGAAAAATAATAATGAAACTAGAAGCACATTTGAACTACTAGCAAAAGAGAGCCAATTTCATAAGCTGAACTTACTTTCCGCCAATTGTGACTGTAGCGCAGGTTTTTTCAGGGTAACTGTCCCTAGCCTCTTGAATGTAGTCCACTAAAACATGGACCTTTTTACCAACAAGCTCTTTTCTTAAGTACTCTCTCGCTTCATACATGTATGGAATGTCATATAAAGGTCGGAACGTTTTTGTTTTTGGAGCATTCTTTTCTTCCTCGGTTCTGAAAAACGAGAAAAGACTCGATAATTCAGTCCCAAAATCTTCACTGTCGATATTTACTTCACAGATCCTTCTTTTGGTGGCCTTATACTGGAAAGGAACACCTTTTTCGATTCGCCATTCGGTAATTTAACCATGATGGCATCTCCGTTAACAATTTCAGTAACCACTGCATTATAATCCCTCTCTTTACCAGTGATCTTAGGTTGGTGGGCCTGCCAGTCCTTCCAGATTCTTACGCGTTTTTCCTACAATGAAGTAATCTATTGATAAAGGCTTATTTTTGGAGAATTTAGCATTATTTTGTAGGCGTCTTCTGGTGTTCCACTCACAATATTCATTAGTCAACCTTTGTTCGTGGAAACTGCCCTCTAAAGAATATTTCAATTCTGCAACTGGCAAGGACGTTTTCCATAAAAAATAAGTTTTATATGATTTATAATAGTTCTGTTTCAGATATTGGGAATAAAAACTGAGAAAAACACCTGCAAAATAATGAACTGATCTGTTGATAAATCCACTTTTATACATCTGAAAACGATTATTGACCCAATCTCTACTTGAGGCGATCAAAAACTAAATTGGTTTGTAATAGGGTAGTAGTTGACAATTTTTGGAAAACTGCTTTATATTAATTCACAATGGATATTAGAAGAATGAACGTGTTTGTTTACGTATTGCACTCCGTGACGTCACGAGATCTGACTGGCGTTCACTGTCACGAGATCAGTGGATGTATTTTTACGATTTCATTTCTTGAAAATATCAAAAAAATATTAAATATCTCCCATAATTCAATAGATTTTTACATTTTTATGGTGTTAACTAGCAAAAAATCAAATCTGCCAATATTTTTCTTACAGTCAACTACCCTTTAGAAGAGAGCTCACTCACCTTTGCGACCTGCTCTGCAGCTCTCAGTTTCTCCGAACCTGACTTCAAGAAACTCATTGACCAATCAACGCAATGGGCCAATCCTTCCCTCAGCAAAGATTCTGCGATGTTACCCTTAGGATGAACTATTGTTCCAATGAAGTTATTGTTGTTCACCGATTCCAGTATTATTTCAACATCATGTTGTAGAAGGCGGAGTTCTACATAAGCCCTTGCTTCATCAGCAAAAGGTACCTTTGTAGTAGGATCCGGTCTACCGTTACTGTCCAATTTGAAACCGGGACACTGTCAAAATAGAAATAATTGCATTTGATCAGAATTGAACAGTATACAGTGAAATATCAATGTTGAATGCATCCATAATTTATAACTCACCCTTATCCCAGTAATCATTACGGTAACATGATGAAAATCAGGTAACAAGAACGCCCTCACTGTTGAACCATCTCTCACATGTTCAATAACAGCTTTAATTGGCTTATAAGCATGTTTCTTCACAAATGACGACATCTGTTCGTTTTCAACTCCCCATTTTATGTCACGAACATGATCCTGTGAAGTATATTAAACGAATGAAAAATGTTTCTTCACCGAGTCATATTGGTACTGGTGAAAAGTTGTATCAAGGTCAAAATCATTCGGCGAGACATTGACGAGTCCTACATATTTTTATAGAAGACTCTATGGTTTGATTTAGTTGGAAACTAAACTACCTTTTTGTAGAACATATAAGGTTGGGTAGTTATCAGGAAAATAAACCCAACCAAACAATTTTTAATTATACAGAGTGGAATGTGTAAAACATGACATGCGGACTGACTTTATAAGAGTGAATGAAGTAAATCTGTAACCGAACCAGAGCGTAGTCTCCTTGATGAAATCATGTAAGAATTGGCAACATCCAGATGAAACATTTCAACTCAGACGACATTTAATGAGTGCCAACCTGCGCGATTACAGTTACAAAAAAACATGAAAAAATTAAAACATGGCATACCATCTGATTATATAGAAGTGACACTGATGTCTGTAATTTTCGAATTATTGTTCTTAGGTTGGGACCACTGTTAAAAAATCCGGCGTCGAATTCAATTCTATCCGGTCGGTAAATACAATAATTTGAGAACGAAGAGAACTAGTGACTTCAGAAATTCAGGGTAGGTTGCTTATTGAAATGCGACATCAAGTCCATTAATGGGCCAAATCGGCCAAACGATTTCGGAGATAGGTATCCTCATTCGACATTCTGCGGCAATTTCCCAATGTATCAAGAAGATTTAATATTTGGTAAGTACTTGTAGAATAGGGATGCTCAACTTTATATCGAATTCAGTAGGACCGTGCCGTTAGAAATTTTTCAATAAAATTTTTTCGAAAATACTGGGAAAAATAAATGTAAATTTTCACTGCTATTTCCAAAATAACTCAAGTTTTAATGATTACACTGACTTTCAAAGACTGAATAGTTTAGCAATAGATTTTAGCGCCCCTAAATATAGTTATTCTGGGAATAAGGATTGTTTTCGAGAGCCAGAGATTAAGGCGGATTGAAGGAATAAACTTCTATTTCTTTCAATGATTGAGCAGTGCAATACTAGGAATAATCACAGAGGTTATCTCTCATACAAGTACAAACAAATAAAAATCTTGTCTGTGACAATACTGAATAACTGCCCGATAGCTGTTCCCGCTCTCCTATCCTCTAGGTTATGTAAATTTCACATGCCAATTCTATGGTCTTGTTATATGTTATATTAGGTCTATGCCAAGTTGGATGAAAATTAGAACATGATGCTAATAGTGAAATGTTTACTTGGATTGATGCATGAAAATTTTCATTAACGAGTTCAAGAAAATATCATGATGAGCAGAAGTATACTCCATTCACTTTTATAAAATATCCCCGTTAGCCATGACATTCTGACACATTTCACTGTTTATATTTTGAAAATGTTAGGTTATAGTCATTTTTCTGTCAGATAGAGTCATGGTAATTACGTATTTTTAAAAATGTTTATTTACTTTGGGAAAATATTATGTGAATTCATTAATTCCAAAGACCTGGCGAATGTTGAAAAAACTTTTTTCTCTGCTAATACTGGAAATATTTCACGTATATTAACATGGTTGGAAGATTCAGTTATGCTATTTTCTTGTATGGAAATCAAGAATAGAGTGTTGAAATTTTACTGAAAAATAATGGATAGAGTAGTTCGTTACTTTGTGATAGTTCATTTGAAAAAAATATGAAAGTACTCTAATAACCCAGCAGTAAAACTTCTTAACGAATAAACGGACCTATGGAATTCCCTGCTATTCGAAATTGTCAAGAAATAAGCCTATAGAAGACATTTAAATACCTTGTTGCACAACTTGAAATACTACAGTATGAAAATGTTGGATAGCTTGTGATAAATGATTGATTTGAAATGATCGAGGATACTATCAGAAAAAGCAGATTTCAATTCAACATAACACTTCCTGGTACTTTGTCTCTGCTTCTTCAAAACTATTTTTGGCATTTTTGGTTTCCAAGCGTGATGATTAGCTTGAGATTGAGATTAGAAATTGGCATTGGCATTAGGCGACGTCTTTGGGAATTATTTAGACATTGCCGATATTTCACGAGTTCCAACCTGCGTGAGTTTTAAGTAAAAAACTTGATAGACCTAAATCATGGCCAACCAGGATAGTTTATAAGAGTGAATGGAGTATATATATATTGGAATATATGCAAGAGTTAGACTAAGGATCTTGTGAAAGAATTAAACTTGTTGAAATGTTATATTATTCAACTCACAGCAGGGCTGTCCTTGCCCCATTTTCCTTTGCCTGCTTGCTTTGCTGCATTTTCCAAATCAATGAGTCGTTGCAACTCTTCAGTTTGCTTGACACCTTCCTTTTTCACGGTAACAAGACCTTCAGAAATCAAGGAATCTGTGATGTTTTCGGCAGAGTTGAAATCTGAGAAAGATGAATAATTTCAATGTAACAAATAATATGCCTTTCTAATGATGAAAACATTTGTGGTCAGATTCAATTTTACCCAGGAGGCCGTCCGTTACCGTGATAACTTTCAAACGGAATGACCGAGTCTTGAAATATTCAGTACTTCTGAATGAGATGTGGTTCATGGGGAGAACAGTGCCGAAATTATTCACATTATTACCAAGAGTCTGGGTAACGAGCATGTGTAAGGTCAGATTGTAAACAATTCTGAAAATACCTATTCTAAAGTTGGTCACCCTGGCCAATTTTTTGTGTGGTTATAAACAAGTGACTAGTTCAGTAGTAGTGAATTGAAAGAATTGAGCTTCTGATGACCACTTGGCAGTAGTTGTGTAAATCATGAATTCAAGTCAATTTTACTGCATCTAAATGAAAGTCAACTCAAATTGTTTC
Source organism: Myrrha octodecimguttata (assembly GCA_958510865.1). Lineage (NCBI taxonomy): Eukaryota > Metazoa > Arthropoda > Insecta > Coleoptera > Coccinellidae > Myrrha > Myrrha octodecimguttata. The sequence continues at coordinate 71,096,211 of OY294056.1, read as the reverse complement.
AATTAATTACATTTTTCAAGAATGTTTTTTCTATTGGAACGATTCCAACATATCTGTAAGTGCAATAGACATTTCAATAAAATGAGCTACTACACATATGTTGGGCTTTTTTAGCCTGGAATGATTGGCATACTACAAATGAATAGGGACAAAGCTATTACTTCATCTGTATTGTTTTACAGGCAGTGAAATTGTCAAGTGATTCCTCAGTGTCATTTGTCTTCATTTTCATGTATTCAAAAATACATCAGGTGAAGAAATTCATATAAACATCATTGGAACCTCTCAATTCATAGCTGATTTCTTGAATTCATATTGAAAAATGTCTCATTACCGAACATGTTGAATTTCAAACGAATAATAATAGGAAGAAAGATTTACAGGATTTGGGGAAATTCTTTTTTTTTACAAATTATATAAAAATCATCTTTTTTCTGTTTAGTAAAGACATATCACAACTAGATTTCCTTTTTGTGTCACCCTGTATATTCATTACGAAAAGAAGGCTAAACTTAATGCAATAGAACATGTGGAATTTTAAAGAAATAATAATGGGAAAAAGATGTACAGGATTGGGGGAAATTTGTTTTCTATGCAAATTATAAAAAAATCATATTTTTTTTGTCTAATAAAGATATATCACAACTAGATCTCTTTTTTGTGCCACCCTGTATATTCATCATGAAAAGAAAGCTTAACTTAATGCAATAGAAAAAATGTCAAATTGATTCATTAACTGCAGATTTATGTGAATCAATTTTTAAGGTACATGTCTGGCAATATGAACCAACATACAAAAAGAAATAGCAACAAGCAAATTATAAACCTTTTCCTCGTTACTTAAAATATAATACCTTTATTCTAAAAAAATCGGTGTATTAAAATCATTTAACCCATACCTGATGGGATCAAAGGTATATGATCTTCATCCAATAGGTTTCTTGCATGCAATATTTTTATCATATGAATCAAATATACATAAGAATACTGAAAAGATTCAATCGCTGTCAAAAATTTCAAATTTTAATGAAAAAACGATCTCTTGAATTTGGCTCCTCATCTTGGCGTTCCATGACATACAGGTCATATCTACACTATCTCTGCCTTCTCGTGTACCTTATAATCCACCATGCCAAAGGTCAGCGCCCTCTGTATCGATCGCAGAATCGTACCGTGACGGGTGTAGGAGACGATCTACCGTGTTTCACCTATTTTGAACTTGCGGCGTGATTTTACCAGTTTTAATACCAAATTAGTTAAGATTCGAGAAATGTTGAAGTGTGTGATAGAATACATTACGATTCTGCATAGAAATCGAACGAGAAAAACATGAAAATATGATATCCCATACAATCAATTCAAAGGTGTGTACTTGATAAAGGTTATCAATACAATCATTAAAAATACAGACTTTTCTGTTCTTCAACGTACTACTTATGAATGACAAATTTATTTATTATATGAACTGACATACAATGATTGAAGTAAGGAACTTCGGAAAAAGGTAACCTAATAAAATACAATACAAAGATGGATAAATATTAATGTTTTGGGTCCCCGCTGATATTGAGTTGAAATTTGGTTTTTATTGCTAAATTTAGTCTCCTGAACACAAATCTGCCGTCAAACCTCGGCGGTCTACCTTATTTAGAAGATATGGGCCCCCAAATTTCCAAACTAGTCCATTTTCAGATCGCTTTTTCCACTATAAAAACAATCACAAACCGTTGTTTGTTAGTCCATATACGATCTATGAATCTTTGCCTAACTATTCACTATGATTATTCCCGAGAATATTAATTATTTTTTTGAATAAAAACGAAATTAGCCATTTAGCCTCAAAATCTGCTTACATTCAATAAAACAACAACTGAAGTTTGGCAAACGCGCGAATATCAACTGACGTTTGTTGCATTTGAGTGTCATCGCACAGACCAACAAGACAAATCACTTCATCGTTTGCGGGAATCGCTTCTCTACGACCTTGAGAAATATACCACACATAACCAAACTTTCTTCTTCCTCGAAACAATTGGTTTCGTGCGTCGTTTGACATTTGCCATACGTTGGAGGTAAAACAACCTCACTTACCCGCTTTGTTTATGTTATGAAGTACAGCATTTTCAACAATTTCAGGATAAATTCACAAGTTACAATGATTTATATTAATAGAATTGGTGAATAACTAGGCCTAGTTATTGTTTCGTTGTTAAATACACCAAGAGACGAAGGAATCCGATGTTTCAGATGTATTGTAGTGTGGACTTTATATTTGAATATTTGCATTTTTGACCCATTCCCCTAGGTTTTATCTGGTATTCGAAGAAAAAGAATACTATGTGAACTATCCCAGAGATGGCAAACATCCTATATTCACGCCATAAATTGAAAAAACTGTTCTGACAAAGTAACACTATGGTAGAGTTTGTTGGAGGCATTTCCACACTGGTTAAGGAGTTATATTAGACTATCCATTTAATTTGTTCTGTTTAATAAGTTGACTCATGATGAGATAAGTATGATAAGAATATTTCGTGTTATACACATTTCAAGAATTATATCTTCTCGACACTACAATAGCTGGCGTTATGAATGACAAACCCATCCTGATTGGTTACCACTCACATCTCTGTATGTTATATAAAGCCAATCAAGGCAATTCGTTATGTGATAGATTTGTCAAAATATTGCATGTATTTTATAATAATAATGAACCAGATAACTTTCTCTGTTCTCAACCGAACACTTTCCGATGTGGCTCGACTACTCAAGGTTGGAACTTCTACTTTTAGTTGTTTGTGATATGTTTCTAATTGACCTCATTGTCAATAACTAAAGATTATGAAAGCCCTAATGTTGCATCTGCATGATAAAAAAGCATTTTATATGGATAGTAAAGAATTTTTTGAGGATGAATCGAAATCGGTGTTCAAGGAAAAAGTTTCATATGAATTATTTTATTTGTAACATATATTTAGTATATTAAATATATAATTGAAGATTATGATAGCACTGACATAGCAACTGTAGACCGATATTGTAGTAATTTGATAATTTGCAACAAAGAACGATATTTGAAATAGTACTGAGAAGTTCTCTGGAACACATGTTTTTTCCATTCCATACATTTGTTGGATTTCATTCTGCTGTTTAGTTTCAGGAATTAATGAGCCAAACATTTTACTGTTTCATTTTCAATAGTTATACCTATTATAAATGCTATCTCTGATGTGGATACTCTAGGCTTTAGAAGACAAGGATAAATACTGCAATTTTCATTTATATCGTTTTGAACGATTATCATCTCAGATTGAATATCAGTTAATCAGATCCGTTATCACAAAATTTCACATGTAAAATGAATAAAATCACTAAAATCTCCAAATAATCGCTCTTCGCCAATGTAAACAAAGCGAATGTATTCCTTGGTCTCTCGGTGTATTAATGTTGCATTTCACAACGACACAATAACTTGGCCTCACGGGTCTAGTAATTCACCAATTCTATGAATATAAATCATTTTAACTTGTGAATTTATCCTGAAATTGTTGAAAATGCTGTATTTCATAACATAAACAAAGCGGGAAAGTGGGTTTGTTTTACCTCCAACGTATGACAAATGTCAAACGACGCACGAAACCAATTGTCAAATTGAATACTTGATTTTGGAATATCTGAAATCGAAATGTAAAACGGATTTGTCGGCATTCAGGAATCACAAAATCAAAATCAGACCAAGATTTTTCGATGTAACCATTTGAAAAGCAAATTTCCAATACCAAAGCGAGTGTTTTGTCACATCTGAAACTCCTGTAGAAGAACTCGGTTGGAGTAAATGAAAATTTTGGAAAAATGTTATGGAAAACCCGTTTACCTCAATCAGACAATCTTTGTAGTTTCACATCAAATGAGATTCATTTCAATATAAAATCAAACTATGAATAGACCAACTTTGTTCGATTCCAATCCTAGTGTTTGTGCAATCATATACAATTTTATTAGACATCCCATCGTTTTAATTGAATAATGGAGGTTGTAATGCTTTTTCTTCAGTTGCGATTCCTTTAAATTATATAAAATGAACATTATGAATGAGTCCACCTAAGTTCGATTCCAATTCTTGTCGTATAATTAAAACATATAATGGGGGCTGTCATCATAAAATAGAACCTCAAAGATGACTAAACAATTGATTTGGTTGTAAAAAACTGTTTGGATTATATTCTAAAATGGAACAGTTACGAAATTATTCATCAATAAATAGGATGAAAAATTCATTTCAGATTGTTTACATGTTTATAACCTCTTCAAGCGAGTCCGAAAGCGGCGCGAGTGACGTAATCCTATTCCTGCAATCTGATTGGCACCCCAAAGCACCCCAAACGCCTACTAAAATTCTGATTAGCTCGATTCAGGGTCATATCTGCGTTGACATAGATTTCCCAAGTAAATGAGGCGAGTGGTTTATCTGGTTGATCTGTGGTCATCGTTCGGGTTTGTTTACTTGAAAGAGGATCTAGCACTGTCCTAAACTAAACTAACCTAACCTAACCATGTACTTAATATCTTCTAAATTAAGAATTTTACTGATTATTAAACCACCTAAAAGAAAAATTTCAAATTATTGGGCTTATAAAATATCAATTCGAGTTTCGCAATGTCGCGGATGCGAATTCGATTACTTCTCTTCGTAACAATGGCATCCGTCTACGACGCATGACGATAGACATTAGAGAGATATTGCAACTTTTGAATAGCGCAAGCGTTATGTTATTACGGTGCGCTATATAACGTTTTGGTGGTTAACGTGGATTTAACGGTCGTTCCAGAAGTAGACGTATTGCTACACGTTTTGGTTACCGTTACGTTAGTTTGTTTGGTTAGGTTATGTGAGACGTCAGATTTTTGTGTTACAAACTCACGTTTAAACTCCTGAAGCTTGATAATTTGCATTTCTGCATTAGTTTTTTGATTCTGGACAAAATGAAAATGGAATCGGAAGCGCTAATTTCACGTGGTGCTAATGCAGAAGAAGTGGAAATAGATATATTACACAATATAATGGGCATGGTTCAAACTATTTCTAATTTCCAACCCCTCATGTTGCTTCCAAAAGTATTTCTTAATTCTTGAAAAAGTAACAAATACCTATTTATGAAAAAAATTTGCTTAGGTAGCACTAATAAATCTTAATGTCTAATCATAGAACTCTATATTACTACCTGGAAAGGACCCGACCCTTCTTCAACTAAGCTTAAAGCGTAACAAGGGTCAACGAAACAAAGATAGCGCTAATTACGGTAACCTCTCCCTGTCACACCCATTCAAGTAAATGGTGTTGAACGGCTCAAATTTGGTTTTACTTGGAAATTCAGGTAGTTTGGGTATTACATCGTTTAGAAAGTGCAATATTTTTGAAAATGAATATCTATTTTTCTCTGATATGCCAATACTTTCTCTGCCTTCACCGCGTATGATTCAAAAAGTGAAGAATTATGTTGGTGTGAGCTGTGCATTGACGATTGACGATAGTTTTATCATTATTACAATAAATTTAAATAATAGGAACATAGGAAAATACTTCTCGAAAAGCACTGACTTGAAGTCAGGAAAATTTAAGCGCTGGTTAAAATTCATTGCCAATGCGAAATTTGACATACTTTTTTCCGATATTTTTGGAAATATGTGTCGAATCGAGCTGAAATTTCGAACATTGGTGTTCAGATTCGACTTCAAGGTCTGCGCCAAGTTTCATTGAAATCTCATTGATAGTTTCCGGAAAAAAATATTTTTTTAACGATTCTTCATGCAATCAGTTAGCAAGTTTCAATCTGATCGCATCAGTACTTCTTGGGATATAGAGGAAATAAAATAATATACACTAATGGAAAAAATTAAGGGATCAAAAAAAAATTCCAAATTTTTGGGCAGTTTTCAACAGGCCGTAACTTCGGGAGAAATGGTCGTACAGAAAATCAAATGAAAGGAAATTGTAGCTCCAAGTGTCTAGTTTTTGGATTCGAACTTCAAAATTTTGTACCCTCCGCGGTTTTTGAGAAATCGTAGAAAAACCAGCAAGAAGAAAATTTTCAAAATTTTTTTAGTTTTTTTTTTGGTCTACGGAAGTGGAAATTTTTTTTTTAGCTTAACCACTATGAGGATCGTATACCTTGTTCATTTAGCTTTAATTTGCTTTTTCAAACACCCTGATACGCCCACTTCTCGCCGAGATATCGGTCTTCAAATGGAAAAGGATCATTTTGTCTTTGATTATCGATATCTCAGTAACCAATGATCGCACAGAAATTTAAAGGTGGGTTTCAAGAATTTGAATGAATTCTCCTTAACGACTGGCCATTGCTTTTCCGAAATTTTTTTTTCTTCTTTTTGTCACATGAATTTGAAAATGCAACAAAAAAAGGGCTTTTGTGGTTTTTTGGAAAATCAAGCGCTGGATCGAAAATATTGAGGAAACCACTAATGTTAAGTGTGCCTTTTACAGTTCAATATGTCCACAAAAACCCTACAAAAAAACCAAATTAATCCAGCCAGCCGTGTTTTTGCTGTTGTCTACGATTGGGGAAGTTTCGAGCAACAATATTCGCATTGACGAAAGGTTGTCGTCGAACTTCTCTAACAATTGTCCGATCATCGCGGGCATTAGTGACTCGATGGCGACTTTGTCCGGGGTGACGATTGTATTGGTTCGTCTCTTGGTATCTGGTATAAGCTCGAGATACGACGGATTGACTTACACCCATCCGGATGGCAACTGCATGTTGACTGTAACCTTCGTCAATAAGAGTCACTAACCGAGCAACTTCCACCTCCGATAAATGTCGTCTAACCATGATTGAAAATCAAAAAGTAAGAAATTTCCAATTTTTACCAAAAAAATTGAAAAAAATTTCTTTTACTGCTTAGGGACTAGTTTTGGAAAAAACTGTTGAGTTAAGCGATCTGCTACGGATTCACGAAAAGTAAAAAAAACAATCGCCGAAAAGCGTGTGAAAGAGATCGAAATTGGATTGGGAGTATTAACTTTTTTTTTAAATTTAATAGAAAGAGATCAGTAGAATCAAGGAATGCAGCGGTGGAAAAGCGATAAAAATAGTTGGGCGATGGTTTTTTGAATTTCCTTATTTTGTGGAGAAAATTGAGAATGTTTTCGAAAAAAAATTTTTTCCAAAAAAAATTTTTTTTTGCATTTTTTTTAATTCAAGCACTTTGTGGAACAAAAATGTGGGTAAAGGTCGGAAAAACAATTTTTTCTCTCATTTTTAAAAATTATGAGCTTTCCAGAGCAAAAAACGTGATCCTGTAATTTTTTCAAAAATTCGATTGAGTGAAACAAAAAAACGGCTGGCTGGATTAATTTGGTTTTTTGTAGGGTTTTTGTAGAAATATTGAACTGTAAAAGGCACACTTAACATTAGTGCTTTCCTCAATGTTTTCGATCCAGTGCTTGATTTTCCAAAAAACCACAAAAGCCCTTTTTTTGTTGCATTTTCAAATTCATGTGACAAAAAGAAAAAAAAAATTTTCGGAAAAGCAATGGCCAGTCGTTAAGGAGAATTTATTCAAATTCTTGAAACCCACCTTCAAATTTCTGTGCGATCATTGGTTACTGAGATATCGATAATCAAAGACAAAGGATCCTTTTCCATTTGAAGACCGATATCTCGGCGAGAAGTGGGCGATCCGGGTGTATAAACAAGCAAATTAAAGCTAAATGAACAAGGTATCCGATCCTCATCATGGTTAAGCTAAAAAAAATTTTCACGTCCGTAGACCAAAGAAAAAAAAATTTTGAAAATTTTGAAAATTTTCTTGTTGCTGGTTTTTCTACGATTACTCAAAAAGCGCGGAGGTTACAAAATTTTGAAGTTTGAATCCAAAAACAAGACACTTGGAGCTAAAATTTCCTTTCATTTGATTTCCTGTACGACCATTGCTCTCGAAGTTACGCCCTGTTGAAAACTGCCCAAAAATTTGGAATTTTTTTTTGATCCCTTAATTTTTTCCATTAGTTTATTTGAAATGGATATAACTTCGAAATTGTAAGGTAAATTTTGCCCATTAACGAACTTATTTTGAATTTTTTACGTCGCTATAGCTTTTCTCGGTAGTAAGTTATCGTGGCAACGGGCGGCTGAATAGAATTCAATTTGACATTGAACTCTGCATCATGAGTCCAACCTGGTCGCTTGGAACCATTTTCGGCAAAAAAACGCAAATTTACGGAGGATGATAACGCGCTGTTCCCCAGAAAAACCGCTCACTAAGTTGAAATTTCACTTGAACATGTGCGATCTTCTTCAATCCTGCCTTATTCACGAATTAGTCAGAAAAAAATTCAGGTTCTTCTAATTTGAAACGAAAAATTAAAAATATTTAGAATAAATGCGACAGAGTTCCCTTTACTGCAATGAGAAAGAAAGAGATAGATACCCGTCCACTTCGCGGGTTGCATAAGCAACGAATTGGCTTCACTTGTCGCTCAAAACGGGTCCCTTCCAGGTATATAATATAGAGTTCATTGTGTCTAATATCAGTTGTGTAATTAATTCCGAAAAACATATTGACAAACAGCTTTTCTATGACAGTGATCGGAGCCGGAAGAGCCCGAAGCTTAACGATTTCCTCCGATATAGAATAGCGCAACGTAAATTGCGGCTCGCAATTTTCCGTAAATTGGTTTCGTACGTCGTTTGACATTTGTCATACGTTGGAGGTAAAACAAACTCCTTCTCCCGCTTTGTTTATGTTACGAAATACAGCATTTTCAACAATTTCAGGATAAATTCACAAGTTAAAATGATTTATATTCATAGAAATGGTGAATTACTAGACCCGTGAGGCCAAGTTATTGTGTCGTTATGAAATGCAACATAAATACACCGAGAGACCAAGGAATACATTCGCTTTGTTTACATTGGCGAAGAGCGATTATTTGGAGATTTTGGTGATTTTATTAATTTTACAAGTGAAATTTTGTGATAATGGATCTGATTAACTGATATTCAATCTCAGATTATAATCGTTCAAAACGATATAAATGAAAATTGCAGTATTTATCCTTGTCTTCTAAAGCCTAGAGTATCCACATCAAAGATAGCATTTATTATAGGTATAACTATTGAAAATGAAACAGTAAAATGTTTGGCTCATTAATTCCTGAAAATAAGCAGCAGAATGAAATCCAACAAATGTATGGAATGGAAAAAACATGGGTTCTAGAGAACTTCTCATTACTATTTCAAACAACGTTCTATGTTGCAAATTATCAAATTACTACAATATTGGTCTACAGTTGCTATGTCAGTGCTATCATTATCTTCAATTATATATTTATTATACTAAATATATGTTACAAATAAAATAATTCATATGAAATTTTTTCCTTGAACACCGATTTCGATTCATCCCCAAAAAATTCTTTACTATTCATATAAAATGCTTTTTTATTATGCAGATGCAACATTAGGGCCTTCATAATCTTTAATAATTGACAATAAGGTCAATTCGAAACATATTACAAACAACTAAATGTAGAAGTTCCATCCTTGAGTGGTCGAGCCACATCGGAACGTGTTAGGTGGAGAACAGAGAAAGTTATCTGGTTCATTATTATTATAAAATGCATGCAATATTTTGACAAATCTATCACATAACGAATTGCCTTTATATATCATATGGAGATGCGAGTGGTAACCATTCAGGATGGGTTCGTCATTCATAACGCCAGCTATTGTAGTGTCGAGAAGATATAATTCTTGAAATGTGTATAACAAACACGAAATATTCTTATCATACTTATCTCATCATGAGTCAACTTATTAAACAGAACAAATTAAATAGATAGTCTAACAATTCCTTAACCAGTGTGGAAATGCCTCCAACAAACTCGACCATAGTTTGTTACTTTGTCAGAACAGTTTTTTCAATTTATGGCGTGAATATAGGATGTTTGCCTTCTCTGGGATAGTTCACATAGTATTCTATTTCTTCCAATACCAGATAAAACTTAGGGGAAAGGTTCAAAAATGCAAATATTCAAATATAAAGTCTACACTACAATATATCTGAAAAATCGGATTCCTTTGTCTCTCAGTGTATATACGTTGTATTTCACAACGAAACAATAACTAGGCCTAGTTATTCACCAATTCTATTAATATAAATCATTTTAACTTGTGAATTTATCCTGAAATTGTTGAAAATGCTGTACTTCATAAAATAAACAAAGCGGGTAAGTGAGGTTGTTTTTTGTTTTACCTCCAACGTATGGCAAATGTTAAACGACGCACGAAACCAATAACGTTAGACGCTAACCCTATTAACGTCGCGTTATTCTGAAACTGAATCTGCGCATGCTTAGATGTCAAAAATAACGTTTGCGCTAATAAAGTCACACAAATTTGACACTGCAATATCTCTCTCTCTATTAGCTTTGCGTCTTTGCCAAACTACGTTATAGGTTACGAGCAGTTTTGACAGTTGGGAGAGACTGGAGGACCAACAATAACCTTAAATGCATTGTTTACTATGGGAAAAAGCGATTGGGCTTGTGATTGTGTATGAATTTGGACATTTTGGACTGAAATATTCACTATTGCATTATCTAGGAACTATATCCAAAGTACTTGATATCTTGTAACAGTAACCGCTTGACTTAATTTATGGAAGTTTTCGAATAAATACAATTCTTGCTGGTTGAATGTGTTGTTGCATGTTGCTTGGTTTAGTAAGGCAAGAAATACAATTTGAAACCTTTTTTTTAAGTAAATTCAGGTATTCAAGGTCGAATAATCAACATCAAATCGATGAAAACTACCAATGAGTTGTTGAAGTATTTTCATTTGAATGGTACGTACTAACCAGATGTGGAGAGGAACTCAATGTATCCATTATAAAAGAGAGAAATAAAAATATTCTATCGGTTCTGAAGGAGAAAATCATATTTTCTGAATTAATTCAATAAAGAACTGCGCTCTAAAATGGAAATTTACAGAATAAATGTTACTTTGCAACTTGTCAGTTACCTCAACAAAGAAAATAGGTTGTATATTATTCTGGACAATCAATAAAACTTGAATTAGATAGGATTGATTCATACCATTGACATTCAGGTATGCAATGACATCGAAATTCAGCTGATTTTCATGTTTAGTCGAGTAATATCATGTAGGTTATTTTGGTAGGGAATACCGAACGATTCGGGTTATGGAATATTTGAAAATCATAAGTTCTTAATAAACATTTCTTCATTACTTGAACAAGACAGGATTTATAAAAGATATTTCCATTCAGATATTCAATGCAGGCAAATTTTTAGATGATTCTCACTTAAGGTGCAGTATTACTACTGCCAATGTTTTGTTTGGGTATGCCAATTGATACCAGATAGGGAATTTTCGTAAAATCGTAAGTTTTTGATAAACATTCCTGATTGTTTTCATAAAAAAAGATCTAAATCACCCTTGAGTCGTAATTTAGGAATAAAAACCATCCACTGTGTCAATACACTGTTCCTATCTACTACACACAGAGAAATAACTGGCAGTATCTAGGAATGAAAAATTTATTAGCACTATGATATCACAAAATGTTTCCGCAATATTTTACCTCCATATGAAAGTAACAAGGTGCCTATATAATTTACTACAACACACGAAAAGACTGTTGACTGAACTAACCAAAGGTCTGTTTATTTGCCTGTATATGAAGTCAGGGACTAATTTCATAATATGTATACCAAATTTATACTATCCTTTTCAAAACAAAAGTGAATATATCAATCCAAAATTTCCAAATGAATACGAAATCACGAGAGAAATTGCTTTTTCTCATAGTAAACAATGCATTTTAGGTTATAGTTGGTCCTCCAATCTCTCCCAACTGTCAAAACTGCTCGTGACGTATGAGCGAAAGTAAGCAGATTTTGAGGTTAAATGGCAGTTCGCTAATTCCGTTTTTAATCAAAAAATAATTAATATTCTCGGGAAAAATCATAGTGAATAGTTAGGCAAAGATTCATAGATCATAAATGGACTAACAAACAACGGTTTGTGATTGTTTTTATAGTGGAGAAAACGATCTGAAAATGGACATCTTTGGAACTTTAGGGGACCATATCTTCGAAAATAAGGTAGACCGCCAAAGTTTGACTGCAGATTCGTGTTCAGGGGACTAAATTTAGTAAGAAAAACCAAATTTCAACTCAATATCAGCGGGGACCCAAAACTTTAATATATACCCAAAGATGATATTAGACGTTTCATCTTCTATTTTTCGATTTAGAATCCTCAGTAGCATCTATTCTATATTATGTCAAAATCCTACCATGGGTATTCACTAAATTCTGATTACAAACAGACTCAGCTGATTTAAAACTCCTGGTGAGCTTGCCAAATGTCATAAGTAGTACGTTCAAGACAATTTTTGTATTGTATGTCAGTGGATATAATAATTGAAGTCGTTCATCAAAGTAAGTTGAAGACAATAAAAGTATATCGTAATATATCAGTATCGAAAGATATTATGTGAAGGTATTACAGAAAAATCTGTATTGATATCTGTAATGATTGATATTTCGTGTTACATACAATATCCTGTCAATACAGAGTTTTAGTGTATTCTAGAGAAACAGAGAGATTACGAATCACTCACCATTGCCAAAATACAGAACACCATATTCCCTGTTGGTGTTTGGGGGAACCTGAGAAGTGAAGAAAACTTCTTTGCCAAGAAGTTTCTTCCTGAGGAATTCACGAGCTTCCCATGCCCATGGCTCATCTTTTGTTTCAGTTCTACGAGGAAAAAATATCAAGAAAAATCCTAGCACAGGATTTCCTAATTGGAAATTAAAAGGGACAATACTGAATATATCCTAACAGGAAAATAAGAATTTTGATTGATCATTTGCTGATGGTCAGATAATTAAAAATCCAGATAAGATATTGATAAGAATTAATTTGTTATAGGAAAAACATATAAAAAGTTCCTCTCATAAAATTATAGGATCCGAACTGTAATGTTTGCTATTTTTCAACATTTATGATTTGCAATTGAGATTTCAGCTAGTGTTGAAATTTACATTGGAAATCATCATCACTAGTTGAAATCAATGTTATAGTACTTATGGCTTTGTCAGGTAAATAGTATTCAACTATTTTTGAAAGAACAATATACCAGCAAAAGTAAACTTAAGGCAAAATGAAATTGTTAACATGATAATTATCAAGAATTAGTGTGTTGTTAGATAGAATAATGTGTTTCTAAACACATTTTAATTGAATACAATTCAAAATGAATCATGAAATAACCTCTTGAGAATATATAATAATAGTTATGAAAAGGTTTAAATTAAAAACTATTCCAATTGTTCTTCTGAAATATTAGGTTTTCAATCATTTTTCTATTACGCAAATTTTTATGAACTTCACTGAGGAAATAAAATTAAATTAATTTTTATAATCCATAACCTGAATGCTGATGAATACAAACATATGTACACCAAAAATGATTTTCTTGTATTCCTAAATGAAAAATCATTAATTCAAGCAAATCATTAGATTTTCTTTAGAGAAAATGACCTGCCAAGACGATACGCATGATCATAAATATGATTTTTCCACTGATATTCAATTTCGAATTGTTCTCAAAAATTCTAATGGGAAGACTTTGATGAAGATAAAAAACAAAAGTATAAAATGCTAAAGGCCATTTGAGTTAATTTTTACACACATAATATAAAAGACGAAACTTGTACACATGTAATCATCAGAAAAATTAGATGAGGAGAAGAGAAAAATTATGCTTACTGGTCGCCAGAGCCTGGAGCAAGTCTTCTACCAAGCTTGGGAGCTATAATTCCTGAAAAGTTGATCTGTTTCTCTGCTGTAGGGTTCTTGGAGTTCCTCAGGATAACAGAGTCCCCAGAAAGGACCTATAATAAATACATTCCAAATGAAACACAGGAAAATATGAATATCTGGGTTAGAAAGTTAGGAAAAATGAGTTAAAGCCATATGTAAATCTGGGATGCACACCGCTGCTCTATAAAAGGCATATCATGATCGCTATGGTAAGGTTTTGAAAGAAATTATTCGTCCTTAGATCACAATTGAAATGATAAATTAATAAAAAGCACCTACTTGTTTCACAATTCCGCGATTTGGTTGAATTTGTTGGGTGGTCATCGTGAATTGTCCATGCAACTTGAATGAAAGAACAAGTAAACGTCACATATCATCATCACAAAATGTTACGTCACGATCATAGAAACAAATCAAATGGACGTTTGCATCTTATTTTTGAGAAAAATGACATGAAAGAAAATATCACCCGAAAATTTGAATTAGTAAATTAATTGATATTAGTGACCGGTACGTATCCTACGTAATACAACAGATAATGTTCTTCTTTATTCGAAGATACAATCGAATGAAAACCATCGATCCAGAGTATTAATTCGGTGCTATCCCCGAAAATAACATATTTTTAAGATGATCAAATTCATGAAAGAAAAAATCTCGAAACGCACTGCCGTGAAGGCAGCAACTTTTGCGCACATGTTCAATGTAGATGACTGCTTCGGCAACGAATTTGAACATGCGCGCAAAAGCTGCTGCCTTCACGGCAGTGCTTTTCTAGATTTTTTTTCGATAAATTACTGGATTTCAATTCGATCTAATCTGAATTGAACAGGTTAGATAGAATTGAAATCCAGTACTTTATCGAAAAATAACAGTTTGAAGGTTCATACAGAATTTAATGAGGATAATACGATAGAAAGATCACATAATATTAAAAATGTATATGAAAGAAAAACTCTTTTTTTTTCAAATTGTTCTAATGACACTATCATCAATCACTAAATTCTCTGCGAAGTTCTGTTTTAGCATCTTCACACTATTTGCGAAGTTCCATCATGATTGAATCAGTATTTCTTGAGTTATACCGAAAAAAACAACGATATCGGAAAGAAAACCACGAAATGTCATATATTTTTTCCCAATATCTCAAAAACTAATAACTGTATCGAATTGAAATTTGGCACACTGCTGTGAAATATGGAGCTTAGAGTTGGCACCGAATTTTTTCAAATGTGATGAACAGTTCACGAAAGAAAAAAAATTTCCGAAAAGAGTTTTTTTCAAAATTTACCGATAGTATGATCCCAACAAAATTTCGCGAGAAGTTGCGTGTTGCTGTAATCCAACTAACTACCAAGTTTCGATCCAATCGTTCCAGTAGTATTTGAATTATCGCCAAAATAACGTCGAAACTTCAAAAGACTCTAACTCCGAAACCGTTTGGCCGATTTTGACCATTAACGAACTTAACCGTCGCATTTTGAAATGCAACCTACCCTGAAAGTTTCAGGTCGATAGGATTCTCCGTACGACCGTAAACGTGTCTACGGACGGTCGGCCGGACAGAATCGATTTTGACACTGGATTCGTCATCAGTGAGTCCAACCTAGTCGTTTGAGGCCATTTTCGGCTCAATCATCGAAAATTACATTTGGACAAAACGATAGCAGGCTGTTCTCCAAAACATGCGCGCATGATCATGATTTTTTTTGCACAGAATACCTACCAATACCAATTCGGCGAGAAAACCCTGAACAAAACTAGAAAAATGAGGCAAAATAAAATCCTTCCAGACTATCATTTATTTTGCCCAGAAATCTTTTCGCTTCTTGTCTCTCATCCCTTGTTGTATATATTTGTATTCTGTGGTTGACAGGCTGTTATATCTTTTCTCTGGTGTTCCTACCATTCCTCTATCTATATCTATATTTTGATGTTCTGTGCCTCTATCTATGGTTCCTACTAATCCTACTTCTCTACCTCTGTTCTGTGGGCTGGTGCACAGCCCACACAGAATATTTGTATTCTGTGGTGCACAGATTACAAAATAAATGGTCTGGACTCTGGTGTCATTTTAATGTTTATAAACTCCTCTGATTTGAAGTAAAAGTTTTCATTTTCTGTTAATTTATATTTAAAGAATGGACGCATTTACGACAAATTTGAACAAACTTCTGCTTCAAAACGACACGGATAACATATTGTCCTCTTTGAAGTCCTCCAATAAAAACGTTATTCGATTAACAGGCACCACTCTCGTAAAAAACCTTTTAAAATATAAAGACAACCAAATCATTTCAATAACAACAGAATTGATCGCTGAATGGGCTAAAGATGAAAATAATAGGAACATATTGAGTGAAAAAGAATTAATAGAATTGCTGCTTAATATTCTAGAATCAGATGAAACCATTGTCTTGAACGTGGTTAGAGCACTAGGCAATATATTTTATGAAAATGAAAATGCAACCAAAATGCTGGATAAAGATGACTTTGAAAAAATATTAAATAAATTTTATGACCTGAAAGAAAGCAATAACACTTTATTACTTTCTAAAATAAGTGGATTATTACTGAACATATTCATTAGTAATGGGGATCTCCAGTTTGTCGATAAAAACCAATTACTAAATCACATATCATCAATTTTAGTGAAAATACCTGGTACTGAAATAAGTACTATTACTTTTAATTCATATCTTCTTCAAATTGTTTACACCTTAATGGTTGAATACGATGATCAGATAACATATTCTGAAACTTTGTATAATATTATAATAGATACTCTCAAGCACTCTAATATTCCCGAGTTAGAACTAATATGTCTGCAAATTCTGTATAATGCATCTGAAAAAGGTAATTCTTGAAATTTATGTTGCATTTTATCAATAAAATATGGACCGTTTTGTAAATTTCAGATGAAGTGCAGTTGCTACTTGCACGGTTGAATGTTTGTGAGAAAATATTTGAACTAATTGAAAAATACAAGGAACTTATTGAAGATGAAGAAAGTAGATCAATTTTGAAAATGGCATGTGACTTAATTAACAATATCCTGATAAATGGTGAGTTGAATCATTCTTAGAATTATAGTTATCAAATATTGAAATAAATTTTAGATGAAAGCATGAAAATACTTTATGATCAAGGACAGGGGAATGTCTATAAAAATTGTTTACGATGGTTGGATTCCAAAGATGAGGACTTGTTAGCAACTGCTATAATGGCAGTTGGAAACTTTGCAAGGAATGATGAGAATTGTATATCTATTGTCAATGCTGGAATATCCAAAAAACTTATAGGTTCGTATGTCGAATTTATTTGTGCTCTTGCATGTATTTCTTTATAATTGGAATGAAATCTTCTATTTGTAAGAATACCAAAAAAATTCAATCGCTGTCAAAAATTTTAATTTTCAATGAGAAAACAATCTTTTTAATTTGGCTCCATATATTGGCTGTTTAAACGGTCAAAACTTCGTGCCTTCTGTAACGAACCAGGTTCTATCCATTCTCGTGTTCCTTGCTCTCTGGCAAGCTAATGGACAGAGTTGGCTGTATCGATCAGAGAATCTTTTAATAACGAGTGATATAGAAGGCTATTCACCATGTTTCACTCAATGTGAACTTGCGCCCTAACCTGTCCATTATTAATAACTGATCATTCAAAATTCGCGAATCTTTAAAGTGTGTGATAGCGTATATTATGATTTTATATCGAGATAGAATGAGAACATAAAAATTTGATAAATTGTGTTAAATGCATTATATTTTTTTCAATTCTTTCAAAAGCATATATGATACAAAACCCAAATAAAAATATAAATATGCTGAATAACTTGAACAGGGTATAAATTCATGGAATTCTGATGTCTACTTGTGTTTATGCTTAACCTTCCTAGATAGACACCTAACTTTGATACAATTTCATTTCTGATTGTTCACATGACAGGAAGTATGATGATTCGAAATAAAGAGCATTATTATAATTTTTATTTGTAGGTCTTCTGCCAAAGTATAGCTCGAATAATCCCAATATCAAATTATTACATGGTTTGCTGAGCACTCTGAAAAATTTAGTAGTGCCTAGAGGAAATAAGGCAACCATTCTTGAGGAAGGTCTGTTAAATTCTATCCAACCTATTCTAGAGATGAATGAAGATATTGTTATTTTCAAACTACTGGGTATGCTCAGACTTGTTATCGATGGACAAGGTGAGCTGTATTTTAGTTAATTATTTATGGAAGTTGAAGCTAGTTTCAAGATTTTATTAGGTAATTAATTTAGACCTTGGCCCAGAAACCATGAATTTTACAGAATTTTTTTTCGAATGCATGTATTTCCCATTGCTGATATGTCAACTCAAGGTTTCTTCCAATATTCTAAAATTGAAGCCAAAATTTGCAGAAATCATATATGTAGATCTCTCTGAATTTCAAGCATACGTATGTCCACAACCAGAAAAAAAATAGGGCAACCTATGTCCTACTATAAATATAAAAACTATTCGATCATTCATTGAATGTGAACTTCAATTTCAGAACTGGCAGCAAGGAGCATTATATCACAAAACTTGTTTGTAGAGAAATTGGTAAAATGGTACAATAACACATATCACTTAGGTGTAAAATTGGAAGTATCAAGACTGTTGGCATGGCTCATAAAGAGTTGTCATTCTTGGGAATCAATGCAATGTATTCTTAGAACTGATGGTGCAATTGTTTGTTTAGTCTCCATGTTTTCATCAGAAGATGTTATTATGGAAAATGAAGCCCTAGTCTCTTTAAATATGCTTGCGATATCAATATCAAAGCACAGGAATGGTGACGGTTTAAAAGAGGCTGATTTAAGAATAAATAAAGATGAATTTGTGAAACAAATTGTAGAAGCGGATATTGCAACATTGCTGCCCTATATAAGAATATTTAGTCATAGTGAACAAATGATAGAAAATCTAACAAGTTTATTAGAAAAACTTTTGGATATCCAAGAAGTATTAAATCATTTCATAGAAAGACAGGCCTTGAAAAGTTTAATTGAACATTCTAAAATAATCAAATCCCAGAACTGCCTTGATAAAACTCAGAAAATCATTTCACTATTATCAGTATAGATTTTCAGAATAAAAAAATGTGATATTCACATGTGCTTGTACATTCTTTGAGAGCTTTAATTAAAATTATGGTCAATATGAAGCTTTATAAAGATGTTAAAATTTATTATAAATCTTTAATAATTCAAGAATTTTTAGCTTTTATGCATGAAAACATTTATAGAATATAATCGAAAATGGTTACTAGAAAAATTATAGAAATTCTTCACATACTCCATTCAATTTTATAAAGTCAGTTGGTATACGTTGGATTAGGTTCATAAAATTTTCCGTGCTAAGAACTGTCAGGTTGGCACTGGTGAAGTTTCAAGGACAAAATAATTCAGAAACGTTTCTGATTTCAAACTTCCATAGCCTAGTGACTGACTTTATGGAGTCAATGGTATTCTGCAGCTCTTTGTGAAAGATATAGAATCATAACACCCAAGTTGCTCCACTAATTTTTCAGAGCAGTATATTAATCATTTTCATAAAAGTTCTTATGATAGAATTAAATTTTGTGACCTTCAAACGACTGAAAATGCACCATATGTAATATTTTCATTATAATTCCTCTAGAAATCAAACTTGGCATTCGCTTTGAGAAATTTTCTCATAAAATTTTTCATTCATTGTGAATATGAAATTCACAGTTATGATAATATAAATGACAAAATATGGGACTACTTTTTCTTGTTGTACCCCAATAATACATTCAAAAGAATAATTGAATTGGCTGAATGGTTAATATTAATACAACACCTAGATAGTGCTCTTTAGAATGATCTTGAATATATACTCAAGAATAACTAATTTCAATAAGATAAATTGAAATATCCAGACAAATATTGAAACTGTCATATACTGAATATTACTGAGAGTCAGGTGCTCTTTTTTACCTCTTTGCTTCTAAGCATAATTTAATCAAAAGGGATTGGAATCAAAATTGACCTTGATGATAAAAAGACAACTTTAATTTTTAACTCATAACTTTTTTCTTATAAATTACTGATGTAATTAGACTACCTACTTTGCCTCCAAACTTAAACTGTGGAGTAGGAATGAATTTATAACAGAAAAACTTTGAGGATAATTGTTCATCCAATTCACATTTGGTCCAATTACAGGAAGTGATTACAAAGTAACCTTCTACGTTCAAACTATTGAAAACACTATTTATATAAAGCTCTCTATTTTCTTTTGCATTTTCACTGAGACTTACTGCATCATAGGTACCCTTATCATGGATCATATCATAGTTTTGTGCAAGACCATCAAAAATATTCTTGACTGAGTAATTAATGAATGAGAAGCTTTGTTTGTCAGCAATAGCTTTAGCTAAATCAATTGCACTTTCAGAGTAATCAATTCCGAATAAATTAGAAAATCCTTCTCTGGCCAGTTCTATCAAGAACATTCCATTCCCACAACCAAGATCAAGTATAGTCGAGTCTTTCGGAATTTCACTATTCAACATCCATTTAATCACCCTCTCAGCACTTTCTTCTCCGAACCATATTTCGCCAGGGTCGCCATGAGCTCGGAAAGAGATCTGTTCCTCTTCGTATCTTTGATCCCAGAACTCCTGAGTACCTAATTCCGAAGGATGCAGTTCATCCATGATGAACTCTTTTAAATTATTTGTTGATAAGAATCATTCAAAGATCAATCATAAGTTCAATACAAAATAAAAACATAACCAAACAACCCGTGTTTACTTTTAGTCACAGAAAAGTTTCACAAATTTATTTGTATTCTGTGCTGATAACTGCATTCTATGCATTCATAATTTTTCCGCAAATCGCTAGGAAATTTTGAAATTTCAGACAACATTCCTCAATAGACGACTTCGGCCCAAGTTGCCAACCCACAATTTTCTTCGCAAATTTACTGTCACTGGGGAACGGAAATTTCAGGACAAATTCGACAGGATAAGGTTCGCGTTATTTACAAACATCCGTAAAAGATGTCTCGGCTCCTCAAAGAAGATCATTCCTTCCAAATATAGGTTTTTGTTAGGCTGAAATTCAGGTTGGGATTCCTGATTTCATGTTAATAGTGTCAAGTTTATGAAGGATATGTTCCGCAAATCAACTCGGTTATTTCGGTTGCCAGTTTTCCATTCCGTAAATATGAAATATTCGGTTGGTTCCTGAAAAAAATATTCACTACGGAATTTGATTGATGAAAAAACGTTCTACCTGTCACCAGAACGACAGTCAATGTTTTATGGTAACATATCCATAGCATAGAATAATCTTTATTCAACTTATAATCCATTGACCATATCTAGTAATTTTTGATTATTGTTGATTGTTGTCTCTTCTATGTTCTATGGATCATAAAGTTTTTTTTTTTTTTTTTTCCTTTATATGTGCCGGGATACTATGTCCATCTACACATTCTCAAGTATTTACTTTTAGATTCTTACTAAAGCACCACCACCTATACACTTTACAACATCCATGACCTCGCCGGGATTCGAACCCGGTACCTTCAGCATCCTAGAACATGTTTCCACCCTCTAGTCTACCGAGGTAGTCAGGATCATAAAGTAAATGAAGATTGTTCTATGATATGGATATGTTACCATAGAACATTGACTGTCGTTCTGTTGGAAGAAGGTTTTTTCATCAATCAAATTCCGTAATTAATATTTTTTTCAGGAACCAACCGAATATTTCATATTTACGGAATGGAAAACAGGCAACCGAAATAACCGAGTTGATTTGCGGGGAACACATCCTATATTAATTTGACACTATTAACATGAATCAGGAATCCCAACTTAAATTTCAGCCAATCAGAGATGATCTTAACAAAACCCTATATTTGGAAGGAATTATCTTGTTTGAGGAGCCGAGGCGTCTTTAACGGATAGTTATGAATAACTCGAACCTTATCATGTCGAATTTGTCCTGATATTCCCGTTCCCCAGTTATAATAAATTTGTGAAGAAAATTGTGGGTTGGCAACTTGGGCCGAAGTCGTCTATTGCGTTACAATTTGTGTTTTCATGGAATCCCCTTGCGGATTGCAGTATTAAACTATTTGTCAAAGGCTTCTGAAATCAATAGAATATTCGTTATTCAAACAAAAGCATTGAAAACTATGGTACGTAGAAGAAACGCGTGTAAATTGTAACCTATTGTTTTATTGAACTGGACCCAGGTATGTGTTATTATTCTCATAGACTTAATAGGGGCTTTCCAGCAAAGTGCGTGAAGCCCCTGGGGCTTGATGCACCGGGGCTTCATGCCCTCGCTATACGGGAACATGCCAAAACCACAGTACTGTATCGAAACTATGAACTGTCAAATTGAACTAACCCCACTTTTATTTAATTTGATTTAATTATACATAATTATATATATATATATATATATATATAATTATATATTTACATCTTGGCTCTTGTCATAATTAATAATAAGGACACATGGACTGCGTGTTTCATTCAAAACTGTGAACGAAAGTTTGTAACGATGTGACAGAGAAAAAGCGAACTCCCCTCTCAAGTGGATAGGAAAATATATTGATTTTTCGCAAATCACTTGATGAAATATTTTCGACGAGATAAATACACTTGCCATAAGACAAGCCTATACGCTCTCATTACGCTAATGAGAGTTTAATCTTTCAAGCTGGCAACAATTAAGAGTTGAAAATGCTCTCCATGAAATCAGAAAGACAAATTGCACGAGTCAATACATGGGGCGCCTATTCTTGAAACCGGGAAAGAGAACGATTGATCGAAACGGGGCGTGTCCACGAGTTTTTCAGGGAAACGGTATTCTTGAAATGAATGAGTGCTTCACAGAGAGCGAGCGATGTATCTCTTACAATTTGTGATGGAACGATACATAGAGGACGCTAATTATGTTTCGGGTATTTGACAATTTTGATCTGTTTGGCAAGAAGTCTTAACAATCTCAATTAACTTCCACTGCAAAATTTCTGTTTTCACTCGGAAATGGACCTGGCAAGTGCAATTATGTGGGAAGTACTGAATGAAGATGTGGAAGATGCAGAACAACAATACCAAATAGGTGTCCATGTGCTTTCTAAATGGAACCCGTTTGATCTATCTCATCCAAAATTGATCAAAATGTTTAGATTAACTAAAGCTCAACTCGGAACACTGTGATTTCCTTCCAGTTTTTTTCATATCCTCCCTTGTATAATCTGAAAATAACCGACCTATGTACATTTCAGATCTTCGTGTAATGTAGTCGGTGAGCAGCTCCTTCTGTTTATAGTTGATTGGAAGTGAGCGTTTTTTTTTCAAAATGATCCATTTTACAATTTTCCGAAATACGCTCCCAACTCTTATGACAACTGTATGATTTCAAATTTGAATTATGACAATATATCACACATTAATCGATTTCAAGCGATGGACCAAAATCTCCGGTCATAGTTACGGTTATCCAAATTGACAGATAATCCTTTGCCTATATGTCAGTTTGGATAACCGGAGCTTTTGGTCCATCGCTTGAAATCGATTAAAGTTGGCTACATGAATGAAGTTAGCTTCATATCTGTCCAAAATACTTGTTTTTGATTGGTTAGAACATTTGGCATAATTGTTCGTCTATGACCATTCATTCGGACTGCTCCCCATGATCGCGATGGTATAAACACAGAATGGTCTGTGGTATTAACGTTCTCTATCGTTCCTCATAAATGCTCGCGTTTCCTTGCTAACGGCGTCGAAACGCCCATTTTTCTACGTTTGTTCTCTTCCCAGAATTCATGAATAGCACTTCTTGATGTTCAAGAATACGGAATTGACGTTTTGACAAATGGGAGGAAGGTCGAAGGGGAGATTGTGCCATAGAGAACGTTCTATACCATCGGATTTCAAGAATAAGGCCCTGTGTGTTTATAGATGCATAGAATACATGGTGCCGACCATGATGTAAAAAACTTTACTTACATCATTCCCCAAATCTCCCTCCCATAAAAGGCAGCTTAAGTGGGTAAAGCTACCTTTTGTGCGACGGAGATTTGGAGAATCGGAGATTCAACCCTATCGGCCAATAGGGCGAATCTCTTCGCCAATAAGGTGCATTTCCGATTCCCCAAATCTCCCTCGCACAAAAGGCATCTCAAAGGCCTATTGGCCAACGACGATCACGTGATCGTCGTCGGTCACTAGCGTCGAATCTCCGATTCCCCAGGGCGCCTATTCTTGAAACAGGGAAGGGAGAAAATAGGCCTGTCAACGCTGTTGCCGAGAAAACCCGATGCATTTTTGATGGAACGATAGAGAACGTTCATTCCATCACATTCAAGAATAGGGTCTCAGATCTCCGAATCTCCCTCGCACGAAAGGCAGCTTAATAGTAGGAAAGTATCGACACCTGGGTCCCTAATCTTGAATCGGGGATGGGAGAAAATAGGTGTGTCGACGCTGTTATCAAGGAAACGCGGTGCATTTTAGATGGAAAGATTTCATACCACCATATTCAAGAATAGGTCGAGTTTTTTAATTTACCAAATTGGTGTGGTGGAAGAGTGATGGATCCACCAACTCGTTTTTTATTGTTGGTTGAATGACGTATTTGTCAAATTATCTAGTCCAACATCCACCATTATGTTCTATGTCCACCATACTCCACCACAACCACACCAGTTTGGTGAGTTAAAAAACGCGCCCATAAGGTCCCTGATATATTCTATGCATCTTGGTGTAATTAAAGTTACCATAGCAAAACATCATTCCATAGATGTATTATTAAATGTACCTATAATGTCTATGGCTTTAATCAAGATGCATAGAATATACAACTTAATCTATGGTTTAACACAAAAAAATATGTTTCGAAAGTTCTACGAAGGCATCTATGCTTTTCCGTTTACTACTAGACAGGTCGTGGCCCACTATATTTGATCCATATTTGTCATTTATTCTGAAAGTCATTCATATATCATGTCAAAATTTTAATGAATTTTTCTACGAAATAACATTCAAAATCCTCCCAAAATTACTGAACTGGCTGAATTGATATCATAAATATACAGAGTAGCAAAAGAGAGTTCAATATGTCGATATGTCCGTGCAATTGCAAGTACCATAGGAGCATAGACATCAAAACCCCAAGAATGGTGCCACTTAGTGCTTTCTTCAAAAGGTAGTAGGTAACAACTCCGAATAATCATGAAATATTGTCAATCCTATAATTTCAGGAGTTTTGCTTTTCATTCGGTTCGAGAAAGATTCCCTTTAGTGATTAAGAGAATTATGGAAGATTTAATGAAAAGGAGGGATGAATTAGCAAAAAAATACGGCGAGGTAGGTATAGCATGACTTGAGGTCATGTTTAATGTTAATTATCCTAAATTTCACACTGCATTTGTACTTAATGTTTGTGATCAATCTCAAAGTTTATGAAAAAAATGCTTTTTCATAATAATTAAAGGAAAATACCACTGCTTGCTTTCTTAATTTTTTTGATGTCTTGCGTGCATGATGGTCTGGAATTACGTTTCAGCCTGTCCGAGAAGAACTAAAAAAGACCGTAGACGAGCTAGCGGCACTCAAATATGAACTTCAGAGCAACAAGGAACTGACACCCATACTATCGAATGATGCAGATGCTGCGGTCTTCAATGATTATCTACAAAGAAAAAAAGCTGAAGACGGTCACACTTCGCCTTACAGTACAAGCATACTATACGCGGAAGCCTACTTGTACCGTAGGTTGCGAACGATTTTCGAGAAGAAGTAAGTCAAAGAATTCAATTCTATATAAAGAACTTGAATGGCGCATGAGGACTTAGCACCTATTCCTCTTTTTCGGGAGTTGCAGTTTTTGGCTCCATTCGACAGAATTGATTGCCCACGAATAGTTCATATTGACGATAGATCTCATGAATCGGTGATCCATATAAACGGTAGTTTCCATGTACCAGTAGCCGAAATACAACGACAGTTCAAGCTAATCCGTTAAAAAAAATCTATAAGTGATTTTTATTCTGTCGTTTTTATTTGTATTCTGAGGGCTCGTAATAACGCGACGAAGAATAAAATCGCGCGAGTTTTTGCCAAATCATTGTTCTTCATTGTTGTTCGATTAAGGTCTAGGAAGGAAAGTTACTAGTGTAGAGCGGTACCACAGACCAGTTGATCTGTGGCGGTACCGGCCACTACTCACTGTTTAGTTCTGAAAATTTATAGTGCTGTGCCTAGGACCTTAGGGTTGCGACACAGTATCGAAGTCTTAACACTTGATGTCCTAACGCGCACGTGCTTCTAAGAGGTTTCCTTGAAACTTAGGTTGATCGGAAAATTACAAATACAAAATATTTGATGGAATACAGACCAGTCAACTGATCTATCTGTATATATCATCTCAAATACAATCAATGCTCAAAATGTTGTCCATTAATTATCTGACAATATCCATAACGTTCATCGAATTTCGTCAGTTTCGAATTAAATGAAATTTGATATTTAGTAGGCATATATGTGTAACTTATTGACATACCCGGTAACAATAGTAATAATAAAGTCAGATCGTCATTTAAATTAAACGAATAGCCGATGACGTAACATCTATAAACAAGATATACTATTGGTTGTAGCCTAAGAAATCTATCAGGCCAGAAGGATGCCCGAAAATGCGGTGTTGCCTTTCTACATCGGAGGGTTAGGGCAGCCCTCCAGCTGCAGCTGCTTTTGTTTACGTCATTACATTTATTTCGCCGGGAATCCTTGTGAAACGTTCGCGTTCTTTAGTTTTTCGCTTTATTCCGTTGTTTTCTTATTGTTCTAAGTGAAAATAAAGTGTTTTAAATATGTCGTCATTAGAAGAGTCGATATCAAGGGTAATCAACAGATATTAGTTATTTGAAGCATTGGAGGTCTTAGATTTAATTATTATGGCTCGTACTGGTGCAGAATCTGGTTGTTACAGTAATTATAAATCCGCACAAGCAACTTTTCGTATTTTGATTCCTTAAAGATCCCGTAAGCAACTGGTCTTATAATTGTGGAAATCAGAACATTTTTCAAAGTAGACTTATTTCGATGGATATACAGGGTGATTCATTAAGGGTGGCCACCGGCCGTATCTCGGAAACCGTTCATCCTATAACTTCCGGAAAAAAATTCTAATGACAAAATCGGCCCCTAGAAAATGATTAAAAATATTTTTAAGTTCGTAGTTCCCCACTAGAGGGCGCAATCTATCACTTGTAAAATATTATCTCATTTTTTACGAAATATTCTCCAGCTAACAGTGGTAAAGAATAATAAAATAAGAAAATACTCTTCCTATTCAACAACTTTTGTTTCAGTAATTTTTCTATATTTCCTTTTTTTCAGTGATGGGATGGAAAAACTTTTCTTCACAAAAAAAATACTTTGACTTCTGTATGCGTGAACCGATTTTCACGAAATTTGATTTCGTTCGAAGGCCATTAAAAGCAGATCACAGAAAAATATGACAACAACATACCGGGTGATCCAATTAAAAACTACAGGCTGTTTTATGTTACTTCACCCTATTTGCGCGATTTACTGGAGAATTTCAAATGCAATGCTATGATTCTTACCGACTGAGAATAAGCTAAGCATTATTACCTATTGACTTGTTAAAACCGCAGACAGATATCTCCGGTCATTCCGAAGATATTAACATTTTTGAAGATTTCGATAAGTGTTGATCAACCTTGTGAAATTCAGAAGGAATTGAGTTATTTCATCATCTAAACAATCAAAAGAAAGAAAAAACTTATCAAAAATGTATTTCACTCCCAAAACTAGCTGATCTAGATCCAGTAAGCTTTGGCGTTACTCTTTATTCTCGGTTTCTATAGCTGTAAAATTTATTGAGGTCGATTGCAAACTACTAGTTTATGAGGCCTCATTATTCAAACGGAGAAGCATATGATATGCTTAATGTTTATGCTGAATGTTTAGAAAATGCAGTAGCTGAAAGGAAATACCCGATACGATATCCTGAAAGACGTCGTCAATCCAGAAAAGTATTCAAAAGATTGACACGAAGAGTGCGACAAACTTGGAAGGTTCAATATGTTGGAAGAAAAAATAGAAAACGTAGAAACCGTAATGAGGATAATATCATAAAAGTTTTGGCTTATGTTTATGCGGAATCACATTTAAGCATCCGAGAAATTGCAAGTGATTTGGGATCGAATTATTCGCTAGTTCAAAGGATACTAAAGAAACATAAACTGCATCCGTATCATGTTGTCTTGCACCAAGAATTGAAAGAGACGAGAGGACTTTGGCAATTGGTTGAAACGAATGCTGAACGGCAAACCTAACTTACTTCATAGAATATTATGGACTGACGAGGCTACTTTTTCTAGCAATGGTAAAGTAAATTTACACGACAGCCACTACTGATCATCTAACAACCCATATTGGCAAAAATAGGTCAATAATCAGAATCGCTGGAGTGTTTACGTGTGGTGCGGAATTTTTGATGGAACAGTTGTCGAACCATTTTTCTTCTATAGTATCTTAACGGGACAAAGGTGGTTGAAATTTTAACGGAAAATTTTCGAATTCTTTTAGATGATATTGCTATTCAAGACAGGTTAGATATGTGATATCAACAAGATGGTTGCCCGGCGCATTATGCTGCTAATGTTGGGGAATATTAAGATACCGTATTCTCAAAGAGGTGGATTGGACGAGGGAGTATTTTTCCAGCAAGATCACTCGGCTTCACAGTATTAGATTTTATTTTTGGGGGAGAATGAAAACTTAGTTTTCCGAACACCACCAACTACAAGTGAGGATATGAAAAATAGATTTCGACCGGCAGCTGAAACTTTTTCTCATACTGAAATTGTGACCTGTATCAACTAAAGAAAGACTGAATTTATGTATAGAAAAAAATGGTAGACATTTCGAATATTTTTTGTTCAAATATTTTCGTTGTTGCTAATTTTTGTTTCATTTTATCGTACTATTGTTATTTCATGTGTGTTCAGTATTTTGCTGCGTTGTCATGACGAATAAAGTCACTTTCTTGTTTTTCAAGCTCACAGGGTTGATTAACACTTATCAAAATTTACAAAAATGTTAATATCTTCGGAATGACCGGAGATATCTGTCTGCGGTTTTAACAAGTCAATAGGTGATAATGCTTAGCTTATTCTCAGTCGGTTAGAATCATAGCATTGCATTTGAAATTCTCCAGTAAAACACGCAAATAGGGTGAAGTAACATAAAGCAGACTGTAATTTTTAATTGGATCACCCGGTATGTTGTTGTCATATTTTTCTGTGATCTGATTTTAATGGCCTTCGAATGAAATCCAATTTCGTAAAAATCAGTTCACGCATACAGAAGTCAGAGTGTTTTTTCTGTGAAGAAAAGTTTTTCCATCCCATCACCAAAAAAAAGGAAATATAGAAAAATTACTGAACAAAAGTTGTTGAATAGGAAGAGTGTTTCCTTATTTTATTATTCTTTACCACTGTTAGCTGGAGAATATTTCGTAAAAAATGAGATTATATTTTACGAGTGATTGATTGCGCCCTCTAGTGGGGAACTACAAACTTGAAAATATTTTTAATCATTTTCTGGGGGCTGATTTTGTCATTAGAATTTTTTTCCGGAAGTTATAGGATGAACGGTTTCCGAGATACGGCCGGTGGCCACCCTTAATAAATCACCCTGTATAAAAGACAATTCGAAATGAAAATACATGGAAAGGTCAAAATTGAGTTGTAGTTGACGCAGTTGCATTTAAATCTGAGCAGGCGGATCTCTCCGCCTGCGATGAGCCCCAGTCAGTCCGCCTAATGGACGCTTAACTTTACGTCGGCTACGAATTGATATATCATGGTCATGTCTCAAATTTGGGAGACATATTTTCTTATATCTAAAAGATCGCAATTTATAATTCTAATCGCCGCGTCTTTAATTCACTGAATTTATTTCAAGCTAGAGACTCGCATTGGTATAGTATATGGATGTATGTATGGATGAGTCATAATTAAATTGAGTTTCTATCTTATATTCATGATATTTTTTGCAGAAAAATCTTGAAGGATTATGACTGTTTCAAGAAATTCAAAGAGGATGCTTTCGAAGACGCCATTCCGATAATGCGTGAACTGGCAATTCATATGGAAGAGGGTTGTGAATGTATATCGGATAAGGATGCTATTTTCGATCTTATGAAAGTAAGGGAACTGCATATTTGAAAATCAACGAGCGTTATAGGTTGAATCAAGTTAGAGTTAGTTATTGTAGGTACCTATACCACATTCACTCTAATCAAGTAAGTCGGTAGGTCGTGGAAATCTGACAAATTTCGCTCTGTATAATTTAAAATGTAAGGTTATACCTATCTTTCTGTCAAATGAATACTCGGCGTTATATGTTGTATACAAAAGTCGTAATTTCTACTTATGTTAATAAACCAAACTATAGTTTCATTAATAAAATAAAGGGTTTTCCAATAAGAGGTGTTATTTTGAATAGCCCGCTATTTCGGTAGATGTCACTTTTGAAGTTGCCATTTTCGACATTTGACATTCGACAATTAGAAACTACGCCATTAATAAAAATGGAACGATACACGCTTCAACAACGCATTGAAATTATTAATATTCACTATCAAAATGGTGAAAATTTGGCATTTGGTTTTAGAAAATGAGGCTGGAGCAACAGTTACGTTGAATGGATTGTGCTATCGAGAGATGATTAATGATTTTTTATGGCCGGAATTGGATGGTATTGATCTGGACAACGTTTACTTTCAACAAGACGGCGCTACGTGCCACACAAGCAACGAAACCATTGATCTTTTGCGGGAAAAGTTTCCGGACCGTGTTATCTCTCGAAGAGGTGATCACAATTGGCCACCGAGATCTTGTGATTTAACACCTTGCGACTTCTTCCTTTGGGGTCACGTGAAAGAGAAGGTCTACGCCAATAGCCCAGCGTCGATTCAAGACCTCAAAGATGGAATTCGTGAGGCTATCGAGGACATAGGGCAGCCACTTTGCGATTTGGTTATGGAAAATTTCATTGAAAGGATATGGTCCTGTAAGCGTGGTCGTGGTGGTCATTTGCCTGATGTTATTTTCCACTATTAACGGCATAGCTTCTTCTTTATAATGAAATAAACATCCGATCATTTATATTGAAAAATTGCATTTTTCTTTGAATATCAAGATAACACCTCTTATTGGAAAACCCTTTATATAAGAATTGACAACGTCTCGCTGAATTATTTTGACCTTGACAATATTTCACGAGTGTCAACCTAGCTCAGTTATAGTTACGAAAACTTGAAAAACCTATTGCAAGGCCTACCGACTGACTTATTCATCATTAAAGTGAATGGTTTATAATATAAAATATGGGCTCCTTACACATATACAAGGAGAGCTTTTGAGTTGAACATTATAATTAACTTAACATAATCACAAGGACGACTATCTGTCGATGAATCAACAAATATTCCCCAATAATCATCCAATCAATCAAAACATCTACACCGAAAAAGCGGATCCAAGGAGAATGACTACAGCTGTTTCATAGTTGTTACTGATCGTCACGTCAATTTACCTTGGATAAAACCGACAGCAGAGGAAATCTCGATACTTGACACCTTTCAGATGGACCGCCGCAGTTTAAAAACGTACAGCGCGCCATCTTCTGGGAGCCTCTTGCGAATCCCACATTCGAGTACAGAGTACTTCGATCGATGTGCGTGACGGTCATCCTTTAGTCGCATCAGGTCGCTGTATCTGCGATATTGAAGATTTACAAACACTATAGGCTCGTACTCATGGACGCGTCGAAAAATAAAAATCGGGCGATTTTTTTGCCCAATGTCAGTTATTTGTGGCTGACATCTGTCATTACGAAAACGCGCGATTGTTAATGAAATGTCACATTTTAAATTGTATGAATTTATTTCCTCGTGGATCTGGTTCTTCAACAAGTATAGTAATTGGTTTTATACCTATATTTTTCGAAGGATTGAATTAATAATAATAATAGTTCTTTTAAGACAATAGTTGAAAAAATACTTTTCAATATACTTATAATTCCTTATCCATTGTATTTAACCTATATTTAACGACCAAGAGCTTATTTTTTTGACAAGTGTCTATAATCATGATAGTCGAGTATGAACAACCTCTTGAATGTTTTGAATATCCCGCCATTTTCTTGAAGTTGACAGGGGCACAGCCAGGGGGGGGCCCGAGGGGCCCGGGCCCCCCCCCCCGAGATTTTCTTCTTGCTTGTTTCAAATAGATGATTAAAATACCATATGTTTTTCTCTCCCTGTATCGGGCCCCCCCCCAAACGAAAATTCTGGCTGCGACGCTGGAAGTTGAAATCATTCAACTACAAAACAAGAATCGCGCGATTTTGGAGGGAGAGCATCTGACAACTCAAATGTCATCGCTTTAGCGACAAACGCGTCCATCAGTGTGCGCCTTAACACGGCATGGAAACGCTCGGTTCATGTGGTTTTCCACAAGACGAAAACGTCCAACATCTAACAAAGATAGGATTTGGTCTAATGGAGAGAAAGAGCTCTAGTAATAATAAATTAACATTATTAACAATAGGTTACCCATACCGGATAAAACTCTCTTTTCTACGAGTTTTCAATTGAGGGCACCAAAAAATACCTCACGCAATAGTGGGGAGCAAAACCACAGCCATAACTTTCGTCACGAGAGGCGGAACCTACCCACTAATATTTTGATGGCAACCTAGGCGGATACCTTATTCCGTTCCGACAGAATGCACGATGTAGATTCCAGAAGAAATGTAAAAAAAATCTAGAAAAGCACTGCCGTGAAGGCAGCAGCTTTTGCGCGCATGTTCAATGTAGATGACCGCTTCGGCAACGAATTTGAACTTGCGCGCGAAAGCTGCTGCCTTCACGGCAGTGCTTTTCTAGATTTTTTCGCCTAACGGCCGACTGTGTAAACACAATAACTTCCGAAAGAAACAACTTAGAAACTCGATATTCAAAATTTTATTTTCCCAATATTTCCAAAAATACAGATCAGATCGAATTGAAATCCAGTACTTCATCCGAAAATTACAGTTCGAAGGTTCATACAGAATTTAATGAGGACGATATGATAAGAAAATCACAGAAATTTTTTTTCAAATTGTTCTAATGACACGATCATCACGAAATTGCATAAAGTTGTCTTTCAGCATCTTCAAACTAGCTGCGAAGTTTTATCAGGATTGATTCAATACTTTTCGAGTTATACTGAAAAAAGCAACGATATCGAGAAAAAATTATCGAAATTTGACATATTTTCTCCCGATAACTCCAAAACTAATAATCGTATTGAACTGAAATTTGGTACATTGCTGTGAAATATGAAGTTCAAAGTCCAAGTGGGTTTTTTTTCTGGATATCATAAATGGTTTTCGAAAAAAAAAATTTTTTTGAAAGAAGATTGATGAAAAATAAATAACTTCAAAATTTCAAGTGGCTATAACTCCGAAACTATTCGACCGATTTGGCCCATCAACGAACTCAACCGCGGCATTCCAATGCGCGACCTACCCTGAAAGTTTCAAGTTGCTAGCTCACTCCGTTCGACAGTTATCGTGTCCACGGCCGGCCGGGCAGAATCGATTTTGACTCCGGATTCGTCATCAGTGAGTCCAATCTAGTCGTTTGAGACCATTTTCGGCTCAATGGACAAAACGATAGCACGCTGTTCCCATAGAACATGCACGCAAAAACACCAATTCTCTTTCGTATTTTTATTTCAAAGTATTTATCTTATATCTCAGAAATTCGAAATCAGATCAGACTGAAAGCTCGTATACACTGTTGTGGAATATTGAAATTCTAAAACTAATTACCAAGTCCCAATCCGGTATAGCACAAGTAGTTCCTGAGATATTTAGGAAATAACCTCAAAAATTCAAATGAATATAACTATTTGACCGATTCGGCCGATTGACGAAAAAAAAAACGAAACATTTTATATGACGCGCAACATACCCTGAAAGCTTCAAGTAGCTGAAAGGTTCTCCATGATCAATCGTGCCTTCAGGTGGCATACCGGGCAATCGATTTTGACATCGTCATCATTGAGCCTAACCCAGACATTTGATAACAATTTTGGCACAAAATTCGAAAATCAAAGATATTTGGGTAAAACGCCGCACGCCGTTCCATAGAAACCATTGTTGCAGGAGGACAATGCTAGAACATACGGGCAAAAAGTGCATCATTACATGGTTTAATTGACGATCCTCTCAAAGACTCTCTTTATTGTATTTCAATTTGAGACGAATAATCATATCCACAAAATTCGGGTTTATGAGTTTTTTGGGAATATGGGGGGTGTGGATAATTTGCTGACCAAAATATAATCCTCTAAATCACGACCTTAAAGAATATTTAATTGAACCAAACTCTAAAACTGAGTTGTGTACATTGATATGTTCGTGCCACCACATTCAAACTTCAAATCCACCCCAAATTGGGGGTAGTTTATTCTTGTAATTTTTCAAAATAATTTGCTGACCGGAGGTTTCCAGTTGAGATATTTTATCGAAACGCTATATTATGATTAAATATAGCATACTTTTTGTGCCACCATAAAAAAAATTCAGATCCGCCCCCGTTAAAGGATAGTTTATTCTTGTGATTTTTCAGAAATCCTTGCTGATGGGAAATTTCCCGTAGAGATATTTGATTGAAACGATGTATTATGACTAACCGTAGCATACTCTTTGTGCCACCATAAAAAACATTCAGATCCACCCCCTATTAAGGGTAGTTTATTCTTGTGATTTTTCAGGAATCCTTGCTGATCGGAAAATTCCCGTAGAGATATTTGATTGAAACGATGTATTATGACTAACCGTAGCATACCCTTTGTGCCACCGTAAAAAATATTCAGATCCACCCCCTATTAAGGGTAGTTTATTCTTGTGATTTTTCGGAAATCCTTTCTGATCGATATTTTCTAGTGGAGATATTTCATTGAAACAAAGTAAAATAATTGCAAATCGGGTACCCTCTGTGCCACCGTACAAAAATTTCAGGTCCGACTCGTTTAAGGGTAGTTTATCCTCGTAATTTCTCGGAATACTTTGCTGACCGAAAATTTTCAGTGGAGATATTTCATTGAAACAACGTATTATGACTAAACGTAGCATATTCTTGGTGCCACCATGAAAAATATTCAGATCCACCCCCTATTAAGGGTAGTTTATTCTTCGGATTTTTCGGAAATCCTTGCTGATCCATATTTTCCACTGGAGATATTTCATTGAAACAAAGTGAAATAATTGCAAATCGGATACCCTCTGTGCCACCATACAAAAATTCCAGGTCCGACTCCAAGCTTATGCTACGTTTAGTCATAATACGTTGTTTCAATAAAATATCTCCACTGAAAATTTTCGGTCAGCAAAGTATTCCGAGAAATTACGAGGATAAACTACCCTTAAACGAGTCAGACCTGAAATTTTTGTATGGTGGGACAGAGGGTATCCGATTTGCAATTATTTTACTTCGTTTCAATGAAATATCTCTACTGGAAAATATCGATCAGCAAGGATTTCCGAAAATCACAAGAATAAACTACCCTTAATAAAGGGTGGATCTGAATATTTTTTATGGTGGCACAAAGAGTATGCTACGGTTAGTCATAATACATCGTTTCAATCAAATATCTTCACGGGAAATTTCCGATCAGCAAGGATTCCTGAAAAATCACAGGAATAAACTACCCTTAATAGGAGGTGGATCTGAATATTTTTTATGGTGGCACAAAGAATATGCTACAGTTAGTCATAATACATCGTTTCAATCAAATATCTTCACGGGAAATTTCCGATCAGCAAGGATTCCTGAAAAATCACAAGAATAAACTACCCTTAACAGGGGGTGGATCTGAATATTTTTTATGGTGGCACAAAAAGTATGCCACATTCAATCATAATGTAGCGTTTTGATATAATATCTCGACTGGAAACCTTCGGTCAGCAAATTATTTTGAAAAATTACAAGAATAAACTACCCCCAAATTGGGGTGGATTTCAATTTTGAATATGGTGGCAAGAAGGTGATCCTCGATAGATCTTAGGTTTGCATTATGAGTCTCATATTCTCACTAGAAGTCTGAAATTGACGGTATGATTCTATTTCGGTCAGCAAAGTATTTTTACCCGAATATGGGTGCTTCTTGCGCGCATGTTCTAGGGGAACAGCGTGCTATCGTTTTGTCCAAATGTCTGTAATTTTCGATGATTGAGCTGAAAATGGTGGGAAAACGACCAGGTTGGACTCACTCATGACGAATCCGGTGTCAAAATCGATTCTGTCCGGCCGGCCGTGGACACGATAACTGTCGAAGGGAGTGAGCTAGCCACTTGAAACTTTCAGGGTAGGTCGCGCATTTGAATGCCGCGGTCAAGTTCGTTAATGGGCCAAATCGGTCGAATAGTTTCGGAGTTAAAGCCACTTGAAATTTTGAAGTTATTTATTTTTTATTTCAGAAACTACTTGAGCGATTAGATTCAAACTTGGCAATTAGGTGGAGTATAACAACGCGCAACTTTGAGCCAAATTTTGTAAGGATCATACTGTCAGTAAATTGAACAAAACATTTTTTTCAACATTTTTTTCCAAAAATTTTTTTTTTCGAAAACCGTTTATCATATCCAGAAAAAAATTCACTTGGACTTTGAGCTTCATATTTCACAGCAGTGTACCAAATTTCAGTTCGATACGATTATAAGTTTTGGAGTTATCGGGAAAAAATATGTCAAATTTTTTCTCGATATCGTTACTTTTTTCGTTATATCTCGAAAAATACTGATTCAATCCTGATGAAACTTCGCAGTTAGTTTGGATATGCTGAAAGACAACTTTTTGCAAAATTTCGTGATGATCGTGTCATCAGAACAATTTGAAAAAAAATTTCTGTGATTTTCTTATCATATCATCTTCATTAAATGCTGTATGAACTTTCGAACTGTAATTTTCCGATGAAGTACTGGATTTCAATTCGATCTGATCTGTATTCTTGAAAATATTGGGAAAATAAAATTTTGAATGGGTATATCTGCGGAATCATTGGGTGGATTTTACCCATTCACGAATTCGGCCTTCGTTATTAAGGACCAAACCTTCTCTACAAATATCGAGGTTCTAAGTTGTTTCTTTCGGAAGTTATTGTGTTTACGCAGTCGGATATTGGGAAAAATGTACCTAAATATCTTCCTTTATAATTTTTGTAGCAGAGTTCCACCATTTTTGTGGTGGACTCATCAGTAAGCCTTTAATCTTCTTCACTACATTTTCACTTAACATTAATCTACTAAAACATTGAAGAGGGGTTAGAAGCATGGTGGAAATATAACATATATTTTATTTCCATCTCATCAATTCGACCGACCTCCGAGTACGATGGATCCGATTAGTAATCGGAAATTCATCGATTAAACTACGTTGAAAATAAAAACGCCCTGCTGAAAATTCATAGGAACTTCTTTGATGAAAATAAGAATGCCTTGATATGCGTTTACGATTAATCGGGTGGATATTTTGACTGAAATAAAATCGCGCCCTATTATACGCTATAGACTAAGATGGTGAACTAAAGCTCTTTATTCTCCATGAACCATATCTTATTTTCCTAAATATAAACTCTTTATACAATGCTACTACCTACTGAATTTCTGTATTGTAATCGGAGAGTTTGAATTTTCAGATAGCACTTTGGGCAAATAAATACGATCTTTCGATCAATAAGGGCGTTGAACATGGAATCCATCTTAATATGGCGAGAAAATTGGAACCGAACGTGGTCTGCGATCATTCAGAAGCAATTTGGGAAGCATTTCGCAGCAACCGCGATAATGATTCTATCGGTAAGATAAACCTAAGAATTTTGGAAACAGAACAAATAACCGACAATTCTTATTATGAGCTATCTTCTTTTTTTCATCATATTGAGTACAGAAACGCCGTTCATTCGATTTCTCAACTTTGCGCCCGGCAGCTTTCAAAGAACAGAGAAAGTTGTGGAGATTATTTCGACTAAAGAATAATATGTTTTTTTTTGATATACGATTATTTTCATCTCCTCCTCTACTATATCTCGATAACGTAGCGGAATTTTACAGATCTATCATTCTCCTATCACTTTCATAAAGTCAGTCCGGTTGGCCATAGAAGTTTGACACATTCCACTCAGTAAAATCGAAAAAAGTTTGATAAGGGTTTTTATCCTGTCAGATAACAAGGCTTCTTTGCACGTTCTGCATAAAGGTAATAGTAGCAAAGCAATTTTACCTTAATGATGCTTTTCTTCTGCATGCTCCTGATTATGCATTGAAATAGAGTGAGAAAAACATAAAACGTAAACGTAAATTGAAACTGAGGAAATTGGCAGATGCACTCATGCGACACTGTCCTGTGAATTATAATATTCGCGGTATGTATCTCCCTATGATACTTGTCGATTCAAATCCTTGGCTCGTACTTTGGAGAAGTGACCGACGTTACACCCATTAAAGTAGTTAAGATTATTGGAATGGTAAATAGCGCAAGATTGTACAATGGTTCAAAGTCAAGTAATTGCAAGATTTGCCAGTCTTCATTGTTCTACTATCCCACCCTTTTAGACCCCGGCTACCTACTCTCAAAACCCACCCATGGTCAATACGCTGTGATCGTCTAGTAAAATGAATAGGACTCTACGTTGTGTTCGCAACCGATAATACTTTTATACTCAGAGAATGAGAGAGAAGATTGATGGGAAGTTCAGGTTAGAATAAATAAAACAACAATTTGGCTATTCGGTGCGGTTGTCTTGCAGGAGGAAAAAGAATGCCTTAGAAAAACTCCTAACCGATATTTATTACAATGTAACATCAGGAACAATTAGCAGTAAATGCAGAAGTCAATTAAGCTCAAACAATCAGTGATAGCAAATCTCTAATGAATGAAGCTAAGAACCACGAAAGTTGTCCAACAGATAAGACACCCAGCTGTCAGTACTTCTAGGTTCTTATGTATGATACAAAGAGTCAAATATACCTTTGTATAAATAACCTCGAAGAATGGGATATATTAATCAGATACATAGTGGAAAAACAGTTACATTTCGGAATACCACCATCAGTAAAATAACAATATGCGCAGATTGACGGAACTCAAAGGGGTTCTAGAGTTAAGGATCATCGGTCACCATTCCACATTCGGTTCATCACAATATAAATACTCTACTTGTTAGTTAGGGGTGAGTTCTTATTTTTTCTGGAGCCGAGCCCTACGGCTAATGGTCTCTCGCCCTCACCCCTTTAGAATTTAGCTACAAGAGTCTCGAACCGGCCATACGGCGCAAACCCAAGACAGGAAAGTAGTTGGTGTCAAGCCAAAGCCTACACATTGTAGTAATTGATTATTTGAATATTTAGCAAAGAAACACAATTAAAAGGGAATGAATAACAGCTAAGTCGTGTTTAATATTAGGTACATAAATGGTAGTCGATAGGTGAAAACGGAGAAACTCAAATATTGCCCGCTCCTAGAGACTAACCAGACCTTAGATCGACACCGGGATGTTCAGTATTCTAGATAAAAAGCAATGACCATTCACTCATAATGAAAACTGGTGAAATACTTAACGATCGTAGAAACACCTTGAACAGGATGATCGATATCAATTTAGATTATAACTTCGAAATGTACTGGGTCCACTACATAATAGTTGAGATTCAATAATGGCAATCAGAATGACCAAGCTTGTAGTATTTGTAATAATGTAAAAAAGACCTGGCGTGGCTAAAAACGAATATTGAACAAGTACACTATGCCAAGATGGCTGTGTTTAATTCCATCCTTTGTTCGTCGTAATTTCGAAGAGGGCATCTGTCGACTTACTTCTTACATTGTGAATTTTATAGAGAATCCCTAGCGTTTCTGGTTCTCTCTTCTCGGCCATTGAAAAATCAACGTTCCCTTTTATGATTGGGTGATGAATCAACTGTGAATAAACGAATGAATGAATGAATCA
Organism: Myrrha octodecimguttata; assembly: GCA_958510865.1. Lineage (NCBI taxonomy): Eukaryota > Metazoa > Arthropoda > Insecta > Coleoptera > Coccinellidae > Myrrha > Myrrha octodecimguttata. The sequence continues at coordinate 71,056,209 of OY294056.1, read as the reverse complement.
CGGTTTAGCACGTAGCTGTAGTATTTAAATATAGGGAAATATTATGATTTAAAACCGGGTACAGTACATTGTCCCTGCTATAATCTAATCTCTAATCTGATCATTAACTCTGGTTCCTCCTTTTAGCCTTATTCCATCAGCTGTAATCCTTCCAAACCCCACATTTACCTGTTGAATATTTTAGATTCAATCCAAAATCGTCTCATTTTCAGCATACGTACTGAACAATGCAGGATACGAGCTATTTTGCGATCTCTGCTTAGCAGATATGCTAACAACTAAAGGACTCACCTCCCACGTCACCTTCCACACGAAAACTATTCCATCCTACGTTTCCGACGTCACCAATAACGATATAAATTGGATGATAGAAACATTGAAAGCACATGTTGACCCCCATCTTCGGTGCCTTGGACAACGTTGGAACGATTACTTGTCTAGTAAGATATGGGAGATTGAGGATGATCCTTTTTGGCACTATCCTCTCGACTATACTTACATGCAGGAATATGCACCAGCACTACACGACAAACTGGCATCTGTTAATCTGATCATCTTCAAGGGAGACTTGGCTTACAGAAAGCTGTTCGGTGATATCAACTGGGATCCTAACACTCCCGTAGACCAGGGTCTTCGAGGTTTTCTGCCAGCAAAACTGTGCGTTTTGCGAACCATAAAGTATGGTGTCGTATGCGGCATTGCTGATGATGTGGCTGAGAAGTGCATGAAAGCTGATCTTAATTGGAAAGAATCGGGTAGGGAAACTTTCAGATCCAAATGCGAAATCTATTCTATACACGCCGGTCAATTTAGGGAAACGGACAAAATCTCGATGAAGTTTGTAGTTTTCTCTTGAACTCTTAAGAAGATTTTAGGATTTTGTGGTTCCTATTAAAGCTTGTATACCTGTGGACTGTGGAGTGAATCGTTGACCGAGGAGAACTTTTACGAACACGCAGATATTGCCTTGTTTTTTTTCAACATTTACTCTTCTTATTCGCGATATCTCAGTTTTGAGATAGATAAGAGGAGTTATATGGTACCGTTCGTTTTACTCATCTGCGAAAATTTTTTTAATGATCTGAGGTGAAATTTGTTTGCGTTGAATGTGCATGGATATATTGAGAACATTTTTCATAACGTTGACATGATCGCAATGGAATGACCAGCATGTTCTCCAAAACATAATTCAATTGAGCATGTTTGGGGCATGCTACGTGTAGAAAGCTAAGAAACAGAGCAATGGGAAATCGGGCTCAATTGGCAGCTGCCCTAATCGCGATTTGGAATGATCTGCTTCAAAAGGTTTATCAATAATGATATTCTGAGCATGGCAAGACGGTTGCATTCATAAGATCAATTATCAACTATTGTTATCGCGAATGAATCGGATGTTGTTGAACGAAAAATAAATGTTTTGAATCGCAAAGCTCTTAACGTTTATTCGAGTTGATACTTAAATATAAAATGATGAAATTTCTCTCAAATTAAAATATCGCAATGAATGAAAAAAGAAAATGCCCAAAAAAGATGAGGAAACATTTCAGTGTTTTCAAATATTTTTGCTTCTCAACGGTTTACTCTACTCCAGTAATTTTCTAGAGAAATCAAGCTATAAAAAAAATTTAAAATGGGCCAAACTGATCGAGAGGAAAAGAACTACCGAATTCCTAAAGATTTTGTCTGCCCCCCCAATTTTGCCGGTGTGTATAGATCCTAAATAAAAAATGGTCAACTTTTAGGAAACTACGGCGTAATACAATACTGTGATACTATCTATGTCGAACCTCCACAAGAAGAAATGGTGTTTCCTCCAGACCCTGGCGCGGAAAATGCAGATTGGCAGGAGACACCTAGAGAAGCCCCTGAAGAAATTGGTTCCATCGACGAAGACGGACCTCAACCTGAGGTAGAAGGAGGTGGAGATTTGGGTCTAGCGGAAGAATCGGGTAAGGTGAGTCAGAATTATGCAAGTTATCGATAGAATGGAAAATTAATTTTCTCAATAGGTAGAGGACGAGAAACCGCAAGAACAGACGACGTAGCTGGCGTAGTGGCTGGGCTGGTGAGTCGAACAGCCGAAACGGTGGATAACGAAGATAGAGAAGGAAACGTACCGGATTCAACAAGTCACAGAACCAGTTTTCAAACAGGTCAAACAACTGACGCAGTTAAAAATGCAGCAGAAAAAAAGCACTATAGTGTTCAGTTTGATAATGACAAAGCTGATGAAGGTCAATACGGGGCAAATCAACAACCTGCTACTGGAATGGACCATCAGGCAGTAGAAGCTGAGAGCACGAAAACTAGTAAAGGTTTATTGGAGTCTGCTCAACCTGTAGCTGATAGAAGAAGTGATAGACAACGCTCAGAACTAGAAGATGAATCCGTAGTGAAAGATCAAGATAACGATAATAACCAAGGTAAAATAGGATATTGTGGAACGCGTGATGACAAGTTAAGACGACTTGTATGTTCATAACTAGCAATATTAGTGGGCTGTTAAATTACCAATTATGAGGATTTTGATGTTGTTGTACATGCAACCGAACGACCAGCCGTTTAAAAAAAAATTCTTAACAGTTGCATGTAATAATTGATCACTTTGGGGAATGATAATTTTATTGATCTTTACATTACATTTATATTGAAACCCCCTACCTAAGATCTACGAGAAACTATATATGGAAAGTGCCAACTTGCAAGAGAAGGCAACCTGAAGAATTTCCACTTAGTGCAGAGTTGCATTTTCATGATTCCTACTAACTTTTCTTCTCTTCTTGATATCACACTGACTACTTCTATTTTCTTTGTGGTTTTGCAGTTTTGTTCCCGTTCGTATTTTCCCATAGCTTCTTCCTGTTTGAAAATTTGTCCGAGTCGCATATTGACTTTTTTCATTAGTCGATAATATCTCTGATGGATATCATTTGTATCTAGTTGATAGACTTTTGTTTTCATATTCAATTCTATAATTATAGCCCATTGATCCTCCATTAAATCCAGAAGATATCTGCCTCCTGGATATTCTAGGATTTCTTCTAGTTCCTGCGTACAAATTCTTTGTTATGCGTATTTTCCCGTTGTTTTTGATTTACTGATTGCTCCATAGTTTCGTAAATATACCTTTCTCCAGATTCCTCATGAGACTTGATGGCTCTGCTTCTTGAAGAGCTTTTAATTCTAGTCTTTGGCTGCTTGGATTGATGCGTCTCGAGGAGGGCGTAAATCTCGTTCGACTGACTTGCAGGATCCTTGATTCGAGCTCTTCACTTGATCCCTTTGCTTCTTGAAAGGCCCTGTTGCAGTCTTCTTAGACTTTTCTGGTTTTGGTGCGTCTCGAGGAGGTTGTAAATTTCTCCGTCGACCGGCGCTGATTGATTGATTCTTCCTTATATTCGCTCGATTTGTTCGTTAGTCTCGTTACCCGCCTTTTTCCGGCTTCCGGCGCTGCTTCCCGTAAGGCTTTCAATACTAGTCTACGGCTGCTCGGATTGACCTGGCTCAATTCGCAGGACCCTCTTGGCTCTTGACTTAGTGGCTTTGCTTCTTGAAAGGCTCGGTTTCAGTCTTCAGCTTCTTGGAAATACTCGGCTTCAGTGTGGCTTGAAGAGGGCGTAACTCTCTTTTTGGGGTAACGTATATTGTGTACTTGTAGGTGCCTATTCAACTTAGGCTCGAAGGACCATGTTCATAATTGGCAATATTAGTAGGCTGTTAAATTACCAACTATGAGGATTTTGAAGATAAGTACATGCATCCGAACGACCAGACTCAGCCGTTTTAAAGAAATTCTTAACTTCACAGTTGCATGTAATAATTGATCACTTTGAGGAATGATAATTTTATTGATCTTAACATTACATTTATATTAAAACCCCCTACCTGATATCTACGAGAAACTATATGGAAAGTGCCAACTTGCAAGAGAAGGCAATCGGAAGAATTTTCACTTAGTGCAGAATTGCATTTTCATGATTACTACTATCAATTATTCAGGCCATCGTATAACTTCATGGTCAAGGTTATTGTGTGGCGACCAGAATATGATGTGTAAATCAACAAAGTTGGCCTTCGATTGCTTGCATGAAGTTGAAAAATTCCTTTTAATAATTTCTCATAGGAAGCCTTAGATAGGACGCTACCTATTACTAAAAATTGTATAATAAAATTAATTCTAATGGAATTATGAACATTTCCTGTTCAGAACTCTGAACATGTATAAACACCATACTTCTTCTGTGGGCATACTTGAAATCAAAATTCGAAAAACATTGCTAATTGTTTGCCGTTTATTCAAATTCCGAAAAATTCTGACAACCAGCGTGCATTGCGAAAATAGATCTATCTCTTATGGAAAATGAATCTGTTCAAAATCGTGATACTCTGGAAAAATTTCAAGAAATAACGAAAGTATGCAAACAATACCATTCCTGAATATGAATTGATGTGATAGATGGCAGTCCTCTTTTTCATGAATCTTGCGTAGATTTATCCATATATCGCTTTTTCTATTTTGCGGTAATAAGTTAAACATAGGACAATCCAAATCACTTTCCACATCAGAAATATTTATTATAATTTACAGGTGCTCTTAAATCCTTATAAACTGTGAAGGTGCACCAATATTTGAATTTACAGATTGGACTTCATATTTCAGTCTTAAGCTTGGTTTTTACATTTGCAGAAGATGTCAAATACGATGAAGAACCTGGAGTAGATGATGACAGAGGTCCTCACGATAATTTTAAATCTGACATCATAAGTTCTGTTGGAAAATCAAATGAACAAGACACTCAAGATATACCGAAGGGCCATAAGAAGTATCAACCACCAAAGAATGAAAAGTGGGATCGGTATCTCAATAGGCTACGCGCCTTTCGAAAAGCAAAAGCATCGAGTAAGGATGACAAAGACTCGAAAGTTGTGGCAGAAAATGAAGGGAAAGCAATCAACCCACCAGTTGTAACTACAGCCAGGGAAACAAATGTTGAACCGAATACTACTGCACCAACTGAAAAGAATCCTGACAAGAAAAATAATAAAAGGGTACCAGAAACTCCAAGTGAGGTTAGCGTTAACCATACCCCTGAAGTTGATGGAGAAGAAGCACCAGAGTGATCCTCAGACAAATGATAATCTATTCAGTTTCAAATAAATTACCTACTTTCGGCCTTTTCTTTATTACTTATCATTATTCATGACACGGTTATAGTGACAACCGGCCACTAGGAGGTTGATCGAGAAGAAGTATATCGGAATGAAAACTCACTTAAAAGATAATCTATTCGGTTATCAAACAAATCACTGAAAAATCTGTAAATTAACAAGCGAGATGTTGAAACAAGACATCAAAAGGCATTCAATCGGAAGAGATACATTATCGGGTTAATTTCATCAATTTATTCACACAATAGCTATCTCCTTTCACTTTCATAAAGTCAGTCGGTAGGCCATGTAAGTTTGACACATTCCACTAGGTATATGTGTGTAAAGATGTTAGGTAATTTTACTGTCAGATAACTATACGCGGCTTTGTCCATTCTACACAAAGATTTTGGTATTTAAGTGTGTAACTCAAGCGAAACATACAGTTATATCGATAAAAATATGTGAGAATCAACCTAATTATTTTGACCCTAACGACATTTCACTAGTAGCAATAACCTGGCTTGTTATAAAATAGTTTTAAAAACTTTGATACATCTATCTCAGGGCCTTTACCGACTGACTTTATAGAAGCGAATGTTTTCACAGCACTCTCATCACAGATAACAGAGAGACGAACAAATTGGGATGCCAGATGTAAAATATGAAATTATGGCGCAACGATGCCAGAAATATGGGATTTCAAATTTTAGAACGTTACATATATACAAATAAAACACTTATTCGAATTCACTATATGTTGAAATGATATATTTAAAACATGAAACGCAAACGAAATTGAAAATATATACCAACATTAACTATTATTATATATAAATATAGATAATATTACGTTCAGCAAAACATATATGACTTTATGCAGTAACTTAACATCACTATTCAAAATTAACAAAGAACTCAACGGAAATAATTATTCGAATTAAAACAATATTAGACATTTCTCGCCTCCATTATTGGTAACAAAGAATTTGATAGTTCGAAATTGTATCCATTCCTTATTTGTGCTTCGAGAGCAATCCATTAATCGAATTTCTAAAGATCTGATTTCGGACATCAGTTTTTATCGAATTCGCTTAAAAAGAAACTCTTTCTAGCCCAGTGAAGCTTGTCAAAATTCTCGAGAATTTGATGTTCTGTGGTGCCAATCATTTGCACATCGACAGTACCACAGAAGAATATACACGCAACAGGATAAAATATATTTCATAGAAATAAATGATCGATGGAGTTTGAGGTTATGTTTGTAAGCGTGAATTTTCTCAAAATGAAATGACAAATGACAATTTTTTTTAATGAAGCATGTGTAGAAGAATGTATTAGGATTAGATAAATTTTCCCCTTATAAGAATCAAACGTTATTGGTACCTAATTTCACTTCTTGAATAACGATCAAGAATTACAGTGCTATTTGTCAAAACAATTTTTCCAAATGTCTAAGGTGAGCAGAAACATTCCCTCTTTCAAATCCATGGTTTTTATGTTTAAAGTAGTTTCACTTATGCGAAAAATATAAGAATAACTTTTCAAACATATCTAGGTATATCACTATGTTTGACACTAATATTCATTTAAATATTATTTTACAGTCTAATCCTTTGTGGAATTTCCTACTAAATTATGAAAACAACATCATCAAAGAGAACTCAGAGAATTGAAAATAAGAAGAAAAAAATGGCAGCATTATGGGAAATCTCAAAATTGAATGAATATGATCGTGCTCTTAAAAAGAAACAAAAGTTGGATGCTGTAGCTACTGAAATTAATTATATTGATACACAGGTTGGACCACAACCTAAACGTTTGAGAACTGATTCTCTGTAAGTTATTTATTACTGTGATTACTTGATATGTAATGTATTCTGGTTCACTAAGGAATTTAATGAGTAACATGTTACATTTGTATATATATATATTTATGTTGAGAGAGACAAGTTTTACTTTAGTTATTTGGCTGTTCATAACATGTCTTGTAAATATATGAGGTGAGTACAACAGTATAACTCAAAATACTCTTTATGAATCTAACTACTCTGCTTTGATTCAAATTATCAATTATTAAACACAAAAGAGTAGATAGACTGAAAACGAGTTCTTGGGATACTGGGATTGGAAGTATCGTATGCAGCTATTGTACATTCTAAGTATCATCAATGATAATAGGTTATTGAATATGTTTGGTATTCCTCGGTTCATTCATTTTCTTTGGGAGCTTTTTCATTGGGTATTTTATTTTGATGGTCATATTCCATGGATTTTTTTCCAATATTTCAGTTTAATTTCATACACTGAAAAAAATATTGTGAATGGTAAGTAGAGCCAAGCCATCTGACCTCATTAGGTCAACATAGTGTACCTTCAGCTATTATTTCTATTTTCAAGTTCGTTTTGTTTTTGGTTCATCATTGAAATGTTAATATCAATATTTATTTTGTTTGCAGGGATATTTGTGAAACTCCTCCAGTTATTGGAGAAATTGGAGCTTCTGGTAAAGTGAAATTATCAGGTGAAGAATATCTTGCACTCAAAAAGAAATTGAGAGAACAAACTACAAAAATGAGGCAGCACCCTAATTTTCGCTTACGAGAGATTGGAGATAATGCTTCTCTGAAAACCGACTCCGAAAATAGAATACCGTTATTCTTGTCAGATGTTCAGCATTTAATACTATACTCACAAATCGGAGTACATGCCCCCTATTCTCCAGCCAGATGGTGTTGCTTGGAAAAATACAATAGACTTTTGAATACCAATATTTTGGTTCTTGAAAATCTTTCTATGTACCATTTCAGCTCATACGAGAGCAGTTTTCAATTCCTATCCTCTAAATTTCAGCATAAATTAGAGGTTTTATCACCATTTTCCTACCGGGGAGATATCATAAAAGAAATCTCCATGGTTCCAATCACAAGTAAGTTGTAATTCAATATTTTATTATGAAAAATCACAATTACTCATTGGTATCTAAGGTCTAATTCTCAATGTAACTGGATGTTGAATTTGCACATTTTTGTTTGTTGTTTGTAAACATGAAGTTTAAATGATTGAATATGCTCACTAAGCTGCACTCTTTGGCATAGTTAGATAACTCATTCAACTTCTAGTTTTTAAGGACCTTACCTTATAATTTTCCAAATGCGGCATCTGTATTTATTACATTTTCGCAACCTTTGTAATTATCTGAAACTAATGATATACTCCATTCAGTTTTATAAACTCGGTCAGTTGGCCTATTTTTGACTAGAACTGAGTAAGGTTGGCATTTTTTAAATGTCAAGGATTTTGTAAATTCCTACATGATTTTTTTAAGGGCTCATTGGTTTGATTCTTTTTTCTAAAGTCAAGTTTTTGGTACTAAAACTGAGCCAGGTTGGCTCTACTGAAATATCGTCAAGGTCATAATAACTCGACAAGACATTGTCAACGCTTAGTTACATACATAAATACAATGAATGACCTTTGTGTAGAACCGACAACGCCGCGTAGTTATCTGACAGGAAAAAATCCTAACCTAACAATTTTTACGCGCTTGTTCTGGGGAACAGCGCGTTATCATTTCGTCACGATGTCTGTAATTTTCGAATTTTGAGCCGAAATTGGTCTCAAACGACTAGGTTGGACTCACTGATGAAGAATCTGTGGTCAAAATTGATTATGTCCGTCCGGCCGTGTGCGCTGTAACTCTCGAAAGGAAGAACCGAGAGTCTTGAAACTTTCAGGTTAGATTAAGAACCCGAATATCTCGGTTAAGTTCGCTAATGGGTCAAATCTGCCGAATGGTTTTTGTGCTACAGCCATTTGAAATTTTGATTTTTCAATAACTCGAAAAATGTTTATCTGATCGAAATGAAACTTGGTGGGAAGATGAACAGTGTCAATAAGAAGAATTATCCATGGAAAAATTTGAAAAAAATTTTTTTTTCTTTGAAAATTTTTATATTTCATTAAAATTTCACTGAAGTCACCATTTCGCAATGTGAACAAGCGCGTAAAAGCTGCTTACTACAGCTCAGTGCTTTTCTAGATTTTTAATTATACAGAGAGATGTGTCAAATTTCCATGCCAACCAACTGACTTTATAGAAGTGAATGGAGTATACGAAACAGTTAATTGTTGCGTTTCGATATTTCCAATCAGTACTGGCCAGTATCAGTAATTCCGAAACGCTTCGTACTGATACAAAGAATTACCAAAGCAGTGTAGTAGAATGGACTGTCAAAATTTAATGACAAGTACTGGCCAGGAATATCGGAACTCAACTAATATCTGCTTTTGGTAAAACTGTGGTTGAATTTTTCATTCTTCCATGTTCTAGGTACCCAAATGAAAAAATTTATCAATGAATATGGTACATTAGAGTCTGCAGTGATGAAAAGTGAAGACTTATTTGACACTGTTAGGAATTTATTTCCCATCGAAGAAAACGTACCATCAAATTCAGAAAATAGTGACAAAGGACTTCCCCCCTCTGACAAGTTCCCAAGAACACAGTTACTCTTATCTGGTTGGGAACTTGTTGAAGAAAATTTCCCCCTTCCCATTAAAGGTAAATAAAATTAATTAATTTTTGATGTTTTGTATACTCCAGCTGACTGTCATTATAGGTGTGAATATCATTTGAACTTGCTTACTCTATGATGCTATGGTGTTTTAAAACTATCTTCATTTGAGGAATTTCAGTTTGGATTAATTTAATTTTCTAAATTTAGGTTTAATGGAAAATAAATATGATGGTTACGTTTTGACCAAAGATAAATATCAGGAGGTTACTCCTTTGAGTCCAATGTTTGGAGTAGATTGTGAAATGTGCAAGACATCAACAGGTGATTTAGAACTCACAAGAGTATCAATAGTGGATGAGAAATTGAATGTTTTCTATGAAACGTTAGTTAAGCCTCACAATAAAATAGTAGACTACCTAACAAGGTATTCAGGTATCACGCCAAAGATAATGAAAAATGTTACCACTCGTCTCAAAGATGTTCAGGATGCACTGAGGAAGAAACTACCTGCTAATGCCATTTTGGTCGGGCAATCACTGAGCAATGATCTACATGCTCTGAAAATGATGCATCCCTACATTATTGATACCAGGTTAGTCATTTTTTTTTAAACAGTGTTATAGTTGGAAATGTTTGGCTTCGAATGAATATTATATTTTTTCACATTAGTTTGATATATTTATGTGAAAAATCTATTGAGATCTTGAAGATAAGATAGAAGGTCAACCCAGATAGGTTGAGTTATATGTTTGTGTGACATAAGGCTATCTTGTTGACAGCAAGCCAAGGTTAACTTTCCAAAGAATCTATTGGTTTCGTGCGTCGTTTGACATTTGTCATACGTTGGAGGTAAAACAAACTCACTTTCCCGCTTTGTTTATGTTATAAAATACAGCATTTTCAACAATTTCAGGATAAATTCACAAGTTAAAATGATTTATATTCATAAAATTGGTGAATTACTAGACCCGTGGGGTCAAGTTATTGTGTCGTTGTGAAATGCAACATAAATACACCGAGAACAAGTAATACATTCGCTTTGTTTACATTGGCGAAGAGCGATTATTTGGAGATTTTAGTGATTTTATTCATTTTACAAGTGAAATTTTGTGATAATGAATCTGATTAACTGATATTCAATCTCAGATGATAATCGTTCAAAAAGATATAAATGAAAATTGCAGTATTTATCCTTGTCTTCTAAAGCCTGGAGTATCCACATCAGAGATAGTATTTATTATAGGTATAACTATTGAAAATGAAACAGTGAAATGTTTGGCTCATTAATTCCTGAAAATAAACAGCAGAATGAAATCCAACAAATGAATGGAATGGAAAATACATGGGTTCCAGAGAACTTCTCAGTACTATTTCAAATAACGTTCTATGTTGCAAATTATCGAATTACTACAATATTGGTCTACAGTTGCTATGTCAGTGCTATCATAATCTTCAATTATATATTTATTATACTACATATATGTTACTAATAAAGTAATTCATATGAAATTTTTTCTTTGAACACCGATTTCGATTCATCCTCAAAAAATTCTTTACTATCCATATAAAATGCTTTTTTATCATGCAGATGCAACATTAGGGCTTTCATAATCTTTAGTAATTGACAATAAGGTCAATTAGAAACATATTACAAACAACTAAATGTAGAAGTTCCTTCATTGAGTAGTCGAGCCACATCGGAACGTGTTCGGTTGAGAACAGAGAAAGTTATCTGGTTCATTATTATTATAATATGCATGCAATATTTTGACAAATCTATCACATAACGAATTGCCTTGATTGGCTTTATATAACATATAGAGATGTGAGTAGTAACCAATCAGGAAGGGTTTGTCATTCATAACGCCAGCTATTGTAGTGTCGAGAAGATATAATTCCTGAAATGTGTGTAACAAACACGAAATATTCTTATCATACTTATCTCATCATGAGTCAACTTATTAAACAGAACAAATTAAATAGATATTCTAATATAATTCCTGAACCAGTGTGGAAATGCCTCCAACAAATTCTACCATAGTTTGTTACTTTGTCAGAACAGTTTTTTCAATTGATGGCGTGAATATAGGATGTTTTCCATCTCTGGGATAGTTCACATAGTGTTCTATTTCTTCGAATACCAGATAAAACTTAGGGGAATGGGTCAAAAATGCAAATATTCAAATATAAAGTCTACACTACAATATATCTGAAAAATCGGATTCCTTCGTCTCTCGGTGTATTTATGTTGTATTTAACAACGAAACAATAACTAGGCCTAGTTATTCACCAATTCTATTAATATAAATCATTTTAACTTGTGAATTTATCCTGAAATTGTTGAAAATGAAGTACTTCATAACATAAACAAAGCGGGTAAGTGAGGTTGTTTTACCTACAACGTATGGCAAATGTCAAACGACGCACGAAACCAATTTATTTATGGCATCTTGCTTGGGAATATACAGCATTGTTTATTTAGAACTGTGGTAATAAGTTCCCCCTAGTGAAAGTAACAGTTTCTTGCATAATTTCAACTTTTCCTTCTATGTTATAAAGTAAAACACACTTACAATTATTTATTCTGGTAATTTCGTAAAAGCCTATGCTTGAAGTGTAACACGTAGAAAAGGAATAATAATTTGAAACTCACTTCTTTAGGTAGACACTCTAATGATTGGACAAAGGATGTTATTTTTGGTTCCTGAGGTATCTGATACCTCTTATAACCAGTCGTGAATCTGCTTGCGTACTGAAGTACAGTACTTGATATAGCTTCTAATAGGGGATTTCTTGTATCTTTAAATATGCATTTTTTACACAGGGGGATATGATTCACTCATTATTTCAAAGAACTCTTATTGTTCATTTCCAAAAACGTGAATCCAATAGATATAAATTCCTCTCCTTGATTTGATGAGCAGAGAGTCAGTTGCCACATTTTATCCTATTGTACTTGTGCTACACTCTCTTCTGGTTAGGTCTGCGACAAAATGACATCACTGTCATGAGCATCATTGATTTTTAACTGATAAAATGAGGGAAGCTTAAGAGAATAGCGGCCGGTTTCACAAAACTTTGATTGCCCGATCAAGGGCTTAATAGACGACTTCGGCCCAAGTTGCCAACCCACAATTTACTTAGCAAGTTTACTTTCACTGGGGAACGGGAATTTCAGGACAAATTCGACATGATAAGGTTCGCATTATTTATAAATAACCGTAAAACATGCCTCGGCTCTTCAAACCAGATAATTCCTTCCAAATATAGGTTTTTGTTAAGATCGTCCCCGATTACCTGAAATTTAAGTTGGGATTCCTGATTTCATGCAAACAGTGTCAATTTTCATAGGATACTTCCGAAAATCAACTCTGTCGTTTCATTTGTCGATTTTCTGCTCCGTAAATAGGAAATATTCGGATGGTTCCTGGAACAAGCTCGTGAAAAAGGTTATTTACGGAATCTGGTTGATGAAAATGCGGTCGATTTACTGTCACCAGAACGATTTTCTATGGTAAATATCCATAGCATAGAACAATCTATGTTTACTTTAGGTTCCGAGTCTATGCTAGAACCGTCCCGAACAGATCTGAACTCGGAACCAAAACAAACCTAAAGTAAACATAGATTGTTCTATACTATGGATATTTACCATTGAAAATCGTTCTGGTGACAGTAAATCGACCGCATTTTCATCAACAGATTCCGTAAATAACCTTTTTCACGCGCTTGTTCCAGGAACCATTCGAATATTTCATATTTACGGAGCGGAAAATCGGCAACCGAAACAACAGAGTTGATTTTCGGAACGTATCCTAAGAAAATTGACATTGTTTGCATGAAATCAGGAATCCCAACTTAAATTTCAGCCAATCGGGGACGATCTTAACAAAAACCTATATTTCGAAGGAATTATCTGGTTTGAAGAACCGAGGCACGTTTTACGGTTATTTATAAATAATGCGAACCTTATCATGTCGAATTTATCCTGAAATTCCCGTTCCCCAGTGAAAGTAAACTTGCTAAGTAAATTGTGGGTTGGCAACTTGGGCCGAAGTCGTCTATTGTCAGTCAACAGTAAATTCTGTGCTCGATTTCAGTTCATTTTCAACCCAACCATCGAATGCAAACTTTAATCAACGAGTTAATCGGATGTCAAAAGTTTTGTGAAACCGACGGTAAGACTTGTAACTTCATTAAAAAAATTTTCTATGCCCATTCAAAGAAATAAAAAGCTCTCATAATTAGAAATAAGATGGTCAATATTAGCCAATTATCAAACTCCCAACTGGGAACAAATAGCTGCACCAAACAAGATCGCAGAGTGATGCACTTTTAATTACTGATTAAAAAATACTAATGGTATCCTCTATTAAATATTTACAGTATTATATTCAACATAACTGGGGATCGAACACGAAAAACGAGATTACAAACTCTAGCAAGGGAATTTTTGTCAGAAAAAATTCAGGAGAGCCGAAAAGGACATTGCTCAACAGAGGACAGTAGCGCAAGTTTGAAACTCGCCCAGCTTAAACTAACAAAATCCATCACCTTTGGCGATGCGGTATTGGGAGGAATAGAGAACGAGTTCCGGTGTTATCCAGAACTTGGAAACCGAAATTATGCCACAAGTATGTTGAAGCAAGTTACTCGAATGGAAAAATCAGCGTCTTTAACAGCTTTAGAGGATGTGTGTGCCAAATATAAATTTTATGTGGACAAAGGGTCGGACACTAAACACAATTCCAAAATTAAATTTTTCTCTGAAAGTTCAAATAAGGATGTTGTGAAAAAATTCTGTGGATCTCTACTGCAACAGTCGTTGAATATTGCTCATATTAAAATACCAGACACTCAGTTAGATACAAATCCAATACAAACTATGAAAACGGTTGATCAGTGGATCCAAGACGTTTATAATCACACAGCAGCGCCTGGTTTATGTATCGTAATATTCGGGGGTCAAAAAGAAGGAGGCAATGCTTGTTGTTTCATTCAAGTGAGAGGTAACTGTTGAGTGTTTAACTGTTAGAACTTGTATGATATATAAATTGTAATGAAGAATTATGTTACATGATTAAATTAATTTTTGTATATTATTTGAGTTTTCACTATTTTGCAATATCAAATTAACATGCCTGTCATTTTACAATTGTGAGCCGAAAGTGGTCTTGACTGTCAAATTCAATTCTGTCCGTTTCCACCTTCAAACGAAACGAACTAGCGAGTTGAATTGTTCGGGATATTTTGAGTGTCTAAATGAGGCTGGTAAGTTCGTTAACGGGCAAGTTCGGCTAAACTGTTAAGAAGTTATACCCTTTTCAAATTTCGAGGATATTTCCTGAATATCTCAAAGATTCCAGATGCGATCAGATTTAAATTTCGTAGTTAATTGGAGAACACCGAGGCGCGACAATTTCGTGAAGATTATACAACAAATGGATGAACGTCATGCAAATCGATCAAAGTATTCTGCACTTGAAGATAGGATTCGCAAGACGCTCATGGGAGATGGCGCGGTGTGCTTAGTTATACTGCAGTATTCCATCTGACAGGTGATAAGTATCTAGATTTCTCAGATGCAGGTTAATCCATGGATAGTTGGTCAGACGATCAGTAACAATTGCAAAATAGCTCATAACCACACGTCTTGGAAGCCGCTTCTTCGGTGTAGATGTTTTGGTTGATTGGATGATTAGCTCTGATCAAGGTAGAATGTTTGTTTAACCGTCAAATATTCGTCCTTGTGGTTGTGTTAGTAGATTTCACGAATTTCCGAATTCTTGTCGAACACGTTTTCTTTTGGGAAATTCAGTGGAGTACATCTTACTCATAGAATTTTTCAAGTCGAATTTTCTTCAAAAACAAGGACATTTTTACATTTCCCCTTTAAGTCGAATTTCCACAACTCGAACTGAAATTCAGCAGTAACCGAGGTGGCAACCAAGCGTAACTAGAATCTTTTGGGAAAACAGCCACTGCAGCTTCTGAATATTACCGAGTGGATTACCGCCGCCAGATAAAGACTTGTATTTAGTTTCCCTTTTTCTACAGGAGTAAACGCGCATTATGAGAATGTGTCAGTTCTAAGAAGTAATGATGAAATTTGAAAAAAGAATTGTAGTGGGTGATATAAATGGAAGTCTTAAATGGCATCAAAATGCAATTTAAAGTGTTTAACGCATGTTCTAGGGGAACAACGTGCTATCGTTTTGTCCAAATGTCTGTAATTTTCGAACATTGAGCCGAAAACTGTCTCAAACGACCAAGTTGCACTCACTGATAACGAATCCAGTCTGAAAATCGATTCTCTTCGGCCGGCCGTCCCCACGATTACGGGCGTACGGGGGGATTCTATCGACTTGAAAATTTCAGGATAGGTTGCATTTCAAAATACGAAGGTTAAGTTCGTTAGGGGGCAAAATCGGTCGAACTGTTTCGGAGTTATATCCATTTGAAGTTTTGAGATTAATTTCCTGATATTTCAGGAACTACTGATACGATTGGATTGAAACTCGACAGTTAGTTGAAGCATAACAACGAACAACTTTTCACGAAATTTCGTTGAGATCACACTGTCAGTAAATTTTGATAAAATTTTTCTTCTTAAACTATTCATTGAATCCGAAAAAAACTTCTGCTTATACCTTGAAAATCAGATTTTACAGCAGTGTGCCAAATTTCATTCCGATACAACTATAATTTCTGGAGATATTAGAAAAAATATATAAAATTTCGTGGTTTTTTCTCGATATCGTTTTTTCCGGATTAACTCAAAAACTACTGATTTAAGCGAAATGAAACTTGGCAGCTAGTTTGGAAACGCTGATTGGCAACACTGCAGAATTTCGTGTTTCAAATATTAAATATTCTGTAATCTTCTGATCATATCATCTTCATGATATTCTGTATGAACCTTTGAACGGTCATTTTCGATGAAATACAGGATTTCAATCCGATCTAGTCTGTATTTTTGGAAATATTGGAAAAATGAAATTTTGAATGGGTATATCTGCGGAATCATTGGGTGGATACAGCCTTCGTAATTGAGGTTCAAACCTACTCTACAAATATCGAGTTTCTAAGTTATTTTTTTCGGAAGTTAGGTGTTTACGTCGACCGTTCCACTGTATTGGAAAGAAATAAGTCCAACAATTTGAAGTAAAGCGTAAAAAAAGCTCGTGGATTCACATAAGTGTTTCTCTGGAATTGTTTTCATTTCAGGGAATTGTAACAGTAATATGTGTTGTTTTGCAGTTTCGATTTTAGGTAGTGATATTTTTACAAACTACTCAGTGTTTTCATGTGAGCCATGGATTTTATCATGTGTTTTCCTTACATCATGGATTTGATGACATTTAAATGGGGCTGTGTTGCCTAGCTGAAATTTACTACAACGTGGTATTTTTTCCTCTTAAATCGAAACTTTTTTTTGTTTCAAACAGAGCTGCCAAAGATACTTTAAAAAAGGATCTAGATACTAGATAGGTTACTTTTTGATAGAAAATCCGAAGTTACTTTAGGTATCCAGATACTCATCAGAAAAAGGAACCAAGATTCGTATCTTGAAGTTCATTTTTGAAAAAGATAAAAAACTTTTGAGTTCCTTTATACATAAGGTTGAGCTTCTTAACGTTTCAGATGAAGTAATGTATTTCTTATTTTCATAATAAGTTTAAGAATAGGAGAATTTTTATATGCTCAAATTTGATTTACGTCAGAATCAGAGAGATTAGAATTTTTGTACAAGATATCCTAAAAGCAATCTCCTTGAAATACAACAACTTCAAACAAACAATGAATGATTTATAGATTATAGAGTTTATTTTCTTATTCAAAACAAAACTGTTTTTTTTCTAATTCTCATCGTTCGAAGGGAAAGTTTTATCTGAGAATCTGACCAACACAAGTCGGTACAAATGTAACAACCAATTTTAACAGTTTTTGACACAAAAACGAAGGTGCTGGGCTATCTTTCCTCCAAATTGTTTTTTTTTTTGAAAAATAAGCAGGACATATATATATTATATATCAAAATATGAACGTAAAGGACTCAACCAAAGGGACAAACCAGCGCGGTCGTGGTTAAGAAGCAATTGCGAACAAACAACACACGCATAGGTATTCTAAAACTATTTTGACAAATAACTAGAAGTAAACTCGTAAAATTTGGTTCAAACATGATAGATAACTGCTCTAGGTGGCCGCGGCGGTTTCGTTGGATTTGCGGTGCCAAAGTGCATAATTCATACGTTTGGTAAAATATGATGGATAATCTAACTATAATATTAGTTGAGCGTGTCGAGAACATACAATACTATAATGATTTGTATCATCCGGACTAAAAAAATTAGAGGAAAAAAAACTAAAATAAAATTTTGTATTCTTCATACATTGAAATTATCAAAAAATTTTGGTAAACCCGCAAGATTTCCCGTCGCCGAGATATTAAAAAGATATTTACATCATTGTACGCAGTGTGTCTTTCTGAATAAAAAATGTGAAATCGAACATAGGATGTCTCCCTTAATTTGGAAGATATGGGCCCCCAAAGTTCCAAAATGAGTCGTTTTCAGGTCCCTTTTTCTACCATAAAAACGATCTCTCACTTAATCTGTATAATTCACAAACCACCTTTGAACCTTCAAACAACAATACACAACACCTTTTTTCAAGAATAATCAATAAATGAAAAAATAATTAAATTACTGGACAACCACTTAACCTCTATTCTTTCTGATTTCGACTCAGACTAAAAGTGAAGTTTGGCAATGGCGCAAATTTCATCGGTCGAATCGTGCGTATTCGTGAATGACAGATTATTGCTGGCGAGAAAAATGAAATATGTTCGTAGTTCTTACTGTTTACCATATATCTTGTCTATGCTGTATACTGCGAAACTCTAAATCTTCCAATTGGAGAATTCTTTTCTAATGAAATCTACAATGTTGACACACATAGTAATGGAATGAGAATACACTCTGACATATATTTCAAGGTACATTTTTTTCATATGTAATAGGGCGCGCCAGATTTCCAATGAAAGCGAGGTTATTGTATAACTCATTTCATTGGAATACCCTGAATCTCATTCTAAACTGGGACCATCTCGAAGACACAACAAAAAACGAAGTATATAACAACCTCCCTATTTTGAAGGGGATAGAAAGAAAGTTCAAACGAAAATATTGAGAGTGAAACCTTATAAAAAAATATTCTCAATGATTTTGTTTTGATGTTAGAATAACCACCTCTTCTTCAGTGACAGAAGCATTTTCCTTACAATCATATCCTTCGACTGTCCATCATTTCATATTTCCCGCCAGCAACTATTCTTCGGTCATAATACGTTGGCCAGCGATGAAAAGACGCTGTTGCCAAGCTCCGCTTGAACATTGAGAAGTATTTCGTAGAAATATAGGTTAAGTTGTTGTCTAATATTTTCACTTTTCTTCATTTAAATGATGAATATTCTTGAAAGAAAGTCTCTATTCGTCGGTTGAAGGTTCAAAGATAATTTGAGAAGCGAGAGATTATTTTTATGGCGGAAAAAAGGATCTGAAAATGCAACAATTTGGAACTTAGGGGGCCCATATCTTCCAAACAAAGAGAGACCGCCTATGTTGGCCTTGATATTTTTTGTTCAGGAACTCACATTGCTTACAATGATGTGAATATCTTACTTATAGCTTCGCGACGGGAAATCTTGCGGGTTTACCAAAATTTTTATGGTTCACCAATAAATAAACCATCGTTGATCGCGGAAGCTACCGCGTCAGTATGTGATGACGCTGATCGCTTCTTGCACCGCTGTTCAAACGCCACACAAGCCGCCTTAGAGTCTTTTGAAATTGAAAATCTAGTTTCTCATTTATTTAAGCTGTTGCGTGTACAGTCAGTGCACTTAACTTTGAGGTATTTTATAAATTTGGTTGGTTCATTCGGGTAATATTTTTGATGCATTCACATCATGGGTGTATCATCATTTTGAGACGAGGAATGCAAAATAAACGAAAATAATTTATCACTATTTTTATTAGATAAATTGGTGACATCTCTTATTCTAGGATTTAATTTTTACACATAAATATACCTAGAATATGTGGAAATATGTTATTTCTTCAACTTGATCTAGTTCTACGAAAGAAATGAGCTCCTTCCTAGGAGAGATCGCAGATGCAATTTCTCAAGTGTAAAATATTCAGTAACAAACTCACCAATTCAGATAACTTATCCAGAAATTTTGCACTGAGACATAGAACCTTTTATAATCTATACAAAGCCTTAAATATGATAAATAACCTAATACGCTTCACCTTCCTCATATTCATCATCATACTGACGACTTCCATTAGTATTGTCAGGATGGTATTTCTCTTCATCTTCTTCATACTTAACTTGCACTTGTTGATCGAATGTAGGATATTCTGGATAGTCTGAAATGATGAATATAAAGTTACTGTCGAATATGAGACTTATTTAGCAATAACTGTAAGAAGTCTATACTGCTGCTTAATCTAAGCTTGATGATTAACAGCCCTGAGGACTTCTTCATTACTTTGGCTATTCAGTTAAACCTGAATCAAATCTGTGTAACAGGATTATAAAAGAAATAGCGAATTAAAATAAGTAAATCTTCATAAGTTATTAACAATGGGGGTTTTTACTTTCAACGAAAATGCAGTAATTTTCATGAAAATGTTCGATCACCTAAAACTGAAAAATAAAAATGGGGATTTGCATTCAAAGGGATTTGTCATGAGTGCACGATATGGCAACGTCGAATTCAGCTTTCTCAGAAAGAAAGGACGTGAAATGTGTTACTTTGCTTAGGAAAACAGAGATAGCTATACTTTGATCCGGTTAGAGTAGAAGACAATGACGAAGGAATAGAAAAAGATGAGCATAGACCGTAGATAGAGGAAAGAGAAGATGAAGTAAACAACACAGAAAAACGTGGTCAACATCTCTGTGTTTATATTTACATTTCTCCAAAACGTCAAAATTGTTTATTCAGTTATTTATGATATTTAGACTGAAGTAGCTGAATATTTTCAAGTGTAATACAATTATATAGTATTAAGGATGCCAGTAAAGTGTGTAGTGTGTGGTAAATATGCTGAAAAGGAAAATAATCGTTCTGTGCATAGGTTAGTATTTTGCTTTCCTCGCCATTGGCGTACGTCGTCAATATTTTGGATACAGATATTATTCGAACATCAATAATATAAGTATTTATTCTTAAACCATCTCTTATATATGATTTTTTTGCATTATATTTGTTATATTGATATGTACTATTCGTTTCCAATAAACAATTATATCTACTATGACTGTATACATGAGAGAAAATTGTTAACATTATTTAAGAACCTGCTCCTGAAATATACAATTTGATCCAATACAAAATGATACCAATATTTATTTATTCAAAGATTTATTTATGATACTTAATCAGCATATTATTTTGGATCAATAGGTCTTTTAGGAAGTTTTCCCAACAAGGTATGATATACGTAAGATTTGGCGCTATTAATGAGTTATTCAATAGGTCCTTGGATCTTTTGTTCAAAAATAAAGCAAATCTTCTCATAGCACCAATATAATGGACTATTCTTGTGGCTTGATCTTTACCAGGAGAGGAGTTTCCTTTCAATTTTTCAATAATATTATGAATCTCTTCCGAATCTGTAGACTGAAAGGAAGTAGTTAGCATATAGTCTCGTCCTCGGTGAATTGGACACTTGGTTTTTATTAAATATTGTATTGTCCAAGCGATGAGTTCAATATTTAAAGGTATTCTTTATTATTCGGATATCAGCTCAGAGGATTTTTCGTATTCAATATACCTCTATATTAATACAAGAAACCACACAATTATCTCTTTTCAAAAATAAACAATATACGACCATGAAATTTATCTAGAAACCATTCAATTATTTGGATGCATTGATATAAGACGTATCCAGCAATCTGAATATAGTTGCTTATTCGATCCACTTCCTGAATTTTATTCATAGCAATGAAAATATTTTGGTTTCATGAGAGAAACTCATTAGACCCTTAGTTTTGTCTGAAATATTAACCTAAATCAGATTCTGAAGCTTACTTGAAGCATTTTTTTGTAATTTGCATGAGAAAAGCAAGTTTCTGGGTTGAATACCACCAAAGAACTGCTCAATATTATCACCGTATAAATCTCTTTATACAATTATATCATCATTTCGTTAACTAGTCCAATCCCTTTCTACCTTATGATGCGTACGCCAATGATCGCTTTGAAGAAATGTAAACAAATATTTGACAACAAACACAAGAGATGTTGGCTGCAAACATTGAGTGAAGGATGAAGGGGAATGCGGTATCTTCTCTTTCCTCTATCTACGGCATAGACTGTCATATTACTGACAAATCGCAAACGGAAATTGTTTGGTTATATTGACAAAGAACACGTGTGTACCACAGAATAGGAATAAATATTTCATTATTCTATAGCAGAAAAAGCTATTCTACTAAACACCGTTGTCACTTCGTGCATGCCAGACAAATCCCAAACCCCAATTTTGAAACCTGATTTTGGATACTTTCTGAAGGTAATTTGAGAAAATGACGAATCAAACCCATAATAACTATGTTCAAATTAGCGTTTCCAGTAATAACCCAAATTCAGGAAAGGCACCCATTAATTTATGACCCCCCACTGCCTCAAATAAATGAATATTCATTATTAAGTTCTCTTCAGAAATTTTCTGTTTCTGTATGCCTGGAAGACTAAGGTTAAAATAAAAGTCAGTTGTCAATAAGGTTCTCGTGGGTTTTTTACCAGAAATCGAGTTCCTTCATTCAAAAAAACTTTCAAGTCTTAATAACCATTAACAAAATTCACCCGATTTCTGAAATTAACTCAAACATAGGGCAGCTTTGTTGTTTTCAAATGACAAAGGCTGTTTATATTGAACAATATACAAGTTCTTAGTCAGAGTTCAAGTATAGACATAAAAATTCACACTTACCATCAATTGGTTCTTCTTTAACTTTGATTTCTCCACCATCATCGGTTTTGATGTATTCTAACCTCTCTCCCCTATCTCTTTCGCGTTTTTCTCTCCTCTCACGCTTTCTATCACGATCTTTATCCCTGGACTTGGACCTTCTACGTTTCCTTTCACGGTCACGATCTCTGTCCCTTTCTTTTTCCCTGGGTCTCTCGAAACTTTCGTCAAATTCTTCTCTGACCCTTTCTTTACTGCGCCTCCTCTTTTCTCTGTTTGAAAGCCAAAAATTAAATATTACGGTAACGGTTAAAATATGCTTTTTAACAGTCAGTTCAAAATATATTTTTATTGAATCTTTAGTGCTAGTATTGTGTCCAAATGTTCTGTAATTTAACCGACTACAAGACAAAATAATAGATGTACCTTCTGGGTGATCGAGATCTACTTCTTCTCCTTCTTTCACGAGAACGAGATCTTCTTCTATCAAAGGATGTTATTCTCTCTCGATTTCTTTCTCGGACTCCACCACCTCCCCTCTCTTCCCGTTCTCTTTCCAATCTATACCTTTCTCTTTCACGTTCATTGTCTTCACGACCAGAATGTTTTATATTAACATCTGGGCCACCACGCCTAGTTCCCCCAAGACCGCCACCTAAAAATGGAAAATTAATGAATTTTTCGTTAAAGCTGACTAGTTCGTCTTCTTTTCATCTCCTTCAAATCTGAGCTACAACTAGAAAAAAAGCAGAGGTCTCTCAAATATATTAAGCTGAAAATTGTTTGGGTTTTGCAACATTAGTATAATATAAAAATGTGAGTAGTTAAAACATACCTAATCTCCTGGGCAACCATCCTTTGACTGTCCTTGACCTTTCAACATCCACTAATACCCTACGACCATCAATTTTCTTACCATCTGCATGCTTATAAGCAGCTGGAAAATATAATTAATCCAATCACAGAAACATCAATATGAAATAATAAAATCCCATATATTTCATTGTCTACTCGCTTAATATTGAAATCTATAAATATTATTCATAAATATTCTGATAGTTTTAAATAGTGAATATATGGGATTTTCACATTTAAAGTTATCATAAGATAAGTTTTGAATTTCCAAAATACAATGTACAACCGTACTAACGCGATTAAATGATCAATCGATCACGAGTTAATTTTGTTGTGGAAAACATGTAATAATAGGTATAAATGAAATATACCTACCCAGTTACTTACGTAATTAAACATCAAAAGTGAAAAAGGCGTAACTGATTATAAAAAGCATCTCGAACTGCAGTCAGGTCTCCTTTATTACAATTACCTGGTGCGCAATTACTTACGTAGCGCAAATACCCAAATTAACTCTAAACTAATTTATCAGAACTAATTTTACTTCGAAAAAACAGAATGGTTCATCAATTTAGAAAAAATTTCAAATTGTACTTATTCAAGTTCATAACCCCAACAGACAATGATTATATTTGTATGTAGGGTTCTTACCACACATACAAACCTATCTAGCCAGCAAAAAGCAGAAGTTTGGGGATTAACGGCACTAGTTGCCTGCAGCTCATACTGTATAAAATAGAAAAAAAATTAATTTCAGAGATTGTGTCCAATGTTGAAAACAAAAACTTTCAGTTCGCCGGCTATTGTGACTATCAATCTAATTAAAGAGACCACTTTAAAGCCCACCCTGATAAAACGCGAAGTACTTGAGGACGGTCAAGCTACAAGCGATCCGTGATATGTCAACAAATCATTAAAGTGGCCCTCTTCAAGATGTTCTGCAGATCACTTCCTATACTTACAATGCATGTCTCGTTCGTGTTCATATTCAATAAAAGCATACCCCCTTGGCTTTCCATTTACACTATTATGGATTAGGTAAATCTGAAATAGAAATAAAAAGTTATTGGAAAGCAGAAAAAAGAATCTCAGTAATTTCATGGTAACAAAGTACTTGAAACTGTTCCTATATTATTTTGCAAATAGTAGCTTTTTTAGGTACTTCTCAAAACGAACTGGATAATTTGGGGCGTTTTGCGATTGCTAAATATTAGTAACAATAATATGTAACATAATCACAAGGACGAATATCCGTCGATAACTCAACAAATATTCCCCCTTGATCAGAGCTAATCATCCAATCAACCAAAACACCTACACCGAAGAAGCGGATCCAAGTAGAATGACTACAGCTGCTTCACAATTGTTATTGATCGTCAGGTCAACTTAACTTGGATAAACCACAGAGAGTTCTCTCGATACTTGTTACCTTTCAGAAGGACCGCAGCAGTATAACAACATACAGCGCGCCATCTGCCAGGAGCATCTTGCTAGTCTCACCTTCGAGTGCAGAATACTTTGATCGATGTGTATGACGTTCATCCTTTTGTCATATCAGGTAGCTGTAACTGCGATATTGCAGCTTTACAAAAAACCGATACGACATTGGAAACACTCGGTTCATGTGGATTCCCACCACAAGACGAAAACGTCCAACATCTAACAAAGATAGGAATTGGTTTCTCGGAGAAGAACAGAGCTCCAGCAATAATATGTAGCATAATCACAAGGACGAATATCCGTCGATAAATCAACAAATATCAACAATAATCTTTATTGCTGACCAGAGCCTACTAACTTATTTACAATTTGAAATTAGTAAAGCCACATTTTCTACCACAATAACAAATAAAGGTCTATTCTAGTCTCAAGAAATGTTTAGAGCTATGGTACAATTTTTTACAATTTTTGGTGTTGACAATATCTGGAGGAATGGAGTAGAATACATTAATGCTTCGATAGACGGGGGAATTGTGGGTTTTATTTGTTCCATTTGTCACTCTGTCTAGTCAAATAGTCATGATATTGCATTTTCCGCTTCAATTTTATTCGTTTTCATTTCATAATTTTTCATTTATATATAAGTTCAGTTGGTGTACTGTATTTGATATTGAAAATATCTCCCACTGCTTTATATTGATTTCTTTGCAGTTTATTAATTACATAATTATGTGCGTATCCCCAGCAAGATATTAACTATATTATATAAGGTTCTATGAAACTATTATATAATAAATATCTACTTTGTATATCCAATAATTGAAAACATCTTTTATACCACCTATCATGGGAGAGATTTTAGACATCACGACTATTCCAAGAAAATTTATGGTCTGATGCTAAATCTACATATTATATTCCATAACTTCCTCCTATTTCTTTTTGTGAAATCTGATTCAAAAATCAGAGTTAACAGCTCTCTGTGGTCAGAATAAGTTTTATAATATGAGCACTTAAGGTGCCCTTTGTGCGAGGGAGATTTGGGGAATCAGAGATTCACCGATGAATCTCTTGGCCAATAGGTTGAATCTGAGATTCCCCAAATCTCCGAATCGCCCTCGCACAAAAGGCAGCTTTAGAGTATCACAGTAAAAACATACAACTCATCCGTCATCAACGAATACACACGATTTCGAACCATAAAATTCGCGCCAATGCCAAAATTCACCTTAGATTGAGGTTAAGTGCTTGTCCAAGATCATAGAACTCTATATTACTACCTGGAAAGGACCCGACCCTTCTTCAATTAAGCTTAAAGCGTAACAAGGGGCAACGAAACAAAGATAGCGCTAATTACGGTAACCTCTCCCTGTCACACCCATTGAAGTAAATGGGGTTTAACGGCTCAAATTTGGTTTCACTTGGAAATTCAGGTAGTTTGGGTATTACATCGTTTAGAAAGTGCAATATTTTTGAAAATGAATATCTATTTTTCTCTGATATGCCATTACTTTCTCTGCCTTCACCGCGTATGGTTCAAAAAGTGAAGAATTTTGTTGGTGTGAGCTGTGCATTGACGATTGACGATAGTTTCATCATTATTACAATAAATTTAAAT
This sequence comes from Myrrha octodecimguttata, assembly GCA_958510865.1. NCBI lineage: Eukaryota > Metazoa > Arthropoda > Insecta > Coleoptera > Coccinellidae > Myrrha > Myrrha octodecimguttata. Next base: position 71,029,633 of record OY294056.1, on the reverse strand, counting down.
GATAGGAACATAGGAAAATACCTCTCGAAAAGCACTGACTTGAAGTCAGGAAAATTTAAACGCTGGTTAAAATTCATTGCCAATGCGAAATTTGACATACTTTTTTCCGATATTTTTGGAAATGTGTGTCGAATCGAGCTGAAATTTCGAACATTGCTGTTAAGATTCGACTTCAAGGTCTGCGCCAAGTTTCATTGAAATCTCATTGATAGTTTCCGAAAAAAATATTTTTTTAACGATTCTTCATGCAATCAGCTAGCAAGTTTCAATCTGATCGCATCAGTACTTCTTGAGATATAGAGGAAATAAAATAATATATTTGAAATGGATATAACTTCGAAATTGTTAGGTAAATTTTGCCCATTAACGAACTTATTTTGAATTTTTCAAGTCGCTATAGCTTTTCTCGGTAGTAAGTTATCGTGGCAACGGGCGGCTGAATATAATTCAATTTGACATTGAACTCTTCATCAGTGAGTCCAACCTGGTCTCTTGGAACGATTTTCGGCAAAAAAATGCAAATTTACGGAGGATGATAACGCGCTGTTCCCCAGAAAAACCGCTCACTAAGTTGAAATTTCACTTGAACATGTGCGATCTTCTTCAATCCTGCCTTATTCACGAATTAGTCAGAAAAAAATTCAGGTTCTCCTAATTTGAAATGAAAAATTAAAAAGATTTAGAATAAATGCGACAGAGTTCCCTTTACTGTAATGAGCAAGAAAGAGATAGATACCCGTCCACTTCGCGGGTTGCATAAGCAAAGAATTGGCTTCACTTGTCGCTCAAAACGGGTCCCTTCCAGGTATATAGTATAGAGTTCATTGTCCAAGATTTTCAATTTTTTTTCCTTTGAATAATGACTACCCTTGAAAGTGTCGCCAATTGTTGGTCGAAGGATCAAAGATAATTTGTGAACTATATAAAGGACTCCTTTTTCCATTTTTCACCGTTTTCGATTTTTAGGCAACTTCTGTTGTATCTTTTCATTTTTAATCGATATGAAACATACTTTTTATCAGTGATCTCTTGAATGATATAACTGACCTGTGATAACCAATAAAAGATAAAATTCAGCAAGATGACTTACCTGTACATTCAAAACTACGGTTTAAATTAATATTCCATGAAAATTGTTGCTCTGCCTTGCAATCGTAAATACAATATAAAATATTCACAAAGAATATGCAGAGATCATTATCTTCCTGAGTTTACATACGAGAAAATATTTTCATGTATATTTTCCGTGAACAACACAGGATAATTTTAAAAATGAGACTTATTTCAATAAGAAGGATAATCGAAAACCATTTCACAAAACCTTTTTCATACAGAGATATTCAAATTAGTGTGAATTGAAAGGTATTTTTATTTTATATGTTGCAAATCTTTTCTGAATGCAAATAATCTTACCTTTTTAATTGGTCCATAAACTTCAAATTCTCTTCGCAATTTAGATTCTGACGTGTCATAATTCTGAAAATATAAGATTGATGTTAGTACTTAGATATTCGAAAACTTTTCATAAGGGAATGTAACTCTTCATAGCAAACATGTATATATCAAATTATATGCATGAAAGATAGTCAGAGCAATTAATTTCCCTGAGTTTACATTCAATAAAACGTTTCAAGAATGTTCTACTGAGAACAACACAGGTTATGTCATCAATTCATAATGAGAGATAAGCAATTCGAATTCTTGGAATTGAATACCATGCAACAATTCAATTATCTAGAAATAAGTACATTGAAATATTCAGATTAGATTATGTTATTTTTTTAAATAATAATCACATGTCCTGTTCCACTAAATTCATATTCTCTAAATAGTTGCTTTCTATTTGACGCTGTATCACATCCCAACTGATGCAAAATCAGTTTCAGGTATGGAATAAACCTATTTGGAAAATCTCTAGTTTTTAGTAAGCATTTTTGTTTTTAAGGGGCATGATTTATTCAGAACATTCTTAAATTCAGGTATACTCTATTCACTTTTATAAAGTAGCCCAGTTGGCCATGACATCCCGACAGATTTCACCGTGTATATTTTGAAAATGTTAGGTTATAGTCATTTTCCTGTCAGATAACTACACAACGTTGTCCTCTCTACGAAGAGGTCATAGTAATTACTTATTTTTCAAAATGTGAATCTACATTGGGAAAGTAATGAATTTGAGAAAATATTATGTGAATTCAATCATTCCAATGACCTGGCGAATGTTGAAGAAACATTTTTCTCTATGATGGATAGAGCAGTCCGTTACTTTGCGATAGTTCATTTGAGAAGAAATGAAAGTACTCGAATAACACGGCAGTAAAACTTCTAAATGAATGGACGGACCTATGGAATTCCCTACTTTTCTAAATTCTCAAGAAATAAGCCTACAGAAGTCATTTCAATACCTTGTTGCACAACTTTGAATATTCCAGTAAGAAACCTGTGTCACAATTTACCTCAAAAGGACTAACTAACAGTTCTTGGGAATCTAGGTGAATGATACATACACTGGATTGGATCAACATATTTCTAAACTGGGATACATACAGCTTAGCTTCAGTCTATTATCATTGATTGTAATGACAAGATATCTGGATGAATTCTCCATGTAAACTACCTATCATTCAGTATTCGAGTCAAAAGCAAGATATGGAATTATGTTTTATGTACATACTTTGAAGTCAACTCAAATATTCAATTTCCAGAAAAAAGCAATTCCTAAAATATTAGAGAAAATAGAACTGAATAAGATATTGTATAATTCATGTTATTTTCATACGTAAAATTTCAATGTTCTGCCAAGATAGGATATACCAAGTTCATTTTCAGTGTACTACTTCCTATCGAAACAATTCCACGAAATATATAATGTTTGAAATTATTCATTAAGGAATTTGTTCAATTCAAACATGACTACCTACTTAAGGCTCAATACAATACAATCAAAGCGAAATGTTAATTTATTAGTTTATTATGGCTGGAGCTGAATTGTTATAGGTTATTGAAAGAGAGTAGAAATTGGCAACCTTGTGTCGAATTATTTTGACATTGTCGATATTTCAGGAGCCTGCCTTGGTTTTTAGTTACAAAAACATGATAGACCTAAATCATGGCCAACTGGGCTACTTTATAAAAGTGAATGGAGTATAGGTAATGAATTCTTATTTTGAGTTTAATCTCACGTTATGTTCATTAATTCTGAACATTAAACTAAGTGAATTATTTTCTTCAGGTTGCATTGCAGATAATGAAACTATTTAATTTTAAATATTTCTATTTAATATGAATATTTGTTTTGTTTGTTGGTGTTTCATGTTGTTAACCTAACTTTAATCAAACCTTAACATTGTCATTAGTCAAGTTATCTGAAAAGATATTGTTCCATTTATCAAATTCACCGCAGTTCAGAGTGAAGAAATTAGGAAATTTATTACTCAAATAGAAAGCTTGGTATATATGCTTGATGGTAAAGATGTAGGATCCACAAGACGATTTAAAAAGGGAATGTTTGCCAGCATCAACAGTATCATTTATCAATTGTCAGATTGAGCAGTTAATAATAAATATCCAAGATGACTGAAAAAAAAGTGGCAACATTGCGCATTCTTACAATGTTTTTCAACCATTTGTACCTTTTTTTTTAAAAAAAAAAAACGAACTCTGGCTCCAAAAGCACTCCGTTATATTGGAGTTATTGGCAGGAAGTGGAATTTATTCCTTCATTTCTTCTGGTATAAGATTAATACTCAACCTGAAAATAATTGTCCATCTTGTTTTGAAATAGACTTGTCGATCCTGCACTTACACCCTGATTGCCTAATATTTTATGAAACATTTAAGGGCCGGTGTTGTAAAACTTAACTGGAAGTTATCTTTAACTTTAACTGACTGCCAGTTAAAATTAAAGCTAACTTCCAGTTGAGTTTTATAATACCGGCCCTAAATCGTTATGAAACTGAAACCTAGGAAAAAGAGAGAGTTGTATAATCTTGAATAGCATTCTTTGATTTATTTACCAACATAAAACCTGTAACTTACGATTCTTGCAATAAAAAGAGTTTTGAAAGGATCAGCTGTAGCATTTGGTATATTATTAGGGTCCCAAACTGCAATCTCTTGTTCAAGTTTATATGCAACTTGTTCAGCTCTTTCACGTCTTCGTCTTTCTAATCTCTCTTCTCTTGTCTCAACTCTAGTTGGTGGAGGAGTATCCTTAGGATCCTAATGGATGTATGCACATATTAATATCAGAATATAAATAAAAAAACATACAACAAAAAATGAAGATGAATAGCGGAACGAGATCAACTTACTATTTATGTAATTGAAAAACAGGTTCAAGGAAAGTTCGATTTCAAATCAAGTAGTGTTATGAGTTGCAAATTATCGATTCGCTACTTTTTATGTTGTAAAAGTCATCATAGGGCTATCATAATCTTGATTTCAGTGTTCATTCAAGGAAAAATATATTATAAACAATATTATGCAGAATAAATTTGATTCTTGTGTTAGCGGATCCTAAACTGAACAATTTCCGACCATCCATATCAAAGACTTTTAATTCTGCAGATGCAGTGTCAGTGCTTTTATGACCTTATATGGAAAATTACCTAGACTGATAAATTACAAGCAATTAAAATGTCATTTTTGAGTGAGCGGATTCTCATCCGAAAACCTTCTTTGCTTCATCCATATAAAATACTTCATTTATCCTGCAGTTGCCATGTCAATGCTTCAATGATATTCATTTTAATTAAATATTTACTAGACTGAAAATAAATATATACCAAACAAAATAATGCAAAAGAAATTTGATCCCTGACACTTCTGTTTTTTCTATATGAAATACCTATAATAGTTTTTGAAACATATTATATCTATCATTCATTATATTGTTACGATGGTTTCATATACCATATTTATGGCGAGTTGATTCCCAATCAGAATTCGTTTCATACGTTAGGCCAGAGCTGGCTATCCTATAACATTGGGTAATTTTCTTTGAAAAGTGTATAATAAATACAAATTACTTTTATCATGGTGATCTAGTCATGATTGAATGAAATATATAGACCGAAATAAAAAGATCAACACAATTCCCCTTCCATTATAGCACAACTCCAGACTGTTTGCCTTCTCTAGGAGATTCCACATATTTTTCTATTTCCTATAATGACAGAAAAAGTGACACTTAAATATGAAATCAATACTACAATATATCCAGTGCTATTGTCTTAAGAAAGATATATTATCACAATCAACAAGATCCTTTCAACTGACAGTACCATACACATACACTTTGATTTTGCCGCCAACATCATTCAAAGTTACTGATGATAGTACTGATACCTGTTCCGATATTTTCCTTCAATAGTAGTTTACTGGACCATATTTCGTTCCAATATTGCTTACTGTTGTTTACTGATGGCCAGTAATATCGGAACGCAGGGATAGTGATTAAAATTTGGTAATATGCACTTATGCTATGACCAAAAAAGTGTTTATACCTGTTGGTAGTTATCTTTCATCAACGAATGATGGGGAGTTGAAATATTAATTCATTTTGTTTTCTGGAACTTGTTTTATTTTGATGAATTAGCTTGCATTTATGAAATGTCAAATTCCAATGATATTCAATTACCTAATACCTACAAAGAGTGTTTAAGCCGCGTACAGGCACGTGAGCTGAGCGCCTTTCGAGGCAGTTGCGAGGCGGCCTCGCGTTGTTGAAATGGCCCGCGAGCCGCTCAAAACACCGTACACACTTGCGAAGCAGCCCAATTAAACTGTCTCGCACGCTCAGCTCGCGTGTCTGTACGCAGCTTTAGATTATTTTTATATCGATTAAATGCCAAACTGTTATTGTGGAATAATGGTCATAATGAATAATTCTGCAGAACGGATCTGAAAAATCGGAAGCTAAGTTCCATTTCAATTTTTTTTTAGCACTTGTTTATAGAAGAAATTGTGATCAGAAATATTAATGAGCTAGAAAGCTGATTGCATCCTGTAAGTAATTTCGTATTTCCCGCTAAGCTGTCGAAGTGCTTGCGAAGAACGCAATCTAAGATTGGCGCTAATGCCAAACATTTACGAAAATATGAGGTTAACTGGTATCCGATGTTTTAGATTATTTTTAGTGAAATATTGGATATTATCACGAGAAAGCGCTTTTTACGATTGTGTAAAGGTTCGAAGGTGATTTGTGATCTATACAATAGAAGTGCTGAAAGGTTTTAGAGGTGAAAAATGTGAGTTGAAAATGAGACATTTTTAGAACTTTGGGGGCCTATATCTGCAAAACTAAGTGGGACCAGTGTAATGAACTGAATATAACAAGCTAAAAACCGAATCAACTGCAAACCCCTAAATTTCAAGGTTTACCGGTAGGTATGGATTAAGACAGTTTTAGAATTTGAAATCTACCTAAAAATTTCTGGGAATATCAAGAACATACGGAAATAATACCTGAAGGAATGATGCATCGAGTATGCGGCCATATTTGATTACAAAGATATTGAAAGGTATGTACATAAATTTGAGGGCAAATATTAACAAAAACAGTTCTTACCTCGAATAATGCCAGAAAATTGCCAACACCTAAATACCCTCTATTCTTCTTCTCATGTGGTAACTTAGCTGCGGGGGGAATAAACGGAATCGGGTCGCGTGGGGCAAATAGGGCCAACAAGTTCGGTGGTAAATATTGGGTCATTTTGAAAGTACTATGTGTAATTCAAACGGCTCAAATTCACGAGAATCTCAATATTAAGATCTTTAAATCCTATACTAATATAAAATACACTACATAATTGAACTCAGCAACCACCATCACTTATACTAGTAATTTTCTCCATTTGTACAAGGCGCACCACAGAATACAAGCGAAGAAAAGATTACAAACCACAGAATACAATAGGTAAGTAGTGTGAACCACGGTACACACAAGCCACAGAGGTTAGATTTTGTAGTCACATCCACAGAATAAAAATATATATATTACCGTTATTTACGGAGAACTCTCCTTAAATATGATCAATGATCTAATAATAATACATATTGGATATTATATTATATTATTATTATATTATATTATTAGATCATTGGAAATAATGAATATATCATAGAATACGAATGTCAATTTAAGGTAAGTTCTATGTGCAGATCATTGTTGTTTGTGGAAAGATGCATAGAAATATTCCATTCATCATATATATTTGTATTCTGTGATTCATCCGTAGATAGAGGATTCTAGTATATTTGATGTTCTGTGATTCGTCGCATTCATCTTAGATCTTAGTTTGTGGTCTTTGTCTGTTTTCTATAGTCTACGTGAGAAACAATAACAAATTATTTGAATTGTTGAATTTTTCAATTTTCATTGTAAATTGAGGAAAAATTCTCTATTATTTGAGATCTATGTCAACAAGCATTTTTTTATTCGACATTAATACCAATACTGCTTATAATGAGAATCAATAAAGCAACTATAACTTTGATATTCACTTGTGTTATTATTATATATTTGATTCATCGAAAGAGATCTAGTAGATTAATTAATCTTAAGGAAGTCCTTAGCTATTCGATTCATGCTGCTGAGAGAGGAGGTTCTGCAATATTGAAAAATAAAAATAATTTGATTATAAAAAATAAAGGTCTTACTAAAGAAGGTCTAGAAGATAAAGTTACCAGTGCTGATTTTTCTTCGCATTGTTCAATGGTGAAAACATTGAAGAATAAATTTCCAAATTCAAATATCATATCAGAGGAATCTGAGATATTCTGTTCTGCTAATGATGAATTGGAAAATAGTGATATAGAATACAATGTAGTTTCTGCTGCTGAAGAATGGGTGAAATCAGAAGATTTAACAATTTGGATTGATCCTTTAGATGCAACTCATGAATTTACAGGTATCATCTTTCTACTGGCGGGATATATTTTTTAGAATTATGGAAACTGCCTAATACTCATTCAAGAGCTCTTTTTGTTTCCCATTCATTAACAAAAATTATTTTTGAATTTCAGAGAAATTATATCAGTATGTGACTACAATGGTATGTGTTGCTCTCCAAGGCAAACCTATTATTGGAGTTATACATAGGCCTTTTCAGAATACAACTTCTTGGGCATGGGTAGGAAAAAGTAGAACTGCTGATTTAGCCAGCAATGCTGAGGTATATCATTTTGCTAGTATTTGACTTTTCATTTTGGACTTACATATTGTGAATCTTTAACTATATAAGGCTCGCACTCAGTTGCCATTTTTATTTGTTTGAAGTGATATGTCTACAAGTGGACAAACAATTTTATCAATAATGAACTGTTTTCTGAATATCATATCAGTCTAGATATCCAAGAGCTTATAATGCCTTAATTTCAACTTCCTGAAGATAGAAGAGGCTTCCAATATAATCTCTTAGTTTTTGAGTAATTGATGAATTGATTGTATTAATTATAGTAATTAGTTTTTTCAAGGTAGATAATGGAAACTTGAGGATATCTATATCAAGATCTCATAGTGGAAAAATCAAAGAAATTCTTGACAAGAAACTGAAAAATTATGAGCTCGTTGTAGCTGCAGGAGCAGGTGAGCTTTTTTTGTTTTAGAAATAATAGGTAGATTTATCATAGCCACATTGAAAATATGTATGAATGGAAACATACAGTAGCATTCACAACAAAATTAATTGGGTATGATGTTGCCATGTGAAAAATAGCAAAAACCAAACAACAAGGCAACAATAGGTAGAAGTTACACATATTTTGTTTTAGTACTTTGTGCGGGGTTAGCTTTTTGCTTTAATGGTACTGCTTCTAGATTCATGAAATTTTACAAGCATAATCTCTGATCATGAAGTATGTGGATAAAGAAATAAATTCTGTAATGTTCCAACCATTGAGCATTATTATCTAGAACTATGGGTCATTTTTATTTTCATCAAACTGATTAATCGGTATATCTCTCTGTCTCTTCTTTTGTACTCCACCAAAGAAGAGAGAGATATGGGTTAATTGATTAATCATTTTGTTGAAAATGAAAAGGCACCCTTTTTTCCACTTTTCCTCCCAAAAGTTCCAATCCTGTAATAATTTTTCTCTCCAATGAATCACATGACGCCTGCCTACCTCCACCAGAAGATAATTTATAGAACCGACGTTCATAACTCAAATCTCAGACGAAGAATTTCACTTACAGTCCCACAACATAAAAAGCAAATTTTCAAGAGATCATTCACTTACAATATTTCTCATGTCATGAACTCCATCGCTTCACTTGATCTCAAACAGTCGGCAACCACATTCAAGATAAATCTCAAGAGTAAACTGTTACAACTTCAGAGTTAAAATGTACTTACCCTGTCGATCTATTGCTACCTCCAAAATTTCTATATTTTTTCCCTATCCTTTTTCACCTCCTGTCTTGTTCCTCTCCTTTTATGACTCATTGCATTCTTATTAACTTGAGCCAATAGTTTTTCAAGCAACGTTGAGGCCTGAACAGTTTCTGGGTAACCAGAAATCTGCAATTACCAAGGCCTATTGTGTTTTTTGCATTGTTTCAAATATGTATTAGAATATGATGGTTTTCTTTGTATGACTGTTAGAAACAACAATGAATTTATTTATTATTATTTATTGTTTAACCAGAGAGTATGAGTGCATAACCATAAACCTGAAAGCAGTGTTATCAGAGTTAAAACAGAAGGCTCACCCCTCACAAGAGACTAAAACAAAATACCTGTGACTCTGCCCTACAGCTGAATTTTGAGTGGAAGATATTTTTGAAGATTTTTAATAATAATAAAATTCATATATTAAGAATTCGAATCGATCAGAGATCAAGAACAAAAAAAAAATTATTTCTAAATCTAACTTAAAATTCAACGAATAAATCGAATATGCAAAAGTTATCAGTTAATATAAGAAAATCAATGTAACGTTCATTTCCGATTGAACCGGTAACCATATAATTTCTTCGAAGTTGCCATGTTTTATTTCTGCAGAGACTTGATCCCCATAAACTTGAGTAATGCAACCCAAATAATGTAATTAGATCTTCGAGTGCCATATGGAAACAATAACAAAACCTACTCATACAAACCCAGGAGTATCCCTAAATACAAACAAATTCAAAACTTTACTTAAAGAAATGACAATTTTGACAATTTTTTTCCACTATAATTATGTATAAGGATATGTCACAATAATTTGAATTTGAATTATTTTATGTTTTTCTCATTTCCATAACAAGTCCTGCTCAGAGTCGTAGCTAGAGAATACTTTGAGGAAGGGCAATGGAGATTGAAGATTGGGCAGTGAAAATTTTCATTGATCTAATGAAGTTTTTGAATATCAAGCTCTTGCTCTTTTAAGGTAGGACAATGGTGTTTCAAGGTAGGGCATTGCCCTACCTTGCTTTACCCTGCTCTAATTATCAATCCTTACTCTCAACGTACTCTGATGATGAATTCTATGATAAAATTATAATAGCTTTCTATAGTACTACTAAGAGTAAATTCATAAATTCTATTTCTTCATCATTTGTTAGTCAGTTTCAATTAATTACATATAAAGGGTGTGTCTCAATGAATAATACCTTAGATATATACGGAGAACGGGACCTATATTTATACCTAATTTATTGAAAATTTTTTTTCTTGGTCATTCTTTTAAACTAGAATATTTTCAACGCTAAAGTGTTGCCGCTTCTATAAAAAAGGAATGACAACTTGATTTTTCAAATGGAACACCCTATATGTTATTGCCATAGCTGTGCTGTTGCTGAAGGATACAGTCACCAAACCTACAAGGAACACACCAATCTCTAGATCTAACCATTCACATAAGCTATGAGCTTCCAAAAGGTGTCATCGTAACCTTGGGATACTGGTATGAATTCAAACCTGATTAAATTGAGTGTATTTAAAACTATTGGGGCGGCTGCACACTTGCGATATTTTCTCACCTTCGATAGATATGTCACAAGTCAATCTAAACTTGATGATACAAGGAATGTATTGCCTCCTCTGAAGAATACTGTTAGAAAATTAATGATCAGATACGTTGTGCAGATGAAATCAAAATTTTACCAATACTGAGACAGTCGCTATGCCATGAAAGTTTGACACATTTCACCCTGTATAATAAAAAATTGTTAGGCTGTTACGCGGCGTTGTCCGTTCTTCACAGAAGTGCTAGTGGTTACGTATGTAACTAAATCAAATCATAGAGTCATTGATGAAAATAGAGTGCGTTATTTTCATTAGAGAAATTCCAATGAATCTCAACAAGGTGATTTTATTTTATACATGATTTAATCGATGAATTTCCGATAACCAATCGAATCCATTGAACTCTGAGGTCGATCGAAATGATTAGATGGAATACTTCTAAGCTAACTTCATTGTTTTGATGGAAATTTTTTGCTTTCTAACATTTAGGTGAAGTATATAAAGAGCATGATACAATATGTAAGTGTATTGTTATGAGGAGTATTTTGATTGAGAAACAGAAAGTAAAAATTGAGTATGTAAACAAATCGACATTTTCAAAATTTCTTATCTATCTGTATCAACTTTTAAGATTATGTGAATATGTATGTTTGGTTCCAGGATATAAATCCCTACAAGTAGCATATGGGGAAGTGGATGCTTATCTTCACGTGACTGCTATAAAAAAATGGGATATTTGTGCAGGGAATGCAATTCTGGTTGCTCTAGGAGGGCAAATGACTGACAAGGAAAATCGACATATTGATTATTCCAAAGAATCCAGTGTAATTCATGAAAATGGATTGATAGCAACCCTGAAAAATCATGCCAGGTTTTTAGGGTTATTGTAGAATAGCATGAATTAGATGGATAAACACAATGAATAGTTTTTTTATTGTCTATTCACAATGAGAAGTTTGAAAGAAAAACTTCATTCGTTCCCCTGACCGATCACTGGTATAACAATTGAAATGGATTGCTTCAACTATCCATTTTATAAAAAGTGAGATATATTAGGAAAATAAAATTTAGAATATCCTTGTCTTAAACACCACAGGCCAGATTTCACCCATTTGCATGCACTTAAATTTTAACTTCATATAAAGCCCTGAATGTAACCTGTAATTATCAGGAATCAAGGATTTCTTTTGGCTTCGGAAGATGTTTTGCGCAATTTACAAATGATATTCAATTATCCCAGAGATATAGATCTTTATCTCTGAATTATCCAAATCAGTATTTTCTTAAATTATTGTCAACTCAAGACTGTCGCAAACACCTAATATAAATATGGAGGTAGTTCCCACATGCGACTAGATACAGGGACATGAAGCTTGGAATCGGGCAATCAGAGAAAATGCGGAATGACGATAATTATTTGGAATTTCACAACGTGAAGACTGTTCTATATGGTGTGTCTTTGGTTCCATACAGTACTTTATTTTGAACTGGTATATTTTTCATTGATTTTGATGAAACCAAGACTGCGTATTTCTTTATTTTAGACAGTGAAATAGATATTTATGTAATAGTATGTATATTGGAAAATTTGTAACCTAAAAGTCCGTCTTTTTTGGCGCTTGTTTTAAGGAACAATTCAAAGCGTTGTAAGTTTACCAAAAATTCTGCATTTTCCGAATTACGAACGGCAAATGGCCTTGAATGACTAGGTTGGACTTGATGAAAAATTTTTTCTGGAATTGAATCTGTCTGTCAGGCCATAAACACTATGTAACTTTCGAAGGAGAACAGTTTTCAAATTTTCAGGTGCAAATACTGACTATTTCGGTTGAGCAAACTCGATAATGAGCTAAATCCGCGGAACAGTTTCGAGGATATACAAATTTGAAATTATGTTGTTTTCCTAAATAAAACCTCAAAAAAATTCTACGTCCACAAAATTGAACACTGATAATTGGTTGTAAATTTCATCAAGATCGTATCTATTTATAATAATTTATTAAACAATTGATCAACATAAAGAATTCAAGCCAATCTTACAGTTTTTTTTTGTTAAAAAACTTCAAGACTACATGTTTTAGAAGCCAGTACCACATTTCAGCTTCATCGGATATGTATAATATATTCCTAATAAATATATTATCTGTTTGAAAACTTCAGGCAATGGATTTTACCCATTCATTAATTCTAACTTGAACCAAACCCCCGGCTTTACAACTTACAAGTCTAAGTTGTTTGTTGTCAAAGTTATTATATGTTTACAATCGGCGGCTGTAGGCCTACGTGAGTCGTGAACCGATATTTGTATAGAGTAACAGTTTTGGTGCACCAACACCATAATTCGTAAATGATTTTAATCCGCCTGATGATACAATCAGTGTTGCATCCATTCCAGATATATTTTACCCATTCACGAATTCGTCCTTTTTTGATGTTGGACCCTAACAAACTTGCTCAACAAATACCGAATCCCTAAGCTTTTTAAATGCATAGTTTAGGGAGGATCTCCTCCTTACACAATGCTATTACATAAATATCTAGTTTTTCGTTTGAAAAAGAGAAATACACAGTCTTGGTTTCATCAAAATCAATAAAAAATATATTCTTTCAAGATAAAATATCGTATGTAATCAAAGACATACCATATATAGAAGTCATCATTCACGTTGCGAAATTCAAAATATCCGCCATTCCGCGTTTTCTCTGATTGGCCGATTCCAACCTTCATGTCTCTAGTCGCATGTCCCGAACGCGTTCTTTATTTGTGTTCTGTGGACGCATAGACAATATATTTATGGGTCGACGATCATATATTTGTATTCTGTGCGATCAGCTGACAGATAATGATAAAGTATCTAATTCTAACCTTCAAAATTTCACCGTAACCTAAAAATTATTTTTCTGGATTCGGGTTCTGTTTTAGAAATGCGTCCTAATTTCTTTGGATTCCTCAGGGCGTTGGAATTGAGTAATGTGAAAAAGACTGCACACAAAGCATTTTCTAGGAGATACTTATTCTACACAAATGTGTTCATATCCTTCAGTCTTTCTGGAGCAGGAGATTTTGTGGAGCAACAGTATGAAATAACAAAAGACACTACATTCGATTACGATTTGACGAGAACCAAAAATATGTCAATCTCTGGTGCTTCTGCTGGAGTTCTGACTCATTTTTGGTACTTATCTTTGGACAAGTTTATTCCAGGTGCTTCATTTCCCATTGTAATGAAAAAATTGATTCTTGATCAGTTAATTTGCTCCCCCTTTGTCATTCTGAATATGTTTGTTGTAGTTGGGTTTTTAGAAAAGAAATCAGGTATAGAAATCTTAAATGAAATAAGGGCCAAATCTATTACGTTATATATTGCTGAATGGGTTGTCTGGCCTCCAGCCCAGTTCATAAATTTTTATGTTATTCCTAGTAGGTTCAGGATTTTGTATGATAATATTATATCTTTTGGATACGACATTTACTATTCAAGCGTTAAGTACAGGTGACCACATTGTATACCAGTTCCTTTGGGTGCAGCGAAATTGTGTTCATTAAAGCTAAATAACTGCCCACTGTGATAAGAATGTATTTATTTATGCAAATAAATTGAATTTTACAACTAAATTGTTTTGTACACTTCACTTGCACAAGTGACTTCCAATCTGAGATAGAAGATTACGCATTAATTTAATACTTGGTGGATAACTCAGAAATTCAAGATCCTCCAATGAAATGTATTGGTTAACCTCTGCAATTTCATATTGTGTGCTACAGTAAAGGTGCCTTTTGTGTTGGGTAGATTTACCATGTTGGTCGACAACAATCAGGTGACTCCAGCTAATCTCAGTTTCCCTGAATTATTCTACAGTATTCGATTGTTAATAAGAACAGTTAGTCAGTAATACAATACTTGAGAATTATGATCAATAGTCGAAATCTTCACAAAATATCTCCTTCCCAAAAAATATTTGAGAACACTACATGTTGTGCTATAAAATATCCTGTATCTTCAAGCTACTTTTGTCACGACATTAAAATCATTTACATGCATAAATAATATATTTCTACAAATCAAATGAATCCATTTCCACTTGGTGGTTTGAACTTCTGAAACTTTTTGATTGATACGATCTATGTGATCCTCATTCAATGTCGACACTTTGATTTTTTTGTTGTAATATTGTTGAGCTTGTTGCCTCGTTTTGTTAATTTTTGGTCATGGTACTATTTTTTTTTAAAAATTTGGTCTATCAAAGCAAGCAAACACGAGTTCAAGTAGCTGAGTTCCCACGTATGAGTACCTAGTTTAAGTGGTCATTCAGTTTGCCGAAGTTTGGATAATCGCCAAAGTAGTTACAAAATATATGCTCCAATTAAAAATAAAACAAAACTGTGAAACATCGTCTAATACTTAAAAGTGACATAATATTCATTCATATTGCATCAGTATAAAATTAAATGTCTTCTATGGGAAAAATTAAAAATGAAATTGATGAATATATCCCGTTCTCCTCATCCACATCTTGATATAGGTATTATTTTATTCCACTTAGTTCCAAAAGTCAACACACATATTTCTTTGTTACGATTAACTAAAAACAAAAGAATTAAAAAAAATCTATGCTAGGGTTTGTTGCAGCAAGTAGAAACTTCAGATTTAAACTTATTCCATTATGAAGACCGGGTGATGGATGGAATATAATGTAGGTTATTTTGGTAGGGCATACCGAACGATTCGAGTTATGGAATATTTGAAAATCATAAGTTCTCAATAAACATTCCTTTATTACTTGAACAAGACCGGATTTATAAAAGATATTTCCATTCAGATACTCAATGCAGGCAAATTTTTAGATGATTCTCACTTAAGGTGCACTATTACTACTGCCAATGTTTTGTTTGGGTATGCCGATTGATACCAGGTAGGGAATTTTCGTAAAATCGTAAGTTTTTGATAAACATTCCTGATTGTTTTCACAAAAAAAGATCTAAATCACCCTTGAGTCGTATTTTAGGAACAAAAACCATCCACTGTGTCAATACACTGTTCCTATCTAGTACACACAGAGAAATAACTGGCAGTATCTAGGAATGAAAAATTTATTAGCACTATGATATCACAAAATGTTTCCGCAATATTTTACCTCCATATGAAAGTAACAAGGTGCCTATATAATTTACTACAACACACGAAAAGACTGTTGACTGAACTAACCAAAGGTCTGTTTATTTGCCTGTACATGAAGTCAGGGACTAATTTCATAATATGTATACCAAATTTATACTATCCTTTTAAAAAAAAATGAATATATCAATCCAAAATTTCCAAATGAATACGAAATCACGAGAGAAATCGCTTTTTCTCATAGTAAACAATGCATTTTAGGTTATTGTTGGTCCTCCAATCTCTCCCAACTGTCAAAACTGCTCGTGACCTATTGGTAACAATTGAACCTGTGAACGATCAAATTTTCATTGTACTGAGTCATCCTTACCCCTCT
Organism: Myrrha octodecimguttata; assembly: GCA_958510865.1. NCBI lineage: Eukaryota > Metazoa > Arthropoda > Insecta > Coleoptera > Coccinellidae > Myrrha > Myrrha octodecimguttata. The sequence continues at coordinate 71,013,185 of OY294056.1, read as the reverse complement.
GTAGGCAACTCTCAGTGTATAAGCAGATTCTTAACCCTGTTTTTGTTCTATAGATTCCAACAGTCTGTGTCATTTGCATGCATAATAAAGAAAAGTGGCAACCAGTAAAAACTTCACAGAGACATTGAAAGAATAGTTAAAAGAAGGCGACAAATCCTATATTCCTGTGCACATACGTGCTTTCCTTAAGAAAATATCCAAAATGAAAGACAATCAATTTCTTTATTCAAATAACGTATTTTAGATTCTTATTAGTAACGAATGAAACTCACCTGTCTTCTATTAGAGGTAGGAGTATTTCAGAATTCATAATTATTCATATTATTGGTTGCTGACCAAGCGGAATGTGTAGCTCCGTCCATAAAAGTGGCAACTCTATTTGTTGCAAGTAGCCTATGACTACCTCCCCCTATTCTTTCTTTACATGCAGGACATTTACTCTGTTCCATCGCCCCACCACACTCTGTAATTACATATGGGTGCCCATTAGGACACATGTACCAATGACCTTTATTCAATCCCATGGCCTTAACAACCTGTTGTTTTTCTAATTCTGTGATACCCAACAAGGATAGGTTTTGCCGTAATTCACTTAATTCTTTCTTGACAATGATATCTACAGCTTTATCGTATTTAGATAAATTGTTGATTAGAAAGTTCACATTCGTTATTCTTGTAATCATTTTCTGCTCTTGGAGTTTCTTTCTATTCAATAATGGTATAATTTGAATCATACGATGCAATCGTTTGATCTCCATTTCTATATCCTCAATTTCAGTAGATGTAATATCGTCAATTTCTCTTAACAGGTTGTCTAAAATTAAGGAAGCTTGATTTTCTACATGTGGAGACAATGAAGAGTGCAGCTCATTGAGGTCAGGAGCTTTCATTACATCGAAGACCTGCTTCATAAGTTGGTATTTTATTTCGATAGAATTTAATTCTATAAGATTGAATGGTTGTCTTCTTTCTTTCTTATTAACTTTCATCAAACGCTCCAGTAAAATATTTCGGTTCTTATGTAATAACTTCCGCAGTGCCGAATGATTAATATTTTCCACTGAAACAGAAATTCTAAATCTTACTGAGTGAAATGAACAGTTTCTCTTGAAGAGATATGACAGCGAAATGAAATATTGTTAAATAGGCAAATTCATTAAACAAATCATTTTAAATTTCAGAACTATTAGTTTGAGGGTGACATTTTATCCTGATCTGAGATAACATAAAATACAACTATGTGAGTGTGCATTGAAATATAAATGTAAAATATTTCATGAAAATTCTTGATTGAATTCGCTGCCAAAGCGTTAACCTATACAGCTATCGACTCCGACAAACGCAGCTATACTAGCAGATAAACTGATCTTCTAATCGAATGATCCTCACTAAATTTCTCATGAACCTTCACTCTGTCATCAGTCAACAAAACATGGTTCAAAAATATTATGATATTTATATAAATATCAAAATATCCAGTATACATCAATTTTTTGATTTTTAAATTCTTGAAGCATTTTCATGAATAAAATCATTGAATCAGAAGTATTCAAAAGTTTATTTATCACATCTATTGAAAGAACGAAACAAGGTCCTTGAATACAAAGAAAATACTAAAAATGGAAAGTTAATTAGTAAATACATTTATTAGATGTTCATCATCCGAGTCATTAGGAATCTCCTGTGCAGAGGCAGTGGCCTAATTGCATATCCATTTCGAATTGCTACATGCTTTAGCTTAGATGCGAAAGTATGCCCTCTGTTCAAATATTTTAACAGAAAAAAACAAGTTTGGCTGTATTTTCAAGTTCTAATCGATTTCTTAATTTTGATTGTACCAAATCGTAATGGATGTTAGTGGCTAGTAACAAATTTTCATAAAATCTTTTTTTTTTCTATGAGCCTCTTTCGCATTTTGTTTAGTACAACTCTTAAATGGTCGGTACTTCGTTAAATACCCTAAAAATAAGCTGACGAGCATAGGCATGCTCTCAAATCGCGATTGATTATTAAATTTATAAGCAGTGTCGCACATTTCAGCAAATTAATAAATATCTTTGATGTATATCACTACTTATAAACATCATATATGAACAGGCATAGACTTTTTTTTGCCTCAGTTACCCCTCCATTGTGCATTATGTCAATCGAAATTTGTTATGATCTGTGAAGTTTTTTTTTTCTGTTAGTTTTGCATTATACTTCAATATGTATTAGGTTGTATTGATTATTATTATTGTATTGTTCGTTTGTAAAATTGGGTTCATCCCGTTAATAAATAAATAAAATATATCGGCTGAACCTAACAAAGTACTACACTTCAATTCGATCGTATCTGATCTTTTGGAGATAGTACGAATCCCTGATTAACTGATCAGTTTTCAAGATCTTTACACCGCTCAAAATAATTATGAACTTGAAAAAATAACATATATTCAAATTCACAAGTCTCAAAAAACGAAAAATCGAAAAAAAAAATTATTCCGATAATTTTCTCTTTTCTCTGATGAAAGAGTCAGATTTGTACTCTGAATCGTCTCGGCTCGCTTTGTTCATCATTTGTATTGTTCCTTAGGCAACCCATTTTCCTAGAAACTGCCCTTGACAAACAGTTCAATCTGCAAGGACGTTTTCCATAAAAAAACAATTTTATTCAATTTTTAATAGTTCTGTTTCAGATATTGGAAGCGAAAACCCAAAAAAACCTACAAAATGATGCAGAATCTTCCCAAAATAAGCTCTAATTGATGCATAACTATGAATACTCCATTCACTTTTATAAAGTTAGTGAGCAGGCCCTGGAATAGGTTTATCCAGTTTTTATAACTAGAACAGTCAGGTTGGCACTTGTGAAATGTCAAGGTCAAAATAATCCGGGGAGACGTGGCCGAATTCTACGTACTTTCTCAAGGTTTTGGTTTTGTTACATACGTTATTATAGAATCCGATGTTTCATTTCCTACTAAGTTCATCATTAGATCATTAAATTAAGTTTTTCGATAATACTCGATATAGATGGACATTATTTTAGTTTATTATTCAAGGAAAAAAAAAAAAAATTGTAATTTTCGATTGTACCATCATCAGAAGTTAAGTTTGTTTTCGATTTTCTCTGTTATAGCCCTGAAGAAGTGGAAATATATCCGCGAAACGTCGGCATCAGTTGAATAGAGTTTTTTTCAAAAAAAAACTTTCCTTCATCCTGTGAAAATCTAATTTAATACGTTATTATATTACTACAACCTATATGTAGATTAGACAATGTCACGTAGATATCTGACAGGAATCCTTAATGAAAGAAAAAACACAACAACTTACATGGCAATAATAGATGATTAACTTTTAAATGCAATTCGTTACGTTTTTCTTCAATTTTTTTCTCTGTTCCTATCTCTGTTATCTTAGCTAGTAAAATATTTTCTACCGATTTTTTAACATAGTCACTGTATCGTTCAGTGGTGAATATGTTGGTTTTGCATTTTGGACATACTTTGAAGCCTATTTCTTTCCTATTCTGTCCCTTTTCTTCCAGCCATTGGTTCATTCCAGAACTTTCAAGTATATGTCCACAATCATTCAATAAAACGAACCGAGCATCTTCTTCATCTTCTGTTCCGAAGAACACTTCTTCTACTTGATCTTTATGACATATCCTGCACAATGGTGGACAGGGATCATTACAGAAGCCAATGCAAGGATGACCACAAAGAAGGATTTTCTCGCATGCCTTCTCACAAGGAGGAACTGTGCAAATGTCCCCACACTTCTTCGTACATCTTTGGTGTTTACAATTTCTATTACATTTCTCCTTACATTTGGTACAAAGATCACCACACCGCTTCTTGCAAACACTATGTTTACACTTAAAAGAACATTGCATGGAACAAGGTTTACATGATTCTCGACAAAGTCCATTGCATTTATGGTTGCAGATTAATATTCTAGTGCATTTTTCTGCACATCTCTTATGGATTCGTCCTTGATAACAAGATCCACAGGAGCCACTACATAGATGTTTATCTTCTGGGCTACAATTCAATATAGCTGTACATGGTTCAGTACAATAAGATTCTAGGGCTTTAATTGAAGATTCGCCTGTAAATAAAAGTGTATATTACAATGACTTACCCAGGAAAATCAAAAAAATGAAATGGAACGGTCCTAGAAGACCCAAGCCATGCATTTTTCATGGTACTGTATTGAAATGTTACAACAACAAACATAGTGCAAACTTATAACAGAAGTAACTGAACGTTATCAGTGCTATACGATCTACACTGGTGTATAATATTGTAGTTCACGGAGACATAACGAACAAATCTATTAATTTTAAGGACATTTGGTACGATTTTGTGGCACATCCCTTCCCTCCCCATATTATCAGCTGAGTAAGTTCATTTGCCTCGATATCTAACCCTTCTATTAGCAGGTGCACCGCAGTCTCAATGTCATGGAGTTCCTGATGTTGGGCTTGCTACCAAAGATTCCGGTATCTGTTCCTTCAGGAATTTAGGAATCATATGTGAACAAGCCTAGACCAATCTTCAGCAGAGTACCATTTGAAAATTCTGGTCCAGCGAGATGGCTCATAGCCCTAGATCTAAGGCCATCCCTGAGCCAGTCATATCTGTCATTTATGGGAGATTAATCTCCCATAAAAGCAGAATGGACAAAATACTGACATCCACAAATGGCAACTAATTAGTTGCCATTTGTGGATGTCAGTATTTTGTCCATTCTGCTTTTCCAAAAATAAGTTCAGAGTGGTTAAATCTTAAATGATTTCCGTGACTTGATGACGGCCATTCCATATTTGTGATCTGATGAACATAGCGTAAAGCCAGTATATCTGTTTTGGGTTGATACCAGAAGTATCCCGCAGATTCACCTGCAGATCTAGAAATATAGTCTGGCTTTGTGACAGGTTTTTGTAAGTGGCAGTTCCAGGGCTGGGCAGTATTTCAATTACTTGTAATTGAAATACGTATTTGAAATACAAATAAGTATTTTGTATTTGTATTTCAATTACTTCTTGAAAATGTATTTTGTAATTGGTATTTCAAATAACTGACGCTGAAGTATTTTGTATTTCGATACTTTTGTCTTCGAAATACTTTCGAACAAAAGCATTTAGCGCTGAGCGCTCTACAGAAAATAGTCTCCGAATCTTCCTTCAGATGGCGCAACGTTCATCTGCTTTATCTAGTTTTTTTGCTAGCAATCATGTTTTCAGCAAATGGAAAGGAAGAAAAGGTCCTGCGCAATGGTTATATCAATATGGAGTTAGAGTTAGTCAATTTCCAAAAACGATAAGAGCAGATAATATAAAAATGTGTTCATACAATATAACACAAGTTTGTGCTCATCAGGACCTGTAGAAAGATTGTTTTCTTCAGCAGATTTTATTCATTCCCCAACAAGAGGCTGTTTGTCTGATACTACATTCAAAAATCTTGTGTTTCTGAAAGGAAATTCTCTATTTAGCGATTAAATGGCTGAGCTGAATTAGTGGTACTGTTTTCACATTTTACGTAACACCTAAATGTATTTTGTAGTTTGTATTTCAAATACAAATAGTCAAAATACTGTATTTTATATTTCAAATACCCGACTGGAAAGTATTTTGTATTTCAAATACCTGCGAGAAAGTATTTTGTAATTTGTATTTCAATTAAGCCAAGCATGTATTTTGCCCAGCCCTGCGCAGTTCCAAGTAAGAGTCTCATCTAAGATTACTCACTCGGAAATTTAATGGTTTTATCACTGAGTTTGTGGTGTTAACCCTTCCGACATTCTTCTCTTGGGGAAAGAAAGTACCATGAGCACTTTTTGACGGGTCATTGACATGTCTTCACCACATATCAATAGTGACCTCTTGGAGGAAGTTTGAGATCGCCACATAGAACATACTGTCATTTGGCAAATGCAAATTAAATATCTTACCTTGCGTTTTGTATAGTTTTTTAACAAAACATGGGACTTCCTTCACAATGTGTCCACACTTCGCTAGGATAGATACCTTAACGATTTCTTTGCACTTATAAGATGCACAATCTTCGTTACACAGTCCCCCACAAATATGACCACAATCCAGAACTCTGGGACATTTTTTGTTACAATATATTTTATTGGCCTCCACATTACATGGCAGCTGAACAATGTGGTTGCATCCAGGTATTCGTTTTTTTACCTATAACGTACAGAATCATTCACAACTTTCAAACTGTGAGTTAATATTAAGAATTAGGACGTACCTTTTCTGTACAAGTTGTACAGGTATCCCCACAAGTATTTCTGCATTTGTGTCCACACTCCAAAATATTTTTGCATGGTTTTGTACAATCGATTTCATCAACATCTTTGTGACATGGCACATTATATTGGTGAGGACAAACACTTCTGGGTTTTCTGACAATTTTCTTACAAGGTTCGCATTCTTCATAACAAGACCTTGAGCATTTATGTCCATCATCCTTTAGATTTGTACATCCAACCCTGAATTTATCACAAGGCTTCGGACATTTATACTGTAAAATTGAACTTTCATGTATTCCGAGAATGCTCAATAGTCACTTGATCACATTATTAAAAGTGAAATGATTTTATAACCGATAGTGATGATTGTAATGTTCTAAAATTCTGTATTTGAATGTCAATTTACAAAAAGGTTAAGTTAAGTTCCTACTTAACAAGTTAAACCAAAAAAGTTTTCCCACCCAGCAGATTAGAATTGAGGAAAAAGACAATTGTATCATCTCCGGAAAAAATTAAAAAAACAATCACTGAAGCCTGCAAAGGTGCCTGACCTTTAGATGTTCATGAGGTTTTATCAACTTTGAATGGGGCTGTGTAGCCGAAACCTACAAAACCGCAATTTAACAGCATATTTTTGAAGAAAGGCATAACTTCGACATAACTACAGACATAGACAAAAATCCTTGGACCTCCTCATGTTTGTCGAAAACCAACAACACCCAGAAGTAGCTGTTCAAATTTAAAATTTTTTTCGCTAAACATGGATAGTATAGCAAGGAGTAAATAATTGAAATTTGGAGAAAAAAAACGAAGGATTTACAATTTTTTTAAATTAAATTTTTTTATGACGCTCAACACCAAAATGAGTGTCACGTACGTGACATCGGGGAGAAAGACGTCTCTCTCCCCGACGTCGTCTAAGTCTAACCCTTCTTCGGCCATCATGTGCACCCAAGGAGAATCGAGATTCATCAGAAAAGACGACCTGATGCCATTCCACATTCCAATGTTGTCGTTCTCTGCACCACTGTAATCGTTGCCGGCGATGCTCAACCGTAAGAGGTAACACAAGATGCAGTCCAAAAGACCTTGTACGGCGGTAAACCGTTCAGACAGTTACAGGATGGCCTTGTTCTCCTAACCACTCATCAGCCAAAAATTGAGTTGTCGCAAATCGGGCCCTAATGGCCATAAGTCTTAGACGTCGATCTTGAACTTCATTTGTGCCTCTTCGACGTCCGGTGCCTACTCTTCTTCGATTTTGGACATTATCAAACCACGCTTGACAACATCTCATAACAGTAGTTGGATTTCTGTTCGTACGGTTAGCGATTTCTCGAAATGACATCCTCGCCTCCAGCAAACCAATAGTTCGACCTCTTTCAAATTCACTTAGCTGGCGATAAATTCCGCGTACACGTGCTCTAGGCATTTTAACAACAACTAAACATCGACTTTGGATCTCCTCGAACAGCTGGTTTGTTGTAAAATTTAAACTATTTGCATAAAATGACTACAATATTGAAGTTTTTTTTTATGTTTATTTTTATCAATTCACAATCTACATCATCAACAGAATTAAGTAAATGTGTTGTATAGTTGGACCGTGAAAGTGAGATGTCCTTGACATCTCTACTTATTCATTACTAATTATACATTAGTTTTATTGCGGAAGATTTTCAGGCCAGGATTTTTTCAATCGACAGTTGTTTGGTCCTTCGTCGCACAGGTTTTCTATTTGTTCATTTTCCAGCTAGTCGGTTTTTATAATTGGTAGAGCGCTTACGGATTTCTTCCTCAATATAGGGTATTCTGAGATCTTGGTGAATGGTCCTTCTGCTGACATACCAACGAGCGTCTAAGATAGCTCTCAGTGTTTTCGACTCAAATCTCTGAATTATGTTTACTCTGGTAGGTTTTGCACAGCCCCACAGTCGTATGCTGTATGTCCATATGGGTTTCAATATATCAGCAGCTTGTTTTCTGTTGTCAGTGTTTCGCCCCATTAGCCAATACATTTGTCTTAGTTTTGCATCAAGTTGTTTTCTTTTTTCCTGTGCATGTTTCTCTTGAGTGAGACTCCTATCTAGGTGCAACCCAAGTATTTGATTGTTTTGGTCACTTGTATTGGTTTTTGGTCGATTGTGACTGCAGGGCAATTATTTAAGCGGGTTGTAAATGTTACTTGAGCCGATTTTGTATGGTTTATTTGCAGTCTCCATTTGTTTTACCAGTCGTTTAGTGAGTTCAAGTGTTTTTGCATGTTTTTTTGACCAGGTGTCAGGATTTTCATCAACAGAGAGGATAGCAACGTCATCAGCGAAGGCAGCTGTTGTTGTCTAATCAGTTACTGTTGACCTAGTACACTACCCTGAGACACTCCCAATCTTATTAGGTTCTGTCCTGATGTTGCATCATTTACCCTCATCGAAAAGAATCTTTCTGTCTATTAAGACTTCAGTAGGAGGTAGTAGATGCTCTGTAGACTTCTGGGTGTAGCAGTTTCTTTGTTAGTTAGTATAAAAAGTGTATTACAAAGTACATTTTATCTGGATATGTAATCAATACAAACTGGCTGAATTAAATTTAATTGGACAAAGAAAAAGAAAAAAATACAAACGATAAATAGTGGAGAATAAGATGAGTTACAGAATTAAAAAAATTCATTAATAGTCTATGTGTCTTTCCCTGTTCTGAAGTAAGGTGTAAGTTAATTCGCCTGTCCAGAACAATGTTGGGAAAATGAATTATGTTTGAGATTGCTTGTCCAACGAAATCAAATGTGCTCAATGGGATTTATGTCTGGCGGATTTGCTGGCCAAGGTAATTCCCAACTTCCAGCAAATTTTGTACCCTTCTTGTGCAATGAGGCCATTGTCATTCATGAAAATGAAATGTTCTCCAATTTCATTTCGGGTAGCATAAATAATGGAATCTATGTTTTCAATATATCTATCCCTTCCGTACATTACTGATCTTCGTTGGTATGGAACGACTTCTTTCACAAAAGACAGTCTTTCTTGTAGCCATGAACCTCTTCAAACGCTTTGTCGCCGATTGTGCCTGACTAATCAAAATCTGGCTTGGTCCGAAAAAATAACATTTTGCCAGTGAGCTAAAATCCAGTCTATGTTTTCCTGTGCCTAGTAAAGACGAGCAGCTATGTGTCAGGGAAGTAACTGTAAGGTACTGGAAATTTAACGACCATACGTTCTTCCTACATGAGTTTGGACAGCTGCGATTGTCATGTTTCGATTCCGACGTACATAACCTCTTAGATACTGATCTTCCCTTGCATTTGTTTAGGAAGCCTAGTTCCACGTCTCCGATCAATGCTGTTAGTTTCTGGTACAAAAGCACTAATCGAAAAATTTTGGCGATGTGTGTATATGACGCGATACTGTTTGCTCCTAAAGTGCAATTCCACAATTTAATATTACGCGCTGAGTCCACCTTTTATTTATCGAATGAACTTACCATGTCATTAAATAAGAATACTGCTTTTTACGATTTTACGAAATTTTATATTCTGATACCATTGAAAGTAACTGAAAAAATAAAAAAATTAATACTCACCTTTATGTGGTCTGGATCATTGAAAATGTGGCACTTTAACAAACAAGCATGGCCACAATCAAGCCTGGCATTACATGGTACCTTACATTTGTACTTCTCACTTTCAATATGACAAGGTTTAATAGCATCGTGTCCACAAGGAAGGATCACCTCTACTTCGGTTAGACATTCGTAATCTGCAGGATTGACATGACATTGCATTACTGCTTTATGCCCGCAGTCCAAGATTTCATTTTTTGGATAATCGCAAAGCCCACACTCTTCCCCACAAATCTTCCTACATATATGAGTAGGATCCGAATCGCAAAGTAGCCTGAAAAGAGTCATCAGTAGTGAGTTGTACATAAATTCAATTTCCACAAAAAATGTTCATTTATGAACGACAATTAATACGCCACACTGGCTTAATAATGATCTACATTTGGACTGACACTATCTGAAAATTTAATTTAGACAGGTTCTTATATATGTAATGATAGGTATTACAGTAAACGTGACTAAAGGACAGTTATCGGTTCCAACTACCTTCAGATAAGAGAAACCGATAATGGCACTAAAACGTTATTGGGGGTGCTGCTGGATGGTTTCTAAATGTTCTAAAATCTAGAGTTGATTTTCCAACTTTGAAAATAATCTACTACTCGAATTTCCATCGATCATCTCATGTCATCTTTTGAGGTAGTAGTGTTGGATTTAGATCAGTTTTTTTGAGACAAAAATTCATGTTGAGGGTGATATTGGGGTTGAGTTTCGGAGAATGATGTTGAGGTCACCCCAAGGCATATAATATCCTAAATGCATATGGCTTATACAGAGTGTAACAGCCAAATGGAATAAATTCGATAACGAATAAATGAGGGGGTTTCAGGAAATACGCTCGGACACGTCGATTTGTAATTTTAAATGCGCATAGTTTTCAAGAAAATAAAATTATATAGGGTGTTCCATGCGACCGTGGCCAATACCAACTTTTTTATTTCAAATGTAACCCCCTGTATATTATTTATTTTTTGGATTCTTCAGAAAATTCTAGACATAATTCATGTACAATGTCCTATACCTATCTTCAACTTTTTCGGAAATATTAAGTGTTTCCAGATTTTTCACAAAAATTAACATTTTAAATGTAAATTATTTTATTTCACAAATTCGATACATTACACTCAATACTATTTTCCCATTTCTCTCTTGATATGAAGAAAGTAAGCAAAAACCATTACTGAGAAGAAATAAAAAAAAAACCCTTAAACTTAGATGACCTAAAAAACCGAATCACATTTGCGATTATATCAGTCACTCCTGAAATGTTGAGTAACGTTAGAAGACAATTCTACACCAGATTAGCATGTTGCCAAGACGTTCGCGACGAGTATTTCGAACATTTCCTACATTGACATTAATGTTTTTTTTTTGTTTTTTTTTTTAATTATTAAGAAATAATCAGTATTACTTATTAGGTTTTAAGTGTAATGTACCGAATTTGTGAAATAAAATAATTTTTATTTAAAATGTTCATTTTTGCACTAAATCTGAAAACACTTAATATTTCCGAAATAGTTAAAGATAGGTATAGGACATTGTGCATGAATTGTGTATAGAATTCTCTGAAGAATCCAAAAAATAAGTAATATACAGGGGGTTGCATTTGAAATAAGAAAGTTGGTATTGGCCACGGTCACATGGAACACCCTATATAATATTATTTTCTTGAAAAATATGCGCATTTAAAATTACAAATCGACGGGTCCGAGCGTTTTTCCCAACACGCCCTTATTTATTCGTTATCGAATTTATTCCATTTGGCTGTTACACTCTGTATATTTACAGAGTACTTGCTTTCATGACTGATCATCCTGAATATTTTAAGAACTATGTAACCTGTAACAAAACAAGACATAACGGCCTTACTTTTACTTGTATCTGCGTCTCCCTTATAAAAGGGTCTAGAGCTATTTAATGCTCTACCTCACAATCTCAAGACCTTGAATCTGAAAGTTTTCAAAAAGACTCTATTTAAAATGCTTGCTCAGTCTGAGCCATATTCTCTAATGGAATTTTTTGTATGGTGTAAGAAGTAATCAATTTTCATGGTATGATGTCTTTGTTAATTAAATATGACGAATCTAACCTTTCTTGTACAATTTTGGTAATAATATGTTCTTGGATTAGTAAACATTATCATTATCATTATTGGTATCGGTTTGTTGGTTTAGGAGAATCTTCTGAAAATTAAAATGGTTTATTTCGAGTGATTTCAAGTTAATCTAAATCCTTCACTCTCGATATGGATAATTTGGTATTCATTGTTGAAATTATGTCCAATTTCTATTAGATGTTCAGCATAGATTGAATGTGACGAATTTGAAGTGTAAATCCTCTGGTGTTCTTGGATTCTCTTTTTGAACGGTCTACCAGTCTGACCAATATAAAGCAATGGGCAATCCTAGCAAGCCAACTAATAGACTTCTGATTTATTTTCTTCGTTTGATTTGTCTTCATTATTGTTAATCAATCTATCGTCTGATTCATTCATTCAAAATGTATCAAATATTAGATATCTCAATATTATAAAATGAGGCCTTTGGGATGCTGTTAACTTATTATTCAGATGTCTATCTATAATCTGTTCAATTTTATAAAGTCAGTCGGTAGGCTGTGTAAGTTTGACACATTCCATTGTGTATATTTTAAATATGTTAAGTTATAGTCATTTTTCTGTCAGATAATTACACGACGCGGTCTGCTTTGATAAACCTATTTCAAGGCCTTCTGTCTGACTCTACAAAAGAGAATGGAGCACACTTTAATGTCATGCGGACATTGAATATGCTTAACTTGGAGGAGTTGAGGAAGAGGCCTCCATATGGAGTTTTTTTGTGTATGAATGCAACCATAGAATCGACACTTCAAATCTTAATACCCACTCTCAATTAAAATACAAATTGATAAACTCATTTCATACCTATTGCACTTTACTGTGCAAACATATTTTTCATGTTCTCTGTCCAAAGAATGACAAAGCATTTTGCATTTATGTCCACAAACTAATGAAGAATCGCAAATCTGATCACAACCACCTTCCGGTACTGAACAAAAATTGTTTGCATCGGAAACCATAGTGATTTTGCCGTGATTCTGGCACTTCAAACTGAGAGCTGATCCTATTGCATCCTGGTTGAGAAGTGTGTCATTGATTTTTGTCCAAAGCTGAAAGTCATAAAACGAAAAACATTGAATATACGAGGTGTTTTAAAAGGGTTTTCATATTTTGAACGATGAATTTTCTAATATAAAATTAAATGTGGACACAATACTGACCTTCGATTTATCACATAAAAGAGACATATTACCCATAATGTACAGTCCATTTCTAGCACGTGACAAGGCAACACATACTCTGTTCTCTATAGAAAGGAAACCAATTGTGTTTTCATTATTCCTAACAAGAGACAGCAATATTATATCACTTTCCTCGCCTTGGTAGTTATCAAGTACAGAGACTCTAACATTTTTGAGAAGGTCCATTCCCCTCTGTAATTTTTGTATCTCAAACATTTGTCCTAAATAGGCTGCTAGAATCGTTACTTGATGGGAATTATACCCATTAAGTATCAGATACCTGGCCAATTGAACCAAAAACTTTGCCTCATGTATATTCTTTTTTGAAGTTCCTGCATGTGTATCTTCAGGAAACTTATGATCAATGAAGTACAAACATTTTTCCACTCCCTTTATGAGAGGTCTATCCATGACAGATTCATGATCTTTCAAATTTGGATATATTGTAGGTTTGATTAACGAAGAGATTTCTGGTCTCATTCGGTGTTGAACATCAAGTGTAAAACATTGGACCTCATTTAGTACCATCCTCTCAAATAAACTTATTCCTAATTTATAATCTTTTTCAATTTTGTAGTTAGCCGTATTTGGTCTGAGCTGTTGATGGTCTCCAATCAATACTAATTGTTGGCAATGTTTTGTTAAAGCAGAAACAACGTGTGCTTCTAAAACTTCAGCAGCTTCTTCCACTATCACAATTGGGTTCTTCAATAATTGCAAGGAGGAATGAAGTCGTGCAGCACCTGTAGTAGTCATTCCAACAACTTTCATAGTCTTCAGAACTTTCACATTTCCCATCTCTTTCAATTCATTGTAAATCTCATATTCTCTCCTATATTTCAAACTATAAGTTTCATATTTCACTAGCAACCTTTCTTTGAACAAGTTTAACCAATGGAAATATAAATTCCATCTTTTATTGATATTGATGTATTTACTTTTTTTAGCATCAATATCTAAAGGCACTTTAGAATTTGTACGAGGTGCTGCGGTTAACTTCTCCTGAAATTCATACATATAAATTTATTTGACAATTTTTTATTGATTGATTAATATCCGAAGCTGTACACTAGATATTTGCAACCTACAAAAATATGACTTGCTCTGCTGGAAAGTACGACACTCGAACTTGCCAACTTTGGCAGCAAGTCCTCCAGAAAAATTATCAACTTAAGTAGATATTTTTCAGCGCTAAAATATATTACCATGGTCAACCACTTTATCTGATTGGACACAGTACACAGGTAGGATTTTTCGAAACGAAAAACACCTATCCCTATGGAACAAATTTGAATTATGGAAATTTACTCACCTTTACAAATTCATATATTGCTTTCAATCTAACATTTCTGTTTTGCAAAGTCAAATATTCAAACAAGAGCTCATTATCATTCTCAACTCTGTACTCTAACTCACTCAATCGTCTGCTATATAACTCAATTTCCCTCTTTAATGTGAACAAATCTAAAGATGAATTTTCGACATCCAACTCCAGTGTTCCTAACAATTCATCGAATTCGTTAAAATCATTTATATTACTCTCTTCTTCATCAGTTGATTCAGAGTCTTCCATATTAAGATTTTCCAATTGCTGTAAAAATGAATTATATGTTTTTCACGGATATATATATTTGAATATACTTGGTGTTCCTAAATAAGAGTCGCAACAATAAACCGTAGATTCCTCATTGAAAAAGAAACCTAAGTATGTCTTCTCTACGCCCTTTGTTTTTGAGATCAGGTTGTTTTTTGTCGATATTCTAGAAACTGTTCGAACTATAGGAGTGAGCTTTTGGACAGAATTACTACTTGAAGGATTATGTTACGACAACAATAGTTTGGTAAAACATCCCGTGATTTCATGTTTCAACCTTAAGGGTCTTTCTCTGGAAAAGATTTTTTTTTAAAGTCCAGAACCAAAATTCTAGAAAAATACTGTTGTGAAGTCAGCTGCTTTTGCGCGCATGTTCAAATTCGTTTCCACAGCGGTTATTTCTCCACGTATTGACCCCACCAAATGCACCTTTACTTCATGGTGGAAAGATTTGGTGATCTTATCATATTATCCTCAAGAAATTCTGCATGAACCTTCAAGCTGTCATTTTTCAATCAAGTGCTGGATTTCAATTCGATCCAATCTGTATTTTTGGAAATATTAGGTAAATAAAATTATAGAGGGTATATCTACGGAATGATTGAGCGGATTTCACCCATTCAAGAATTTCACCTTTGTAATTAATTCCCAAATCTACTCAACAAATAGTATGAGTCGTTTTTTTCGGAAGTTATTTTAGATACGACCGTCCTCACGGACGATCGTAAACACAAAACTTCTGAATAGAACAACTTGGAAACTCCATGTTTGTAGAGTAGAGAAGGCCGAATTTGTGAATGGGGAAACTCCTTCCAATGATTCCTTATAGATATATATCAAAATTCAAAATACAGATTGGATCAAATTAAAATACAGTGTACTTGATTAAATAATGACAGCTTGAAGTTCATGCAGAATCTCGTGAGAATAATATGATCAGAAGATCGCAGAATATTGAATGTTAAAAAAAAAATTCTCTATAAAACTATTGTAGACAAGATTATCCCTAAATTGTGAACAAAGTTGTAGACAAGCATTTTCAAACTTGTTACCAAGTTTCATAATGATCAAATCGATATTTTTTGGGAAACTCCGGAAAAAACAATACCAAAGAAAAAAAAACACGAATTTTGACAAATCGAAATACTGCTGTGAAATATAAAGTTCACGATCCGAGCAATTTTTTTCAAGTATGAATAATTAACGAAAAAAAAAAATTTCTATTCTAATTGACCAATCACAACAAAATTTTGCAAAAAGTTGCGCGTAGTAAGGCTTCAACCAACTGCCAATTTCAAAAAATGGAAGACGATGAAATGTTCCTTTTTTCATGTGGAATGTGTTTTAAGTTGCGACACTTTTTAGGTACACCCTGTATATATATATACATATATTTGTATTACATATCATCAATTATACCTGAACTAATGAAAGGGAGTTTTCATTATTTCCTGCAAGTTCAACATCTTCATCATTGAGAATATTATCACTCAACAACCATTCAAGGAAATCGTTATCGTTTGCATTAGCCAGCCAACTTTGATGAAAACTTGGTATAACATCCGCAAGATGTCTAATGGATAGAATAGAATCGTAGCGTGCAATTTTATTCAGGATATCAGTTGTATTTTTAATTACTTTTAGGCACCTAGTAACTTGATCCCTTGCTCTCCAGACAGAAGGATCCATTCTTCGCGCATGGTTCTTTAAATTGAATCCTTTAAGGTTTTCATTCTTGGATTGTCCTCCAATCCTTATTATTTCATCAGTGGTGTCAATTAAACCCTCCAAAAATTGATCAAGTGCATGATTGGTGAAGCAAATTACCAACATGGGTGATCTTCTAAACCAAACATCGGAGTTTTCCAGTAATGTTCTTGCTACTTTCAAACCAACATAGGTTTTACCTGTTCCAGGAGGTCCTTGAATGATGGAAAACTTTCTAGTCAATGCAGCAATAAATGCATCATTCTGCGATTGATTCAAATCACTGAAGGTTGGTCTTAATCCTGGATGAAACAGGTAGCAAGTTTGCACTTGCTGGTTACTTTTAATGTGATAGGGAACTAAAGGATTACCATAGTTAGGATTCAATATGGTTTTGTCGACATCTACAATATAATTTTTCATAGGGAAATCCACCTCATGAATTTGCTTCAACACTTTGAGCACATGATAATAAGGCTCGAAATAAATACTGCATTCAACCATAACATAATCTGTGTTATAAACTATTTCTTCAGCTTTATCAAATCCAATTACCAGCTGCCCATTTCTTAAATATTCATCTTTACGGTCCACTATCCTACCAAACAAAATTGAGTTGAAATTGTCTTTGGTAAAACATACTAAAGATCCAAACATGAATTTTTTGGAATCTTCATATCTGAATTTACCCAATTTACCACCAAAGTGAAACCTTAGAAGGACACAATAATCTTCTGTGACCGTAACTGGATTTACAAATTGGACCTTTGGATGAAGTTTGATGTCCTGTATATCTTTTTGATTTTTACCAGACAAATATGCTTGTATACCAAGTCGTAAAGGTCCGACAAAGTCTTCTCGTAATAATCTGAACTGTATATCTAAATAGTGATCAACATCTCTGTAAGGACCAATAACAACATTTCGCCTTAAAAATGGTTTTTCTGCACTCACTAATTCTACAGTTGTTGGTAAAATGCTCATTTCATGAAAATCATCAGGAGGCTCCCCTTCATTTTCATCCTTAATTTTTTTTTTCACAGAATCCTGCTTTTCACTTTTAGTAACCAATATGAATTCTTCAGCTCTAGCAACTAAAGATTTAAAATTATCTTTAATCTCATCTGATATGTGGACTTTATGCTCTGTTTCTATATGTGGTATATTCATCAATGAGACCTTAACAAGTTTAAGCAACTTATCCACAAAAAAATGAGGGATTTCCCTCAATGAAACATCACACAATTTCATTAGATTACTCCAAAAAGAATCAGTATCATTCCAGTAATATGAATTCAGCCTTTTCTCTTTCGCAGATTGAACTGCTAAATTAGAAACATAATACTGTAGATTAACCACAATACCAGAATTCAAGCTCTTTTGTAAAATTTCTATCCTCAAATTTGGGAATTCACAATCACAAAAACGACTAAGAAGTTTAACAATTAATACTGTATAGTCAGAAGACAGTTTCGTGCCGATATAATCGAAAAAATGTTTATTTCCTGAAAGTTTTTGGATGACATCTTCTAGAGGTTTTTCCAAAAAAGATTCCATAACTTTGAAAGAAAACTGTGGACGTCTATTTCCCTTGAAATGGTCATTTTTTGGTGAATCTTGAAGGTTATTAGCTTTATAACCTCTAGGCAACTCAGATTGAGATCTCAAAGGTCTTGTTCTATTTGGAAAAGCTCTCGATTCTAAAAGCATATAATAATTGTTCAACCAATACGGTTTTCATATCTCAATCAAGTGAACCAAAATTGCGAACTCACCTGTTGGTCTTGCATTTACAGAGCGATTCCTCCACGAGTTACTCCTCCACGAATCATTATTGCTCTTCATATTTTTTTAGATTGTTAGTGTATCTGTGGCAGAATTTCGATTATATCAGCCATAAACAGAATATACATTTTAATTACATTGGTTCAATCAATTTTTATTAGGTAGTTTTTGTTTAACTATAATTTGGATTGTTTCTGATGGTTAAGGTATATTTTAGTAAATAAATGAGCAAATATACAGAGGGGTGAAAAAAAGAGTACAATATGGCAATTATTTAACAAAACCTAATTTTCACAAGGGTGCATTTTTTATTTTCAATTTTATGTTGATTTGTTTTTGAGTGACTTGACTCAAGATAGCTTTTATGGCTATGCTATATTTTAATTATAATTATTTTGCACATACAGAAGTGTGAAGGAAAAGAAAAAAGGTATACCTAAAGCTTTGCATGCAAACTGTTCTTGATATATAAGATCTAATGTTTTTGTAATTATCGCAGAACTAATCGGAATTAAAAAAGTGAGTGTGTATATTCAACAAATTAAGAGGTATGACGAACATAAGTTTCAATGGTTTACATATTTCCTGGAAAATTGAGAAACAATTCGATTTGCCACGACATATGAATTCCCTCTCAAATGTGATGCTTGATGGTGAATTGGTTTTCATTCCTGAATTCTAAGAATATGATCGAAACACCCATTGAATCAAAGTAGGAAAATTATACGAATAACATTCCCTTCTGACACAAGTAATTGCTATAGTACGAATGTGTCAAAATATAGCTTGAATGCTTGAACACAAGATTATCCAGCCTTTGAACAATGATAATACTGCCCATGAATTAAAACAAAATATGAGACGAAATGTTCAACTTACAGGTTACACCCAACAAGTTCAACGTTCAACTAATGTGATAATGTATCCATAAACAAGATATATTAATGAATGTATCTCAAAGTGAAAATATTGCGCAATTACAACACAAGAGACAACTTTCATTCCGGTAATTCACCTAAATCATAGAACAAGTATATATTTATATTTACTTTATGACCTAAATCACCTGTACCAGTACCACAGAATAAAAAAGTTCTCTATTCTGTGCCAGTTAGCCAACATAACAATCACA
The DNA here is from genome assembly GCA_958510865.1 of Myrrha octodecimguttata. Classification (NCBI taxonomy): domain Eukaryota; kingdom Metazoa; phylum Arthropoda; class Insecta; order Coleoptera; family Coccinellidae; genus Myrrha; species Myrrha octodecimguttata. Next base: position 70,993,797 of record OY294056.1, on the reverse strand, counting down.
GAACATCAAAATTAAAAAGCAAACAGCAGTGCCTTCATGGTGGCCAACTGTTTGAAATATACCTTAAAATCACTTCCATTTTTCTCGCAAGAATTCAATTTTCAATTTACCCGAAAGCTAATGGACGCGAAAATGGCGGGACATTCAAAACATTCAAGAGATTGTTTATACTCGTCGGTCATGATTAGCTATGTGCATATGCCCAACAAATAAAAAGCGTATATTAATTCAATCAATCCCTTGAAAAATATAGGTATAAAAACAATTACTATACTTGCTGAAGAACCAGATCCACGCTGACATAAATTCATACAATTTGAAAAGTGATATTTCATGAACAATCGCGCGTTTTCTTGATGACATATGTCAGCCACAAATTACTGACGTTGAGCGTAAAAATCGCACGATTTTTATTTTTTGACGAGTCCATGAGTACGAGCCTATATAATGGTCGACTTTCATTCGGTGTGAAATTTCATCAGGTACCATCGTCTCAAAGTAAATGAGCCATGACAAAGTGCACATACTGTAAACCTATTTGAAGTAACTAATTTTTCAAAAAAAAAAATTTTTCTTGATAAATTTCTGCACGCCTGTAAAGAAGATACAAAGACCTGGCCAAAAAAGTACCACATGACCCACTTTCCCTATTCAAAAAATTCAGAGGGTTGATGGGGATGGCACAAGGTGCAACAAAAATCCTTCAAAAATGCATAAAACTTTGGTAAAAGTGAAACAAAAATTGACGTTTCAGGATTATGTTGACAAATATTTTTGCGCGCATGTTCTAGGGGAATATCCCTATTCCCCATCGAAAATTACAGACATTTAAATGTCTGTAATTTTCGATGATTAAGCCGAAAATGGTCTCAATCGACTAGATTGGACGAATCCGGTGTCAAAATCGATTCTGTCACGATCTGTGAACACAATAACTGTCGAACGAAGCGAGCTAGCGACTTGATACTTTCAGGGTAGGTCGCGCATTGGAATGCCGCGGTTAAGTTCGTAAATATGCCAAATCGGTCAAACAGTTTCGGAGTTATAGCCACTTGAAATTTATTTTTTATTTCAGAAACTACTTGAGCGATTGAATTTAAACATGGCAATTAGGTAGAGTATAACGACGCGCAAGTTTGAGCCAAATTTTGTCAGAATCATACTGTCAGTAAATCTTGAAAAAATTTTTTCCAAGCAAATTTTTTTCCCGAAACCGTTTACCCAAAAAGAAATTCCACTCGGACTTTGAGCTTCATATTTCACAGCAGTGTACTAAATTTCAGTTCGATACGATCATAAGTTTTGGAGATATTAGGAAAAAACATGTCAAATTTCGAGGTTTTCTTCTTGATATCGTTGTTTTTTACGTTGATTCCGTAGATATACTCATTCAAAATTTTATTTTTCCAATATTTCCAAAAATACAGATCAGATCGAATTGAAATCCAGTAATTTATCGAAAAAAAATCTAGAAAAGCACTGCCGTGAAGGCAGCAGCTTCTGCGCGCATGTTCAAATTCGTTGCCGAAGCGGTCATCTACATTGAACATGCGCGCAAAAGCTGCTGCCTTCACGGCAGTGCTTTTCTGGATTTTTCTTCTGAGAGAATGAATTTGTTCCATAATTTTGACGAGCAGTTTATATTAGAGGATATTTGAAAAAGCTGAATTATAAAATATTGAAAACATTATTTCTAAAGCCTCACCAATAAACCGTTAGGTTTTTATCATTGTTGAGTTGTTGGTATGTCAATAAGCAGAACAAAAAGTCATAATTTCCAAAAGAATATTTATGCACATAGGTCATTTACTTTCAAATGACAAATGTGATGTCATATGCAATCAAATACTCTCAAAATTTGAGGAATATTCCATAATCTTGTCGAAATGTCATAAGGAATAACACTTCTAAATCGAATGTTCATCTGTTAATGATCAGGTTATAACAAATCAAACCTTAGTTTTCACTACTCTTCAAAACCGAGGACACACTTTCATTCCTTATTGCTCCTGTCTGTCAGTCACATTCATGTGGTAACATGTTAATTTGATAACAGATATTGGGTTGGAATGATGTTCAATGATCAATATTCTCATATTATAATTATTCACCATGAGAAGTTTGATGAGCACATAATAATAAGAATCAAGCTGGGTGTTCCTGTTGTTTCATAGAGTTCTGCACTCTAGTGTTTTTTTCTGGGTAAAACATAGAAAAAATCTTGGGGGAATGAGTAACTTAAGTTTATTGCAATAGAGAGTTTTTTTCATTACAACAGTGGAACAAAAAATTGAAGGAACTGTGATTAAAGATGTGACCTCTGAGTTACAACAAGTCCACAGAAGTAGCAGCAGGTACCCTTATCACTTTCTCATCTGAGCATTTCGATTCATTTAGATCCTGATCTTGTATATTCAGTCCTGTTATGATTCCAAAAAGACGCTTTAGCATGGACTTGGGTCTGCAACTTCATAGGAACTGTCAAAGCTCTGGAAACATCCTGTCACAATACATATCCGATCAATTCCTCTCTCTAGGCACTATCTAGGGCATTACAATTATTGCATTCAAGTATATCTTGTATGTAGACTCACTTCTCCTAATATCAAATGGAGCGGCCAAATAATACTCTATCTCGCTGTTGCCAGATGTCTCAGGAAAATGACATTCATAAGGAAGACTTCAGATTAGATTGTCAGTATTCAAAATTCAAAAAACTCTGATTGTTTATCCTCAGTCATTTCATTATATTCACAATCTTAAAAACAAAGAAATCATTAATAACATTGAAATTTTTTTTTGACATTTTACAGAATTGAAAACTATTTTTTAGTAATTGTTTTATGTATGCAATATGATTTAAGTATAATCAATAATGAATATTACAGTACAAATATTTCAGTATTATTAATCACCAGGTGAACAATTAAAAAATAAAATTTGAAGATTAAACTAAATCTCAATATATTATACAGTTAATGTAACAGTTTTTAGAATCTCACCTGAATCAATAATATCAAATCCATATTTATGATCTGACAAGAGCACATAAAATATTGGGTATTCAATAACTGTTTTATGTTTCAAGCATTCCCTCAGAGTATCACAGGGATCAACTTCATAAAATTTTGCTCCTGATTTATTTTCAGCTTTCAACAATACTTTTATTCCAGAATGTCCAGCCGATTCATAAAACCTCAATTGTCTCTTCAACACTTGATCCTGTGTTGACAAATATTTTCCAAATATGGAAGATAATCTCTGACCTTCAGATACTTTTGAATCAGAAAGTTTCAAGTTGTCTGCATTCAGAAAGTACCAATCAATATGCCAATATATTAAGTTTTGTTTTGTGTCAAAAATACTGGAATTGTCCATATTACGTTTGAACATGGGTGAGAAAAACTTCAATTTTATATTCCTGGAAGCAGCAGCAAGTTGTAATTTCCTGAAGTTCTGCAACATATGGAATTATAGAAAACACAATGAATTGAATTAATCATCAACTTACATGGCGCATTCTGTAATTTTTAAGCTTCCAAGCTTTGTGAAAATTTTCAGTCTTTCTTGTTATATCTTCTAACAGACGATAGTCACTTAACATAACAAGATTTGTACTTCTATTCTTAATTCTCAATGATACATATTTCGTTTTATCTCTTTCTCCAGTACATTCAGCTTCTGTTTTGTGGGTATCACTGCAACGTAGGCTGCATGTCTTACGTTCACAACCAGGGCAAACATATTTTGCATCATGAGAATTGCATATCTCACATATTCCCAGTCTGAAAATAAAAGTTCGGATTATTTCTTTAACGAACATTACTTCGATGTGTCATCAGAAAAAAACCTACGAAACAGAAAGAATAAAATCTACCGAACGATAAATAATAAATAAAGGAAACAGTAGTACCTAGATGTGCGAGATATTTTTTCCATTTCTTCGTTTGGCAAATTAGAGAAGCTATCCATCATTTCAATCGAAAATTCCACTTCACGAGTTCACTGCCCACAGAATACAAATATCACTGCCTTTGTGCATAGCACCAGAGACAACACGATAGCACAGAATACAAATATATGCATAGATGAAATAATATAATAAATTATTTGTCTATGGCGTAGATAGAGGTCTATGGGCTTTGTATCATAGAATAACAATATTTGGTATATATTTATATTTGTATTCTGTGGTTTGTGGCAGATGGCAGAGAGCACAGAAAACAGAGAGAGAGGAACTGCCTTTGAATAAAGTTCTTTCTTTCATTCTTTCACTACGTTAATAAGGCCACTTAGACAAGTTTTCAATTTTTACATTTATACAATGACATTAATTCAGAATTATACCAACTAGAGACTTCTTATTTATAGACACACAAACATACATGCGACTAGAGACAGGGACATGAAGGTTGGAATCGGCCAATCAGAGAGAACGCGGTATGGCGGTAATTTTGAATTTAACAACGTGAATGATGACTGTTCTATATGGTGTGTCTTTGGTTCCATAAAGTATTTTATCTCGAACAGGTATATTCTTAATTGATTTTGATGAAACCAAGACTGTGTATTTCTCTATTTTAGATGAAAACTGGATATTTTTGTAATAGTAGGTATGATGGAAAGTTAGTAACATGAAAGTCGGTCCCTTTTTACCCGCTTGTTCTAAGGAAAAATTTGATGAAGCGTTATTATTTTACCATAAATTCTGCAATTCTCGAAGTACGAACGGCAAATGGCCTTGAACAACTAGGTTGGACTAACACAGTGATGAAAAATTTATTTTGAAATAAAATTCTGTTTGTCAGGCCGTAAACACTCTGTAACTTATTTCGAAGGAGAAGACTAGACTAGAGTATTTACTGAATATCCCGTTTGAGCAAACTCAATATATAGGGCTAAATCCACCAAACAGTTTCGTAGATTTACAAATCTGAAATTATGGCGCTTTCCTAAATAATTAACCCCAAAAAAAAATTCTTCTGCGTACACAAAAATTGAAACTTGATAATTATAGTTGTGAATTTCAGTAAGAAGCTTTAGGGATTCAATATTTGTTGAGCAAGTTTAGGGACTTATATCAATAAAGGACGAGTTCCAGAATGGGTAAAATCTATCTGGAATGGGTGCAATTATGATTTATCATCCGCCTGAAGATTTGAATCATTTACGAGTTGGCCTCTTGGTGCACCAAGACTCTTTCTCTACAAATATCGAGGTTCACGCGTAGACCTACAGCCGATTGTAAACATAACAACTTGGAGAACAAACAATAACTTTTAGACTAAGAGTCTTCCTTTAAAAGTTGTAGAGCCAGAGGGGTTTGGAGCTCAAGTTACAATTCATGAATGTGAAATCCACCTGTAGTTTTCAAACAAGTAATAGATTTATTAGAAATAAATTATACATATCCGATGGAGTTGAAATACATATACTGTATAAAGATATTCGATCTTGATGAAAATTATAACTAATTATCAAGTTTCAATTTTATGGATACGGGGTTTTTTCAAATTTATCATTTAGAAAAACAACAATAGTAATTTCAGATTTGTATATCCCCGAAACTATTCAGCGGATTAAGCTCATTCACTCAACCGAAATATTCAATAGGTATCTATCACCTGAAAAGTTCAATTATCCCTTTTCTCCTTCGAAAGGTACAGTGTTTATGGCCTGACAGACATTAATTCAAAAAAAGATTTTTCATCAGTGTCCAACCTAGTCATTCAAGGCCATTTGCCGTTCGTAATTCCAAAATATCAGAATTTTTGTTGAAATGATAATATAATGCTCTGAATATATTGTTCCTCAGAACAAGCGCGTAAAAATAGAACCGACTTCATGTTACAAATTTTCCAATATACATAATATACTTATTACATAGGGCCGTATTTATATAGTTGCTCCTTGAGACTTCCTTACTGAAGGCCGCCTTGAATTCTCTTTTCTATGCAAACAAACTTCTATTTGTTTGCATAGAAAAGCAAATTCAAGGCGGCCTTTAGTAAGGAAGCCTCAAGGAGCAACTATAAATACGGCCCATAAATATCCAGTTTTTCGTCTTAAAGAAACACACATCAGTCTTGGTTTCACCAAAATCAATGAAAAATATCAATTCGAGATAAAATACTGTATGTAACCAAAGATACACCATATAGAACAGTCATCATTCACGTTGCGAAGTTCAAAATTACCGCCATGCCGCGTTCTCTCTGATTGGCCGATTTTAACCTTCATGTCCCTGTCTCTAGTCGCATGTCACAAACATTTACCTACACCACAAACTTAACACAACATCAATAGAGCAATTCCAGCTGACGTCACAACATGGCCGATGGGGGGACAGCCTGTCAAACGTTGAAAGTAAAACAACACAACCTCACTTTCCCGTTTTGTTTATGTTATGAAGTACAGCATTTTCAACAATTTCAGGATAAATTCACAAGTTAAAATGATTTATATTAATAGAATTGGTGGATTACTAGGCCAAGTTAGTGTGTCGTTGTGAAATTCAACATAAATACACCGAGAGACGAAGAAATACATTCGCTTTGTTTACATTGGCGAAGAGCGATTATTTGGAGATTTTAGTGATTTCACAAGTGAAATTTCGTGATAATGGAAATGATTAACTGATATTCAATCTCAGATGATAATCATTCAAAACGATATAAATGAAAATTGCAGTATTTATTCTTGTCTTTAAAAGCCTAGTGTATCAACATCAGAGATAGCATTCATTATAGGTATAACTATTGAAACTGAATCAGTAAAATGTTTGGCTCATTTATTCCTGAAAACAAACAGCAGAATGAAATCCAACAAATGTATGGAATGGAAAAAACATGGGTTCCAGAGAACTTCACAGTACTATTTCAAATAACGTTATATGTTGCAAATTATCAAATTACTACAATATTGGTCTGCAGTTGCTATGTCAGTGCTATCATAATATTCAAATATATATTTATTATACTACATATATGTTACAAATAAAATAATTCATATGAAATTTTTTCCTTGAACACCGATTTCGATTCATCCTCAAAAAATGCTTTACTACCCATATAAAATGTTTTTTATTATGCAGATGCAACGTTAAGGCTTTCATAATCTTTAATTGACAATTAGTTCAATTCGAAACATATTACAAACAACAAAATGTAGAAGTTCCATCCTTGGGTAGTAGAGCCACGTCGGAATGTGTTCGGTTGAGAACAGAGGAAGTTATCTGGTTCATTACTATTTAAAATACATACAATATTTTGGGAAATCTATCACATAACGAATTGCCTTGATTGGCTTTATACAACATATAGAGATGTGAGTGGTAAACAATCAGGATGGGTTTGTCCATCATAACGCCAGCTATCGTAGGTTGATATCATTCTTGAAATGTGTATAACAAACACCAAATATTCTTATCATGGTTATCTCATCATGATTTAACTAATTAAACAGAACAAATTGAATAGATAGTCTTAACATAATTCATTCACCAGTGTGGAAATGTCTCCAACTAACTCTACCATAGTTTGTTACTTTGTCAGAACAGTTTTTTCAATTTATGGCGAGAATATAGTATCATTGCCTTCTCTGGGATAGTTCACATAGTATTCTGTTTCTTACAATACCAGATAAAATTTAGGGGAATGGGTCAAAAATGCAAATATTCAAATATAAAGTCTACAGTACAATACATCTGAAACATCGGATTCTTTCGTCTCTCGGTGTATTTATGTTGTATTTCACAACGAAACAATAACTTGGCCTAGTTATTCACCAATTCCATTAATATAAATCATTTTAACTTGTGAATTTATCCTGAAATTCATAACATAAACAAAGCGGGAAAGTGAGGTTGTGTTGTTTTACTTTCAACGTTTGACAGGCTGTCCCCCCATCAGCTGATTCATCTCGATGAACCATAGATAGCTGGAATTGCTCTATTACCTCGCCGGGATTCGAACCCAGTACCTCCGAATTTACAAGCAGGCTATGAACACAGATCACAGATGGTCTGTGCTATGAACCCACTGCACCACCGTGGCAGTTAATAAAGTTCTTTATTCAAAGAGAACTGCGGATATCACAGAACAAATGTTTTTCTTTCGATCTTTTACTGTGCTTGGCCATTATCATGATGTAAAAAACATGGTGAAATAGTTGTTCACTTCTACAAGGACACTAAACCTACCTTTTGTGCGAGGGAGATTCGGGTATTTGGGTAATCGGAGATTCCTCCCTATTGGCTGACGACGATCACGTTATCGTCATCTGCCAATAGGGAAGAATATCCGATTACCCAAATACCCGAATCTCCTTGCACAAAAGGTAGCTAAAGGGGCTTTTATTAAAAGAAATGACTCGGCATGGTTCACTCACAATTGATTATGTATTAAAAGAACAAGGATTCCCGATTTCATGCTAAATTGATCAAACGAAAGTAAAGCCTAAAGAATAAATTTTAATCTTTAAGTGTGTTTCTCATTTACTTTTTATATTTATACCTGACACACCGATGGAAGAATTCATCTGTAAAGCAAAATCATATGGACGCTTGTTTCTAACATTCCTTGATATGTTATTTCTTCCATCCAGTTCAACTAGGAAATAAAAATCATGATGTCAAATGGTATTTTTCCAGATGTTCTTAAAGAATCACTGATCAAACCAATATTCAAGAAGGGTGAACCTAACGATCCTCATAGCTATAGACCCATCAGCCTCCTAACAACATTTTCCAAAATACTGGAACTAACAATCTGCACTCAACTAGTAGAATACCTTGTAAAAGAAAAGATCCTTTCACCCACACAACATGGTTATGTAAGAGGTAGATCAACTCAGACAGCAGTGTTTGAGTTCATTTCAGGAATCCTTAATGCCTTGGAGGATTCTAATATAACAGTGGGTCTAATGCTGGATCTATCAAAGGCATTCGATACTCTGTCCCACGACCTTATTCTCCATAAACTTTCTGCATATGGCATAAAAGGAAACGAGCTAGACTGGTTTCAATCATATTTAGCAAACCGCAGGCAGAGAGTGGTGATCTCTCAGAACGGAAAAACAACAGTTCCGGAAGAAGAACTCACAGAGCAGTTCCGCAGGGTAGCATATTGGGCGCCTACCAGCATTTCACTGTCTAACAGAACTGACTAAATCTTGTCGCTTCCTAGGCCTCACTATTGAGGAAACCCTTGATTGGGGAGAGCACATTTCCAACCTTTGCAATCAACTGAGTACCATCTGCTACACCTTGGGAGTCCTCAATAAATATCTGGACATAACCTCACTAAGAATAATATACCAGGCAGTGTTCGAATCGAAATTTAGGTATGGCATCATGTTCTTTGGTAGTTCATACAACCTACATAGAGTGCTGAAAATGCAGAAGAGAGCCTTCAGAATGATCTGGAGGATGAGGAGGACGGAATCATGCAGGGGAGTCTTCAGAAGAAATTTTCTTTTGACTGCTCCTGCTGTACACATCCAAGAATGCCTGATATTTACATTCAAGAACAAGCACTACTTCGAAGAGAAAACAGTAAGTAATTACAATACGAGGACAACTGCACTAAAATATCCAAGACACAGATTAAGCCTCACTGAAAAGGGACCTGAATACAGATGTATTCGTCATTACAATAAGATAGCTCACAAACTGAGAGGAGAATGGACTCTACAACAGTTCAAGAAATTCATCTTCAAACTCCTACTTGAAATCGAACCCTACAGTGTGGAAGACTTTATGGAACACAGACTATAAAGCAGAAAATGACCCTGTTTCACTTCAAGTGTTCAATGTCATGTGTACACTTTATCTGAAATAAAGCACATTATTTATTTATTTAATTAATATATTAATAATGAAATTATAATATATTTCTAGAAGTTGTAACAACACAAAAAAAATAAGAGATGGAAATAAAAAATATGGTAGGCCATATGTATGATTTCTATATAAATTCATAACCAAATGAAAAAAATATTAAACAAATTGTGTGGAGAAATAATATTCATATATCAGAAAGGGGAACATTTCTTGTATGTTAATTTGAAAAAAAAAACTAAATTGGACCAACATGTTTCATATAATGGCAAGCCAATTTCAAAATTCATAATTATTCATATTATTATTCTCCGACCATGCAGAATGAGTAGCTCCATCCATAAATGTCGCAACTCTATTAGTTGCCACTAGCCTATGATTTTCACCTCCGATAGTGTGTTTACATGCAGGACATTTACTCTGTTCCATCGCCCCACCACACTCTGTAATTACATATGGGTGCCCATTGGGACACATATACCAGTGACCTTTACTCAATCCCATAGCCTTTACAATCTGTTGTTTTTCTATTTCTGTGATATCAGACAGGGGTAAGTTCTTCCTAAGATCATTTAATTCTTGCTTTACAAAGTTATCTGCAGATTCATCATATTTAGCTAATACATTGATTTTTTCGTTTATTTTCATAATTTTTGTAACTATATTTTCCTCCTGATATGTTAATCTGTTCAATAACGGTACTACTTGAATCATTCGTTGTAACCTAGCAATTTCTCTTTGAATATCTTCAATTTCAGTAGTGGTTATATCGTCAACTTCTCTCAACAAGTTGTCCAAAATTAGATTGACTTGATTTTCCACAGTTGGCGCCAATGAAGATGTCAATTCCTGGATATCATTGAAATTCATGATATCAAAGACTTGCTTCATAAGTTGGTATTTTATCTCAATAGAATTCAATTCTATGAGATTGAAGAGTTGTCTTTTATTCTTCTTATTCACTATCTGCAAACGATTCAGTAAAATATTTTTTTTCTTGGTCAATGATTGCTGCAGCCCCAAATGAGCAGAGGAACTTGCTGAAACATAAATTGTAAGCTTAAAAAAATGGGCAAATATAACAATAATGATTTTTGAACAATTTTTCCCATAAAAACCATTAGGTCTGACTTAAGCGCATGTTCTAGGGAACAAAGTTCTATCATTTCAACAAATATCGGTCGTTTTCCATTTTTTGCCCAAAATGTTCGATTACAGTGGACCCACTGCTGCATAATTTAAGGCCAACTTTAATTTTGTCCAACCACAATTACTTGATGAGCCAAGCGACTAGCACATTCAAATGCTACAGTTCAGTTTTCAATGAACATAATCGGCCAAATGGTACGGGGATATATTAATACCTCGATAACTCAAATAATCTGATCTGATTGGACGTGTCAATGCAAAATTTCGTGAGGATCGCAAGAATTATTCTACAGAAACGCACTTGTCTGATTCTGCTGAAATCCAACCTCTAATTTTCAACCAAATATCCCACATTTTTATTTCATTCTCTCTGTTTACCCACACTGTTACAATAGTTTCATTAAAAAATTTGAATAAGGTGGATGCCCAATTTTTTCTGCATGTGTTACTTTATTCCTTCCTTATTCATACTCCACTTGTGAATGATGAAAAATTAAATAGGGAGAGATATCCTGGTTCAATTTCCAGGTGGGATTTGTCAATTGATCAATATTTTATTGTATTGCTGGAACCCCTCAGAAGCTAATGCTTGTGCGAGTTAGGATACCGGGTGTGTTCTGTGAAGACTTTGTTACTAATTCCTTGCGCCACGTTAGGAACAGCACTGTTAATTGTTCACCCAACAGCAAATGGTTGGACGATACCCTGAAAAGTTATTTCCCGGCCAAGGGCTTGAACCACTGATCTTACAATCATGAGGCATGAGCTCTAACCACTGAGCTACCGCCGCCGTTTTCTATAAAGTTTAAAAATGAAACTTTGATTTCCTCAATAACTCTAGATCTCATCGTATGAAATACTACTAGAGATGAAATTTTGCCTGCACAATTTCTCGAATGCAGGCTCAAGACATGGACCTAATTGGGAATTATTTTTTATCCCTTGTCACCACACTAACTATGGCCTGCAGGAGTCAGTAACTCGGATGGTTATGTCTGTAAATTCCCTGTCTAGAAGCGTCGACTTTTTTGGATCATCATTGCCAAAGTTAAAAATAAAATTGCGATATCACATGAATCGGACTGATTTTTTGGTTTAAACAAATTTTTTTGGTTTTGGTTACTTTCGACATTGGTAGTGTTGGTGGATCATATGAGTTGGGGTACATCTACATGCCTGGTTTATTAGTTTCTAGTTTTGCATATTGTATTTTTAGAGTTGTATAGCTAGTTTGTGATGTTTTTTTTTCCTAAGAAAGGGAGTAAAGTTGTTTACATTGACGAATAAATGAATAACTAAACATGAAAGTTTATTGCTTGCCAATTTCGCAATTGGCATTTGTGTCAGGCAAGTGATTTTGGAAAAAATTTTATGAGCGAAATTGCCGAAAAGCAACATACTTGAATAACACAAGTGAAATTTTACCTGCCCAAATTTCATCTTGACGGTATTCAACATAAATATTTCACGATAAAATATGTCTCACAGTAATACGGTCACATTCATATTATTTTAGAAAGTGTCAATACCTGGATGGGTGACCACTGTGGCTTTTTTCAAAATTAATTTTCCTTACTTGGATAGCGATATACAGGGTGAGTCTTTGACCTTGCAGAATATTTTAACAGAAGATTGTTGAAGCTGAAAGAAACACATTTGTCCTCTACCATTTTTTCCGATTCGGCCTAGATAAAAAGATATAGGCATTATAAATTTTCATAATAGGCTAGCCGCCCCTGGAAACCTGAACACTGAAGTTTTTCCAAGCCTAAGATATACCATTCAAATCTTGGAAATAAGCAACTCTGTTATGAAAACAAGCGTCAACTTACTTTTTACATTCCAGTTGGTGAAAAAAGTTGTATTTATAGTACAATAAACAAGTTAGGTGTTCCAAATTTCGTGGACGATAAAAGTTGAATATTCTTCTCTTGGTTTCATTTTCGATAATGAGGAATTCATCTAGCTATCACTCATATTAGCTTTGAGATTCATCTTCAATTTGTAATTATTAATTTTCTTTGTTTATTTCATTTTCTCCAAGAATTATCAGATTCAGACATAACCCATTCAAACTTTCATTTTCATAAATAAATAACACAGATATACCTAATTTATCTATGAACGTACAAACGTTGCCAAATTGACGAACAGAAAGAAAGAACTCTTCCAAATCAAACAACACACAATATGCTAATTCTATGTATACACTCGTATAGTCTATGATTCTGAACTGAACTATAAATCTATGATTCCATTCTCAAGTTTTAGACGTGGCAACGCGAAAATATTTAATTCTGTGAATTTTTTGAACAGAGTTGCAATCAGCCAAAGTACCCAATTCTCGGAATTTCGCAGATATTTTTAATTTTTGAATTTCATATTACTCGAAAACGGCGCATCATACGAAAAAAAATAGGGAATACTTTTACTTTCCAAAATGGCCAAAAATTCGTTGAATAGCATTCGAATTATTTTTAAAAGTTGGATTCTTTGAATTTCTGGTATTTTTATGAAATGTTATGGTCATATTAAAGAAACTGGAGGATGTGGATGAAATTTTGTAATCCAGGAACATTCATCGTATCAATAAAAAACTATGTTCCAAAAATCATCTCATTCGGTGAGATCGTTCGCGAGATATAATAGAAAATTAAATTTTTTTATGGATTTTCAACAGTCTGTATCTTACGAACCAAGCCGAATCGGAAAAAATGGTAAGGGAAAAAAGTGTTTCTTTTGGCTTCAGGAATCTTCTGTTAAAATATTTTGCAAGGTCAAAGACTCACCCTGTATATCCATTCAACTGCTAGGTTTCAACACAATTAGATTGGTAATTTTCGAAATACAGAGAAAATAAGATTTAAAATCAACAACTTGAAATCTTGAAACAACAGCGAAAAGTGTCGAGATGTAAGCACATAACGATTTTAAAAATTAAATACTGAATTATTTTTGAATAATATTAAAACCGAAATAACTCACATGGAAACAATAAGTCCTGAATTTTGGAAGATAATTCCAAACGTTTTTCATTAATTTTATCTGTAGTTCCAATTTCTAATTTCTTCGCCCACGAAATATTTTCTACTGATATTTTAACGTAATCACTGTATCGTTCAGTGGTGAATATATTGGTCTTGCATTTAGGACATAGTTTGAAGCCAATTTGTGTTATATTATCATATTTTTCCTCCAGCCATTGCTTCATGCCAGAACTTTCCAGTACATGTCCACAATCATTCAATAAAACAAACCGGGCATCTTCCTCATCTTCTGTTCCGAAGAATAATTCTTCCACTTCAGCTTTATTACATATTCTACACAGTGGCGGACAGGGATCATTACAGAAGCCAATGCAAGGATGGCCACATTCAAGGATTTTCTCACATGCCCACTCACAAGGAGGAACATTGCAAACTTCACCACATTTTTTACTGCATGTCTGGTGTTTACACTTCCTTTTGCACTGTTCCTTACATTTGGTGCAAAGATCACCACACCGCTTCTTGCAAACACTATGTTTACACTTAAAAGAACATTGGCGGGAACAAGGTTTACACGCTTCCCGACAAAAACCATTGCATTCGTGGTTGCAGACTAATATTTTACTGCATTTCTTTGCACATCTTTTGTGGATCCGTCCTTGGTAACAAGATCCGCAGGAACCTGTACACAAATGTTCATCTTCTGGGCTACAATTCAATATGGCTGTACATGGTTCAGTACAATAAGATTCCAAAGCTTCAACTGATGATTCACCTATAAACCAGATAGTGTTCATTAATAATAAGCACTACCTAAGTTTCTTAAAAAAAAAATAAAAAGCACTGCCGCGAAGGCAGCAACTTTTGCGCGCATGTTCAATGTAGATGACCGCTTCAGCAACGAATTTGAACATGCACGCAAAAGCTGCTGCCTTCACGGCAGTGCTTTTTGAAATTTTTTACTGATAAATTACTGGATTTCAATTCAATCAAATCTGTATTTTTGGAAATATTGGAGAAACAAAATTTTGAATGGGTATATCTACGGAATCATTGGGCGGATTTTACCCATTCACGAATTCGACCTTCGTAATTAAGCCCCAAACCTACTCTACAAATATCGAGTTTCTAAGTCGTTTCTTCCGGAAGTTATTGTGTTTACGGTCAGCCTAACGGCCGACTGCGTAAACACAATAACTTCCGAAAGAAACAACTTAGAAACTCGATATTTGTAGAGAAGGTTTGGACCTTAATTACGAAGGCCGAATTCGTGAATGGGTAAAATCCACCCAATGATTCCGTAGATATACCCAATCAAAATTTTATTTTTCCAATATTTCCAAAAATACAGATCAGATCGAATTGAAATACAGTACTTCATCGAAAATAACAGTTCGAAGTTTCATACCGAATTTAATGAGGATGATATGATGAGAAAATCATAAAAATTTTTTTTTTCAAATTGTTCTAATAACATGATTATCACGAAATTTTGCATAAAGTTGTCTTTCAGCATCTTAAAACTAGCTGTGAAGTTTAATCAGTACTGAATCAGTATTTCTCGAGTTATACCGAAAAAATCCACGATATCGAGAAGAAAACCTCGAAATTAGACATATTTTTTCCCGATATCTCCAAAACTTATGATCGTATCGAACTGAAATTTGGTACACTGCTGTGAAATTAGAAGGTCAAAGCGTGAGTATAATTTTTCTTGGATATGATGAATGGTTTCCGGAAAAAAAATTTTTTTGGAAAAAAATTTAGAAAAAATTTTTTTTTTAAATTACTGACAATATGATCCTGACGAAATTTGGCTCAAAGTTGCGCGTCATTGTACTTCACCTAACTGCCAAGTTTGAATCCAATCGCTCAGGTAGTTTCTGAAGTAAAAAATAAATAACTTCAAAACTTCAAGTGCCTATAACTCCGAAACTATTCGACCGATTTGGCCCATTAACGAACTTAACCGCGGCATTCTGATGCGCAACCTATCCTGAAAGTTTCAAGTTGCTAGTCGATTGAGACCATTTTCGGCTCAATCATCCAAAATTACAGACATTTGGACAAAACGATAGCACGCTGTTTCCCTAGAACATGCGCGCAAAAACCTATGACCTCAAAGAAAATAAAAATAAATAATCCTAAAAAATCAAGGCATTTATTTATCTTTATCAGGGTAGTTATGCAGCGGTTAAGTTATGACCATCAGAATGCGGTTGGCCGTTAGGCCGACTGTAAACACAATAACTTCTGGAAGAAACTGCTTAGAAACTCGATGTTTGTAGACAAGGTTTGGGGCTTAATTACGATGGTCGAATTTGTGAATGGGTGAAATCCGCCAAATTATTCCTTAGATTTACCCATTCAAAATGTTATTTTCCCAATATTTCCAAAAATACAGATTACAGTTACAGTACTTTATCGAAAAAATCCTAGAAAAGCACTGCCGTGAAGGCAGCAGCTTTTTGCATGTTCAAATTCGTTACCAAAGCGGTCCTCTCCATTGAACATACGCGCAAAAGCTGCTGCCTTCACGGCACTACTTTTCTAGGTTTTTCTTCTATTTTTTCTGATGCCCTCCAAAACCATGAGTAATTCGAATAAAATCAATTGCGCCAGGTATGAAAATCGTGACACTTCATCGATTCTCATCATAATGTTTACCTTTGGTATTGTACAATGTTTCAACAAAACATGGCACTTTCTTCACAATATGTCCACATTTTGCTTGGATAGCTACTTCAACTATTTCTTTGCACTCATAGGAGTTACAATCCACATTACATATTCCTCCACATATATGGCCACAATCCTTAACTCTGGGACATTTTTTGTTACAATATCTTCTATCAGCCTTTACAATACATAGCATTTTAAGAATGTGTTTGCAATCAGGTATTTGCTTATCCACCTGCAAAATAATCAAACACTTATTACTATCATAATAATGGGGATACATTACTGAATATTCTTCTCGGTAATTGTCTAGGAGATCGCATAACGCTCTAAATTTCATGAAAAAATCAGTACTTACTAATTTTAGTATGAAAATCACAAATCCGAAGTCAAAAAAGGTCGCTCGCTTCTAGTTTTTCCAAAAAAAATTCATAAACTTCTTCGAGGTCACTGAACTTTTCTCGCTGAATTTCGCTATTACACTCTATCAGGAACCATTCCCTTGATAGCTATTGATTATAAAAGCATCAATATAAAGATTTCAAGCAATTTTCGTTACAAAAATTACCAGGAATTGTTAAAATAAATTGATATCCTCATTATTTACAATTTGTCAGTCAATTTCCTGAATCTATTATGCCGGGGAAATTTTGAAGGATATTCATTTTCAAAATTGGTTTTTAGTCAATATAAGTTGTTAAAGTATAGTTTTCTTTAAGTATTATATTCCAAATTTCCATTTCCGAGTTCAGGTTATTCTTGCTTGGTTCGAAATACTAAATTCTAGCGGTCGCCCTGCCATGGGTGAACACATTCGCGTTAGTCACAGGTGGTTTAATAACTAAAAAAAATGTTTAGTTCAGAAGATATTGAGTACTTGGTTAGGTTAGGTTAGTTTAGTTTAGGACAGTGCCAGTTCGAATCTGAAGAGTAAATTAATTAACTCTTCTGATTCCAACAGGCACTGTTCTAAACTAAACTAACCTAACCTAACCAAGTACAATAACCTTATTTGTGCTCCACTGTGCTTTCACCCATGGCGGGGCGACCGCTAGAATCTTGTGTTCCAAATTTCCCAACTTCTCTCCATAACCCAAACTTTCCTCTTTTCCATTCTCCTTTCCTGGCAGAGTTGGTCCACACCTCCTCGTTATCTTTGCTGAATAACTTTTCTAACCATCTCATAAATTGTACATAATATAATAAAACAATTGCATGATGGAATGTGTTGGAACAAGTTCACTGTTCACTAAGTTGGGCCAAGGGAATTTTTCCTATTCAGTCTAATCGGGAATGTTTTTAGATCCGGCAACACTGTAAAGTAGTAGACTGAAGTTGCTGGCAGATGTCGTTCTTCCGAACTTCAAAACCATCATGGCCGAATATATGCCGAAAATAAACAATGAGCAAATGAATGTAATTTCACAATTCCTGGCAATTTTTGTAGTGAAAATTGCTTTAAATCTTTATATTGATGCTTTTATAATCAATAGCTATCAAGGGAATGGTTCCTGATAGAGTGTAATAGCGAAATTCAGCGAGAAAAGTTCAGTGACCTCGAAGAAGTTTATGAATTTTTTTTGGAAAAACTAGAAGCGAGCGACCTTTTTTGACTTCGGATTTGTGATTTTCATACTAAAATTAGTAAGTACTGATTTTTTCATGAAATTTAGAGCGTTATGCGATCTCCTAGACAATTACCTTCTTCTCTCTTTTGATTCAATCCTAGATGAGGAAAGACAAGAACTGAGAGTGAAAAACAATTCACAATATCAGAATAAGTGCAAACTTAAATCTACAAATAAATATTCATAAAGGAAAGCTCTCTAGATACACTACATCAAAGTTAGATAAGATCCGTACAGAATTTACAGTGATAATATGAGTAGAGCTTTTATTTCCTGTTAAAATATATTCTGTTTGAACCCGTTCCATAATAACAAATTTCATTTCACTTAGATTCACTCATCCATTTCTCAAAAATCCTGTATAATGATGAGCGTGAACTCAGAAATACTACTCACCTTCAGTGTACAAATTGAGCATGTTTCTTTACAAGTATTTTTACATTTGTGGCCACAACCCAACATTCTTTTACATGGTTTTTCACATATTATTTCATCTACATTTTGGCTGCATGGTACATCATAATAGTGAGGACAAACACTTCTGGGTTTTCTGACAATTATTTTACAGGGGTCGCATTTTTCATGGCATAATCTTGAACATTTATGGACGTCATTCTCTAGATTTGTACATCCATCCTTGAATCTATCACAAGGTTTTGGACACTTATACTGAAAATTTAAATTATGTGGTTTTATAGTTTTAATATATATAGTCATTGTTAACATGATGAATGAAAATAATATTATATATTGGTAAAAGCATTGTATATATATATACAGAGTGTAACAGCCAAATGGAATAAATTCGATAACAAATAAATGAGGGCGTATTGGGAAAAACACTCGGACACGTCGATTAGTAATTTTAAATGCGCATATTTTTCAAGAAAATAATATTATATAGGGTGTTCCATGTGACCGTGGCCAATACCAATTTTCTTATTTCAAATGCAACCCCCTGTATATTATTTATTTTTTGGATTCTTCAGAGAACTCTAGACACAATTCATGCACAATGTCCTATACCTATCTTTAACTATTTCGGAAATATTAAGTGTTTTCAGATTTAGTGCAAAAATCAACGTTTTAAATAAAAATTATTTTATTTCACAAATTCGGTACATTACACTTAAAACCTAATAGGTAATACTGAATATTTCTTAATAATTAAAAAAACTGAAAAAAACTTTAATGTCAATGTAGGAAATGTTCAAAATGCTCGCCGCGAACGTCTTGGCAACATGCTAATCTGGTGTAGAATTGTCTTCTAACGTTACTCAACATTTCTGAAAACACTTGATATTTCCGAAAAAGTTGAAGATGGGTATAGGACATTGTACATGAATTATGTCTAGAATTTTCTGAAGAATCCAAAAAATAAATAATATACAGGGGGTTACATTTGAAATAAGAAAGTTGGTATTGGCCATGGTCGCATGGAACACCCTATATAATTTTATTTTCTTGAGAACTATGCGCATTTAAAATTACAAATCGACGTGTCCGAGCGTTTTTCCTAACACCCCCTCATTTATTCATTATCGAATTTATTCCATTTGGCTGTTACACTCTGTATATATATATATATATTGTATTATACAATGGTAAAAGTGCAAGAAGGGTTCAGAGAATCGACGATCACCTTTACTCTTAAGATTGAATAATATGAATTCAGAGTACCTGTTTAGACTGAAGAAACTGAAGATTTGTTTGAGAAAACACAGATGTCAAAGATACCTTGCAAAAGGATCTCTACATACTAGATAAGTTACATACTTTTTGATATCTGAAATTACTTTTCAAAAAATGAACTTATATATTATTATAGATATTACATATCTTTAAGTTTCTTTTGAAACAAAGATAAAATACTGTTCAAGTTTATTATTATTCAAGTATATTACATGAAGTAATGTATTCATATTCTTAATTAGTTTAGGAAATTGGGGAATAATATCTGCTAAATTTCTTCGACACCAGAATAAGAGATAATTGAAGGACATCATAAAGGCATTGTATAAACAAGTAATAATAAATGCAACCAACTCTTAGCACAAAACATTCAAAATAACTGTAGTGAAATAATCCTCACAATGGAAATCAGGAAAAAAGGGGGAAGAAGAGAAATCGTACGAATATATTTCGCTTAGCTCTCATAAATCATTTTATCTATTTATTCGTTTCTATCAACGAAGATTGTCTACACTTCGACAGACCGGCGCCTCAGAATCCACCATCTATTCAGCGTATTCCTCCAGAAAGTCACCGAGCCATCAAGTACTCTGAGTACCTAACACTACCCTGTTGTACAACATGAAGAATTGTAAGCCTCTTTCAACAAAAAGAATTTTTGCCTTTGCAATTCAATGTTGAGAACAAAATAAACCATGTGAATCCCTTATATAGTTTACACACTAATTCATTTACACACTTCAAAACGAAATTGAATTCTGAATAAAAAGATATATGCATTTTTAAGTAACAAGATACTAGATATAAGGTATCTTGCATGTATCACGAATTATCATATTTTCATATTTTTCCCAATCTATATCAATAAAAATCAAAATGTATGCTATTACTATAATAATAATTCGGTCAAAACGGGTCACTCGTTATTGCAAGATTCGATGCAGCCGACGCTTGCTAGAGAGAAATGTACACGAGAAGAGAGAGAGATTGGATATATTCCCGTACGTCAGGGAAGGCGCTAAGTTTCTTGCGTTTGAATAACCAATATGTGGAGCCAAAGTTAAAAGATAGTTTTCTCGTTGAAAATTGATATTTTTGACGACGCTTAAAGTTTTTCAGTAGTCTTAAGGATAGAATATTCGATTTAAAAGATAAAAAAAAATCATTCAAGAGACCTCTTGCAAAGTAAAGTACTAGTAACTTATTGATCTTCAAGAACATTTAATAATTTCTCACCTTTATGTGATCTGGATCTTTGAAAATATGACATTTTAAAGAGCAAGCATGACCACAATCAAGCCTAGCATCACAAGGTACTTCACATTTGTATTGGTTGCTTTTAATATAGCAAGGTTTCCTGGCATCGTGACCACAAGGAAGGGTCACCTCTACTTCTGTTGAACATTCGTAGTCTGAAGGATCCATGTGACATTGCATAACTGCCTTATGGCCACAGTCCAAGATTTCAGTTTTTGGATAATCACAAAGGTCACATTCGTCCCCACAAAACTTCCGACATATATGCGTTGGATCTGAATCGCAAAGTAGCCTAAAAGCAGATATCATCAATATCACTATTCTAGTACCATCAGACATGGATTGAAATAAAGGATTACTGCATCGAGTCAATATATTAGCATTACCTGCAATATATAAAATTCTCATCTTCAAAGTTAGCCACCCCATATTATGGACAATTCTTTTAATTTTGACATAACTCACGGTTTTACATCATATCAATCTATTTTATTGGTTTTGTGTACATTTTCTAGGGAACAGCGTGCTGTCGTTTTTGCCCAAATGTCTATAATTTTAACACAAGATTGGTCTCAAACGACTGGTTTGGACTCATTGATGTAGAATCCAATGTCAAAATCGATTCTAGCCGGACGAGAACACGATAACTATCGAACTAAATTAGCTAGCAACTTGAAACTTGCGGGATAGGTAGCGCATAGAAATGCAACAGTTGAGTTCGTTAATGGCCCAAATCGGTCAAGCAGTTTTGGAGTGTAATATTCATTTGAATTTTAGGGATATTTCCACAATATCCCAGGAAATACGTATGTGATCTGATTGAAACTTAGTAATTACGTGTAAAGTACTGACTCTTGCCAAACTTTTGTTGAGATCGTGTCGTTAGTAAATTTGAAAACAAACTATTTTCGGTAATATTCCAAATTTTTGTTGAAAACAATTTCTTTCCCGAAATTCTGCACCGACCTTGAAGTCGATATTCTTCAACAGTGTACCAAATTTTTAGTTGGATCCCATTCTAAATCTCGGAGATGTTGCGAAAAAAATGTGTCACATTTCGTGGTTTTTCCTCAGAATTTGAACATTCCCACAAAATCTTAGGACTGAGTTCACATCAGTGCTTTTGTATAATATTTTAATTGAATACCAGTAACCAGACATTATTATTTGAATCTTCACTCACCTATTGCACTTCTCTGTACAAACATAATTTTCATGATCTCTATCTAAAACGTGGCAGAACATTTTACATTTGTGACCACAAGCCAGGTAGAAATCGCAAACCTTGTCGCAGCCACCTTCTGGTACTGAAGAGAAATCATCTGCAGTGGACACCAGGGTTATTTTACCATGGTTCCGACATACCAAACAAAGACTCGGTCCGATTGCATCTTGATCATTAAGTGATTCTTTAATTTTAACCCAAAGCTGAAATTATTCAAGAAGGTGGTATAGATTATCTTAGGCTAAAATCATCTAACAATAGTATCTCAAGTACACTATTCATACAGACAAAATTTAAATGTGCACTTTTTTTATTCAACATGAATGAGGTAGAATCATCAAAACATTCCACCCTAATGTGGTTCTCTTATGTACAGGGTGTAAATGAATGGTTGCGAAAAAATTGAGAGGTGATTCCTTGTAGAAAACAGGGTGGGATTTCGTATTAATTTTTTTTTTCTCAAGCAGCCCCTGCTTAGATACAGCCTCATGAAGATGTCACCAGAAAAGCTATCTAAATTGTTTTCTTCAGAACCAAACATCCCACAAATATGAAACGGAGCAGACATTTCAGGCGAGCCACCAGACACTCAATAATTCATAATGTTGCTGTATGATATCAAGGGGTATAAAAATGAACCCTAAAATTAATTCTGCACGATACTTTTGTCTCATCGATACCTACTATCCAAAAATAAATTTCAGATAGCTTCATTAAATTCTGAACAAAAAAGGTATATCGAGATTTTTTGCTAGAATTTACCGTTTTCCAGAAAACAAAATTTATTAACACAGCATGACTCTTATGGCTGGAAATTATTTTTGAAGCAGTGAGCAAACTTCATGTTGAATTTCGGGGTCGATTATATTCATACCCTTCAGAATCAACACTATAAAAATATAGGAATTGGTCTAATGGAGAAGAAAGAGCTTCAGTGATAATAAATCAACATAATTACAAGGACGAATATCTGTCGATAAATCAATAAATATTCCCCCTTGATCAGACCTAATCATCCAATCAACCAAAACATCTACACCGAAGAAGCGGATCCAAGGAGAATGAATCAGCTGTTTCACAGTTGTTACTGATCGTCAGGTCAACTTATCTTGGATAAAACCGCAGAGAGAATCTCGATACTTGTCACCTTTGAGATGAACCGCTGCAGTTTAACAACGTACCCGAGTACAAAATACTTTGATCGATGTGCCCGACGTTCATCCTTTAGTCGTATCAGGTCGCTCTATCTGCGATACTGCAGATGGAAACGCTCGGTTCATGAGGATTCCCACAAGATGAAAATGACCAACATCCAACAAAGATAGGAATTGGTCTGATGGAGAGAAAAGAGCTCCAGTAAACTATAAAAAATCTTTATGGGTTCCTCCTTGCTCGCCTAAAATGTCTTTTAAGTTTCCTTTTTGTGAGATATTTGGTTCTGAGAAAAAATACAAAAATTGCTTTACTGGCGACATCTTCAGGAGGCTGTTTTTATGAAAAGTAATACATAGCATCTTTTTGAAGAAAAGTGAGAGTTGAAACATCTTGAAGTTTCAACCTTTTGCATACATATTTGTCAGCGCAACTTCCATAGTCAAGGAAATAATCTTTCAGGACCATGCCACCACAATGGTCATTTTTTTTAATCTATATCTTGGTTTTACTGTTTTATATAATTTGGCTTTGATCAAGTCTTAACACAAAATATCAGCACAGATCAACCAGATAAACCACTCGCGTCATTTCCTAAGGAAATCTATATCAACGCAGATATGACCCTGAATCGAGCTAATCAGAATTTTAGTAGGCGTTTGGGGTGCTTTTGGGGCCAATCAGATTGCAGGAATAGGATTACGTCACTCTCGCCGTTTTCGGATTCGCTTGAAGAGGTTATAAACAAGTAAACAACCTGAAATGAATTTTTCATCCTATTAATTGATGAATAATTTCGTATCTGTTCCATTTAAGAATATAATTCAAACAGTTTTTTACAACCAAATCAATTGTTTAGTCATCTTTGAGGTTCTATTTTATGATGACAGTCCTCATTAAATGTTCTAATTATACAACAAGAAATGGAATCGAACTTAGGTGGACTCATTCATAATGTTCATTTTATATAATATAAAGGAATCGCAACTGAAGTAAAAGCATTACAACCTCCATTATTCAATTAAAACGATGTCTAATAAAATTGTATATGATTGCCCAAACACTAGGATTGGAATCGAACAAAGTTGGTCTAATCATAATTTGATTTTATATTGAAATTAATCTCATTTGATGTGAAACTACAAAGATTCTCTGATTAAGGTAAACGGGTTTTCCATAACATTTTTCCAAAATTTTCATTTACTCCAACAGAGTTCTTCTACAGGAGTTTGAGGTGTGAGGTGTGACAATACACTCGCTTTGGTGTTGGAAATTTGCTTTTCAATTGGTTTCATCGAAAACTCATAGTCTCATTTTGATTTTGTGATTCCTGAATCCCCACAAATCCGCGTTTACATTTCGATTTTAGATATTCCAAAATTAAGTATTCAATTTGACAGCTGTTTCGAGGAAGAAGAAAGTGTGGTTATGTCTGTTATATTTCTCAAGGTCGGAGAAACGCGATTCCCGCAAACGTTGAAGTGGTTTGTCTTGTTGGTCTGTGATATCAGATTCATTCATAATTATACAATTGAGTATCATTATTGATAAACAGTTCAAAGAAGTACCTAATGGAAACATTATGGCATTCTTATCAGTTCTATTGAACTACAAATACTTTAACCCAAGTAATTTTTATGGAATGATTGATTTTGACAAGATAATATAGAAAAAAATCCAGATATAATACTGACCTTCGATTTATCACATAAAAGAGACATATTACCCATAATGTATAAACCATTTCGAGCACGGGATAAGGCAACACATACTCTGTTTTCTATCGACAAGAAACCAATTTTGTTCTCATTGTTGTTTCTGACAAGGGAAAGCAATATTATATCACTTTCTTCACCTTGGTAATTATCAAGTACAGAGACCCTAACATTTATGAGAAGATCGGTTGTCCTCTTTAATTTTTGTATTTCATACATTTGTCCTAAATATGCTGCAAGAATCGTTATTTGACGAGAATTATATCCATTTAGTATCAGATACCTGGCCAATTGAATCAAGAACTTTGCCTCGTGTACATTCTTCTTCGATTTTCCTGAATTTGAATCTTCAGGAAACTTATGATCAATAAAATACAAACAATTTTCAACTCCCTTTATCAGAGGTCTATCCATGACTGATTCATGATCTTTCAAATTCGGGTATATTGTAGGTTTGATCAACGAAGAAATTTCTGGTCTCATTCTGTGTTGAATATCAAGTGTAAAACATTGAACTTCATTCAGGACCATTCTTTCAAATAAACTGATCCCTAATTTATAATCTTTTTCTATTGTATAATTAGCAGTATTAGGCCGTAGTTGTTTGTGGTCGCCTATCAAAATCAGTTGTTGACAACTTTTGGTTAGAGCAGAAACAACATGTGCTTCTAAAACTTCAGCAGCCTCTTCCACTATAACAATTGGACTGTTCAGTAGCTGCAAGGTGGAATGGAGTCGTGCAGCACTTGTAGTAGTCATTCCAATAACTTTCATAGTTTTCAGAGTTTCAACATCATCCAATTCATTCAATTCATTATAAATCTCATACGCTTTTCTATAATCCGAATTATATTTATCGTATTTCAAAAGAAAGTTCTGTTTATACAGGTTTATCCAATAGAAATACAAATTCCATCGTTCATTTGGAGGGATATATCTCATCCTTGCAACATCAACCACCGGAGGAACTTCAGTGATTTTACGAGGTGCTGAGGCCAATTTCATCTAAAATAATATAATTAATCTATTTAATGAATCATGACATTTGGTTGGCACGAATTTTTTCCACAGTAATGTAAATTCGCAAAAATATGAAAGATTAAGCAAATCAATAGGAGTATTTTTGCTGGAATATACAGGGTGTTCTACAAGCTCTATGACAAACTTTGACAGATGGTAGCTGTGCTTATTCTGAACATTTTTTTTCCTATGAACATATATCCGATTCGTTTTTGTTAAGAATATACAAGCATTTGAAAAATTATATTTTCATGTTCAAATCATAATTATAAATGGAAATTTTGATACTATAAAAATTGTTCAAAATGTTCACCTTCGGCTTGAATGCAAGCTTCACATCGACGAACTACAGATGCCGATACTCGGCGGATCAGATTTGGGTCGTTTCGTATTTGATTTGCTGCATCTTGAATTCTATCAAGTAATTGTTGATGAAATTCGATTTCAACATGATAAACAAGCTGCTTCATATGTCCCCATAATTAAAAATCTAAGGGATTTAGATCAGGCTAACGAGGTGGCCATTGTATTGGCCCTCCTTGACCTAGCCATTTATTCGGGAAATGTTCATTCAGCCAACTGACTACTTGTCTCCCTCTATGTGACGGTGCACCATGGTGCGGATACCACATATCTCCTACAATGTTTAGCTCTAAGTCATCAATGAAGTCAAAAAGGTTGTGCTCCAAAAAACGAATAATTAAAATAACGTCAATTACCATATCAACCGATATTTTATGTCGGTCTACTAGATCAAAACATGGAAATAATTTTTTTCGAATGCTTCTTACTTCGAAACTAGAACGAATCAGACCTATGTTCATAGGAAAAAAAATGTTCAGAATAAGCACAGCTACCATCTGTCAAAGTTTGTCATAGAGCTTGTAGAACACCCTGTATAACACTGCGACACAATTATTACAGGACAAGTTATCAACCATGAGAAGGAGGTCCTGAGTGAAGTCTTCAACATACTTCATGATAAATAATTCGATTATTGTTAACAGGAGACGCTTAACATCATCATGCTATTCATTTTACACGCACTTTTATCATTTCCTATGTGATATCATATATAACCGATTTTTGGTATTTTATATCTATTGATATATTATTTTATTTTAAATTTTGACAATTTCCTTCGGACTTCAACGGATATTACTGTAATGTAATACATATTAGATTGAATGTTGAAACTGATATAAATATTTTAACATTCAAGTAGACCCCTTATCAAAGTTTTGAGATTCCCATAAATCTCGATAATCCCATAAATTGCCACAGTATAGAAGAGAGCATGATTAGCCCAATCAGTGTCTCAGTCTAACTAAATCTAGACGAATGTTCTTACACATGGTTCTGATTGACTTTGTTCATAAAGAATATTGGTATGGTAATGCACCAAAGATCTTATTGGTCCCAGTGTAGGACTGCATCCAGCGGTGGGATTCCGAACTCACGATTGCAAATGAATCGTGTCATGTTGACTATTTTGATGATTCCAACCGTTCAAGTAAAGATTAACTCTTCAATATCTTCATGCTCTCTTTAATATTTACGTACAAGAAGATGGTATGTGCGTTGCAGAAAGCCTAGATTCTCACGAATCGTGATCTTCGATGAAAATCG
The DNA here is from genome assembly GCA_958510865.1 of Myrrha octodecimguttata. Taxonomy (NCBI): domain Eukaryota; kingdom Metazoa; phylum Arthropoda; class Insecta; order Coleoptera; family Coccinellidae; genus Myrrha; species Myrrha octodecimguttata. The sequence continues at coordinate 70,965,826 of OY294056.1, read as the reverse complement.
TATCGAAACTACGAAATTGCATTACAAGTTAAACAACTCTAAATTTAACATTTACGATACACATTTTAAATTTTAGAGAATTATTACTCACCTTTACAAACTGATATATTGCTTCCAATTTACCAATCCTAATTGTTAAAGTCATATATTCGAAGAAGAGTTCATTATCATACTCAATGTGCGACTGTAACTCATTTAAACGCATTGTATTGAAGTGAATTTCGTTCTTCAATTGATGCAAATCTAGTGAAGTGCTCCGATCTTGAATCTTTGAATTCTCAAATTGCTGTAAAAATATTTGTTGTATTATTCGTGATGTGGTATTATTTTCTTTTTGTTGCGGTAACTATGTATCATAAGACAATTATTCCTTTTTGATGAAATCCGAAGTAGGCATAGATACTATACTCCATTCACATTTTTAAAGTCAGGTTATCCTTGGAATAGTTTTATCAAGTTTTTGTAACCAAAAGTGACACTGATATGTCAAGTTCACGATGGTCAATCACTCAATGGTTTGGCTTAATTACGTACGTAATTATTACAACCTTTATGTAGAACGGACAATGCAGTGTAGTAATCCAAAAGGAAAATCTCTAATCTCAAATTTTTAAATGATACACAGTGCAATACGTGAAATTTCCAGTCTACCTAACGACTTTTTAAGTGAATGCAGTATAGAAAATAATCGGTAAAGATAACAGAAATATTAAAAATGGAGCGAAAATTGCACAAGCAAAAACTTAAGTGAACGGCTGAAACTAATAAATTGAGCAATTCAATTTAGTCTGCCCAATAAAATGAAAATTTACAGCGAAATTTATTGATGAAATTTTACTATACTCAAATCCCGTTTGTTGTGAAAACTCAACGCCATATTTCGATGATAATTAGAACTCATTACATGTGGAGTATATGGGCCAGAAACCAAATGTACAATATCTTCAGGCTCCTATTCGGGTGTGTTTTTCAGGCAGAAATACTTGCAATCGAAAGATGTATAGACATAACCCTGTAAAGAAACTTTCAAAGGTGTGACATAGTGATCCATTCTGTTAGTCAAGCTGCTATCAGAGCACTGAACTTCTATATTAACCACTCATGAAATGAAGAGGCTAACACTCTAGCCAGAAAGGAAGCACAAACGCCACCACTGACCCAGAACCTTTCTGTGGTATAGGCAAATGCACCTATAGGAAAGTTTTTGGAGTTTTTGGAAAATGAAAGAGAATCACTCTGGAGAAATCTTCCAGGAATGGATCATTCCAAAAAATCCTTCAGAACTTTAAAATTGTAAGGATCTTAGTGAGAACAAGTTATGCCTCTTCACTAGCTTCCTTACAGAGCACTGTCGCCTAAGGAAACATATGATGAGAATGGGCTTATCAGAAACTGACGAGTGCAGATTGTATGGGGAAGAGGAGGAAACTCCTGGTGGCAATAGACCTTGAGGTCACAGTGGAATGTAATTCCTCACCAAACTATAACTATATGCATGTTTATCAGAAGATTCACTCTTCATTGGAATGCCCACCCTGAATAATACTTGGAAACACCTGTAAACACCCATTTGATAATATACAGAGTGTAACAGCCAAATGGAATAAATTCGATAACGAATAAATGAGGGCATGTTGGGAAAAACGCTCGGACACGTCGATTTGTAATTTTAAATGCGCAAATTTTTCAAGAAAATAATATTATATAGGGTGTTCCATGTGACCGTGGCCAATACCAACTTTCTTATTTCAAATGCAACCCCCTGTATATTATTTATTTTTTGGATTCTTCAGAGAATTCTAGACACAATTCATGCACAATGTCCTATACCTATCTTTAACTATTTCGGAAATATTGAGTGTTTTCAGATTTAGTGCAAAAAATCAACGTTTTAAATAAAAATTATTTTATTTCACAAATTCGGTACATTACACTTAAAACCTAATAAGTAATACTGATTATTTCTTAATAATTAAAAAAAAAACAAAAAAACATTAATGTCAATGTAGGAAATGTTCAAAATGCTCGCCGCGAACGTCTTGGCAACATGCTAATCTGGTGTAGAATTGTCTTCTAACGTTACACAACATTTCTGATAACACTTAATATTTCCGAAAAAGTTGAAGATAGGTATAGGACATTGTACATGAATTATGTCTAGAATTTTCTGAAGAATCCAAAAAATAAATAATATACAGGGGGTTACATTTGAAATAAGAAAGTTGGTATTGGCCACGGTCGCATGGAACACCCTATACAATTTTATTTTCTTGAAAACTATGCGCATTTAAAATTACAAATCGACGTGTCCGAGCGTTTTTTCTAACACCCCCTCATTTATTCGTTATCGAATTTATTCCATTTGGCTGTTACACTCTGTATATAAAGATCCAATCAAATCGAAATCTGGTAGTGACCAAAAACTTCGTTTGAAAATATGTAGATCAAATACTACTGAATTCAAGGAATAAAATGTTGAACAAACACCGGAAGAATTTTGTTTTCTCCATGATGTAGTTATCCCCCCGGGGGCCGAAGGAAATTTTGCTCTAAGTTGCTCGTTGGTATTCCAAAACTGTCCACGAAGTTTCAACTTTATCGAGTAAATACTTCATGAGATATCGAGGAATTAACCTTGAAATTTCGAATGGGCCTAACTCCAAAACTATTCAACCGATTCCACCCATCAACCAACTCGACCTAGATATTTGGACTCCAAACCTAATCTGACAATTTCAAGTCGCCAAGTCTTTTCTTCCGGAAGCACATACGGACAGAATTGAATTTGACCACGGATTCGTCATTAGTGAGTTCAACCCAACCGTTTAAGACCATTTTCGGCTCAAAATTTGAAAATTACAGACATCGTGACAGAATGATAACGCGCTGTTCCCTAGAACAAGGTTTCAATGAAAAATTTTTTCATTCTTTTTATCACATTTTTGCTAATGAAGAAAGGGTAAACCCGCAAGATTTCCTGTCGCCGAGGTATTAAAAAGATATTTACATCATTGTACGCAGTGTGTTTTTCTGAATAAAAAATGTGAAATCGAACATAGGCGGTCTCCCTTAATTTGGAAGATATGGGCCCCCAAAGTTCCAAAATGAGTAGTTTTCAGGTCCCTTTTTCCACCATAAAAACGATCTCTCACTTCATCTGTATAGTTCACAAACCACCTTTGAACCTTCAACCAACAATGAGCAACACTTTTTTTCAAGAATAATCAATATTTAATGAAAAAACAATGAAATTACTGGATAACCACTTAACCTCTATTCCTTCTGATTTCGACTCAGACTAAAAGTGAAGTTTGGCAATGGCGCGAATTCCATCGGTCGGAATCGTGCCATCGTGCGTATTCGTGAATGAGATTATTGCTGGCGAGAAAAATGAAATATGTTCTTAGTTCTTACGGTGTTTACTGCGAAACTAAATCTTCCGATAGGAGAATTCGTTTCTAATGAAATCCACAAGGTTGAAACACATAGTAATGGAATGAGAATACACCCTGATATATATTTCAACGTACATTTTTTTCATATGTGATAGGTCGCGCCCTTCCCAGATTTCCAATGAAATCGAGGTTATTATATAACCCATTTTATTGGAATACGAATACCCTGAATCTCATTCTAAACAGGGACCATCTCGAAGACAACAAAAAACGAAGTAGATGAAAATCTCCCTATTTTGAAGGGGAAAGAAAGTTCAAACGAAAATATTGAGAGTGAAACCTTAAACAAATATTCTCAATGATTTTGTTTTGAATTTAGAATAACCACCTCTTCTTCAGTGACAGAAGCATTTTTCTTACAATCATATCCTTCAACTGCCCATCATTTCATATTTCCCGCCAGCAACTACTCTTCGGTCATAATACGTTGGCCAGCGATGAAAAGACGCTGTTGCCAAGCTCCGCTTTAACATTGAGAAGTATTTCGTAGAAATATAGGTTAAGTGGTTGTCTAATATTTTCACTTTTCTTCCTTTAAATAATGAATGTTCTTGAAAGAAAGCGTCAATATTCGTTGGTTGAAGGTTCAAAGATGATTTATGAACTAGATTTGAGAAGTGAGAGATCCTTTTTATGGCGAAAAAAAGGATCTGAAAATGCAACAATTTGGAACTTCGGGGGCCCATATCTTCCAAACAAAGAGAGACCGCCTATGTTGGCCCTCATATTTTTTGTTCAGGAACTCACACTGCTTACAATGGTATTAATATCGTACTTATAGCTTCGCGACGGGAAAACTTGCGGGTTTACCGAAGAAAGATAGTTTAAACTTGAGGAAAAAATCGAGAATTCTGACGAAATTTTTCAGGGAAATTCTTAGAGAATCCTATTGAAATAATGAAATCCGATTTGGCAACTGCAAATAAAAATTTGCTAATATTGTTGGTTTTCCCCATATATACAGTGGAACTTCCCTAAGTCGAATCTCCAAGGGCCAGTACTTTTACTTCGAGTTACGGAAAATTCGAATTACGGAAAAATGCAGTAGATTGAGGGTTTTTGAATTAAACATAATACGCGTGTACATACGGCTATTTATATGTATGTATTACAAAAACGCGGTTCCATATACATTCTATCAAATAAACAATAACAAAAAACAAATTCATACGAATACAAAAAAAAAACATGTACATTTATTCGAAGTACATAAACATTTATTCTTATTATATATATATTTTGGTTTGTTTCAATAGGGACCACTTATTTTTATCTATAAAATCCTCCACTACATTTAACGACGCATGTACTTCACACGGAACATTTTTTTTTGACGAAGCAAAATGTCGTAGGGTCTGGATAGCAGAATACGCTTCGTTGAAGGTGGGTGTGGCAACAGTAGTTGTTTCAACATCGCTTCCACTAGAAAATTCTTCTTTATCTGACTCTAAAAGAATAGATTATTTATGTTTAACAATAATGCGGAATTTCACTTCAAAATCACCTTTTCCAGAAGAAACTAGATTTTCTATAACGTCATCTAAAATGTCTTCGTCTGTTGGGAATCCCATTGTTTGTACACCATCATCAATGTCGACGTAATCTTCAAAAGAAACATCATCGCTTCCCATTGCCCTTGTGCATGTGGTCGAAATTTGTTTCAATTCTGCCAATGGAAGATCGTCTCCTTCATCCCAGTCAGCTGTAGTATAATTCTGCATCAATTCATCTTTAACAAATCCTGCCTTTCTAAAACAATGGCGGATTGTTTGTGGTTTTACATCGAGATTCCAGGTTTTATTCAGATCCCTGATTGCATCAAGTAACGACACAGTCGTAGGAGTTGATTCCTCCATATGTGCCAAGGTTTTCATTACCACTCGTTTTCTATAATGATGCTTAAGATTTTTGATAATCCCTTGATCCATTGGTTGTAGAAAGGACGTGAGATTAGGGGGAAAATATTCCAGTCTAATATTCTTTAGGTTTGCTTCTACATTTTTAGGATGTGCAGGGCAATTGTCAACAAAGAGTAGAATCTTCCTATTCTGGGCAACGAAGATTTTATCTAGACTTGTGAGCCACTTACCGTAAATTTCGCTTATCATCCACGCTTTTTTGTTGTGTTCGTAATCAACATCAAGTGACTTAATGCCCCTAAAACAACGTGGGTTCTTTGACTTGCCAATAACGAGCAATTTCAACTTTTCTGAACCACTCATATTGCTGGCAACCATAACTGTGATTCTCTCCTTGCTGTTTTTGCCACCAAAGCATTTTTGACCCTTAAACGCTAATGTTTTGTTGGGTAAACATTTAAAAAAAATACCCGTTTCATCAGCGTTGAAAATATCGTTTTCGTGGAATTGTCTGATTAAATCTGGCAAAACGTTATTTTTCCAATTTTCACTAGATTTTGAATCTGCAGAAGCACTTTCACCACAAATTGACATTTGGGTGATATTATGTCTTTTTTTAAATTTATCTAGCCACCCTACACTAGCTGAAAAATCTTCGTGACCCAAAGCAGCGGCATATTCTAGAGCTTTCTCTCTGATTAAGACTCCTGAGAGAGGAATATTTTTTGCATGCGCAGTAGTAACCCACTTTAGCATGGCTTCATCAACACCATTGTTCACACAAGTTGTAAGCCTTTTTCGTTTGTAGTTAGACTCATATCGATCTTGTTTTCCTAAAAGTTTGTCTTTGTTCTTCAAAATGGTTGATAATGTGTTTGGGGGAATCCCAAATTGTTGTGCAATCACTTTCTTTTTCGCTTCTCCCCTTTCCACCTCAGCAATTACCTGCAATTTTTCTTTGAGCGTTAAACACTTTAATTTTCGCTTTGATGTCATTTTCGTTCACTCTTATATCACCTAACACAAAACAGTTACTAATAATATTTTATACAGCGCGTGCGCGATGCGACGTATGTAAGGAAACTAAGAAAAACAAGTTTGGATCTGTCGGCGGCTCTACGCTCGGTGATTCCCCGAAGTTGCAGTGAGTGTTGCCTCAAAAAATTCGAGTTTTGCTTGGTTGTCGCCTCGGAAACTGCTGAATTTAAGTTCGAGTTTTAGAAATATTCGAGTTATGGAAATTCGACTTATAGGGACAAAATTACATGGTGATGTTATGAAAACGTTATTGTTTCTGAAAAAAATTCGACTTGGAGAATTCTTCGAGATAGGGAAGTTCGAGTTAGGGAAGTTCCACTGTATTTATACACCAATACCATATTTTTTTGCATTGAGTGTCAAAAATACTGAGATGTGACCAGAATCTGATACTCGTTTAACTGCCACTCTTCAAAATATTGATCTAAATAAAAATTAAGTTGACATTAATTGCTTATGCTTCCAAAATGGGCTGTATGACAATAAGCAAACAAAACTATTGATTGATGACTATTTCTATAATATGTCCAGTTAATGCTGAAACACTCTGTATATGAATTAAGGCTCTATTTGATTTGCGATTTCTCAATAAATAATTTGTTTTAATTTCCACACTTGATATGCGTTTTTTGAGATGTTGATTTTATACGTCTTTCGACTATCTGAAAACCGTTTTCCCTCCATTAGGCCAGATGATCGAGGTTCTACTGTATAATACATATTGTTTAAATTCATTATATTGCTGAACTTACTTGAAATTGAAGATCAACACTATCATCATTCAGTAACCATTGAAGAAATTCTTTATCATTACCATAACGCAGCCAACTCTGATGAAAATCTGGAATAACATTGGCAAGAAGTCGAATAGATAGAATGGAATCGTTACACTCAATACGATTCAAGGTATCCGTTATTTCCTCAATGTTACGTAAATGTTTAGTAACCTTATCCCTTGCTGACCGGGCAGCATCAGAACAAGTGTATCGTTTTTGATTCTTTAAATTGAATCGTTTCAGTTTTTCATTTTTGGATTGTCCTCCAATTCTAATTATTTCATCAGTGGTGTCAATTAAACCCTCCAAAAATTGATCAAGTGCATGGTTGGTGAAACAAATTACCAACATTGGTGAACTTTTGAACCAAACATCGGAGTTTTTCAGTAATGTTCTCGCTACTTTCAAACCTACATAGGTTTTACCTGTTCCAGGAGGTCCTTGAATGATGGAAAGCTGTCTGGTCAATGCAGCAACGAATGCTTCATTCTGCGATTGATTCAAATCACTGAAGGTTGGCTTCAATTCTGGATGAAAAAGGTAGCAAGTTGGTACTTGGTGATCACTCTCAATTTTATAAGGAACTGAAGGATCACCATAGTTAGGATTCAATATGGTTTTATCAACGTCTACAATATAATTTTTCATAGGGAAATCCACCTCCTGAATCTGTTTAAAAACTTTTAGTACATGATAGTACGGTTCAAAATAAATACTGTATTCAACCATTATATAGTCTGTATTATACTCTATCTGTTCAATCTTATTGAATCCAATTACTACTTGTCCATCATCCAAATATCGATCACGATCGACTATCCTACCGAATAGAATCGATTTGAAATTATCCTTTGTGAAACATACCAACGATCCATACATAAACCTTCTAGAATCTTCAAATTCGAAGTCACTCAATTTACCACCAAAGTGAAATTGGAGTAGTACACAATAATCTTCTGTAACTGTAACTGGATTCAGAAATTGCACCTTCGAATGAATTTTGATGTCTTGCATATCTTGTTGATTTTTACCAGACAAATGTCCTTGTATACCCAGTCTTAAAGGTCCAACAAAGTCTTCTCGTAATAATCTGAACTGAATATCTAAATAGTGATTAACATCTTTGTAGGCACCAATAACAACATTTTTTCTTAGGAAGGTTTTTTTTTCTCTAACTAATTCGACAGTTGTTGGGAAAATGCTTATTTCATGAAAATCTTCAGGAGGTTCCTCTTCACTTTCGTCTATAATTCCTATTTTCCCAAAGGGCCGATTTTTACATGGAGAAACCTTTATAAGTTCTTCGGCTCTGGAAAGTATACATTTGAAATTATCCTTTATCCCATCAGAGATGTGCACTTGATGCTGTGTTTCTATTAGTGGTATCATCATCAAAAACACCTTGACAATGTTCAATAAATTATCTATGAAGAAATGAGGAGCTTCCTTCAATGAAATATCGCACAATTTCATCAAGTTATTCCAAAAAGAATCAGGATCTTTCCAATAATATGAATTTTCTTCTCCTTCAATAGATTGAACTGCTAAATTTGAAACATAAGACTGCAGATTAAGAACAAAACCAGAACTCAAACTTTTCTGCAATATTTTTATCCTCAAATTTGGGAAACCACATTCAGAAGAACGACTCAAAAGTTTCACAATCAATACAATATCGTTTGGAGAAAGTTTTGTTCCAATATATTCAAAAAAATGTTCATTTGCTAAAAGATGCTGGATGACTTCTTCCAATGGTTTTTCCAACAAAGAATACAAGGAAAAATGTGAAAATTGCCTATTCCTATTGAAATGACCTTGTTTTGCTCCCCTTTTAATCCTATCATTCTTAAACCTTCTACCCACTTCAGATCTCCATGTTCTTGGTCTTGCTCCATTACCAAGGCTTCTTGAAGCTTAAAAAATAATTTTTATCCAATTATTTTTTTCCTATGAAATAAACAAAGGTATGAGCTTACTTTCAGATTCTGAGTTAACAGAAGGACTCTTCCAAGAATTTTTACTGTTCTTAAAATACCCACTCGTAGATTCTGCATTAACACCAGGAGTTCTCCGTGAACTGTTTTCCATATTTATGCTGCATGCTAAAACATGAAATGAATATTGTTAAGCATATTTTACAAGACTATGTAAATTATTATTCAGAAACATGATCAAGTCAAAGGTGTCATTAAAAACAAAATATACAGGGAGTCTTGATTTAACCTTGATATATTACGAGGGGATCAAAATATGAAGAAAACTTGAGTATCAATTAAAGCTTATTTTTGGAGGATTTTGCATCATTGTGTAGGATTTTTCTGGATTTTCACTCCCAATATATGAAACAGAATTATTAAAAATTAAATAAAATTGATTTTTTTATGGAAAACCCCCTTGCAGATTGAACTATTTGTCAAGGGCTATTTCTAGGAAAATAGGTTTGGCATATTTTTTCCTTATATCTCCGAAAGTAATAATCGGTTCGAATTGAAATTTAGAATATTGTTTTTGAATACATACTGTAAGGTTTGTGCCAAATTTTGTTCAAATCTAATCAATACAAGATTCGAAGAGAAAAAACTTTTTCATCAAAAATTTAAAAAAATTTCGAATAATTTTGTTTAAATTTTCTAACTGGATCCACACGAAATTTTGCACTATGTTGCGCGTTGGTATTCAAAAACTATGTAAGTTTCAATCTCATCGATTCAGTACTTCATGAGATATCGAGGAATTAACCTCGAAATTTCAAATGGGCCTAACTCCAAAACTATTCGACCGATTCCACCCATTAACGATCTCAACCGGGATATTTGAACTCCAATCTGACAATTTTGAGTCACTAGGTCTTTTTCGTCGAAAGCTAGAGCACATACGGACAGACAGAAATGAATTTGTCCACAGATTCTTCTTCAGGGAGTCCGACCTAATCGTTTAAGACCATTTTCGGCCTAAACTTCGAAAATTACAGACAATGTGATGAAACGATAACGCGCTGTTCCCCGGAACAAGCGCGTAAAACCCCCTTCAAAATAAAAAAAACCACATCAACTTAGGTCCTAAAATGTACCCCACAGTCGCTAGTCTCTTCGAAAATTTGTGATAGCTCTGAAAAAATTTGGCAGATACAAATGAAATATAGAACATGATGTTTTTTGGAGAAACTTAATCATCTGGTAATGAATCTCATCGCGGATATAATGGGGGGAGGAATTTCAAAAAATCACTTCTAATTTTAGCTGTCACCTGATTGAATTTTTAATTAAAAAAAATAAACTTGAACATTTTTGAACAAAAAAGGACATATTTTGATTTCTAGAATCACACTCCGAAATATATGGAAGATAAATACGACACCCTTTGGAATCAATCCAAAAAACTTACATTATGCAAACACCCAAATAAATTCAAAATAAAATTTTTCATGACTTTTCATACTTTTTTTGTTCAGGCAAAATTGAGGGCGATGGAACTAGGCTACTTTTAGTAATCGTAATTTAAACGAAATAGCCCAAAAGCTGCATATCGGTATCCTAACTGGCAAAGAAAGCAGCTGTTTAAATTTAATTTTTTTTTTGGTAAAACATAGTATAGCAAGCAGTAAATGATTAAAATTTGAAGAAAAAAAAAAGGATTTACAATTTTTCTGTTAAATTTGTTAATAAATGTGTTAGTCCTCCATGGTTATCTATACACTCCCCAACACGTCTTGGCATTGAAGCTAGAAGATGGTCTATTTCTTCTTGAGGGATACTATCCCAAGCTACCTGTACTTCATGTCCCAAAGTCCGTGGGAGCTGGGGTAAATTTCCAAGCCTTCTACCCATGATGTCCCAAACATGTTCTATGGGCGAAAGATCGGGTGATCTGGGCGGCCATGGCAAAAGATTCATATGGGTCGCTCCAAAAAAGTTTAAACTAACTCTGGCAACATGAGGTCGAGCATTATCTTGCTGAAATTGGATTCTCTCTCGGTTAAGGTAAGGGAAAACATATGGCTCCACTATTTCTTAAAGATAACGCAGCGCTGTCATGTTACCTCGAATAAAGACTAAAAGTGACCTACTTGCATGTGCAATAGCACCCCATACCAAAACGCCTACTGTCCGGTGTATATGACGCTCAACATCAAAATGAGTGTCACATCTTTCTCCCCGATGTCGTCTAACCCTTCTTCGGCCATCATGTGCACCCGAGGAGAATCGAGATTCATCAGAAAAGACCTGATGCAATTTCACATTCCAATGTTGTCGTTCACTGCACCACTGTAATCGTTGCCGTCGATGCTCAACCGTAAGAGGTAATACAAGATGGGGTCGATAATGCTGCAGTCCAAATGACCTTATAAAGCGGTAAACCGTTCGGACAGATACAGGACGGCCTCGTTCTCCTAACCACTCATCAGCCAAAGATTGAGTTGTCGCAAATCGGTCTCTAATGGCCATAAGTCTTAGACGTCGATCTTGAACATCATTTGTGTCCCTTCGACGTCCGGTGCCTTCCCTTCTTCCATTTTGGGCAATATTAAACCACGCTTGACAACATCCCATAACAGTAGTTGGATTTCTGTTCGTACGGTTAGCGATTTCTCGAAATGACAACCCCGCCTCCAGTAGACCAATAATTCGACCTCTTTCAAATTCACTTAGCTGGCGATACATTCCGCTTACACGTGCTCTAGGCATTTTAACAACAACTAAACATCGACTTTGGATTTCCTCGAACAGCTAGTTTGTTGTAAAATTTAAAAAATTTGCAAAAAACGACTACAATATTTAAGTAACAAAAAATTTCACATGAAAAAACCTTCACGATTTTTTTCTCCAAATTTTAATCATTTCCTCCTTGCGACACTATCTATGTTTCACCAAAAAAACGGAAAAATTTAAACAGCTCCTTCTGGGTGTTGCAGTTTCTTTGTCAGTCATTATATTTTTCATCTAAAGTTCTGTCTCGGAATCTACTCTTGCATACCTTATATTCTATTGGAAATCGTTGTTAATGGTAATTTGCGAGAAATCTTAAATCATACAATATATAAGTGACAAACAAAGTTTTCATGAAAAAACCTTCACGATTTTTTCTCCAAATTTTAATCATTTACTCCTTGCTACACTGTTTTACTAAAAAAAATTCAATTTAAACAACTCCTTATGGGTGTTGCAGTATTTCTTTGTCAGTCAGTTTATAATCCTCCTATTTTTACCATTTCGATCAGTTACAATTAACCTGAATATGAGTATACATATGAGAACTTTGACACATCGGAATGTTAGAAATGGGCGGATATCAATATTGATTTGGGGCTTAAGGAATATTTTCGAAAAAGTCCCGGTAATAAAAAGTCACCGCCCTTAGGACGAACTTGTACTGTGACTTTTTGTCACAGACTAGCAAACTTTGGTGCGTAGGAAGACAATTTGATTCCAATCAGTTTGTATCAACCCTGTGAGTATGACACCTTGTTTCAAATGAAATTCGATCGCCTTTTCAATAACGCACATGACACTTTTTGTAGGCGTAACCGAAAAATGAAGAGAAGATTAGAATGGTTACCATATAGCAAGAGCCAATCGTAAGTGTGGAAAAAATAACAATTGTGTGGCATATACCATAAAAACCACTTATTCTCTATGTATACAATGGAATTACCTTCACAACAAGGTGTCACTCAACCCCCTGTCCCATTTAAGATTTTAGGGATTGCTGTCATCACGCTCAGAAGGTTGATACAAATTGATTGGAATCAACCATATAAAAGATCCCCCTGCGAACCAATAATAATAATAATAATAATGTTTATTTGTCACCCAAGACATCATACATAACAGAAAGTATTTTATATTACACAAATAAACATTTAGTTTCCCACAAAAGTTCGAAACTTGTACGTGGGCAGTACACATAAAAAAAAAATAATACAATATAATAATAGCTTAACCTTTTGTTTTTTTTTTCTGATGTTGCATGGGAGCAGATATATACTCACAGTATAACAAATTTACCCAATTCAAGTATCATACAAAGTCATAAGCAAGGTCTCGGGTATTTATATAATCATATAAAGCAACATTCAACCTGTGCAGAAGCATAAAAAATTGGCACTACTAGTTTTAAGATCATGACTGTGATCCGTACTTTAAGCACGATTTCAAAATGAGCAGAGTCATAAAGGAGGACGTCAGGTATTTGATGAAGCAATACTTCTCTAGTGTTCCGAGGCCTACGTGAATTAATAGATTACGTAGGCTACGAGTGTTCTAGTTGTATTGAAATTCCCTCTTACAACAACAATCCCTCGAGACTCGAGTTTTTTGAATAATTTGACAGATTATGTCAAAATTATAACATTTTAATGAGAAATCCAGTTTTTAGAATTTCAAATCGGGAAGTTATCTCGCCGCGACGACCATTTTGAAACTCATTTAATCAATATGCTACAATAATCTATTCCCTATTGGGAATGGGAAAATATCTGAAATTCTTCTCTCCAGATCAAAAGTAATAAAATAAAAGAATTACTTAACGTTGGAGCATGAATAGCACAAGTATTGTTGTCAAATTAAACAGGAATGTTCACGATGTACTCATGTATCATTCAAAAGAAAGAATAAATTATAACAAAAAAATGTATAACTTACAGTTAGAAAACTCCCAAGAAATGTACTAATATAGTCTCGGTGATGAAACGCATATACTGAAGTGAATTTGAGCTGTTTAAAAATTTATGGGTTTATTTCCTTTGTCAGGAGATATTCGGTAACCATTAACTACGTAGTACGTATGGTATGGTTTTGGTCACATGGTCACAGAACACATATATACGTAAGAAAGTATATTTACTTTATGCTTTCGGTAATTCCCCCAGACCCAGTGTTGCCAATCTCTAAAACGATCATTTCGTCACTGCGGCAAATTTGATATATGCTGCATAAATGAACGAATTTCAAAAAATGCATTTAATAAGAAGAACCTTTCAATTATGAACAAATTCGAATAGAGCGTAAAATAAAACCACAATTTCTTCTATACCAAAATAATAACAATATTGAGCTTTAAAATTGCACATAAAAAAATGAGTGAGAAAATTTGAAATACAAAGAGAAAAAAATATATTTAAGGTTGAAACGAAAAATTTGGTGAAAACTGCACATTAACAAATGAGTACTAGTGCTTACTTTTTATGCTTATACAATATGTTTGTTTTTGTTGCATAATGTTGGGTTTCCATGGATCAGAAAACAATATTGCAATGAAAAACCACTTCCTGCACTTCTGAGATAAATCGTTACGAGGGTAAATTCTTCGTCAATAGAGCAATTCCAGCTATCTATGGTTCATCGAGATGAATCAGCTGATGGGGGGACAGCCTGTCAAACGTTGAAAGTAAAACAACACAACCTCACTTTCCCGCTTTGTTTATGTTATGAAGTACAATATTTTCAACAATTTCAGGATAAATTCACAAGTTAAAATGATTTATATTAATAGAATTGGTGAATAACTAGGCCAAGTTATTGTTTCGTTGTGTACTTCATAACATAAACAAAACGGGAAAGTGAGGTTGTGTTGTTTTACTTTCAACGTTTGACAGGCTGTCCCCCCCATCGGCCATGTTGTGACGTCAGCTGGAATTGCTCTATTACACATAAAAATCGTCATAGTTGGGAATACTGCCCAGACCTGCCATTCTTTCATTCTTATGTCACAGCCATGATGTATATTTGATGTTCTGTGATGTAAACAAAACATGATAGTGTGTATATATTTGTATTCTGTGGTGTGCCCGTAGATAGATCCTCTATCTACGTGGTGTGCTCATATTTACCAATGATGACGTCACTCTTTTCATTCAAAGCACAGAATATATATTTCCTTGTATTTTTTCTTGCTGACGTCACTTTTCCTTCAGATGAGCACACCATTTTTTGCTTACATGGTCACAGCCACGACACAAACACCCATAAATCCCCAACAGGTAACAAGAATTATAATAATTATCTTTATATTTGACCTTTATTGTATGGGAGATATTTATAAGATCAAACGAACTTACCTTAAGTGAAGTTCGATCTTAATTATATATAACGCCTTGTTCTCAATGATCAAATGTAGTACCTCTGTTTCCCGCGATCTCGCACGCAAATTTTTAAAGTTAACTAACTGAACCATAGAAAATTGGCACCCATCTCTACACCAACTCCGATGTCTCACCTCTATCCAACACGCGTCCTCATTCTTTGTTTTGCGTGAAACGTGACAGCACGTTTGGTGAAAATACGTTTTATTTTTTTTGAAAATAGCAAGTTTATAATGTTTATATAATAATTATGAAGCACAAATGATTCAGGTCTAGTTCCTCTTCGTCATGGTCATCCTCTGAGGAGAGAGAACTACAATTTAAGGAAGAAACTGAAAAAGTTGAAGAGACGCCGAATCTGAAAGTAAGCACTTAGCCCTGAAAGACTACCCGAATCGGATAGTTCTGTAAATAGGGGTAGCAGTACAAGTCCCATAAGGGATATTGGTAAGTGAGAAACTAATATAATGGGCGAGATGCCTTAATTTTAGGTGAGATACCTACTTAGGTTCATGGAGATGCTTGAACTATGCTAGTAATGGCGAGATGCCTGATCTATGCTAATGAGGGCGAGATGCCTTAATTTTAGGTGAGATACCTACTTAGGTTCAGGCGAGATGCTTGAACTATGCTAGTAAGGGCGAGATGCCTGATCTATGCAAATGAGGGCGAGATGCCTTAATTTTAAGTGAGATACCTACTTAGGTTCAGGCGAGATGCTTGAACTATGCTTATAAGGGGGAGATGCCTGATCTATGCTATTGAGGTCGAGATGCCTCAATTCAGGTGAGATGCTTGAACTATGCTAGTAAGGGCGAGATGCCTGATCTATGCTAATGAGGGCGAGATGCCTGATCTATGCTAATGAAGGCGAGATGCCTGATCTTGGCTAATGAGGGCGAGATGCCTTAATTTAAAGTGAGATACCTACTTAGGTTCAGGCGAGATGCTTGAACTATGCTAGTAAGGGTGAGATGCCTGATCTATGCTAATGAGGGTGAGATGCCTTAATTTTAGGTGAGTTACCAACTTACGTTCAGGGGAGATGCTTGAACTATGCTAGTGAGGGCGAGATGCCTTAGCTATGCTAATTTGGCCTAGATGTCTAGTCTGTTCTTGTTAAGCGAGAAGCTTTAAAACCACCTTTATTTAAAATGTCCACAAGAAAGGTTAGTTTTCTACCAATTTGACTTATTTTTTTTAGGGGAAAGACCTACAAGAGAAGAAAACCCTTTAGATAATTAAATAGAGTTTGAAGAGGTGTCGCGAAATGAGGACATTATTGGTGCTCTTGGTGGACAACTGGAAGAAAATTCCTTAAAGCAAGGTGAAGAGATTCACCATGATCTAGCGAAAAGATGGGATGCCATCTTGAGAAAGGGTTGACCGACTTTTCCATAGATGCTCTCTTAAAGAAGTCAAAACTAATACAGTAATCGAGAAAACTGGAGTTGAACTGCGGAATATGGTGAAATTTTCAGAAAGACCAGTGGGAAATAAGAGTACTTGTCCTTTAAACTCCAAGAAGCTTTACCTTTATCCTTAAGGTTGTGTGAAATTTATTCAAAATTCATTAAATGTATAAAATCCTTCATCTGCGAGAACAACTATTAGTTGATTTGTAGATAAAAATGTAATAAATAAATAAAATAAGCCACTCAGACGAAGCTTCCATCTGAGTGGCAAGAACCAGCCAAGCAGGACACAGGTCGACAAACTATCACCCAAGGCATCGTAGTTCGTCAAAGAAGGACAAAGCTACAGAAGTCGACGCCGGACATAACTAATGTGCGTTTTAGAGCTGGTCAACTGAAATACTTCATCCATAAATGGCAAGCTATCACTTGCGATCCTATGGTTTTGTCATGGGTGAAGACCCTTTACCATTTAAGAAGAGGGTAAGTCAGGGAAGACCACCTCCAAGCCGGAAATGGTCTGTAACTGAACATTAGTTCATTAGTAAAGAAATATCACATTTATTAGAAATAGGTGCAGTCAAAAGGTGTGAGCCATGTGCTGATCAATTCCTCTGAGGAATTAGTACCAAAACAAAATGGTAAAAACAGATTAATTCTTAATTTGAAGAATCTTAATGAATATTTAGAAGTGAAACACTTCAAGATGGAAAGTAAAGATACAGCGGCAAAACTTATGACAAAAAATGGTTTTTTAGCTTCAGTAGACCTAAAGGAAGCTTATTTTTTGGTGAAAATCAGAGAATGTCATCGGAAGTTTTTAAGGTTTACTTTCATCAATTGCCCTTATGAATTTACATGTCTACTCTTTGGTCCTTGTACTGCACCTTATGTTTTTACGAAACTATTAAAACCTGTTGTTCACTATTTACGGTCCAAAGGTTTATTATCTATAGTTTACCTAGACGATTTTTTCTTGATATCGAGCACATATAGTCAATGTCAATCTAATGTGACACTTACTTGTAATCTTCTGATGGAGTTAGGGTTGTTCTTAACTCTGAAAAGAGTCAATTGCTACCTCTCAAAAGTTGTAGATTCTTAGGTTTTTTCTTTAATTCAGAGCATATGTGCTTGAAACTTCCTAGGGAAAAACAAGATGAAATATCTGTTCTTATTAATCAATTTCCTGTTGGGAAAACCTGTACAATCAGAACATTTTCCAAACTTTTAGGAAAGCTAGTTGCAGCATGTCCTGCCGTACCATACAGCTGGCTTTACACAAAGAGGTTTGAGCGAGCTAAGATCATTGCTCTTAGCATGAATAGTTATAGTAATTATGATGCTCCTACGACAATCACTGAGTTGCTATATGAACACCTTAAATGGTGGAAAGAACACATGTTTAAGTCAGGAACTCCTCTACATAGAAATAAGTTTTATATGGAAATATTTTCAGATGCTAGCCTTACAGGTTGAGGAGGATTTTATAATAATCGGAAAGTAAATGGCAGTTGGACAAAAGAAAAGAGTTCGTTCCATATAAATTATCTTGAACTCCTTGCCGCCTTTCTGAGTTTGAAATGCTTTGCAAAGTCCAAGCAGAAAATTAATATCCTACTTAGAATTGATAATAACGCGCTGCCATACTTACATTAATCGTATGGGGGAAATACGTTTTCCCATATTGAATAACCTTACAAGGATGATATGGCAGTGGTGTGAATTAGGAAATATAACAATATTTGCAGCTTACATTTCTTCAAAGAGTAACTTTGAAGCAGATCTAGAGTCGAGGAAATTACCTTCCGAAACAGAATATGAACTTTCAGATTCTGCTTTCGCTCAAATCGTGAATGAATTCGGGAAACCTTCAATTGATTTGTTTGCACCTAGGGTCAATGCAAAATGCAAAAAATTGATATCATGGAAAAAGGACCCTGATTTGTAAACTGCTGATGCATTCACAGTGGATTGGAAAGGTTACAAGTTTTATGTGTTTCCCCCATTCACATTAATTTCCAAGGTTCTACAAGATATCATTGCAGATGAAGCAAAGGGAATCGTTGTTGTGCCTAACTGGCCGACTCAACCTTGGTTCCCTTTTGTTTCAGAAATTATTATTATCTTCACCTTTGACACTTCATCCAAGTAAAGATTTATTGTTCTCCACAAATAGGTAACCGCACCCTTAATGGAGGAAGAATTCACTTCTGGTAGGAATCTTGTCAGGAAAGCTTACGAATTGAGAGGAGTCCCACTGGGAAGTGTCGAAATCTTACTTTCTTCAGTTTCATCCTCCACCATGAAGCAGTATAGTAGTGCCTTAAAAATGTGGTGGTTATTTTGTGGAAAAAACAATCTTGATGTTTTCGAAAATAATATAACTTCTATAATGAAATTTTTAACAAAAAATTTCAATAATGGTGCATCCTATGGCACTAAATAATATGAGAACTTCCTTTGCCTTTATGATTTCTCCAGATATTGGTTGTAAGGCAGGACTAAAGAGATTTTCAAAGGCATTTCTAAGAAGAGACCACCTACCCCCAAATATAATCGTACTTGGGACCCCAGTGTAGTTCTTGATTACATAAATAATTTGGGACCCAATGAGAATTTAACATTAGAAATTATCACACAAGTTGGTAGTTGACAACAGCCCAACGCGTTCCAACATTATGGTTAATTAATATTGATAACACAATCCAGAAGGAAAATGGTATTCAAATTCGAATCTCCGTAAGGACCAAAACTTCAGGAAGAAACAAATTCCAACCACTTTTAGATCTACCCTTTTTTCAGGAGAATCCAAACTTATGTGTGGCAAGTACTCTCAAATATTATTTGACTTAAACTTCCTCCTATAGATCTAATATTTCTAATCTGCTTTTAACTTACAAAAAGCCTTATGCAGCAGCTTCGAGTCAAAGTCTTAGTCGCTGTATTAGGATTATGTTTGGTAAAAGTGGTATTGATACGGAAATATTCAAGGCACATAGCACTAAGCATGCGTCAACATCTGCTGCTAAACGAAAGGGGGTCAATATTTATGATTAAAAGTACTGCTGGCTGGACTGAGAAGTCAAATACCTTTGCAAGGTTTTATAACCTTCCAGTCAAACCCAAAAATAATTTTGCTAGTGCAATTTCGAATTTAGGCCAATAATAAGGTACCCCCTTGTGTTCATTGTTCAGCTGCTCTAGAAGGATGTATCAAAATTATATTTTGCTTAATGTTATCAACTTGCTCTTTAAGTCTCAACACTTTAAACATCTACATTTGATCATTGAGAACAAGGCGTGGAATATAATTATAAGATCAAACGAACTTACCTTAAGTGAAGTTCGATCTTAATTATATATAACGCCTTGTTCGAAGATGATCGATCCCACCCATACCCGAGTGCGAATTGCTCGATCGGTCGCTAATCCATATTGTAGATAAATATACACAGGTGTGAGAATCCAATTCGTATTATACATATCCTTGCCCGATCATCAGTTGAGACCATAGAACAAGTATAGATAGAATGGAAACTGCCATGCTATGATTCGGCACAGTTTTAAGCGACCTCATGCGGGTGATTAGGGAAGTATTTGGCCCTCTAGCGGTGTTTTTCGGAACGAATGCCCGCGAAAATTTAAAATGCTGCCCATTGTATGCACATATTTGATATCTTGGATTTCAAGAGGGAAACAAACGGCAATCGAATATATCGATAATAGAGCATTAATTATAAATCAATTTGATTACATTGAAGATACTAAATGCTATCGATATATTACAATCACCATTTGTTTCACAATCTTATGTCTTGGGGAGGATTTAATTTCGGAAAAAAAACACAAATGTTTACAAAATATCATTTTATTTTCGCATTGTTGGGTTTTCAGAAAAATCGATAAAATTTTTTGGACAATTGATGTGAAAAACTATTAAATTTTGAATCAGTGCCTTTCGTGATTGCATTCACACGTTCACAACAAAAAATTAACAAATAACTTACAGGCAGCAGTTCCTGATTCAGGATGTAAACTGCAGTGGATTGGTTTAAAATTCTTACTTGAGAAATGTTGATATCATAGGTAGGCTGAGGAACATCATCAATTTAACAATATTTGGAAAAGGATTAAGTTAATCTGCCTTTTCTAATCTTTCTTTGAATGAGGCCAACCAATTATTAAAGTCCTATACAATTTGCAACTTTAATCAATAACTTTCTTAGAAAGATATTTTTTACGGTCACTCAACCTTGCTTGTCCTCTCCAGTTATATATTGAAACTATGCATCAGGGGGGTGAAACTCCTAGTGGAATATGGGTAGCAAATTTCTGTGACTGTCCACTCGAGATTAAGAGAGATAGAAGATATGAAAGTATAGCTTTCTCCGTCGGGACTGGATGATCCGAAATAACATTTGACATTGACTTCAGTTTTGCCGATAAAATAAAAATGGAGTTGTTTACTAAGGGTACTGGCTAGATAAGCTAATAGTTTCTGAATATTCTATACAGTTTTTTGTATTCTTTTCTCATTTAGCTCCTGTTATAATATCTGAAATATCAATGAAACCTTCCTCAATCAAACTTAAGTTCACATGAAAATTTTCCATACCAGTAATGTCGAAGGTTTGTGATATCACAGGTTCTCAAAAAACCCTGTATTTTCTCGATTTTTCTAAGAATCCTTCTAGATTATTAACATAAGGCTTCAATATTGATGCAATTCCCGAATATGTTCTAAATGATCATGTAGATAAGAATCTTATGATTTGTGTTCCGAAGACAGCTATAATAGTTCCAGTAATGACTGTGAGAAAATCATTGATGCCTTCAACATCTGATCAACCTTCAGTAGAAAAGCCTGATACAACAAGCTTTGCTTCTAGTGCTGAAGTTGCCAAAATTATATAGGTAAATGAAAATTTGTTTTTAGTTGAGAATCTGTATTTTTACGAAAATTAGGATTCTCAATCATATTTGTCCCCTGAGCTGCAGTCCTTATACCAAATTCATAGAGAACTGTGTCTTTCAAATTATTCGAACTCTAAACGAATAGTAGGCAAAAAAAATTAAAACTGTTAATAGAAGTCGCCTCTGCGTTAACAGAGTCGTACCTTCTTTTCAAAGTTTATAATGCTGTATTGATGCAGTAACGCAGGAGAAATTTGTTTCCATTACCAATAGTTTTCATTATTTTCACTTGTATTTCTAATGTAGAACAAGCAACATTTTTTACTTGAAAAAAAAAGGATGATTTCCTAAAGTTTTCAATTTTGAATTAATTTAAACATTTGATTTCTAGGTTTTCACCTCTAGTTCCAGGATCAATGGATTAAATAAAGTGGATTCGATAACCCTTTGATGGAAGACTCTTTTGGACATATCCTTAAATGTTAATATTATTATTATTCTTTCAAATTTTCAACATATCATTTCGTTAATATAAATAGTGAATGAATTGCAAATGACCTTTTGGTTATTTCTTTATATAATGTTGGTAGATTCTGTATATTTGAATGGAAGAAATAAATGAAGAAACGTAATATAATTAACACATATTACATAGGTATGTAATTGATTTCACTTCATGTAATTTTGGTTTTCATGACTGAAAAAAAGTAACATTCCATTTGAAAACATAAAATGTAGTATGAAGTTAATTTCTATTACCTTCTCTTATACCTAGCTCTAGCAGTTAATTCAAATATTCCCGCCACAAACAAAATACTTTCAACTCTAGCTGTTAGGGTCGCTAGTGCGCTTTCCATCCAAAATTAGTTCTCCATGGGGCCGTTGGTGTCGCTAGTGAATGTCCATCTAAGATGGCCGCCACTTTGTTTCCACAGATTAGTAGGGAGTTTACACTTCTTATATATTTGTATTCTGTGCTATGCATTGTGGCTAACCGTAGCATGCTTGTGGTACTAGCCAGGGGGGTGAAGCGACAGTAGGAAAAGTGGAAACAAGGACATACGTCCCCAACTAAGCTCGTTCTGTCCTTTGATTAGAAAAGGAGATGTAGGAAACGTATGTCGTAGATATGTTCAAATGGATGAATGACATAAATGACAGAACATTTATGGAATGACGAATGACATTGATGAATGAAATTGGCATAACTAAGCATAATTTCAGAAATGTGTTTGTTGAAAAGTTATATGTGATATTTTCTAGACTGTTGCAATAATTGTTGTGATATTAATTAGTATTAATATGATCTCCATGTAAAGATAAGTTTTTTTTTGGTAATTTAATAAAAAACTTTCCGGTCCAAATTTCCTTTTCAGGATTCAGCTGATGCCGGGGATAAAATATTTCAACTCTTTTCAGGTGCTCTCTTTGTGATATAATGAAACTTTTTTTTCCAGAATTCAGATTATGCTAATGATATGATATTTTTGCAGGTGATTAGTTGGTGATTGAATGAGTTTTTTTCAGGTATTACATGATGTTGAAGATTAGGGCGCTAGGTGAGATCTGATGTTTATGTTTATACAAAGTTCAATTCTATAAATCTTATTGTCTCTAACGTTATATTGAATTAAGAAAATGGCTTTACTTTCATCTGCTTCATTGTACAAAGATGTTAAGTTTTCTTGCAAATATCCTTCTTGCAAAAATTCCTATATCAGCAATTCACTTGTTGGTAATAACAAAAGATTTTTTCGCTTCCCTAAAGACCCAGACATTTGTACCTGATACATACACCGACTGATAACACTAAGATTGTATTGAGTGTTGTGATATTTTATTTTTATTACTATAGTTTGTTGACTGTGATATGGATTATAGCACGTGAATATTTTACTGAGTATTTTTTTTAGGAACGACAAGGGATATACACACAGTATATCAACCTATCAAGATCTATCCCAGCAAGATTGATCAGCTTTATTTATGTTTGAAATATATTTCAATATTCATCTTCTATCATTTCATATGTGAAATTGATACTTTTTTCATTTTTCAGACGGTAATCATCTATATCGACGGAATCCACTTGATTATGTCTACCTATTGTGACTGGATGCTTTTTCCCCTACCTAGACAAAACAGTGTTATTGTGTTTCAGTGACGTGACAATTCTGATCGTAATAATAACTGGAAGACTGTCGTGAATAAGTGTTGACCCCATAAATATCCTTTTATCCATAACTCATGAACATCAAAGTGTAATTCTCATTTTATTGAATAATTGTTCTGGAATTTGGTAGATACACCCCAAAGAACTTGAAATAGTTGAAACCAAATTCCAAAAATGTAAGACCTGTGGTTGGTCAAAAATTTTGTTAGTTGTGTGTCATGGTTTTTGGTTTCTCTAGAAGCAAATTTTACTTATTTGTTTCAGAAAACTGCCACCTAAATTATAGTCACATTTGATAAGGTGTGAGACAAATATTTTCTTATTCATTCTACGACGGAATCTTTGAAATATATGAAAAATGTAATCAGTATTTATTCAAGAAATTCAGATTATTTTATGTTCAAGAAGTTTTTTCAACTACATTTTGGATAGTTTTTTGGCTGAGATATATTTTGGTTACCAATTTTGCACATGCAGATGTTCCACATGTAGGTGTGAAAAAAACGAGCATACTGAAGCCTATTTCATGATAATTATAAGTATATATTTATGTACATATAACTTGTTGGAAAATATATTATAATTGCATGCAATTTTAACAATGATGTAAATAAAGAAATTATTGTTTATAATGCTTTGTTTCATTTTTGAAGCACGTTTCCTTTCGAATCATAATTGAGCTTAGAACACGGAATAATAAAAATTTTGAAGAATTCACGATATAAATATTTGCATCCTGTAATAAATAATCAATATTGCCACAGAATATTTAAGCACAGAACACCATCAGAATTCTATCGTAAAATGACAATAATGACATATAATTCAGCAAGCGGACACCCCCTCGCACCATAATGGAATATTCCCAACTAGTTTTTTTGCAGGAGAAATGTCACAAATGTTGCCCACAGTTTACAAGGGAGGTAGCACTTCTTATATTTGATGTTCTGTGGTACTAGCTGTGTGTGTACTACCACAGACTAGAGATGGGAATACCGGTTCCACCCGTGTCGCGGTATTTTCGCGACGGTTCCAGAAAAATACCGCGATTTTGGAACCGTCGTTCCAACGCTGAAACAAAATGAATTAGTAAGGCAATCTGTTTCTCAAATGATATAAATTCTCTTTTTATTCTACTTATAGCTATTGTATTCAGATTTAGAGCTTCCAAGAACTTCTTCCACTAACATATTTTCGGTTAAAACCTGACGTATCCTCAAACTATAATTGATTTTTTCCAACTTTTTTTTTCATATTTTCTTCACATTCGAGATATATCAATTCAATTGAAAGAGAAGAATGCCTTGAGGATTAATATTTTCTCAATTGAGAAGATTATTATTTAAAATTACATATTTACAATAGACATTATCATTATAAAGGACGCAAACTGTATCAATATTAATATCTTGTTTTACATGAATACATGTTTTGCATAATAAATTTTCAATTCATATTATCCTTCAATAACTTCCACCAGCAGATTGAAATAATATCTACGGATATGCATAAAGTATTGATGAATATGGCAATTATCGAAAAGAAAGCATAACTTGCATAACACACAATCTGATGGAATATTATATTCCATCAGATTGTGTGTTGTGAACTACTTGTCACAATATCACCTTCTGAAAGTAAACCATGTAACACCGTATCGGAAATGTAACAGCTGATAACGAAGTAGAAACATCCACAGTTTCTAACAATGAACTCTATATTATATACCTGGAAGGGACAGTCTTTCTCATTGCAGTAAAGGGAACTCTGTCGCATTTGTTCTAAATATTTTTAATTTTTCGTTTCAAATTAGGAGAAACTGAATTTTTTTCTGACTAATTCGTGAATAAGGTAGGATTGAAGAAGATCGAACATGTTCAAGTGAAATTTCAACTTAGTGAGCGGTTTTTCTGGGGAACAGCGCGTTATCATCCTCCGTAAATTTGCGTTTTTTTGTCGAAAATGGTTCCAAGCGACCAGGTTGGATTCTTGATGAAGAGTTCAATGTCAAATTGAATTCTATTCAGCCGCCCGTTGCCACGATAACTTACTTCCGAGAAAAGCTATAGCGACTTAAAAAATTCAAAATAAGTTCGTTAATGGGCAAAATTAACCTTACAATTTCGAAGTTATATCCATTTCAAATATATTATTTTATTTACTCTATATCCCAAGAAGTACTGATGCGATCAGATTGAAACTTGCTAACTGATTGCATGAAGAATCGTTAAAAAAATATTTTTTTCGGAAACTATCAATGAGATTTCAATGAAACTTGGCGCAGACCTTGAAGTCGAATCTGAACACCAATGTTCGAAATTTCAGCTCGATTCGACACACATTTCCAAAAATATCGGAAAAAAGTATGTCAAATTTCGCATTGGCAATGAATTTTAACCAGCGCTTAAATTTTCCTGACTTCAAGTCAGTGCTTTTCGAGAAGTATTTTCCTATGTTCCTATTATTTAAATTTATTGTAATAATGATAAAACTATCGTCAATCGTCAATGCACAGCTCACATCAACATAATTCTTCACTTTTTGAACCATACGCGGTGAAGGCAGAGAAAGTAATGGCATATCAGAGAAAAATAGATATTCATTTTCAAAAATATTGCACTTTCTAAACGATGTAATACCCAAACTACCTGAATTTCCAAGTAAAACCAAATTCAACCGTTCAACACCATTTACTTCAATGGGTGTGACAGAGAGAGGTTACCGTAATTAGCGCTATCTTTGTTTCGTTGCCCCTTGTTACGCTTTAAGCTTAGTTGAAGAAGGGTCGGGTCCTTTCCAGGTAGTAATATAGAGCTCTATGGTTTCTAATGAGGCGCACTGCGCACTAGAGCTGTAACTCCTGTAACAGACGTAATCGCATTGCGATGGGTATTCTGTTCGCGGTATTCTGGAACCGAGGAACGTGGAGCGAGATAGACAGACGGTTCCAGAGAAATACCGCTCCAAAATCGCGGTATTTAAATACCGTCACATCTCTACCACAGACCAACTGTCTGTGTCTGTGGTACTACCCTGAAAAAAAATTCAGATCGGCCCACTCTTAAAGGTAGTTTACTCCTGTAATTTTACTGTCATCCTGACATAATACATGTCACAAGTTTTTCACTTTATTCCCGATATTTTATTAGATTTCTAGTTCGAAATGAATAATTATGGATCTATGGGAGATGATTCCCCAATAAAGGGGCCTGTAGCGTTCTTCGTTTATCTGAGGATCTGAAAATCATCGCTTGGAGGACTGAACCTGGTCGAAAGACCCTCTCGGTCATGAGCAAATGTAGGTGATATTATTTACTGCTTCCTTCTGGTTTTCTGTCCCTCTTTCTGTTTCAGATATTATGTCAAGATATTTTGTCGAAATGAATTCAAGATGACGAAAAAATTAATTTCAAATGAAAAAGATGCCATCCATCTTCTATAAACAAATTACTACACTTATGCGGGGAGACAGAATTTTTCCTGAGGTTTTTATCTGTGCTCTTGTATCATACGCAAATATGTATGGTACCCCGTTTACATTTCCTCTGCTAACACTGTGATATATCTTAGAATTGTAATGCTCGTTCTCAAAAGAATATATATATATATATATATATATATATATACGGAAATCCTTGCTGATCAATATTTTCCAGTGGAGACATTTCATTCAAACAAAGCATAATAATTGCAAATCGGATACCCTTTGAATAAAGAACAAAAATACAAAAATTTTAGGTTAGAATCATTTAAGGGTAATTTATCCTTGTAATTTCTCGAAATACTTTGCTGACCGAAAATTTTCAGTGGAGATATTTTATTGAAACACTGCATTATGACTAAACGAAGCATACTTTTGATGCCACCATAAAAAAAAATTCAGATCCGCCTCCTATTGAGGGTAGTTTATTCTTGTGATTTCTCGGAAATCCTTGCTGATGGATATTTTCAAGTGGGTATATTTCATTGAAACAAAGTATAATAATTTCAAATCGGATACCCTTTGTGCCACCATAAAAAATGCAGATCCGCCCCCTATTAAGGGTAGCTTTTTCTTGTGAAGTTTCAGAAATCTTTGCGGATCGATATCTTCCAGTGGAGATATTGTTGTTATAGACATCAATACAGTTTGAATTTCGCGGTGGTTTGTGGAAGCGCCCTCTATTTCCGGCGCAGATGTCATGTAGTGGAACATGAAATGAATAAAGTAGTACTTGTTGAAAAGTCAAGTCAATATTTGTATTCTATGGCTGAGTGTATCTCTTATATTTCCTTCCTTTTGTTCACCATTTTGCACACTGCAAATCTGCATTACAACAGGTTATCGGCTCAGATTGCTCACGTGTTTAAGTGGCGACGAGGTGAAATAAGATTTAGGATGGCAGTTAATTTTCTATCTAGTGTTCCACGTTTGAAAGGTCGTGAAAACTATACGGAATGGTCTTTCGCAGTTAGAAATGTTCTTGTGCTGGACGAACTGCAAGGATGTATAGATGGAACCGAAACGGACACAGTGAAGGATGGAAAAGCCAAAGCTAAGCTGGTTTTAACAATCGATTCCTCATTATATGTTCACATCAAGGAGGCTAAAACAACTAAGGAACTATGGCTTAATCTTCAAAAATTGTTCGATGACTCTGGATTTACAAGAAAAATTGGATTATTACGCTTGCTAGTTTCAATCAAGCTGGATAATTCAGACTCCATGGAAGCCTACGTCACCCAGTTGATCGAAACAGCCCAGAAATTGAAAGGAACAGGATTTGAAATCGACGAAAAATGGATTGGTTCTTTGCTTTTGGCTGGTTTGCCAGATAAGTATTCGCCGATGATCATGGCAATTGAACATTCTGGAATGGATCTGTCAGTGGACGCCATTAAGAGGAAGTTGCTCGATTCGGAACCGGAATCGGTCGGTAATACAGGTAGTGCTTTCGCAAGTCGGAAATTCGGTAACGTCGGTAATAAAGGACGCAACCGTGACAGTTCTGCGAAAGACGGGTCTAGTAGTTCAAAAGTTGCGTCTGTCAACAATGTCAATGTCAAACAACTGACGTGTTACAAGTGCGGACAGAAAGGACACTATAAAAACAAATGTTTGAACAAAACGGAACAGAAAATGAATAATGCATTTAGTGCTGTATTTCTCAGTAAAAAGTTTGAGAAAACGGATTGGTACATTGATTCGGGTGCGAGCAATCATTTAACAGTTCATAATGGTTGGATGAAAGACATTTCAGTCTGCAGTCAGCAAGAAATAATAACTGCAAACAATCAAAAGCTTTCAGCAAAGTGTTCCGGTAATATAGACATTACTACTATGGTTGGTGATGAGGAGCATCCAGTAACAATCACCAATGTATTATTTATTCCAGAGTTGAAGACGAATTTGCTCTCTGTAAGTCAACTCATAAGGAATGGAAACACAGTGAAATTTGAACAGGATGTTTGTAAAATCTTCAACAAACATAAACAGCTAATTGGTGTTGCTTTATTGGTAAACAATGTATACAAACTAAACTTGAAGAGAACAGAACAATGTTTCGTAACAACAGCCAGTAGCAGCAGAACTTGGCACAGAAGGTTTGGTCATTTAAACCACCAGGATTTGTGCAAGATGGAAGCTGGGGCAGTAGATGGAATGAAGTTTTACTCAAAGAAGGACTTGTCTCATCAATGCATAACATGTTGTGAGGGTAAACAGTCAAGAGATAAGTTTGCAAGCCAAGGAACTAGAGCAAAGTCAGTTTTGGAGATCATACATGCTGACATTTGTGGTCCTATGGAGAGTGTCTCTCTCGGAGGTTCCAGGTATTTTCTTTTGTTTGTTGATGATTACTCAAGAATGATCTTTGTTTATTTTCTGAGAAGTAAATCAGAAGTCTTCAAATATTTTAAACAATTCAAAGCACTAGTGGAAAATCAGAAAGACACCACAGTAAAAATTTTGAGATCAGATAATGGCGGAGAATTTTGCAGTCAGGAAATGGAAAATTATCTTGCTGTCAATGGGATTATTCATCAGACTACTAATGCTTATACACCGCAGCAGAATGGAGTAGCAGAAAGGATGAACCGTTCTCTAGTCGAAAAAGCAAAATGTCTTCTTTTCGATTCAAAATTGGATACAAAATTTTGGGCTGAAGCAGTGAACACTGCAGCCTATTTGAAGAATAGATCAACAATGTCAAAATTGGAAAACCGAACACCTTATGAAATATGGTTTGGCAGAAAACCGGATGTAAGTAATATTAGAATATTTGGAAGCCGAGTAATGGTGCATGTCCCGAAAGAAAGATGAAAAAAAATGGCAGAAGAAATCTATTGAGATGATTCTACTGGGCTTTGGTGAGAAGACAAAGGGATATCGAGTCTACAATCCAGTAACTAATGTTGTAAGCACCAGTAGAGATGTAGTAATTATGGAAGAAGAAGATGTGATAATTACTCTAAACCAATCTTCAGTGGGGGCAGAAGAAGCCATGTATGAAGATGAAATATCAACATCATATGAATCTGAATTTTCCAGAAATGATGATCAGGACAATAACTCAGATGAAGAGTATTCACCAGGTATTCCAGTTCAAGATGCTGAGACGACCCAAGAACTAAGAAGATCCAAGAGAGAGCCAAAGGTCAAGACATTTCAAGATCACATAGTCTATATGTGTGCTTCGGAAGAAGAACAAGAGGTCAAATTTAGTGAAGATCCAGTCACCGTTGAGGAGGCCTTGTCAAGATGGGACAAGGAGCAATGGAAGGCAGCCATGAAGGAAGAATATGATTCATTTATTCACAACAATGCCTGGGAAATTGCGGAAGTTCCAGAAGGTGCCAGTGTAGTGGACTCAAAGTGGGTTTTCAAGAAAAAACTAAACAGTGATGGTTCGGTTCGGTACAGAGCAAGGCTCATGGCTCGCGGGTTTATACAAAAACAAGGTGTCGATTACGATGAAACGTATTCACCGGTCGTGAGACATTCTAGTTTAAGGTTTCTAATTGCATTGTCTGTGCAATTATGTTTAAAAATTGTTCACTTGGATGTGATGACCGCTTTTTTAAATGGCGAATTAAATGAATTAATTTTCATGAAACAACCAGAAGGTTTTCAGGTTTCGAAAGATAATAAAGTATGTAAGTTAAATAAAGCAATTTATGGCTTGAAACAAGCATCTCGTGCCTGGAACCTGAAGGTCAACAAAGTTTTAACTGATATTGGTTTTAAACGTTCAATTGTTGAACAGTGTGTTTATATAAAATCTAATCGAGATAAATTAACGGTTATTGCCTTGTATGTTGATGACTTCTTTGTTTTCACAAATGATAGTTCTGAAGAAACTTCTTTGATTGAAAATTTAAGTAGAAATTTTTCATTAAAGAATCTAGGAGAGGCTAGACAATGTCTAGGTATGAATATATCTAGAAATTCTGAGAGAAATTGCATAACAATTGATCAGAGAAGTTATATTCTGAAAATTTTGGAGAAGTTTGATATGACTAATTGTAAACCTACCAAAACTCCTTTAGAGACTAAATTGGAATTTGATATTAGTAAGGAATGTTGTAGAGATGTGCCATATCAGGAATTAATTGGTTCGTTAATGTATCTAGCTGTATTAACGAGACCTGACATAGCCTATTCTGTTAGTTTTCTAAGTCAGTTTAACAATAATCATACTTTAGAGCATTGGAAGTGTGCTAAACGCATTCTCAGATATTTGAAGTTGACTAAAGATTTTTGTTTGATGTTCTCAAAATCAGAAGAAGGTTTACAGGGTTTCGTTGACGCAGACTGGGGTAATGATAAACAAGATCGAAAATCTTATACAGGTTTTGTTTTCAAAATGTCGAATGGGGTTATATCTTGGGAAAGTAGGAAACAGAGAACTGTAGCACTTTCTAGTACAGAGGCTGAATATGTGGCAGTGGCTGAAGCAACCAAAGAAGCAATTTATTTGAAAAATTTGAATTTTGAAATTACTGGTCAGATGAATTGTGTAAGTTTGTTCAATGACAATATGGGAGCTCAGGCATTGGCAAATAATCCAGTCTATCATAAGCGCACCAAGCATATCGATATACGTCGTCATTTTGTCAGGGATGCTGTGTCAAATAATCAAATCAAATTATTGTATTTACCTACTGATAAAATGACAGCTGACATATTTACCAAAAGTTTAACAGCTGATAAACATGATAGATGTATTAAAGAATTGAATATGTCTGTATTGATGTAGTGGGGGTGTTGTTATAGACATCAATACAGTTTGAATTTCGCGGTGGTTTGTGGAAGCGCCCTCTATTTCCGGCGCAGATGTCATGTAGTGGAACATGAAATGAATAAAGTAGTACTTGTTGAAAAGTCAAGCTGAGTGTATCTCTTATATTTCCTTCCTTTTGTTCACCATTTTGCACACTGCAAATCTGCATTACAACAGATATTTCATTGAAACGAAGCATGATGATTGCAAGTCGAAAACCCTTGCCACTATACAGTTTCAGGTTCGACTCCTTGAAGGGTTGTTTATCCTCGTAATTTATCAAAATACTTTGTTGACCGAAAGTTATCAATGGAGATATTTTATTTAAATTATGTATTATGTGTCAACACAGGTACTACCATAAAAGCTTCAGTTCCAACTACTTTCATAGGCAGTCTACTTCTATAATTTTTCGAAGAATTCCACGAAGGTTATCCAGCAAGGATATTTCACTGAAAGTTATTCCACGACTGTCTGAATCCAACTCATGTTCCCTATTTGGTATTCCAGGACCGGACTCATAAATCGTGTATTGTTGAAATATCACCTTATACATATATCGAATTTCAAATTTTCATTTCACTTCTTAAAAATACCATAAAAACTTTTTGAGAGAGCCTTTAACCGTTCTTTATAATTAGTATCCCATCCACTGGATCTTTGAATTCAAAAGGTAAATTGGAAGCATTCACAGATGAGGCGTTCCTTACTGATACTTCTATACAAAGGGACGATTCTTGGACCCATTTAAAAAAAAAACTTCATACGAACGTGAGTCTTAAACGTGCCAATTTTTGAGATACAGAGTGGTAAAGTTTCCAGAAAAAAATCTTTTTTATAACCACAATAATGCTATTGCAGATATTTCCATAGGCGGTTTCGGAAACTTGGGCGGATTAACACAGGTACCCAGGCAACACAGAGAGGTTTCAAAGATATCCCGGCGATATCTTCTCAGAACATTGAGAGTACTTTTTCTACTTCTCTACGAAGTCACAGGGAGTGCTATATTTCCTCCAAATGTCCGCCACAGCGATATTCTCGAAGAGATCCTGAAGATATCGCATGCGGAAATTCTCAAACTTCCCACAATGGGAGGTTTTTGGGAAATTCGCTCACACAGTCTTATGGCGAAGAGTTTGAGAAATTCTCAAATACTTCCCATCGCGAGATTTCTGGGAGTACGACATGAGATATTTTCAGGAAATGCCCCTAGCGACAATATCCGGAAGTACAGATATCAGATATTGACATTTAAAAGTTAAATTATATTTCTTGAAAGTTTCCTGTTGATAATTGTAATGATTTTGAGCTTACTTCTGCGGACTCGCTATGCAAAAAATTAGCAGACAGCACTTTGCCGACACAGATCATAAATCCTTACGAACAGCCTCAGGGAAAATTCCCAATGCAAGGATTTACATATCTACTTTACCAGGAATCCGCGAGATGGCGAGTTCAGTGATCAAGACATCCAGGCGATTTCATATATAGTGAGCGCTTGGATTGTCGGTTCTTACGTCTGGTGGTAAGATGAGTTCGAGTATTGTTTAGCGCGGTCGGAATTTATATTTATTCTTCATTCGTATTTCGGATATGAATGAGATCCGCGAGATGGCGAGATCCGTGAATGAGATTTACCAGGCGAAATCGTAATATGAGAGCTTAGATTGTCGGTTCTTACGTCTGGAAGTTAGATGGATTTGATGAATATTGATTTGTATTTCGGAAATGAATGGAGATTAATTATCGGTTCTTGGAAAAATATATCCATACTACTATAATGGGTGTATGGAAACAAAATATTGATTTGGAATCCCTGTTAGTATTTGAATGAGAAATGTGTCGATTTCTTTGAGGAAAAACAACGGATCTCAGATTGGTCGATATTCAGACGAATATGTCGTAAAAAATATGAAGCAGTTTCGATTAAAGTTTGGATATTCTGTTTTCTTCCGAGAATTCTCTGAATTCTTCAGATTTGAGAACGTAATTTCCACTCGCATAATGTTGTACAAGTCTGCCGTTGTCTAACCGATACTGGTAGTGAGTTTCAATCCAGAAATATGATAATGTGAAAAAGAGAGCTTTCTTTGTGATGAATGAAGTCATACATGCTACTTAATTAGGTTCGTTTCGTTATCAACTAGTATTCTAGTCGATAACTAGTTTTAGTATTGAACCATTGTATAAGGAAAATCTTCATTCAACATGTTGAAATATTGTATTAATGGTTCTTTGTCAACGCCCTCCACAAGAAGAATAGCATTTTATTTTAGCCAGCCGTGTTTCATAGTTCTGTAGAATGTCAAATTGGGACCACAGACAGAAACATGCGCAGCGTCACACAAAGAGTATAGAATATAGACTTTGACATGTACTTGGGTGAGGTTAGCAATGATAGGAGTTAAATTATGTTAATGAGTTTTTATTGAATTGATCCTGAGAATAAAGTTAAGTAGAACCAATTTGTTGCATTATTTAACATGGTAGCAGAAGTCCGTGGTTAATAATTTCGTGCAACAAATTAGAAAATGGCTACAGGAAGAGATGACAATATCACGTTGCCGGTGTTTGATGGGGCCGAGTATAACAAGTGGAAATTCAGATTGAACCTGGTTTTGGAATCGAAAAACGTACTAAGTCCACTCAAGGAAGAAATCCCTCTAGATGAAAACGCACGTAATGAATGGAAAAGAAAAGACATTAAGGCAAGAAACGTAATTGTTCAGGGTGTTTCGAACATGCAATTGGAACACATTATAAATGAGCCCACCAGTGCTGGAATGATAAAAAAGTTGGACTCAATTTATCTCCCTACGTCCACAGCATTAAAGTTGATAACAAAGAGAAAACTTTTGGATTTGAAATTAACAGAACAGGAAGACCCTAAAGATTTCATAAACAAATTTGAGAAGTGTGTAAATGAGTTGAAATGTACAGGAGAAACACTCACTGAAGACGACCGATTAAATTATTTTCTGTTAGCACTACCAAAAAGCTTGAGCCACATCGTCGATATTGTTGATGCTTTGCCACCAGAACAAAGGACAGTCGAATATGTTAAGTCAAAGTTGTTGATCGAGTCACATAAAAACTCACAAGAAAGAAGTACAAATCTGACGCATGCTTTCAACTCTCAACCATGGAAAGGTCCACAATTTCGAAAAGGCGAAAATAACAGAAACTGTTTCCAGTGTGGAAAACCTGGACACATAAAGAGGTATTGTCCAACACTTAGGAACAATCCAAGAATACAGCAGCGAAGAAGCTATGGAGGAGGTCACAGACAAACAAACTCATATACAGGCAATACAGCCCAGGTCGACGGCGAAGATGAACAAGAAAGAAACACATTTCATGCAACAGTGGCTCACTCACAGATGTACGAGTCAAAGGAGGCAGGTACTTCTATCACTTGGCTATTGGATAGTGGTTGCTCGGATCATATAGTCAACAAGGCTAGTTATTTCTCTGCATATAGAAAACTGAACAAACCTGTTAGTATCAAGGTAGGTGACGGATTCACAATTCAGGCTCTAGGAATTGGAACGATAAATGTAAATTTCAAAGTAAACAGTAAGATAGTAGAAGTAGAAGTTAAAAATTGTTATTTTGCTCCTGAGATGAAAAAAAATTTAATGAGTGTGTCAAAGATTACTGATTTTGGAAGTTCTATTTGGGCCAAAAATAATTTTCTTGAAATATATAATTCTAAAAATGATGTTGTAGCTGTAGCTTCTAAGAAAAATGGTTTATATTATTTGACAGGAAATGTTAATTTAGGAATTCCTAACAGTCATGCATATATTTCTGAGATAACAAACAAAGAAAATTGGCATAAGAGACTTGGTCACATAAATTTTTATAATCTAGAAAAAATGTGTAAAGATCAAATAGTACTGGGGTTACCAAAGGCTGTTGAAAAAATTTCTCTCAAATGTGAAGTGTGTTTATCTTCAAAGATGACTAATATTAAATTTCAGAACAATAGAAGTGGGGCTAAAGCCATAGGTGAAATCGTACATACCGATGTAAACGGACCGATATCGCCCGAAGGTATTAATGGTGAGAAATATTTCGTAAGTTTTATAGATGATTATAGCAAATCAGCTGTTGTGTATTGTATTAAAAGTAAAAACGAGGTATTCAGATGTTTCCAAAATTACATTAAACTTGTTAATAATCAAACAGAAAAACAAATCAAAGAAATAAGATGCGATCGTGGTACCGAATATTTAAATCGTAATTTCTTTAATCTTGCACAGGAAAACGGTGTAAACCTGCGTCCTAGTCCTAGCTATTGTCACGAACTCAATGGAGTTGCAGAAAGATTCAATCGTACTGTAATGGACACAGCCAGATGTTTGTTAGCCGACTCAAATCTAGATAAGCGATACTGGCCAGAGTGTGTAAAAACTGCTACTTATCTGAGGAATAGAACGATCGGAGTCAACAATTTTAATCAAACTCCTTATGAGTTATTTATAGGCAAGAAACCTGACGTATCAAATTTACGTATTTTCGGTAGCATAGGATATGTAAGAACTCCTGAAGAACGTAGAAACAAATTGGAGCCAAAGTCTGTTAAAGGTGTTCTAGTAGGTTACACAGATTTAGGCTATAGAATGCTGATAGATAATAATATAGTTGAATCGAGACACGTTAGATTCATAGAACAAAATGAAACATTCATAAAATTATCGATGAATGATGAAGCTGATAGTGAGGAAGTGAGTGATAAAAATGTTGAAACAACGCAATCTAGTAGTAAGGAAGTGAATTTGGATAGACAAAAAAGACGAATTAAAAGGCCACTTTGGCAAAATGATTATATAATTGACGCAAATTTTTCAGATATAGTACCTAGCACTTTGCAAGAAGCACTTGATTCCGATGAAAAGTCAAACTGGTCAACCGCAATACAGCTTGAATACGATTGCTTAATGAAAAACAATACGTGGGATTTAGTAAATATTAACTCGGTACCAGACAATAACAAAATTATTCAAGTCAAATGGATTTTTAAGAAAAAGTCACCTAATATATTTAAAGCCAGATTAGTTGCGATTGGTTGTCAACAACCAAAATCTTTAGAAGAAGAAATTTATTCGCCAGTAGCGCGTATGTGCACTTTGAAAACGTTGTTGTCAGTAGTATGCGTTAAAGGATGGTTTGTGGAACAAATGGATGTTCAAACTGCCTTTCTAAACGGAAAATTGAAATCGGATATCTATGTTTATCAGCCTGAAGGATTTAATGATGATAAAAATAAAGTATGCAAATTGAAAAAGGCGTTGTATGGACTTCGTGAAAGTCCTAAGGCATGGTATGAATGCTTCAACGAATATCTCATGTCTATAGGCTTTTGCAATTCAAGTTATGATAGTTGTTTGTACTTCAAGAAAAACGAACACTTCTCAGTCTATATCGTTCTTTACGTCGACGATTTGTTAATTTGCAGTTCAGATCTCGAACAGTTGAACCTTGTTAAACAGCAATTATCCGAAAGATTTGAAATGAAGAAATTAGGAAAAGTCAGAAGATATTTAGGTATAGATATAACTTATAATCAAGAAGAAAGAAAAATGAATCTGAGTCAAAGCAAATACATTGAAGATCTAGTTCTGAAATACAACTTAACCGAAAGTAAACGATATAAAACACCTATTGAACTGAATTTGAAATTAGAACCTGATACTGATACCAATGAAAATTTAGGTTACAGAAATTTAATTGGTGCATTGTTATACATAAGTCAGGGTACACGACCCGATGTATCATATGCCGTAAATTATTTAAGTAGTTTTCAAAACTGTAACAATAGTACTCATTTCAAGTATGCTCTAAGAGTATTAAAATATTTGTACTACACTAAAGATCTGACATTAAATTTCACTTCTCAACATAATAGTACTGTAGATTGTTTTGTTGATGCTGATTGGGCAGCAGATATTGTAGATCGTAAATCACGAAGTGGAATTTTAGTTAGAGTGTTTGATAATCCAGTGCTATGGATCTCGAGAAAACAAAAATCAGTGACTAAATCATCTTGTCATGCAGAATATATTGCTTTAGCAGAAGCAGTTGATGAAGTATTGTATATTGATGGTTTGTTAAGAGAATTGAATGTATGTAAATCTGAAACTATTGAAGTTTTTGAAGATAATGCAGCCGCAAGATTTTTGGCTATTAATGGAAATTTTTCTAAAAATAGTAAACATGTAGAGGTTAGTTATCACTATGTTCATGATTACGTTAAGAATAACATTATTAAGATTTGCAAGATTTCTACCGAAGATCAGATAGCTGATATCTTTACAAAAGCATTAGGGTATTTGAGATTTGAGAAACTTAGATTTTTGTTAAACATTTATTAATGATAATATTTTATAAATTAAGTTAAATTTGAGATCGCTGACAAAGAAAGGAAGTGTGTTGAAATATTGTATTAATGGTTCTTTGTCAACGCCCTCCACAAGAAGAATAGCATTTTATTTTAGCCAGCCGTGTTTCATAGTTCTGTAGAATGTCAAATTGGGACCACAGACAGAAACATGCGCAGCGTCACACAAAGAGTATAGAATATAGACTTTGACATGTACTTGGGTGAGGTTAGCAATGATAGGAGTTAAATTATGTTAATGAGTTTTTATTGAATTGATCCTGAGAATAAAGTTAAGTAGAACCAATTTGTTGCATTATTTAACATGGTAGCAGAAGTCCGTGGTTAATAATTTCGTGCAACAAATTAGAAAATGGCTACAGGAAGAGATGACAATATCACGTTGCCGGTGTTTGATGGGGCCGAGTATAACAAGTGGAAATTCAGATTGAACCTGGTTTTGGAATCGAAAAACGTACTAAGTCCACTCAAGGAAGAAATCCCTCTAGATGAAAACGCACGTAATGAATGGAAAAGAAAAGACATTAAGGCAAGAAACGTAATTGTTCAGGGTGTTTCGAACATGCAATTGGAACACATTATAAATGAGCCCACCAGTGCTGGAATGATAAAAAAGTTGGACTCAATTTATCTCCCTACGTCCACAGCATTAAAGTTGATAACAAAGAGAAAACTTTTGGATTTGAAATTAACAGAACAGGAAGACCCTAAAGATTTCATAAACAAATTTGAGAAGTGTGTAAATGAGTTGAAATGTACAGGAGAAACACTCACTGAAGACGACCGATTAAATTATTTTCTGTTAGCACTACCAAAAAGCTTGAGCCACATCGTCGATATTGTTGATGCTTTGCCACCAGAACAAAGGACAGTCGAATATGTTAAGTCAAAGTTGTTGATCGAGTCACATAAAAACTCACAAGAAAGAAGTACAAATCTGACGCATGCTTTCAACTCTCAACCATGGAAAGGTCCACAATTTCGAAAAGGCGAAAATAACAGAAACTGTTTCCAGTGTGGAAAACCTGGACACATAAAGAGGTATTGTCCAACACTTAGGAACAATCCAAGAATACAGCAGCGAAGAAGCTATGGAGGAGGTCACAGACAAACAAACTCATATACAGGCAATACAGCCCAGGTCGACGGCGAAGATGAACAAGAAAGAAACACATTTCATGCAACAGTGGCTCACTCACAGATGTACGAGTCAAAGGAGGCAGGTACTTCTATCACTTGGCTATTGGATAGTGGTTGCTCGGATCATATAGTCAACAAGGCTAGTTATTTCTCTGCATATAGAAAACTGAACAAACCTGTTAGTATCAAGGTAGGTGACGGATTCACAATTCAGGCTCTAGGAATTGGAACGATAAATGTAAATTTCAAAGTAAACAGTAAGATAGTAGAAGTAGAAATTAAAAATTGTTATTTTGCTCCTGAGATGAAAAAAAATTTAATGAGTGTGTCAAAGATTACTGATTTTGGAAGTTCTATTTGGGCCAAAAATAATTTTCTTGAAATATATAATTCTAAAAATGATGTTGTAGCTGTAGCTTCTAAGAAAAATGGTTTATATTATTTGACAGGAAATGTTAATTTAGGAATTCCTAACAGTCATGCATATATTTCTGAGATAACAAACAAAGAAAATTGGCATAAGAGACTTGGTCACATAAATTTTTATAATCTAGAAAAAATGTGTAAAGATCAAATAGTACTGGGGTTACCAAAGGCTGTTGAAAAAATTTCTCTCAAATGTGAAGTGTGTTTATCTTCAAAGATGACTAATATTAAATTTCAGAACAATAGAAGTGGGGCTAAAGCCATAGGTGAAATCGTACATACCGATGTAAACGGACCGATATCGCCCGAAGGTATTAATGGTGAGAAATATTTCGTAAGTTTTATAGATGATTATAGCAAATCAGCTGTTGTGTATTGTATTAAAAGTAAAAACGAGGTATTCAGATGTTTCCAAAATTACATTAAACTTGTTAATAATCAAACAGAAAAACAAATCAAAGAAATAAGATGCGATCGTGGTACCGAATATTTAAATCGTAATTTACTTAAACTTAGATTTTTGTTAAACATTTATTAATGATAATATTTTATAAATTAAGTTAAATTTGAGATCGCTGACAAAGAAAGGAAGTGTGTTGAAATATTGTATTAATGGTTCTTTGTCAACGCCCTCCACAAGAAGAATAGCATTTTATTTTAGCCAGCCGTGTTTCATAGTTCTGTAGAATGTCAAATTGGGACCACAGACAGAAACATGCGCAGCGTCACACAAAGAATATAGAATATAGACTTTGACATGTACTTGGGTGAGGTTAGCAATGATAGGAGTTAAATTATGTTAATGAGTTTTTATTGAATTGATCCTGAGAATAAAGTTAAGTAGAACCAATTTGTTGCATTATTTAACACAACAACAGAACTATAAATTTGCTAGACACCTCTTACTTGTTAATACAACCTGTATCAACAACCTGAAATGCATTTACTCCTCCACCGAATTTATAAAAACGCCGTGATTTTGTACCACAAAATTTTTCATCATAACCTTCCGGAAAATCCGACCAGTAACAAAATATGATAGATTCAATATGAATTATGTTTTAACTGATTTGTTTTTGGTATGTTTGCCGATTATCCTATTGGTTTCTAGGAAACCTCTCCGAAGTTATTTATTTCGTTCTTATGAATCGAACACATATTTTGCCTATGTATAAATAGTGGACAACGAAATGTTCCATTCTTGTTACACTCGGTATGATATTTGGAGCTTGCATTGCGAATTTCCTATTCTGGTTATGTCTGTGATAACTTTAGGAACTCGCATTGCGATTTTCTTATTCTGGTCACGTCTGGGATGACTTAAGGAACTCGCATTGCGAATTTCCCTTTCTTGTTCTGTCTGTGATGACCGGAGGAACTCGCATTGCGAATTTCCTATTCTGGTTACAACTGAAATAACTTCAGGCACTCGCATTGCGAATTTCCCTTTCTTGTTATGTTAGTGATGAGCTTAGGAACTCGCATTGCGAATTTCTTATTCTGGTAACATCTGAGATGGCTTCAGGAACTCGCTTTGTGAATATCTAATTCTTGTTACGTATGCAATAACTTTAGGAGCTCGCATTGCGAATTCCCAAATTATGTTGTGTTTGTGATCACTTTAGGAAATCACTTAAGGAGTTCGCGTGAAAGCCGGGTTAGGACTTCTCAGATATCTCGCCGGGAAGTTTGTGTTACTTGGGTAACTTACACGGATCACTCAAATGACAGATGTTGAACGCTCTATCTGTCATTTGGGTGACCCGGGTAAGTTACCCGTGTTAATCCAATCAAGTTTCCGAAACCGCCTAATGACTTTTTTTGGTACAAGTCTTCACTGCATCAAGAACCGTTTCTGATGTATATACAATTTTATTGCTTTTACCAATGGCGTCTGTACGAGTTTCTCATTGAATATTTTTAGGGAAAAAACGATACGATACTCCTTTTTCTCTAATCAAAGATTATATTTTTGAAAATTTCATTAATTTCTGAACAATTTGATTTCCTGATTTTACTTCGTCCGACTCATGGTTTTCGCTTGGAAAAATGACAACGTTTTACTCAGCGTAAAGCTAATTGAAATGTCATGGGGTATTTTGATGTCCTGCGGGGTGACCATTCCGTACAAACTGCTTGCGTATCGGCACATTGACGCAGAAGTGGGACGATTTTTATTTCGCCATTTCATTCAGAAATGAATGAGCATTTCGAAGATAGTTTTTAAGTTGAGAAAGAGCAGTATCGGACCATGTTTTTCTCCGAAAATATTCAATTCGAAACCAAAACAGTCGCCACTGGAAAAAATAACGAAATTGAATGTACATCAGAAAATGTATCTTGATGCAGTGAAAACGGGTACCAAATGTTATAGAAATATCTGCAATAGCATTATTGTGGTTATAAAAAAAGATTTTTTTCTGGAAACTCTACCGCACCCTGTATATCAAAAGTTAGCACGTTTACGACATACGCTTATATGAAGAAGAATCACCCCCTTTCATCTTTAAGGAACACCCTGTATAGGAATTATGAAGTTTAAAGTAAATAAAAAAATTCAATTGTAATATTGTAATATTTTAATCAGACTCTCATACAGGAGGAGTAGCAAAGTTTTGCATATGGAATATTTTATAAAATCATATCATTGTTGAAACGGAATATTCTATAAAAATTTTTTTTTTTAACTGAAGGAGAACAATTACATATTGGTTTTGGGGCGTTTTTCTATCCATTCCTTGATGGTAGGCTCATTCAAGACGTTGTTTTTAACAGCAATTAAGTTTGGGTGATTTTCAATAAGATCCTTTTGAAGCATGAAATTCAAGTAATCCAGGAGGGACACAAAGTATAGATCTGCCCAGGTGAGCTAAAAAAAAAGTTTTTTTAGTTAATCACTCAAGTTTCGACAAAAACAATACAAAGACACAGTCGCTCCAATACTGGTTTATCAATATTGAATGGAATATTTTTTTTCGTGCTTCACATACAAATACTACTTATTATATATTTTAGAATAGTTTTTGTTTCCGAAAATTTAGATATTTCGTGATTTTCTTGTAATCATTTGGAGTTAACGGCAGTAATAACCGCGAACAAATTATATCTCTCGAGCCCTTTGTAATTTTTGAAATTCTCATCGTTTGTTGAATTTTTCACTATTTTTCAATACAGGTGTTCCAAAATTTTATTATAGGGCGAAGTACGTATCTCAAGTCTTGATAACTATGTGAATCACATAATAATTAGGAGCGTCTCAAACACCTGCATCAAAAGATAGTGAAAAATTTATTGATGAATATAATAGTAGTCATTTCAAAAATTGCCATAAATGGCAATTTAAAATTTGTCAAAGGTTAATATTTAATTCAGACCTGCGTCTTGAGTTCCACGTGAATTCCAGTGGACAATATTCCACATAAAACTGCTTGAAATATTATACTAGTAATGTCTTTTTTAGCCCTGAAGAAGGAGTAATATTATAATACCAAAACGCGGGTGCGTTATTTTAAATTTGGGAGTAAAATACATATAGTCCAAATTCCAGATAAGTTGTTTTACTGGAGTCATGTTCATGGGTGAAAACCAAACTGATATACTAGTGATGTTAGTAATACTTACGCGTCCCAAAGCTAAATGTCCATTATTTTGTTTGGCTACACTATCAAGTCGCTCCAACAAGAATGGCAATTTTTCATTGAACAGAATAGCCTTTTCTCTCTCTTTCACTTTCTCATCAGATTCATAATGTTGTTTACCAATATCTGCAAATATTAAGTTACAAGTAAAAATACCACAGCTTCGCAGAAAAAACTTTGCCAATTATGAAGTTTACTTGGTGATCAATTTTGCAGGATATATTTCTGAACCTTTCAGAAATAATTTATCTAGCAGGAGAACTATGAGGTTTTAATACACTTATAATAGTTATTAAATTATTCATGGCAATGGAATGACAATGAAGCTTTAGGTTTGTTCGTTGCACCTGCATGAACTACTTTAACTCCACTGACGTCCAATTCTTAGTGCAGCCGAGTGTAGTTGAGTGTAGTCACAGAATGAGTGGAGTTAGTGTAGTTCAATCTATTCTATGATTCTCACAGAAAACAGATATAAAATACATGATTTTACGCAAATCCAAGATAACAGAATTCTCTGCTTCTTTTCGCTACTATTTCGAAGGGGTTTTGATTTGTCGTAGTTTTTCTAAAGTCGTCACGGAAAAAGTTCCATTCCACTATATGATGAAAATTAATTTCTTCCGAAAAGAAACCGCACACAAAACAAAACACGTCCAACCAGGAACCAGAGACAACAACAGATGTCTATGATTATTAATTAAATTTCCGCATAACCATCACAGAAGATAACTTCACTTTATGCACTGCACACGTAATCTGTGACTACACTAACTCTCAACATTTCCGCAACGAACAGAGTGTAAGTTAACAACAAGACACACCGAACAGTATTGTGGGAAAATTTATAATATACAGTAAAATCGCGTTAATATGAACTTAAAAAATTCTGGCTTGTTCATATTGTTAGGA
This sequence comes from Myrrha octodecimguttata, assembly GCA_958510865.1. NCBI lineage: Eukaryota > Metazoa > Arthropoda > Insecta > Coleoptera > Coccinellidae > Myrrha > Myrrha octodecimguttata. Next base: position 70,921,330 of record OY294056.1, on the reverse strand, counting down.
ACTCCATGCTACCGGATTCCGCCTATGAGACTGTTCATCCCATAGCAACGATCCGATCTTCCAAGTATTAGATCATGCAAACTATTCATTTGCTTTCTTTTCTGTTGAAGTGAATATGTAAGAGATAGTTAGTTCTGATCTGACCATTGTAAAGCTTATTGGGGCTAACATAATAAACACCTCCTTCGGTAGTGTATTCTTTTTATTTAGCTTTCAATAAAGTTGTGATTAAGAAACCTAGAAAGATAAACTCTTTTTGAAAACGGACTTTTGGAGACGTGTTACATAATTATATTGTAGGAATTAACAGTTCATATTTCTGAAGGTCAAGAAAAATAATTTTTTAACATATTTTTTGGGCTGTATTTCTGACTAGGTACATGATTTTCATTCATAATGATACACCTTAAGTAACAAAAAGTTTATTGAATGAGGAAAGCCATCATATATTCAAAAAAAAATTAATGTAAATTATAATGATCTTTTGTGAAGAAAAATGATGTTATTTCAGACTGATTCTCCTTCGCAGTTAATTTCGATAAAACCACTTTTTCCATGTTTCATTTTCAAGTAAATATCTCAGTCAAATCCAGTGTATTTTATTTCGCCCGTTTGATGGCTATGTTCAAAGCTTGAACCCCTTGAACTGCTGGTAGCAATCGCCAGTATAATCCTTATTTATCAGCGTTATAGATTTGATGTTTACTGGAGTCATGGTCTTTCTTTGAAGCGCTGGAGCCATCCTTCACTTGCTTTGAATGCCGAGATATTCAAACTAGCACAAAAAGTCAACGCTTCCTGTTTAATCATTCCTCCAGAAACCGGCATATTTTCTTTATGGATCAGTATTTTCAGCATTTATAAAGCTGAGTTTCCATTTCAGGCATTTCCGCCCTTTTAAAATGCATTTTTCAGACGATTGTCTACTCTCTCGAGGAATTGTTTTTTTTTGTTTTTCTGGAATAAACCGTTGGTTTAGCAATTCCATATTTCTTTACCAGTGAGGCCAGGTAACACTAAGTCCTTTATTGATGTCTTCTAAAACTTGGGCTTTCTCATCTTAATTTTCCACTCACCATTTTCTTGGTTATAGTATACTCGTGAAATAACAATGCAACTTGTGGAAGGGCGGACCGATAATGGATAACTGACGATAAATCGTGAAAACGAAATCATTCCTTTGAATAAAATAGACAAGTTAAGACATGTTCATACTAGTGAGATTCTACTTTGTTCATATTACACAGAAGTCAATACAAAAAATTGGGTGTTCATATTACGGCGTGGTTCATACTATCGCGTGTTCATATTAACACGATTGTACTGTAGTTCATCTAAAATACCATCACCTCAACCATAATCTTCTACTTACTCTGACGTAAATCATTGACTGTCTGAGCAATGGCATCAATTTCCAAATCTTCCCAGTCATCATTTCCAGCAAGTTTCACCTTCTTGGCCAGATATCTGCAAATTGCCAAACTCTGATTTATCTTCTTTCCATTGTGCTCCAGAATTGGAAGTTGTCCAAAGGGGATATCTATTAAATTAATCCAATTTTCAGAGATAGCATTCAGTGAGTTTGATATGATGAATGAAATTTCTGAGAAGCTTATATGTGTGTTAGGTAATCATGACAATTTGTGCATACTCAGATGACTACATGATATTTATAGACTGCAATGCAATTTATTATTTATAATATGAGTGTGTATAACAAAACGTAAGAGGGTGGCATCCACGGCAGCTACAGTTTCATGACAAGACAAGAAGATGACTTACCAATCATCATCGCAGCTAAGCCATGGGTATTGGAGATCTTAAACATCTCATCAGGTGGCGCTAGTAACATTTACCTTCGAAAACATTTCAGCCATAGGACTTAAGTATCCTAGAGCTCCTTGATGCTATGCATTGATCAGAAGCGATGTACACGAAGTTCATCCATTTGTGCCAGGTGCTGTATCTTCAATGTTTCAGTTGCGAGCCTCATCCACGACTCAGAAACCCTAGGTTCAAGATTTTTCACCACAAGAAGACCAACATCTTGTAATTTGTTTTTCATTCAATGTTAGATGTTTGTGGTGGAACCACATGAGTTGAGGGATTTCGAGATGCAGATAACAGATACAGCTTCTTGAATAAACTAAGAATGAATGAACATCGAGTACATATTGATCAGGATTTCTTTATCAAGGAGAGTTGGCGTTCGTAAGAAAATTCCTAAGTGGCGTTGGTGAGGTGAGATTACATTTTTAGAACATGGCCGTCATAAAGGGTTTAAGTTTCCTGTAACTCCGTGTCATTCAGAGCTAAGCTGCGATGATATGATTGTTAATATCCGGTATGTAGTTGGCCTGGATGGCACTTTCATATTGGTGGATGTTTGGGATATTACATAAATAGCCCCTATTAGGAAGGATATTTGTTGATCAATTGATATTGGTCAATTCGTTCTTGTGTTTGAATGAGTTTCAGGTTGTCAACATGGATTTTGATTGGCAGATCAACCAAAACTCGGCGCCTGTTCGTTCGTGTCGGACAACGAGATTCTGAGGAGTCTTTTGGCAATGGGTGTACCTCAGAGGTCTGTGCTAGGTCCGTTGCTATTCATTCTAATTCTGAACGATTTATCAGATACTATTCGGATGTACTTCATTATAGCTTCAATAAAATAATTGTGTTTTTTGCCGATGCGCGTCTTTCATAGTTACAGTATCTAATCGACAGAAACTCAAGTCAAGGTGCGAGTTACTATACTAGTGGGGTACTTCTCGGACTGGTGCGTCAAAAATTCGCTAATACTGAACGGCAATAAGACTGACTTCGTTCATTTTCGAGACCGTGACTCTGCTGAACGACTGATTCTCAACCTGGTGTGAGATTGTTGGACTTATGGGTAGATAAAAACTTAAATTTGTGCGAACATTTTGATATGGTCTGTAGAAGGTTGAGCAGTGGATTACGCCGTTATACTTCTGAAACATGTATTGCCTACAGAGTCTCTGGTTGGAATGTAGGTACTATTCCCTCGCATATTCGCACATAAACTATATTAGTATGTGGTGGGGTGGATCATCAGGTAGTAATTCAGTATTTGCTGCATAAAAAGAGACGGATACGAATGATATCCATCCATCTGGAAGGTGACAAGTATCGAGATTCCCTCTGCGGTTTTATCCAAGGTAAGTTGACCTGACGATCAGTAACAACTGTGAAACAGCTGTAATCATTCTCCTTGGATCCGCTTCTTCGGTGTAGATGTTTTGGTTGATTGGATGATTAGCTCCGATCAGGGGGGAATATTTGTTGATTTATCGACAGATATTCGTCCTTGTGATTATGTTAATTTATTGGGTAAAACGTTTCCTATTTTCTAAATCATTATTCCTTAAAATTCTCAATCTGACATTTTTTTTTGAAAACTGCTATATTTTCTAGTAGACTTCAAAAAAAATTAGTATTAACATACTGTGAAATGTATGGAATATTCAAAAGCAAACTCGCTATTTCGAAAGCAAAGAGAAAAAGAAAACTTACCGGGTTTGAGTTGCGGCCACTGTTCCATTTCCACCCTACAATCTTCGAATTCTATTTTTCCATAACTGAGCAAGAACCTTATTGGTTCGCCAAGGGCAGTTATATTGAAGTATGTTACTTTGAACGCTGGAGCCATTTCTAAGAAAAGATATTTGTACATCATCAAATGATGATAGTGAAAATCACATCATTCATATGCAAACCATCGTTGCTGAACACTAGAGGCAGGGCTGGGCAAAATACATGCTTGGCTTGATTGAAACACAAATTACAAAATACTTTCTCGCAGGTATTTGAAATACAAAATACTTTCAAGTCGGGTATTTGAAATATAAAATACAACATACAGTATTTTAACTATTTATATTTGAAATACAAATTACAAAATACATTTAGGTGTTACGTAAAATGTGAAAAGAGTACAACTAATTCAGCTCAGCCATTTTATCGCTAAATAAAGAATTTTCTTTCAGAAACACAAGATTTTTGAATGTAGTATCAGACAAACATCCTCTTGTTGGGGAATGAATAAAACCTGCTAAAGAAAACAATCATTCTACAGGTCCTGATGGGCAGAAGCTTGTGTTATAATGTATGAACACACTTTTACGCGCTTGTTCTGGGGAACAGCGCGTTATCATTTCATCACGATGTCTGTAATTTTCGAATTTTGAGCCGAAATTGGTCTCAAACGACTAGGTTGGACTCCTGATGAAGAATCCGTGTTCAAAATGGATTCTGTCCATCCGGCCGTGTGCGCTGTAACTTTCGAAAGGAAGGACCTAGAGTCTTGAAATTTTCAGGTTAGGTTAAGATCCTGAATAACTCGAAAAATATTCATCTGATAGAAATGAAATTTGGTTGGAATATGAACAGTGTCAATAAGAAGAATTATCTATGAAAAAATTCGAAAAAAAATATTTTTTTCTGAAAATTTTTTTTTTTAATTTTCCTCTTCCATTGAAATTTCCAAGTCACCAGTTCGCAATGTGAACAAGCGCGTAAAAGCTGCTGACTTCACGTGGAAGCACGCCAGTGCTTTTCTAGATTTTTCATGTTAGGATAATGTTCAAGGATGGTAAGCTCTTTGCTCTTATAGTTTTTAGAACTCTAACTCCATGATGAAATGACCACTGCGCAGGACCTTTTCTTTCTTTCCATTTGCCGAAAATATGATTGCTAGCAAAAGAACTAGATGAAGCAGATGAACATCGCGCCATCTGAAGGGGGATTCAGGGATTATTTTCTGTAGAGCGCTCAGCGCTAGATGTATTTGTTCGAAAGTATTTCGAAGACAAAAGTATCGAAATACAAAATACTTCAGCGTCAGGTATTTGAAATACCAATCACAAAATACATTTTCAAGAAGTAATTGAAATATAAATAGAAAATACGCCCAGCCCTGACTAGAGGCGATACAGTTCACAGAGAGATTTTGATGCACTCTCTTTGCAACATCGCCAATAATAGACAGAATTAAATGGCCAATTTATGTTTTTAGCTCAGTTTTCTCAGTTTGCCTTCATAAATTCGTAATCTCTAGGTAGCTCCAAAGGCAAAAGTCACAACAAATTGGATCTGATGTTCTAAGGAAGAAGGATTGAGAGGAATTTTTTTTGACAAACTTCCATTATCCATTTTCGAGTGGTGCCTATAGCTGATATATAATATAACCTTAGCAGTTAGGGCATTACACTATGTGCAAGTTTCAACAAGGTCTTTAGCGTTGGCAAGATATACTGGATAATATGGACATAAACATACCACGAGGATCCGTTTTGGGACCACTGTTGTTTCTTCTTTACACGTCTAATATGACTACTTTTTTGAGAGTTCGATGTTTGCGGATGACACTAAGCTTTTTGCGCCTGCCTCAGATCATTGAATATTGCAGGAAGATTTAAATACTCTACTACGTTCCCCACATTGGCAAGAGGAATCCCCGTACTCGCTATGTGTTAGCTGGCCGTCAGCTGACGCAGACTTCCTCGCATAATGATCTTGGTGTCATTGTTTCCAGTGATTTGAGTTGATCTGAACACATCCAGAACATTTGCGCTAAGGCTCGAAGGATAATATATCTTATCTCAAGATCTTTCCGCTATTACGACCCTAGAGTATGCAGCAACATATATAAGATCTACATCCATCCTATTCTAGAGTTTGCATGTCCGGTCTGGTGTCCCAATCTCAAAGGTGATGTTGAGTTGTTGGAGTCGGTTCAGCGCTGGGCCACCCGTATAGCATATGGACGTATAAGACCAGCCTATGATTACCCCCTGAGGATCATGAATTTGCCGAGATTTACTGACCGTAGAAATAGAAGTGATCTAATTTTTACGTTTCAGGGGTCTTGGTCTTGAGTTATCGCAGCTATATACAATCAATCATCATCATGTGTTTAAGAATCGGTTAGATCTTCTTGTGATGTTTGATTGTAGAAAAGTGGTATATTGTTTACTTAATTTTATCTCTATTTTTTTGGTAGGTTGCGTCTTTCAGGACTACACAGTGTTTTATTGAGTTCAATAATACATCTTTAGAATTATATTTTGCTGTTTTTCACATGTTTCGATTAATTTGTACAAATATTTGATTGTGTGTGAACCCTATAACCTCAATGAACTTTACGAACATTGTAAAAACTATAATAGGGCCTGATTTCTCATTCGTTCTTTCTGTTGAAGTTTTTCCATTTCACATTGTTTCAATTACATTGTTATTTTGGAAATAAATATCTGTCTATCTATCTATCTAATTATTTGAAATTTTGTGTCCATTTTTTTTATTATTATTTGCCGAGTCTTTATAGGTTTTTACCTTTTACTCTTTTCTGTTAATAAATAAAGATAAAATCTTTGAAGGACTTAGCGATCCGAATAAACTGTTCCCCCAGTCTCAAGATTGTTTTTCCTTTGCGATTCATTGGTATCACCATTGTTTAAGGACATTGTTTAAAGAATGGTATGAGGGATGACATAGCAAGGGTAGAACACGGTGCTCCAGAGAGTCAAAGACTAAAGAGCCTTGGTGAACACCGAATGCGAACTGCGTCAGCTTTCTACCCTCCCTACTTACCGAGTATTGCCTATTCCAAAAATGTCTGGTCGTCGTAGCTCTTTTAGTATCCGATTTTCGGATAAAAATTTTTAGATTGAATAGGGATATCTATCTGTCCGTCCGATCGTTTTAAGTATGATCTTTTCCCAAAGAACTATCAAGAAGAAACTGAAATTTGCACTACAGGGGGTGAATTCTTGAATCTCGATCAAGAATTGAAGAGTATATACTCTTCATATGAAGATTTTCATATGTTTAGTCGATTTTCTAAGGTTTCTCGAGCATCTGCAGGTCATAGGCGTTCTTGACTGAGCTTTGGTTCCGGTTCTGGTTCACTTTCAAATGAGATTTCTGTTTTCTGATTGATGCAACTCGGCCAATCAGGAAACCGAAATTGCATTCAAGCGTGATTCAGAACCGGAACCGAAGCTCAATCGAGAATGCCTCATGTCTACTTATTGTTTATATTTAACGGTTATTATACGGCCGACCGTAATGGTCCTTAATTACGAAGGCCGAATTCGTGAATGGACCTAACTATCAAAATGCTCATATCTCAGAGATGGAAATTTGCAGGTTGTAGTTATAAAGAAAATTATCTGAACAAGCTCACAAGAATCTTGGTGGACTGCTTCATATATTTGAAACTCACAGCTAGTAAATAATAAATCGTGTTTTGTAGAAAATTAATAAATCGGAACGATTAATAAGAATATATCGTCACATGAAATATATATATATTTATATATATTGACTCGAAAATAAATATATTTGCAAGCCCTCATGTCCCAAACGGCGCCTCAAAGTGTTCAACCACAAATTTCACTCAAAATAATCTATTCGTACACCTTTTGAAATTTTTCGAGAAACAGATTAGATGGTTCCTAGATGATACCGGTTTAATACTAACCTGGCACGTTGAAAATATCAATAGTCTTGAGGGTTCTCTTTATTTCTCCCTCTTTTTTGGGCGAAGCTTTTTCAAATGATATGGACATTTTGTCAATTCTGAAGTTACTTTCGTTGATGTAAATATTTTCGAAGGATTTTTGTCATCGTCATAGATCGTTATGGCCCTGTTTCAATATACCGCCATAGTTTCAATTATCCCTCCATATATATTACCAATAACTTTATATTTTTGTTTCATTACATTATATTTAATTCATTGGAAAGTGACCTAAAGATGGGCCATTATTGGAAATTCGGTCGCCTTTATCTTCGAAACTAATGAAGAGTGCCTATTTTTGACTTCAGATTTGATTTAAGAGATGAGAGAACCGAATTCTGTACAATGAAAAATAAGTAGAATCAATATGTACGAACCTTCGAAATCATCTTATGTACCCAATCAATAAACTATACAATCACGATGTGACAATTTTCCAATATAAGCCGCCCCTACTGAGAATAATTATCTAATTATGTAAATAATGATATTGGGAAACCTGAAAAATTGATAATGCTTACCGAACGTTTGAGTTTGACACACCGGTAACAATAAATTTCACTTACTCGTTGTTTTTGAACTTTTTGAGTGGTGATATAAACTAATACACGTTGGCAACAAATAAATTCCGTTTGCAACCCAACCTTGAGTTAGACGATTTTAGTTTTTATTATGATTATAGAGATAAATATGTCATGTGATCAAATTTGTCCTTGATTAGTAATTTGGAGAGAAATATATATTATTTTGAATACAACAATTAATTACTATAATTCATTCTAAAGGCTTAATGTTAATGAATCCGTTTTTCATCGTAGAATGCATATATTTTTATATGGATGGATTTTAAAAACTGATTCATCACGATCATAGACTACGTATCTAGTCAGTTGTCTCTGATCTAGTATCATAATAAAATTCTGTGGTCCATTTTTATTTTATTCTGTTATCGTGATCATCGAGAAGATGATTTGATTTAACCTCATAAGATTTCTTCTGTTTTGTGATGATTTTGAAAAAATTGTGTCGATAATTGATATAATAACTTGAAATGGACGAAACTAATGATGATTCAGTTTCCAAAAAAGGAAGACATAGAAAAAAACAGCTATACAAATCAATACTGCAACAAATGGAATTTTATTTTAGCGATTCTAATTTATCCAAAGACAGATATCTATCTCAATTGATTCAAGAAAATCCATGTAAGAACAATTTATCCTGAAATATTGATGATGATAATGTTAGATTTTCCAATTTCCCTTTACACCTTAACAAAACTCATTATCTGTTCCAGTTGTTAATCTTGAAGAATTTTTGAAATTCAACAAAATCAAAAAATTGACACAAAGTATTGATGATCTCGGGAAGGCTATCAAAAAGTCTGAACTACTAGAATTGTCTGAAGACCTACAAAAAGTTAAGCGAAAAACTGAGGTGAAAGTAAAGGAAAATGTGGATGAGTGTACAATTTATGTAGAAAAAATTAGTTCGGATTGTACGCATGACTTTCTTAAAAATCTATTCTCAGATTATGGCAATGTAACTTATGTGTCAATACCTAGATACAAACACAACAATATGAATAAAGGATTTGCTTTTATAGAATTTGACACTGAGATTGGAGCACAAAATGCATTGTCTTATTTTGAAAGTATAGGATGTAAAATGTCTTCGAAAATTAATCCAGAAGATTTATGTAGCATATCATCCTATATAAAAGAAAGTGAAATATCAAATGAAGGAGATAAAGGGTCCAAGAGAAAACTGTCTGATGAGAGTGATGAAGAAAACAATAGTAAAAGATTAAAAATGGAATCTGAACAAGGTGAAATTATAAATAATGAAGAAGGTGATGCAAAGAAGAAGAAAAAGAAAGAACTCAAAAAGAAAACACTAATAAAAGAGTTGGGTTTGCAGATTTTATCCAAGTGAGTGTGGAATTAATGCATTCTTTTTGAAGGATCACAGATGGGTTTCAATTAATGAATAATTATCTTGTTCATTCACCCTGTATTAAGCTTATCTTTCCAACTATGTAATCACATTCAGATTATTCAACTGTAGGTTAGATTAATTGTTTCATAATTAAATACAAAAACTCTCACTATGTAATTCGTGATAAACTTGGGAGTTTTTCTAATTTTACCACCAAAAACATTCATGCCCTCAGCAAAACTCATACCCAACATCACTGGCATTCTAGGGAACTAGTAAGTCCCCGAAAGCACCAAAGTGAAGAGAATTTATTTATCTATTGTTAATTTACCCATCAATTATAAAAGTTGTTAGCATAGATAATACTTTAGCTGTGTTGTAAAATAATAATTCAATTCTCTGATTATATTTCACCCACACATCTACTTTTGTTATATCACTGGTTTTTATTGATTGGGTTCAAATCGTAGGCAAGAATGGAAAAAGATGAGAAATGGATATCTTAATCTGCAGAGAAAAAAAATGAAAGAAATAAAAATACATCTCAACAGTTTCAAATCTTTCAAACCTAGTTCAGAAAGGAATGAACAAGAAAATATCAAAACCTCAGATTCTGAGAATATTGATGAGGTACCTGTGAAATTAGAATATGTCCCTGGAACTGTGGTCAAAGTGAAGCTTCCAGAACCTTGTCAGAGCGACAAAAAAATAAAGGTTTTTATAACATTATACCTAGATTGCCTGAATCTCTTTAGAAAATTCATTTCCATCAAGAAAAGCATATCTTTAAATTCTCCAAGCTATACTTTCTGATTTTCAATTTCACTTATGTATGTGTTACTGAATAAATCAGTTTTAGATTATTTGATGAATTTATACTTTTTCAGATGGAAGTTAAAACTGTTGCAAAAGATGCTCTTTATGTAGATGTACCATTTTCTTCTGCTAGTGAAGAAATTTTTGTGAGATTTTCAAATAATGAAGCTGCTGAGAAATTCTGCATTGGAGAATTTGTTGGTGATAAGAAAATATTACAAGGAGAAGAGGAACAAGTGTATTGGAAGAAAATCGAAAATGACAGAACAAATAAATTCCAGAAGTCGAAAAAGAAACTAAGGGGTAAAGAGAAATTACTGAAGAGGACAGAAAAACATTTGGCAAAACATACTCGATTTGATGAAAATGAATAGAATCTTAAATTCATCAGGAAATTGACATCTTCTGTATATTGTTCGGAATTTACAATAATATAAGACCAACAAAAATTTGAACTGATTAACTTTAGTAATATTTTTCTTCATTTCCCACCTTTTTCAATTGCAACTTAATAAGGTTCTTACAGCAAAATACTAATGCAAGGAAATTTGGATATCGTTGGTCCCACAAATACATTTCTTTATTTAAAAAAATTGTCCCTAATTGTTAGCAGTCCACTTAAAACTGTGTATTAACTTGATGGATGTTTCCAATATCTTTAAATATGCAGTTTTTCCGCATGACATTAGAAGGTCTGTTCCTACACAATCTGGAACTAGTTCTGAATCGGGCGGAGTTTGCGCATATCGATATTAGCGTTCCAACAAATTTCGAACTGGTTAGGAATTGCAAACCAAGTGTTCGAACGTAAAAAGAATTTGTGTCAGACCAGTTCTAGAACGGTGAATTCAGTTCTTGGGTTTAGGCAAGAACTGAGAAGGAGGAATTGAATCGGTCATCTGTTACATGCCATTCGAATGCAGCAAGGGGCAATAAAACCACATCTGGCAGAGACGGGCTGCATTTTTCGGGTGACAAACAGCCCTTAGGCTATGACAAGGGAATTTCTAAGAATGAATCGTTTCCAGCACTTTCGAACTGACTATTCAGTATTAGTCCCGAACTAGAATGAGCGAAGACGTGTGAATTGATTCAGTTCTGAATGAGTTCAAGACAGTAACAGAACTGGGTGTTGGAACAAACCTAGAGTGTAGTTCTAATCACATTCTTAATCACCCTCAATTTGGAAAAACTACATTCTTTATTCAATACTGAAAATATGATTTTGATATATAGTAAATCTAACGCAACAAGATCAAGTGACCTAAGGCTCGATACGATATTCACAGAGTAGTTGCCGCATTCAAATCTCCTTGCATGAGATTTATGAAAATTTGGAATTATTGGATTGAAAGAAAGCAAATTTATGACTAATTAGATGGGTAACTTATTTTTTTTCCTGTACATATCACGAATAGATTACACCTGTAATGTTTTTCCTTCACTAATAAATGTATATGAGTCATGGAATGAGAAAATATTACAAAACACTGGTATATTGTTCGACATAGGTTTCTTGCATGTATTTTTTTATTAGTGGAATCGAATATTCTATCCATAAGAATACTCACAAAATCTAGAAAAGCACTGGCGTGAAGTCAGCAGCTTTTGAGCGCATGTTCAAAGGAGATGACCTCTTTGGCCACGAGTTTGAACACGCGCGTAAAAGCTGCATACTTCGCGTCAGTGCTTTTCTAGATTTTTGAGTTATTCCGGAAATTAAATTTTTTCCCAATTGTTCTAATAACACACGATCATAACGAAATGTTGTACGAAGCATTTTAAAACTAGTTACCAAGTTTCATCATTATTAAATTAGTACTTTTTGAGTTATTCCGGAATAAATAATGATACCGAAGAAAAAACCAAGACATTTCACATATTTAATAATAACATAATAATTGTATCGAATTGAAATTTGGTTCACTGCTATGAAATATAGAGCTCAAGTAACTATTTGAGTTCACTGTAGATAGAATTAATACTGATAACAAAACTGTGTGTAACTACTCTCTAATCCACTCACACTTTCTGCGTCTAACGCACGTTTTGATAAAGGAAACTTGGTTTCCGAAACGTGCGTTAGACGCAGAAACTGTGAGTGGATTAGAAAGTAGTTACACACAGTTTTGTTATAGAGCTCAAGGTTTGAGCGTTTTTTTTTCGAATATGATGAATAGTTTGAAAAAAAATTTTGATAATTTTTATTTTAATCTCAGCAAAATTTTGAGAGAGGTTGTTTTTCGTTATGCTTCAACTAACTGCCAAGTTTCAATCCAATCGCTTGAGTAGTTCCTGAAATAACCTTCAAATGGCTATAACTCCGAAACAATTTGGCCGATTTTGCCTGTTAACGAACTTAACCGTCGCACTTTGAAATGCAACCTACCCTGAAAGTTTCAAGTCAATAGGATCCCTCGTATGCCCGACGATACTAATACCTGGTATGCTATTGCGTATGGGAAGGGAGATGGAGAATGATCTCACTCGCACAATTTGCTCTCTCGTCTCGAGCTATAAGTCATATTTTGTGAGTGAGATTATTTTCCATCTCTCTTCGCTTGTCCAAAAGCATAACTAGTATTTGAATCGTGGCAATTGTGATCTATTATATTATATTACAACGTCATATTCGAGATGCGCGAAGCAGACGAAAACAGAGAAAGTTAGTAGCATACCAGGTATTTTGTATCATGCTATGCCCATAATCGTGCATACAATCAGCTGGTCAGACCGAATCGATTATAACCCCTTTTCAGCTACCGTCTCGGGCGCACCCTAACCGCGCCAGAATAGACGTGTTTCAAACGTTCCAGTACGCGGGATCGTCAGACGGTCAGACCCTCGCGCTTCCTACCCATTTTCCCTGATGCACCACCCGAATTTGCGGGGCCTCATGCACTCAAGGTTGTGAAACGACAAACTTGTCGTAATTTGCCGGTTTGTTTATCGTCTCGTTCTCGAAATAGCGTGGACGTTATATAAGCCCTACGTGCTTCACGTACTCTGCTGGAAAGCCACATACGACACCGAATTCGTCATCAATGTGTCCAGCCTAGTCGTTTGAGACCATTTTCGGCTCAAAATTCGAAAATTAATGATAGCAGGCTGTTCCCCAGAACATGCGCGCAAAAATTCATTCGCCGTCAGAAAACTCAATTTTAAACAAGAAAACCATCTTTTAAATTTGGCTCCACATATTCCGTGACATATCGGGTCATATCTACACTCTATCCGCATCTACCTTTCTCTCTAGCAAGCCAATTGAGTCGGCTGTATCCATGACGTAAGAGACTATCTTCCACTTTTCACCCAATTAGAATTTGCGTCTTGATTTCACCATTTTTAATACCGAAAAATTGAAATTTTGCGAATTAGTGTGCGATTGCATTCACTATGATTTTGTATCGAAATAAAATGAGAAAAACAAATATATAATGGGGGTTTTTTCATTAAACGAAAATGCAGTAATTTTCATGAAAAACCTTCAGAACATCACATTTCAAACATATAATTTCAATATTATATTTTTAAAAAAATGTTTGATCACCTAAAACTGAAAAATAAAAATGGGGATTTGCATCTAAGGGGATTTGTCATGAATGCACGATATGGCAACGTCGAATTAAGCTTTCTCGGAAAGAAAAGGACGTCAAACGTGTTACTTTGCTTAAAAAAACAGAGATAGCTATACTTCGATCTGGAGGAATAGAAAAGGAAGAGCACATACTGTCATATTACTGACAAATCGCAAACGAAAATTGTTTGGTTATATTGACAAAGAACACATGTGTACCACAGAATAGGAATAAATGTTTCGTTATTCTATAGCAGAAAAAGCAATTCTACTAAACAACGTTGTCACTTCGTGCATGCATGACAAATCCCAAAGCCGAATTTTGAAACCTGATTTTGAATACTTTCTGAAGGTAATTTGGGAAAATGATGAATCAAACCTATAATAATTATGTTTAAATTTGCATTTGCAGTAAAAACCCAAATTCAGGAAAAACCCCCATTATGAAACACAGCTCCAAAAGTCCGTTTTTGAAAAGAGTTTAACTTAGGTTTCTTAATCACAACTTAATGGAAAGCTAAATAAAAAAATACGCTACGGAAGGAGTTGTTTACAATGGTCAGATTAGAACTAACTATCTGTTACATATTCACTTCAAAAGAAAATGAATAGTTTGCATAATGTAATTCTTGGAAGAGCGGATCGTCGCTATGGGATGAACTATCTCCTAGGCGGAATCTGGTAGTATGGAGTTCCTAACAATATATTTCCTGTTACATGCAAGAGACATATGGCATGCAGTATACGTTTCTTCATGGCAATTACTCTATGGGGAACAATACTGATATAATGAATTTTGTAAAATCGAATAAAAAACGCAGGTAATTTTAAATGGACTGGTATTTTCTGAACAACACGTTCTATTTCATCCCAAACTACGTTTCAATTAATTTGATTCAGTGTAGGAAAATATTTGGTTGTAACTAAACTGCTTAATTAAAAGAGAAAGAGAGAACATCTATTTCCATTCAGATGTACAGGAATTGTATCGTTGCTGTCGATTCTCCTAGGTTTCGCCGGGGAACCCCTCAGAAGCAATTGCGCTTATGCAAGTTAAGAGAGCAGGTATGTAATAGGGCTTTTGCATGAATTTTATCAAGTATTCTATTCGTAAGACTATTGAAAAACTTTAAGCGCGGTCAAAATTTTCAACGAGAAAATGATCTTTTGAATTTGTCTCCGCATGTCGGCTCTTTAAACGGACGAAACTTCGCGGCTTCCGTGACGTACCCAATAGACAGCCTCGGCTGTATCAATCGGTGAATCGTACAATAAAGAGTGACGTAGAAGGCGATCTGACGCGTTTCTACAGCTTCGACCATTTTTAATACCGAATTATTCGAAATTCGTGAAGTGTTTGATAGCATTGATTATGATTTTGTATCGATATAGAATGATCTATTCCTAACGCCACATCAGGAACAGCACTGTTATTTGTTTACTTAACAGGGAATGGTTGGAAAGTCCCATGAAAACAGCAATTTTTTTCCAGGACAAGGGCTTGAACCCCACACCTCACGATCATGAGGAATGAGTTCCAACCACTGAACTACCGTTGCTAAAAGGTTTCTCAACATTTTCACACATCACACGCTAAGATAGGGTGACAAAATAAATCTGATAAAAATACACTGAAATATTTCGTCATTTTTTAATTTCAACGTTTTTTTTTCTTGTAAAAAGAATACAAATCATTTTTAGTTTCGCTAGCAATTCTAATCAATTAGAAAAAATGGATATTCTGAACACATCGTATAATTTTTCATGAAAATGAAAAGTTTTTTTACATAAAAACAATATTTGTCAAACTTTTTGAAATAAAAATCATAGTAGGAAATCTGTACATGTAATGAATGCATTTTATCATATCTAAATTATCCTTCGAATTTCCTCTTAACCGGACCTGACCTATTCCAATTATTGCCTCCACCAAAACCACCTCTACCTCCTCCTCCAAATCCACCTCTTCCACCACCTCCTCCAAATCCTCCTCTACCACCGCCTCCTCCTCTTCCGCCTCCAAAACCTCCTCGTCCACCACCCCCTCCTCTACCACCTCCAAAACCTCCTCTACCACCACCACCTCCTCTGCCGCCCCCAAAACCTCCTCTACCACCTCTTCCTCCACGGCCACCTCCACCGCCTCTACCTCTTCCTCCCCTCTTGGCACCTGGTGCACTTGGGAGAAACCTTTGAAGGGGTAATAGTTTTGCTGGATCAATGAATAACTGAAACAGAAAAGGAACTATGGATAAAATTTTTATTTGGAGTAATAAACAAAAGTTAACTATGGATTGTCAATAAAAAGAAAAAAAACTCACGACCCAATCGGGTCGATTCTGTTTGTGTATTGCTATAAACCTTGCTATTCGAGTCATATTGCTATCTTTCTAATTTATAGCAATATGTCCATGATATTACGTATTCTGTTCCGAGTGTTATACCAGTATTTGTTATGAATTTTGTCATAGTAAAATTGCTATCATGGACTTCCGTAATCGGTTATATTAGAGCCGACAACACTTTATTATGTGACTTTATAGTTGCAAGCATGATGTAAAAAACATGGTTGCAAGGGAGGAAAAAATAACCATTTTGTAGAATTTCTATGATTTCGCATTCATAACCTCTATCTAGTTTTGAGAATTGAGAGACAACAACAGAGACAGAGTCTCTGTTGTTCGTGTAAACATGGATTTATTCAGGAATGTTACGAAACAAAAAAACCGAATTCAAATTCACCAAAAACCAATTGGATATTGGTTACCAGAAATCAAATGCAGTAATTTTACTCAGGTGTTAATAATTCAATGAACTTTTCCGTTAGCAACTCATTGCTGTTGTTGAGATGATTAAAATAATCATCTCAGCTGTTGTCTACTATGCAGGTATTTTAATCTAACAATTTTCTTCAGTATTAAATATTCTATAAATCCTTGAACACATTTTCATGAACGCATATTTTCCTATTTTCAATATTTTCGAATTCTTGAATGAAATAATACTGAAACAAATGGATCTCTGCAATATCCCTTTTCTAATTCAACATGTTATCACGCATAACCTGTAAGTGAAATGGAACAGTATTTTTTCTAGTTGGCTTAAAGAATTTCCTTTAAAATTAGTTATCCCAATCCCTACCTTGATCACACTTTCATGGCAAGATAATAACCTATTTTCAATATTTTGGAATTCTTCAAAGAAAAAGTAATAAATGAATGGTTCCCTGCCATATTCCCTTTCTAACTTATCTCGTTATCAAGCATAGCAAGTTCTATTTTGAGGTTGCTAACATAGCAATATTCATAGCAAGGTTCTTGGTCAAGTTGACAGATAATGTTGCTCAGAATCTATGATCAGAGTCCATTATTTCCAATCTTGTTATGGGTATCTTAATTAGAAAGATATAGGCCGCCAAAATTCCATTTCAATCTATTTTTTTCACAATGAAAACAATCACTAAAGTGTATTTTGCCATCAGGTGCATTTTCGTAACTGAAAGCAATGGACAAATGAAAACAAGTGTTCCTTTATTGGATGTACAAAAGAAGAGGGGAGATTCTTTGTTACTTTGAGGAAAAAAGTCCCATAAACATGGGACTGCATGCGTTACGTTTTCGAGATACAGGGTGTTACAGTTTAAATTTTTTCCAGTCCTTTTCTCATAGAATATGCATTTTACAAGATATTCATCTAGAATTTGGCAATGATATTACTAATTTGGAGTTCACACAATGTGACCTGTCAATTTCGATTGCAAATCTTCAAGGTGATATTTTTTCAGGATCTGATTTCGAGAAAAAAATTCTATTTCATGGAAATCCTCAGAAAACTCTTGAAAACCCAGTTAGTAGGCTGCAGTGAATGAATTGATAATTAGTTCTCATGGATATTTTCTGATCTGTAAAAATGATATATAGAGATTCTATAAACTCGCAAAATTACCTTGTGAAGTGCAGATACTATGAAAAAAAAAAAAAAATTGAGAAAATTCAAACTGTAAAACCTTGTATCTCTAAAACGAAATGTTTGTGATCCCATGTTGAAGGTAGTTTTTTTTCCTTGAATTTATATGAGGAATCTCCCCTCTTCATTTGTACCTGCAATTAAGGAACACCCTGTATATGCAGACAGGAGATACGGAATGTACAGACTAGCAGAGAGTTTCTATTGAAAACAGAAACGTACATAAATTCATTGAATTTCTTCAATATTTTTAATTATTGTGAAGAATATAAAAAAAGTAAGCGATTATTGTGGCGGAGAGTATAAATATTGAAATTATGGGACCTGGAGATTCATCATGTTAGAATGTTGGGGGCCCATATATTTCTGAGTAATAAAAACTGATGAGTTTTGAGTGTATTTTTGTAATCATGAGTATATTGAAGCAGATATTCAATTATCTTCTGATAGACTCTTATAAACAAATCAATAATGGATATATCTAGCTCTTATATTATTCATCGATCATAATGGAATAACCTACCTTCTGGTTCTTTTGAAAACTGGAGCAATATATATTTTCAGATAAACGAACAGTTACAGAATAATCCCTAACATTTCCAAGTATTTCGTCAATTTTTCCTATTTGATCCATGTTCTCCAAATAAATTGGAGCATTGAAAAATGGTACATCTTCTATTTCGGCCTTCACTACTAAATCATCTTGACATGTATAATCAAAATAACCGAATGGAACTACCCTCTCTGGTGGACCCTGTTGTTGGAATCTGTCACGTCCACCTCCACCTCCTCGATTGCCACCACGGCCACCACGAAAGCCACCTCCTCTACCTCGGAAAGACATGTTGAAATCTACAAATATGAAAAATAGTAGAATTAACAGTAGTTCTTTATTGCCTGTGAACAAATTGCTTTCGACCAAGAGCTCTTTGGCCTTTCAATTTACAATTTTTATCAAATCATTAAATGAACAACAAAAAAATCAGCAGACCCAATAATTTGTTTTTCTTCTTTAGCTCGAATGACTCAATCTTTTTTGCATGGGCCAAGTGGAAAGTAATAGTCAATAGCCTATGGGAACAAGAGGGAACAGATCAACAAATAAAAATACTTGCTTGAAAACTTGTTCAAAACGAACTTTTGATGTGTATTTCAAACATAAATGCTGTGTGCGCCAGTATTTTTTATTCAGTTTATATACATTTTATTCCTAAGGGTAATATTAAATGTTTAATATAAAAACCCTTAATTCAATGGACACGCTGAAAAAATTATGGTACCAAAAATATATATATATATATTTTCAATTATTTATGAGAAGAGAATATAGAAAAATTACAACCTTATGATTTGGTAGAGTATTCAAATTCAATGAACTATGTTGGAAAATAAATGGTGTAGTTATATTCGTATTTCCTGTGGATGAATATGCTTTGATGTCAAGTTCTAAATCAAATCAGAAAAATTTTCATTACTTGATCACCAAATAACGGAAATGACCAAGAATTCTTCTAAATTCTTTTGCAGGTATTGAGTACAAAACTATAAAATACCTAAAAAGCTAAGTAGCGTGCATAATTTGAATAAAAGAATTTCTTTTGTTTAAAAGAAAATTAAGTGTTACCTTATTAAGACAAAAACTTAGATTTCCTCAAGATTATTTGCTTGGAACAATGTACTTGAAACTAACACAATAAATAAAATAAAGCATTGATTTTACTTGCACATCACTAAACCATGCTTTTGAATATTTTGATTCCGTTCCGACCCGACTGTTCTAAGAACCTAACCTCAAAATTTCTCTTCTCATAGAATTAAAAAATTCTTCCTTTTCTTCATCATAAACACTTACGCTGAATTTTAAGGACTAGCCGTCTATATTTCCATTGTTTAAATATCCTTAAATAATGATATTTCCATCAAGAGAAAGATTGGTTTTTATTATTGAAAATAAAAAATAATTCAATTTCGATTAAATCAAAAACCTTGAGCACATCTTCAGTAAACAGCATATATTCAATTATTATTTAATGAAACCTTTGAGATGCTCGATTTTGTAGGATATAATCGCATAGGTACTTATTTTGTCCATAATTTATAATCTGATCTGTTCCATCTCGATTTATCCCCACAAAACAGATAAGATATTCAACTAGTTTTCAACTTCAATGGAGTGAGAGTCCAGTTTGGAGGTTGCTCCAAAGTCCAACGATTCACAATTTTCTGTTCAGTTTAATCTTGTTGAAGCTGAATTTTAATTCGTTTCCCCATAAATATTTTGAAAGTTTCGGAAAAAATGGCAACTCTTCAAAAGGTATTTATCATCAGAAACAATTTCTTGATTTTCTAACTTCAACATTTTTGTAGCTGTCTAGGAGCCTACTTAATCAGAAAAATAAAGCTATTTACCTTTCAACTAAGTTGAATAATTCAACGGGCTATTCTTTCGGTGAGTAATTTTTTCCACGAGTTTTTTGCGAAATATTTCATCACAGTTCTTATAATTTTAAGTTTTGGTTAAGTAAGTAATTTCTAGGTATTTAAAATATTCCTTCAATTGTTGACTACCATAGTTAAATTTTTCTTATATTTTTCTGTCACTGCTTTATACAAACAATCAATTATCTACAGACGATATGAAAGCATATTAAATATGCGCAAGTGGCAAGTGCAATAACTATTCTCCCAAATACTTGGTTGATAAATTTCATTCCATCATTTTAACTACTGATATTTGGAAGTGACGAAATATTTCCGTAGAAGGCTGAGATTTTCCTAGAAGGCGATGTTCAAGTGTTTCGTTATATATTTACTCAACATTATTTTACTGCAGCCCTAACTGATACTCAGAAAGAAATTCAAGATGTAGCAAGAAAATTTGCTCGGGAGGAAATTATACCTATTGCCCCACATCATGATAAAACAGGGGAATATCCCCATGAAATAGTGAAAAAAGCTTGGGCATTAGGACTTATCAATGGTCATATACCTGAGGACATTGGTAAGTTGATAATGAGATATCATTTTACAATGGCATTATGATGTTTCCTTTGCATCTATTCAACCAAAATTTTTGTATAATTTTGATAGGTATTTCTAATATCTAATATCTCTTAATTGAAAATTTTTGTTCCTTCAACAATAGTAAGGTCCTCATCAAAGAATTCAAAAATGATTGGATAGATGTTTTATAGAAGCTCGATTTGTAGTTGATCCACTCTTGCCATTGTTCAGAAAGTATATGTAGTCTATCGGTATTATAGGGGATATTTTATCTCTATATTTATTTTAATGTGATAGAAATAAGAAGGATGGTTATTGATTTAAGAGAGAACAATACTATTTATGATAAAATATTGGCTGAATATTATAATCCAGCAATGATTCCTATTGAAAGAAAACCTCAAAAGTGGCACTTGACAAGAAGTTGATAATCAGTTAATTTCATATGCATTTCATTTGTAGGTGGAATAAACAATAGTGTATTCACTGGATGTTTGGTAGCCGAAGAACTTGGTTATGGTTGTACAGGTATCGCAACAGCATTGGAAGCTACAGG